>OY735884.1:5043072-6243072 GCA_963506565.1 Tachystola acroxantha
CGTTTCTTTGTAGAAGAGAATAATTTCGCGAAATGGCCAATGCACCCACGTCAACGACTCCCCAAGGTTACCCGGAAAAAATCGAAAGGTAATGATGGGGTACTTGAACGATTGGAATTGATGACGATTTCACTCATTACAATCGAATTTAATTGTCTTCGATTAAACGGATAACAAAAAATATTTTCGGTTGCTTTTCCGGTGTGAGACAAAAAGTTTACTGACAAGTTGTCAGTGATAATGATAACCTGATAAGTTCACGGCATAGTCACGTAGATAAGTATGTAGATTGTCATTTTAATTTTTAAGCCTTCCGTGGTCTAGAATATTTGCTGGTAAGATAAGATAAATATTCTTTATTGCAAAGTAAAAGGAATTACACAAAAGAAATATGGTAATGGCAAGGAGCGGACTGCTTTGCCGACTTTTGTCATATTCGAGACATCCTATAGTTACCCAGTGTCGATGTTTGTCTAATTTCCCTTGAATTTAATCGTCTTTCGCTCCTCTAACAATTTTTAGCGATTATTTCGGGGGTTGATCCCAATTCTCAATATTTATTTCATAGTTTAATTTAGATATTCATACAAAAGCAAATTAAATATTTTTATTATTAATTGATGACGTAATTAATTCATCAATATTTACACAAAATTAATTGTTGTTACACGAATGAAATGACGTGAAATAATGTACCTACATACGAAAACTTATAGTTATAAATAAGTATTACCAGAAGACTGGAGATAAATAAAATCTGGAGCAGGCAAAGCAAGTGTACAGTGAATTATAAATAATAAATTAAAATATTTTTAATTTTATTTGTATCTCTATATTTTTTCCATACCGAGTAGACTCATTTTCTGAAAGTTCCTTAATTATATTGTGATATAAATATATGTGAAAAATAAAATATCAAAGAGTAATACTACCTACTTTAGTAATTTTTTTTCAACTTGTGAACTTTTAACCCCTTGTATGTAACTTAGGTTCAACTGCGCAAGAAAGCATAAATTAACATATTGTAGGCATTTAAGGTGTTTATTAATACACCTACATACATACTTCTTAATTAATTTAAATGTCATGGCAAATATTGACGAATGTCTAGATTAGTAATTACTCGATTTTTTATATATTTCTTAACATCAAGTTGTTTGAGCTTCTTATGATATAAACCTAATTCATATCTTATGACAGAAATAAAGTGAAATTGTTATCAAAACTTCAGACCAGCCACCTTACCATGAACTCTTATAGCAGGATTACTTCAATAATATTTTGTTATTTCATACTATGACGTCCTTAATAAGCTTACTTTAAGGTCGCCATGGTATGAAATAACAAAGTATTATTGAAGTAATCCTGCTATAAGACTTCATGGTAAGGTCCCAGACGGATACAGTCGTCCCTTAGCTTGTACATGCTTTGGGATGCAAAAGTTAATGGTTTGATTACTGCATCGGACTTTTAACTTAATGTAAATTGTAATACAGTTTCTTATTCAGTGACACCAAAAAGTACGCATTGTTGCGTTTGGTCTGAAATGAGACTAGATATTAACTAAAATAACTTTAGTTAATTTAATTCGTTGATAATGGTCCCGACCTTCGGTGCTAAAAATAAATAGGCACACAAAGTGTAATTTCGACAAAAAATGTGTTTGTTGTCAAATGATAGTATAAACTGCAGTAGCGAAGAGATGCGGCCCTATAAAAGTTGTTATCATAATTATTTTCTTTTATATTTTTTCCAAAACTACTTACCCTATTTTATTTACCCTTTCTAAATTTTCTTTTTTAAAAAGAAGATTATAGATTTCCGTATTACTAAATATATATATTATAATAAGGAGCAGTCCACCAGTCCAGGGGTGGATTCATTAACTGTTATAGTAGCTTTTGATCCGTTCGATAGCAATTGATCCGTTCTAACGTTAGAACGCTATTCAATTGCGATTTTTTTAATGACGGATTTCCCTCCCCAACTGCCTTAATAGATTTTTGTACCTCATGCCTAAACAAAGGTGCTTCAGTATTATTTTCATGAAAAATAAAGGTGTTAAAAGTAAGTATTACCTAATGAAATTAAATCACTTTCGAACGTTCCTATTACACGCGGAAACATTCGCATAGTTTAATTTGATCGAGAGACAAACTAATCAATTTAATAATATGTATGTGGAAATGTTGTTAAATATGAACCGAGAATCGAGATTTAGGATGATTATATGTAAGTAGTTGCGTTATGTCATTGGTGAAGTTTGATCGAAGCTGTGTTTGCGTAAATATTGGCGACACTGACTCAAGGTTGTATCAATTCAGTTAGAGACCGACCAATAAAGGCCTTAACATAACACTCAATTTTAATATGTCTCGACGAATTAAAGCTACATTTATACAGTAGGGTATAAAAATACATATTAGTACTAAATATGGAGAGAATAATATGTAGAGTCACTGTCTGCATTAAAGATAATATGTAGAGTCAAAAAATAGTTGGTTTTACCAAGTTTTTATGTTCATCTAAATAAATTAAACAGTTTAATGTTAAAGATAAAAGATAATCTAGTAATATGATAAGCGTTACCTTTATTGTCCTCGTTCACGCCTTCACGCAATCGTAAAAACTTAAACAAACTGTTTGTTTTGCTCAATTCAAATATACCGTGCCACAGAAAAAATGTATGTAGAGAATCTTAACTTTTTAAAGTCACACGTTAATTAATCCTTTTTTGAAAATTTATTTGTGTCTACTTTTGGCGGGCTTTTGGATTTATGAATGTAGAGCGCGAGAGTTACGCGTGCGTATGCGCTGCCGATCACGCGACCACTGAGTAGTTTGAGTTCCTCTTACTGAGAGTGAGACCTCATGGGTCTTGTCACTGGTCAGATTGTAGAGCAGTGTATAAACTTCCGATGATGTATGCGTTCCGGTTGGTATTTATCAATTAGTTATGGGTTATTGCAACTATTGGAAGAGATCACGGAAACTGTTGCGGATCAAATTTTCGCCGGCTAACCTATTCTAACTATAATACAGGTAGGTAGAGGTGATGCTAAGTGACTATGTCAATTGGAATTTTATGAACAGTGTTGATTTACAGAACAGTTTTTGTCTCCGATTATTTTACAATGTTCCGTGTTCGTCGAATATGTAGAGTACATATTCGTTTTTTATCATACTAACAAAGCTAAAGTGTCAAGTAAAAGACATCAACGAGCTCTATTTGATACTTACAAAATATTTTTATTATTAACATTTCAACTACTTACTTTCTAATATTTTATTTTTATTGTTACCTAGCCCATTTGTAAATTATGTCACAAGTTAATTAGGACATTCCTTAACTAATGTGTGTTGATTGGTACCTATATAATTAACCACCACAATATATTTATAGCTTTTATATGAGTAAATATAAGTTTAGTAACTTAATAATATATGTAAATCAATAACTACTCGTACAGCTAACAGCAGATCAAGTGTAACACTTTGAACTTTGGACCGTTCTTATTATCTGCGTCGTAAGAGTTAAAATTGTACTGCAAGTTTTACCATTGATCTGCTGTTGTCCGTACATAGCTTGACGTTATAATTAATTAATTGTAATTTTAATGGGTTACTAAAATCATTTAACTTACTATTATAGTAAGTTAAAAGCTACTTAATAATTTGTTAATTGATTTTCTATTATTAAAGTATGCATCTATCTATATCTACCTATGAATATTTCTAAAAAAGTGACAACGTATTTACGTGTTTCTTTGAATGAAGTTGAAAAATTAGGTGTATAAATATATTTTTAAGTAGGTAAGCAAATAAATACAATGTTTTTACCTACGGGTATTAGTAATTAAGAAACCTGCATGCCAGAGAACAACAATCATATCTAAGGGCTAGCGTACAACAGAACGGCGCCGGCGGACGACGCCGTGTACCGCGCCAGTGGACGGCACGAATGTTGTCCGCTTGTGACCGCCGCCGGCTGACATCGTGCACCGGTAGACGGTGCCGGCAGACGCCGTGACGTTGTACGCCGGCCCTTAGGCATGTGCCACCAATCTACACTGGGCCCGCGTGGTGTCTGGTCCGTGCTCCTTCGAAGTGAGGGAAGGGTTTGTGCCCCAGCTCCCTCTGTGCCCCGAAGTACGGGATATTAAAATAAGCTGACGATGAAGCCTCGTATCTACTAGGCAACATTTGACGCGCGACATGTTGCACAACATGTTGTTCATTAGTTGAACGACAACGATGAACTTGCGGATTGGTACCAGGTTGGTTATGTTGCGCGGCAGCTGGCAACATCGCGCGTTGTTGTGCAACGTTGCCAATCTTGTTGAGAGTCACGTGTTGCGTGGATACTCGGCTTAAAGTTTGGTGTCAACCCTAGTATAAATGTGACCAAGCGACAACCGTAAAGTGTATCAGTCAGTGCGCCCGCGCAGTCGCGGGCCACTGGGAAAACCACTTCTAAATCAGTATAAAAATTCATTGTCCGCCGAGACACAAACGGTACTTGGGCCAGTCACTTAGACTCTGTTTCGTACTTAAATTAATCTTGCCTTTGTTTTCATTTAATTAACGATTTGGCAAGGGTTTGAGCTATCACCGATTGATAATATAATTAAAGTACTTATATATACTCTTTGGTTAGACATACAACTGTATACGTTAAACTCGAATTACGAGTAACTTATTATTACGTTAAATGTATTTTATGCGAAAAATAAAATAATTTCTATAGTCATTCCAAATTGCGTACCTACACTATATTAATCGTACAGTCGACAGCAGATCAATGGTAACACTTGCAGTACGATTTCAAGTCTTACGACGCAAATAATAAGAACTGTCAAAAGTAAAAAGTCTTACCATTGATCTGCTGTCGACTGTACCTACCTACTAAAATTGCAAAAGAAATAATTTTGAAAATGTCATAAAGATCAAGAATTTACTTTGAATGTGTTAAAATAATACGAATCGACTGGGTTGACTAATTCATTCAAAATTCGATTGCTCAGCGATAGTTGAGTCATAAAAAAGCATGGATTAACTGCAAAATATTTACGTAACGCGTTACTCATCGTATGCTAATTGCTTATTATCACGATTAAGTAACACTTAGCTTTATTGCAGGCAATTCCCTAACGCGCTGGATTGGGATTCAGAAAATACCTTGAAAAAGGAAAGGTGATTTTCGGAATTTCGGACGATTATTGAACTATGATTTGCGGAGATGGCGATGTAATCTACATTTATCTACACTAATATTATACAGAAGAAATATTTGTATGTTTGTAACGAATAAACTCATAAACTACTGGACCGATTTTCAAAATTCTTTCACCATAAGAATGCTGAAATAAAAATGAAAATTTAACCTACCCTATATAAATGTACACAAGTGCAAAGCCGGAACGGGCCGCTAATATAAAATAATTTTAAAAATAGGTATATACATAGGCTGTCTGTATACTGTATTTTGATAATAGCAAAGATAAGTTGGTCTATTAATCTAGTTTATCTTTTCGTTAGAGCAAAGTTGCGGGGTTAAGTTGCGTTGCACGGAAGCCTCGGTGCGCGAGTTCGACTCGCACTTGGCCGTTTTTTACCCATGTGTAGCTTATAGCTACTCACTTTGTCGACAACATATTACATGCGATAAAATCACTAACAAACGTTTTTGTTAATTGAAGCATATAAAACGCTAATCTGACATTATCTTTAACTCCGACATACGCCGCAGTATCATGTCTGTCCGTTTAGTCCAGTCATTTGAAATACAATGGGGCGAGACAATAACTACGTGTACGCATTACGGAAACTAAGATTCAAGGCAATGTCTACGATTCTAAGAACACAAGAACATTCGATGATACTAAAATAAATTAGATTTAAAATAATGGAGATGCAAGATCTTGACAAATTGCATTACAATAACGGATAATAATATCGATTTTAGTTGTGTGACTACATCGATCATGCCAAGTCCTGCAAAGTGAGTGTTAAAAAGCTATAAAGTTGCATTAACAATGAAAATATCGCTCAAAAGTCACAATTTTAGTGTTGGCCGACAATAAGAACAGTAATAGTACGTTATTGCCAACGTTATTACACAGTATATAACGTGTAAATCAAAACTTGTGGTGATGAACAGTAAAAAATGCTTTGATTTTAAATCCACCTTAAAAGTGACACTATAACCAGTGACAAATTCGAGCGAGATTGCATATGTGCAATGCTATGGCATTTAAACGGATACGTATACTGAATTTTTTGTTGTACCATTTCAAGTGCGATGTCCTTGCATCTATAGTATTCTTTAATTTAAGATAGGTAGTTAGGGCAGCCGTGGCTGATCCCTTGCACGTCTGCACCATGAGGGGCAGCCGTCAGAGGACGAGTGGCGACGTGTTGTGTGACGGGTCACTGCGACTGAAGTAACGACCACGACCACTCTGCCAAGAGTGTAACGACAAAGAAGAAGATAAATACCTAGTAATTACGTAACAAAAGTCGCGTGGTATGTAACTACACGACAGATTGTTACGATTACACGGGATTTCCTCACTTCCGCCAATGCCACGGGGTTTTCTCTAGATATATTACGGTTTTTGTCATGCGTTCCGTTTTGTACTGGATCGAACCGGACCCGTTTTTTTTCTTCGTTAGCGGTCATCCATCTCACTTTATTAGCTATTAACGGATCTTTAGACTTGAACTGAGGTCTTAAAGTTGAAAATGACGTAAACGCTGATCAATGGGTTTTAAAATTCAAAATTATGAGGGTATGTCCCTTAATGGGAGGTAAAATACTTAAAGTGTGGCGCCTAAAGGTGTTTATATTGGATTAACAATATTAATAATAATTATTACGGTGAATACCTATCTCTTTCCGGTTTATGTCACATCTTAAATGCTCAGGAAATGTCGGTTTGCCCCGACAAATCATTCTGTTTTGTCCACTGAACTCCACATATATTTTATACCGACATTTACCATAACATATTGGTAGTACAAGGAAAAATTATAACATATGGCCCCATATGTTAACAATTTGTCATTTTAAAATGTAGTGTATTTAATTGGTTCGGTTTACAATGATTAATAGTTCTGTTTCTAGAGAGAAATATGTAGAGAATTCAATAGTGAAGTGACTAATAAATACTTACACGACTCTTGTACAGTACACAACACATCACCCTACACAAAATTCTTCTAATCTAAACTTTATGTTATCGTTGTGTAGGTTGACCGTTTGTTACATTTGATTGCTGTAGTCTCGGAGTTGGGGTTTAAAAATATTGCAGCAAAGGGATCCTTTTGCGTATTGTTGGGGCGTCCATATCGACTAACGACTGACAGGGACAATGACAGTGACTGGACAAAATAGAGGATTTTACAAGACGACCAAACACGTATGATGGCTTAAAATCCATCTACATAGGCTGCAGCAAATATGCCCGAGATTCAGATTCACATTCTTCCGTATTGTTTATGGATTCGTAAACAATACACAGTATTTTTGCTGAGCAGAAAAGTTGCACATGGTATATCCTAAAAATATTGCAACCTAAAATAGCCAAACTAAAACTAAAGACCGCCATAATAGTTTACGCCATGTTTTATAGAACTTTGCGAAACTTAGCCATAAAAAAATCGGTGGTATTGCAACTGACAAATTAAACCAATGTTTAGTAGTTTATGTCGCTTCTAGCCCTAGCATGTAGAGGTTAGTTATAAGTTTGATTGTTATTTATTCCACGATGTAAGCATTCCGTCCCTGTCTAACTTAACCATTTTTAACGACGTGTGAAAGTATAGGATCAATGGGTAACAACAAGTTTGCAAGTTAACTTCACTGACGATCGAATAATGACTAAGGAGTAGCGGCCAAAGTTAGTTCGTGATAGGTAAGTATGTGTTGTTAGTCCAAATATTTTGATACAGTTTCACGCATTGTTCTAGCCCAGCCTAACATTTGTAATCCGAAGCCCACGAGGCCGGTATCCGGCTGTGTTATGATAATTACTATTGGTTTATAATAAGAAGCCGATAAAACTCCGCGCCGGCAATATGTCACGGTTGTCGATTATATTACCGACGCGAGCCATTGTTAAGGTGTCTATTGATTATAAGAAACGTAATATAGATTGAGCTCTTTATAAAATGTCACAATAAATTGTATGAAACTACATAAAAAATGTGTCACTTAGCGAACTATAAATTCATTCATAGGTACTTGATTAAAATACTGTGTTAGATATTTTTTGTGTAACAAAACAAAACGCATATACGTATTGTAAACACTTCATTTTAACTCTAGTTAAATCACAACAGCTAAAACTTTGGTTATCTATTTGGTTTGTATTTGTGGCCATTAAGTTATTTATTTACTAATTTATTTATTACGTACGTACATATCAGCCGGCCGATCCTCTATCCAAGTGGCACCGATATTTCGTTAACGCCCAGCCCCCTTACCATGAACTCTTATAGCAGGATTACTTCAATAATATTATACGGTAATTTCGTACCATGACGTTCTTAATAAGCTTACTTTAAGGTCGTCAGTACGAAATAACAAAATATTATTGAAGTAATCCTGCTGTAGGAATTCATGGTAAGCGGACAGTTAACGCCATTAGAATAGAAAGAAGAATACACCTATGGGATTGACATTTGCTAACGAAAAAGCGAATGTCAATATCATTAATTATTTCTATTCTACTAGCGTTAACGAAAGTCAACGCCACTTGGCTAGGCCCTCAGAAGTGATATTAAATCACTGGAGTGAAGATTCTATCAATCATTATCAATCTATTGTTTACCCAGTTATTTAACATACTGCATGCGTGTCTGTTTTATTAAGTCGATGTACGGTGGAACACAGAGAAAGGTGTACAGGAGAGTTTTTAAGGTTTAGATTTTCTCAAAAACTACTTGACCTATTGCAAAACTTCTTTCACCGTTTGATAGATAAAAGTTAAAACTATGTAATTGTAAAAGAATTATCAAATTCGGTCCAGTCCAGTTTTTGAGAAAATCTCAACCTTAAAAACTCTGCTGTACACCTTTCTCTGTGTTCCACCGTACCAGGAAGTATTAATTGATTGCAATAATATAATGAGCACGGAGCCTTAACAGTCGGTAGCCCCTTATTGTCAGGGCGGGGCAGCACGTTCACTGTACGTTCTCCTACCGCCTATCTATTCAGGAATTTATTACTACCTAAATTAACTACCGCACTACCTTATACTGAGTACCTATAACTGTATAATTTATAGTTATTTAAAGGATACGTTTCTTGAATAACATTGCCTCGGAAATACTGTTTGTATTTTGATTTGGAATCCGTTTGATGACTTTTGTAGAAATAGTTTTTGTGGAACTTTTTTTGCATCGAGTGTACCTATATTTCATATTTTGTGTGTGATTTTGCGGGTTAGGGTGTAACTCGCCCGCTCAAGATCTGGACCGCCGGCAAGATGTCCACTTTTTCAAACTGCTATGGTAATATTCGGCCGAATAACTTTAAAGATCAGCGGGGTTACTCTCACCTCTTATAGCGATCCAGTTTAGGTTCCTAAACTGACAATTTGCTACAATGACGTCAAACGTCATTGTAGTAAATAGCAAATAGGAACCTAAACTGGATCGCTATAAGAGGTGAGAGTAACCCCGCAGGCAGGAGAGCGCGCCGCTAGCGCTCAATCCCGTAAGATTTTTAGTACAAAAATGTCATTCAGGACTTGAGCGCCTAAAAAAGGCCAGCCGGCTAGACCCCGCCTATCGAGTTGTATCCTTCCAAAACAATTATGGGACATATCGCCCATTCCAACCCGGAATGTTGAATTTTGGCGTGTAGGTACCTATGGCATTATGCGTGTGTATCGTTATATGTGTATTATGTATGTCTGTAGCTGTAGATAGTATTGTAATATTTCCGCTGACTCCAAATCTATTGTTCTCGAAATTTTATAAATCCATACATTAGTTCCCACCGACTCCAAAACGTAATAAAGAAATATTTTATTACAATATTATATTATTATTATTTTTGCATTATTTTTTTATTCCCACCGGCTCCATTATGATTTTAACTGTAAGGGTTTTTGAATAAATAAATAAATAAATAAATAAATATAGGTAATATGCATTGCACACATTTGGCCTTATGCGTAGGTTTATTTATCAATTATCCTTTATCAATATCGATCAGTAGCGGTATATTTTACGCACATGTGATGAAGTCACATAGACGGATTAAGAGTATGGGTGGTCAACTCTACGGATATCAATGACAAATTGTGAAAAATGGCTACGCTATTTACATAACATTATGCGTAGTTATACATTAGAACTTGATGTAGGTAATATTACGTTACATTGAGTCGTAAAAGTTTAATGAACAGCAAATAATGCAACTATACAGGGTGTCCTTGAGTTCAGTCGACAAATTGAAACAGGGGTGTACTCATGATAAATATTAAATTAGTAAGGTTTTTTAGTAAATCAAAAATGTAAAAAAATTTAACTAAAGTCAAATTTAACTACGTCACAAGTCACACAATAACCTTAGAAATGACCATTAGGTCAAATTCCAGTGATAAAAATCGTTGTAAAAGATTCAAAATACCTTAAAATGTAAAAAAAACAACTCCAAAGCACAGTAGCGATGCACATCAAATTAAAAAAGTTTTTGTTACTTGAATTTTTTGTAAATATTTTTTATACCTACCTTGTGTAAAAAAATATTTACAAAAAATTTGTACATAGATATCATTTTAATGTACTCCTTCCTTTCGCAAAATAAAAGATCTAAAAAAGGGTTAAATGCGGTCTACAACAGACCGCCGAGCATGCATTAAGAGATTAATGAATGTAGAGCAAGCGAGAGTTCTATGCCAGAATCGAATCAGACGGAAGTCCATCGTCTCTGCCTACCCCTACGGGAAACGGGTGTGAGTTTATGTACAGTCGACAGCAGATCAATGGTAACACTTGCAGTACGATTTCAAGTCTTACGACGCAAATAATAAGAACTGTCAAAAGTAAAAAGTGTTAACTATGTGTAAAATAACTTTAATTTTTAATAACAACCTGACGTAAAATATTTCAAAATATATTAACAATTTATCAACTAACTATATCACATTCAAATGTGCAGGAAGAGCCGCGGGGCAAACATGACGTTGTATTGACAGCGAGTATGTGGCGAACAAGTCGTGAAAATGACAAATGTCCGGATCGTGTGCTACTAGAATTCCTAACATTCATGATGTTATATTTATTATCCGACTGCTAAAATGATTAGGGTAATGTTTTCGACTGTATTTAGGTACGTATGTAGGGTAAAGTGCTACAATACTTCCCACTTTTTTTTAAATGCAAATAAAAACCTCGTTTTAACAGTAAAATGTATTTTAATCAGACGAGTATTTAAACTATTAAGAAGTACCTTTTTTATACATTTTTATTTGTACATATAGTTTTAGTATATTTTATTTAGTTTAGTTTTTAATGTTACTTATACCTAAATAATGCCCTCCGAATAAATGAACCTATGTTGAAGGAAGTACCTAAATAAAAATAATAAAAATACATCTAAGTACTTCTTCCCCAAAAATAGTCACATAGTTACTTACTTAAAGAAAATGATTTATTTGCAAACATCCTGCCTTACAAATATGCAGACAGCCAACAGATTAGGAATTCTACGAGTACCTACAAAATATTTAATTATCAATAGTAATAACTGTAAAGTTTGCGGCTGCGAAAATAATAACTAATTTGATCGCTGTTAATTTATTGACCATTATTATTAAGTCCTTTAACGGTCGAGTACCCAATGTAAGCCAATACGTATGTAGCATATAAACCCGCATATTCACTGGTCAGATATAGTTATAGGTTCCCTATTTTTGTGCATAAATTTTTATGTCATAATATAACATGGCATACTTTAAATTGTCCTAGTAATAACTACGCATAATAGTCATTAGGCATAACTTTATAGGCATAATATTATTAAGCATAACTACAAACAGCATAAAGATTGTTAAGAATAATATTATAAAGCCTAAATAAACTTTGTCATAATGATATTAAAACATAATTGTAATAATCATATTATTTTGTTTGTATATAAAATAATCATGTTGGCGGCTTACGGGTGGCCCAAGGGCCACCCCCGCCGCACCGTAACCTACTATTACACTATGGTACCTAAGTTATATCTGATATACCTAATACCTACTTTTTGTTTGTATATAAAATAATCATGTTGGCGGCTTACGGGTGGCCCAAGGGCCACCCCCGCCGCACCGTAACCTACTATTACCTAATACACCATACATACAACACCAATACCAACAAAAAAGAAGAAATACACAGACAAACATAACCGCCTTGACAAAATTATTAACAATAAAAATGAATACACTTCAAAACTTGCCTATTTACAAGCTATTGCTAAAAATTTACATTTAAAATGAAAGGAATTATATTGCATGAAAATTATAGTAAAAAAAAAACATTACATTCATTTCAAACAAACATTATGAATAAATACATTTAAATTATTAAAGTGTAATTATGTATAATATCTATTAGACGAATAAACAGTATGCCATAAAACAATATGGAAATCAAAATTAGGGCAAAAACGATTAGCCCAAATTAGAATTATGCTTAGTTAGATTGTATGCCCAAAAACAATTATGACAAAATATGATTATGACAAAAAACATTATGCCTAACTCATTATGCTAAATTAAAATAGGACAAAAAAATTATGCGAAAAAAAGGGATCCCATAGTTATATTATCGCGATAGTTAATCTCGTGAATAGCGCCAAAGTTGAAAGAAATTTCGTAAGATTTAAAATAGTACTACAAGTGTTACCATTGATCTGCTGTGGTCCGTACGTCAAGTATTTGACAAATACGACAATCATCCAATAGCGAATACGAATAGCCAAGTAAAGTACCACCATAAGATTTTTCGTAATCGGTCACTTAATTTGTAAGAAAAATTCAACCTTAACGCAAGGCTGTATACTTTTCTATGAATTCTACTGTCTAATTGTTGTCTGTATTTCAAATCATATGTATTACTAAGTAACTAAGTAATTACATGCATGCGTACTACATTTACTATATGCACATTTTTATAGCATTAACTGTCGAATAGTTTAAAGTGTACACCTGCCTTTAGATATATTCATACTGCTCGGCCGAAGTGTCACTCGACATGACATAATTCGTGATGTTAAGTTGTAGGAAAGTTAATTATTCAATTAAAAGGATGTAGTGCGTGTTTAATTAGATCTAACAGGATGTGTAACATGTTGTCATTGGGCAATATTTGCCTAATTGAGTTCAAGGAATCTTTGACAGGTTGCGTTAAGTACAGTCAATTTAATTCAAATACACTTTATTGTATGGTCGAAGACAAATAAAGGTGTACAGGAGAGTTTTTAAGGTTGAGACTTTTACAAAAACTACTTGACCTATTGCAATGTTTCTTTTATTGTTAGATAGATAAAAGTTAAAACTATGAAACTGTAAAATAATTATTAAAATCGGTCCAGTAGTTCTTGAGAAAATCTCAACCTTATTGAGGCCCCCTGTATAATCTCTGTCTTCGTGTGTACATAAAATACACAACAATTACAGAAACAAAATACAAAACATAAAGTACAATTTGGCGGCCTTATCGCTAAAAGCACACTACACCCTTAATAGTTTCAAAAGTACCATTGATTTTACTAGCATTACAAGAATATTCATGATGGTACTAGTGTTGTACTATTATATATTCTGTGCTAGTGATCCTAAATTAGTGTCACTAAGGCAGTGAAATCACTAAGGATTCAAAATTGTGTCACTTTGTCAATGGTAGGTACACAATACACATCAAGTGTAACACTTTGGACCGTTCTTATTATCTGTGTCGTAAGAGTTGAAATCGTACTGCAAGTGTTACCATCGATCTGCTGTTGTCCGTACGAGTGGTGGTAATACTGATATTTAGGCACCAAGTCTAAGTCATCGTTGATGTTGAGATTTTCTTACAAATTACTTGACCGATTTTAAAATTAATTTACAATTACATACAGACAGCATTTTTAATTATTGAAAAAAAAAATCGGTCAAGTGTTTTTTGAGATAATCTTAACTTAATGTGTACCTGTATACTTTTATCTGAGTTAAACTGTATTATGTATGGACGTTAGACGGAAACTCATTTTCCTCCAATTTATTGACTCTTTGGTGCTTTAAATAAATACCAGTAGGTATAATAACTGAGTTAGGTACGTGAGATTACTAGCGATGTTAAGTTTTTAAGTAAGTAATAATATTAATGTTTGCCATTTTCATTTCAAGAAGGTTTTATGCATAATTATGTTAAAGGTATACGAATTTCGGCAGAACAAATAGTCGACCCAACAAATATTCGAGCCTTTGGCATTCGACCGCACGAATATACGACCGTTAGTATGTATTTCGGTACAATGGTACAAATCTTTCGTATAAGAGAACGCCTGCGGTTATGTTAGGACGCTCTCTAAACTGGCATTAACTTAACAAAGTGTCTAAAGATTTGTTTTAAAATATTAGGTATACTTGTATGGTATTACAAAACAAGGTTCACGAACGGATATCCAGAAACACGTACACTTAATGAATATTAAACAAATTTTAATTATTCAATCTACAAAAGCAATCGATCATACGTAAATCATAATTAACGTCGCACGATTGCCGCTGCACTGCTTTGCAGAAGTTCGGAAGTTAAGTCATATTGTGAGTTATTTCGTAATAGAGACACGAAACAGATTTGCGTATAGATTATAGAAGGGGTTCGTAGCCCAGTTTCTTTGAAAGCGATCGTATAATGAAGCCCAAACGCATTCAACCCCACGAATATTCGAGCCAGCACTCATCGATAGAATGAATTTCGATCCATGGGGTACAGTCCAAATCAAATGTCTTATTTTGTAAACAAAAACTAGGTATTAACATTTTAAGCTTTTCTGTGATTATTGCAGAGTTATTTTTAGATTTATTAGATCGGATCATTTTATTTTCACAGTGATGAAGTTCAATCAATCAGTTCCTTTAGTGTTACATCACAACAGGTAATTAGACGATCATATTTGTTTACAAAATAATACACTTGATTTGGGGTTCGGTATACAAGTTACCTACCAACGTTGGTCGATGTTTGTACCTGGATAGGTGACCGATAGAGGATACTTAATGCTACCGAAACATGAGTTATAAGAGTAATTTTTTCAACATTTTGACAATAAATTAGTCACCCAGTAAAATTTATATTGTACCTAATTGAATTAACTATAAGTAAATGCTTTCTATGTCAACTTGTATTTTGTTGGTATACTTACTTATCGTGGCGATTATGTCTCAATCAGATAAGGTAGTGTTTACAAGTCCTTAGCAAGGCCTCCTGCTGTGAAACACGCCCTATTATTAAAGATTCGATCATTCACATTACCCTTTCGGTTTGAATTATTATTGAGAGATAAAAGGTTTCATCGTTTTTAAGCTGAAGTATAATAATTGAAGTTTTTTTAAAGTTTACAGAGCTATGAGTAGATTTACGACACTTTACTTCCGTTACGCGGAGGTTTGATAACTTGAGCCGTGTATGTACCCACCTACATGTATTATATAAAGGCTTCTCGTGGCTAGGAGGTCTCCAAACCATTAACTAAATTGTCACATTGCGATTTCCCGTAGGCTTCCGACATAGTAACGACTGCTAGTTTACTGCTAGGGGCTGCCAGCTGTCAAACTCAAACGCGAGACAGAAGATGTCCCGCAGCAGCGGAATGAAGAGCGCGGCACAGTGACTCCATATTTGTACTTTTATTAATTTTGAAAGAATTTTAGCAGGG
The DNA here is from genome assembly GCA_963506565.1 of Tachystola acroxantha. Classification (NCBI taxonomy): domain Eukaryota; kingdom Metazoa; phylum Arthropoda; class Insecta; order Lepidoptera; family Oecophoridae; genus Tachystola; species Tachystola acroxantha. Next base: position 5,059,001 of record OY735884.1, read on the forward strand.
AAATAAAAATACGCCAACAAAAATCAGATTTTTTAAACAAGCTCGCGTATTTATAATACCATACATTTTGATATATATTTCAGCATTTTTTTTTTCTATCGAGCGAAGTTTGTCCAATCGTGTATCGGTATTTATCAGTCTCTAAATAGACACCCCACATTTGAGTGCCTTCATAGAAAAACTGAAAATCCACGCGCGACGAGGCACGGTGGGTCTCAAATGAACTAGCGGTCACCCATCCAGGTACATGCCTCGCCTAACATTGCTTAACTTGTACGATTGTTATCAACGCAAGCAACTGGACTTCGAGCCCCTGCATAATTAGGATTACTGAGTCCAGAATTAGGCCTCTAGCTATTACAATTAATCTGTTACCGGATCAAAATAGCTGGTCGCGTGTTGATGTAAATATTAGATTACATTTGTAATTCTTATGAGGCGGAACACTCGGACTGCGACCCAACTCGTAATTTACGCACGGCCATTGTCCTTAGGCAAATAAATTGTCATAAGGCTCTCCCACACAACGCTAAATTCCGATCGTTAGGTACCGCAATGAGTGTGATATAAATATATGCCGATATTCTTCTTATCGAGTGGTTTAGTCAGACCGAGATTCAATGTCTAATGATGTCAAAATTATCTGAAAGTTATAAATCTGGCATGTTCGCTGACGCGCACGTGGACGGCTTCCACGCGACGCTGCGCAAGCGCTGCGCTGCGGCGCTCTGCCGACTGCGCGCCAGCGGCAGCAGCATCCTGACTGTGCTCGCGCGCAGGCCGGACAGTCGTTTTGGCAGACACTGAACCAGCCTGCACGCACCAGTACGTATAGTTGTGTTAATTTAGTATTTACTAACAAAATATTGATGTAAAAGTGTGACATAAAAATATTTTATTTATTTTATTATAAGACCGAGCTCAAACTCGCAGCGGGAAAGACTGTCAAAGGTAATTCGATATCCTGGCCATTAATACGCACCATAGGAGGCTGTAAAACAAACCAGGGTATCATCACCGATGTTATCAATTAGTATTCCTATCGGAATTTCGCAATTGTGTGAGAGAGCCTTTACATTATATGCTATGGCAAGCTCTTATCTACTTCGGTCGAGAATGTTTACGGAGGTACCTAATTAATTACCTATATGCATAGGTTATTATGCGGACGAAGATGATCGCTCATCAGGACAGTACGAGACGTCAGCAATATCAATCTTTCTTCATAAAGTATACTACCTACGTACAGCTAACAGCAGATCAAGTGTAACACTTTGTACCGTTCTTATTATTTGCGTCGTAAGATTTAAAATCATACTGCAAGTGTTGCCATTGATCTGCTGTTGTCCGAACCTCCGTTTTCATTGATCTCCATTGGTTTGCAAAAAATCCTAATAAATATTATCTCAGAGCCAGCATCACATCATCAAGTTACAGCATGGTGTGTGATGTCATTTAATGTACAGTTAAAATATTTAATACTTATACTATACATTTTTTGTGACGTCAAAAGCAAGAAAATTAAAGTTGCGTAGTAGAAACATCGGCTTTTCACTACCGGACCGACCGGTCTAACCTCTTTTCTGTTCTGAGAATCATAGATAGATGTTTCAGGACAATCGTAGACTATTCTACAATTAACGGTCATTTAGTTGTCGCTACACGCAGTCTGAAATTATCGGCTTTTTCTAACGACGACGGGATTTCGATGAGTAATAAATATAGTTTAATTGTATTGTACACTAGATACCTAGTGGGTATTTTATTTGGATATTTAATTTTACACTATAGGATGATATATATGCCCTAAATGAGCCCGTATTGCTGAGAGAGGAAGCATCACCACCACATTGGAATATTGATAAAACGGTTTTACTTATTTATCTTCAGCATGTTTGTGAATGTATGCAACAAAACGACAATGTGAATTATGTGTGAATTAACATTTAACGTATTTAAATTAAAGTTCACTACAAATCTTAAATTGGCTATAGAGCTTTCGACATTCGCCAGATCTCTGTTAAATATTTGAATAGAATGAAAACGGTTAATGATACTTAATTATTGATCTAAAGTTATTGACTTTATCAATTTCATTGCAAGATTCTGACAGTAATAATTGTAATTAAGTATTTCGACTACATTTACCTTAAAAGCCATCATTGTAATGTCAGCGGTCAAGAAAGTTTATTTGCCTTTTACAGTTTATCTTTTCTCCAAATTGGACTAAAATGAATTAATACTTATATGCAAGTACCCTAGGTAAAATGCAGGAAACGGAAGCCAATAAAAGCCATATAAAATATCAATTAAAGTAGAGCCCTCGGTTCTCGATATTTCCGTGACAAACCGATACTCAACGATGGTAAATGTAGCTTATGTGAAATGAAATTCAATTATTTGCAGAGAATAGGCAGGTAGCTAACAGCAGATCAAGTGTAACACTTTGGACCGTTCTTATTATCTGCGTCGTAGGATTTTAAATCGTACTGCAAGTTACCATTGATCTGCTGTTGTCCGTACATTGAAAATTGATGATGGGTGACACTGTATTCTACTACGACTAGACCCTATGTAAACTTGCGAAAAGTTCGGAAGATAAAGTCTGAACATCAAAATGACAATGCCAGATTCTGCTTCACCATCAACCGCATGATGTACAAGATAACGAATAAATGTAAAAGTATCTCCGTTTTTTATTAAAATTATTGGTTTAAATTAAAGTTATGTACAAGTTGCGAGTCGAAAAAAACAGCTTAATTAAGAATTCAGAAAATAGTAAGAAGCGAATTATTCATTGTTTTTGTTATTCTTCTATAGGAGTTGCGAGAGTAGTAGAAAATGATACTAATTATGATTATGCAATATGAAACCTGTAATAAGTCCCCAACAAAATGATAGGTACAGATTAATTGGTCACGTAGTTTTGTAGGTGGTGCAAAGCTCCATTGAAATGTGGCAATGTCATTTGATGATATTTTTTGTGAAAACCAAAGGCACAGTCAAGTTATCCTTCTAGCCTGTAGTACTAGTACGCCTCCTGTGCCTGGTCATGGGTCCAGTCAGCTTGTACTTAAATAAGATATAACCTGGGTGTAATTTGTGATCGTTTCTATTGTATATATCCCGACTCATATCACAGGGAATCCTATTTTAGAGCATGCCATGATGTCTTATTTTAATTATTTAAGTATCAACTGAGATGAGTTCATGTTAAAAACTGACTATCGGCCTCATTGCCCGTGACTTCAATCTGAGTCAACATTTGTACTACTGCATTTATGTGCTGTCGTGCGTACCTACTATCTACCGCCAGCTACGTGTGTAGGTATTTATATTTATTATTACAGCCGTGGGGATAAATTAAATTTATGGCACCGACTATTGTATTGTATGTACCGACATTCCTAGCACGCCGACAAACGCGGGCGCCGAATCCTTTCACCTCATGACATTTGTACAGTACCTATTCGTTCAAAAATTCACGGAATTGCACCAAGGTACTTTAGTGAGCACCAATAGATAAATTGACAGGCATTACAATTGATTTATCTTTAAGAATTACAGATTTAGAAGCCGGAACTGGTTTGTTTCTTGTGGAAAGGTAAATATTTATAAACTGCCCAACATTGATCTCATATAAAGAACTAGATACACAAAGGTCTTACTAAAACAATTTAAAAAACGTCCAAATAAGGGTCCATTGTTAACGTCCAAATAATGTCTAATAAAGCAAATGAGGGTCCATTTATCCGTTTGGACCTTCTTTGCGCTCGGACATTTTTAGAAGGCAGACTGTAGTTGTTTATAGGAGATCAATGCTGTCCAAATATTATAATATTGACATCAAAATTAGGTCAATTATATCTATCACCGATGGGAAGACGGGTTCTCGAATGGAGTCCACAAACGGGTAAACGTAGCGTGGGCCCCTGACCAGATGGATGGATGACCTGCGCAAGATGGCTGAAAGAGACTGGACTGAAGAAGGCTGAGTATCGGGTTGAGTGGTTCGGGAGAGGCAATATGTCCAGCAGTGGACTAATACGGGCTGATGATGATGATAAAGACATACAAAATTAAATTCTTATTCTAAAAACAAAGCGTACCTATAACTAAAGATTAATTTCAGCTATAATTGCTTTTATGTAGGTGCAGTAGTATTATCTGTTCCTTACGAGTAATTTAGGCATAACCAGCCCAAAGTGTCAGCTAACATCAATTTGTTAAAGTCATTATAATTACCTAATTAATTACAGTTACCGACGCTAATGACCCTGTCCTGTTACCCTACATCATTACATAATTCAAGAAATATGTGAAATCCCTCATTCATAAAAAAAAAACGGCCAAGTGCGAGTCGGCTGTCTAAGGGTTCCGTGCAACTTCACCATAACATTTGCTCTGACGAAAACATAAACTATATTTAGGAACAAACTTATCTTTGCGCTTTCGAAACTGATAACGTCATACGTCAACTGTAAATATAAGTTGATAATTACAAACAAAAAATATTTCGTGATGAAACCCCAAATATACAGTTTACGGATTTTTTCTGTTACTTGTGCTACAAGACCAAACTTATTGCTAAATTTCATGATTCTAGGTCAACGGGAAGTACCCTATAGGATTTGATTCTATTGCGTTTTCATATAAATATGCGGGAAAATGAGACATAAACAGGGATATCTTTTGATTGCGTTGACGTAGAAGTTTGATTATTTTACGGCTATACATTTGGTTGCAGACCTGAGTATTGGGTGTTAATTGCAACTTGATCCGTCTATGCGTTTCTGAGATATAGGTCTTGACAGACAGACGGACGGACGGACAACAAAGTGATCCTATAAGGGTTCCTTTTTTTCCTCTTAATGTTCGGAACCCTAAAAATTAAATAATTGTCATCGTATTATCCAACAATAATACATTAAGAAAAGATGAATAGGTACTTTAGACAAATGGAATGAGTGTTGTAAGTACTCCATAAACTGAGTGACAAGACTTATTGTTATTACTTATGTTTTACAATTTACAAGTCGACTCAGGCGCGAAAGGTCGAATGTTTGGATATTGACTCATGCGTGATAGTTATTGTGACACATTATAATATTATCTATTATACATAACATAACCTTTAAATTACCTTTAAATAACACAAGTATGTATTAGTTACCGTAAAACTGCATATATAATCAATGACCCATATATGGAGCATGACGAACTGGCTTCACAAACTCGTGCCCCACATATGTGGCACGATGAAAAAGTATGTGCCTACCAGATCCGCACTATTTTCCCGAAGGTAAGTAAACATTTTACTGGGGTTTTGGGAATAACTCTACCTACCTATAGCCACCTACTCTACATTCTCCGCCGATAGTAATCTTTGCACTGTTTTTTTTCTCTTATGTCTATATCTACTTTCGGAAACATTTCGGATACAACAATTATCTAAATAAATAAAATAAAAAGAATTATATTTACCAAAACAACGTAAAAATTCAATTTGTACACGAATTAACATACCTAATATGGTGAACCCTCCGCAGGGTTTTTCAGAACATCTGTTTTCTCTTAGTTTAATTTAGTTTCAAATAAAATCAGATAAAAAGAAACTTTATTCACCAAAAACACGTAAAAATGGAATTTTTAATCGATTAAACATATTATGGTGAATGGGTCGGGGGAGTCGGGGCCTGTGCTCTTTTTTAGCGCATCTGCTTTCTCTCACTTTAATTTAGTTTCAAATAAAATTATTCTAACAACGAACTGCTTGACACTAACCGTCCTTCTAAGCCTTGTTAGGTACTTTAAAATCTACGTCGTCTCGATTTGATTTCGAAATGTTGATGTCTAGTAGTGGAAAGGTCACTGAATACCACGAGAGTCGCCCGAGACCGTACTCGAGACTACGAGACATATTTGATACAAACAACCATGAACTTTCTTGCTTCCAGATTTTCAACCATTTATGCTTGATCGCGCATACTAATTCCGGTTATGTAGTGAGTTTTATCAAGCCCCTTTCCTTTACTATGGCGCGCGTCTTCTTGGCGTCAAAAGTTTGGGGTATTATGCTTAATTCACCCTGGTGAATTAAGCACACTATTAGCAGACTTGATTCATCCAGTCTACTGTGATACTTGTTAGCGACTGACCATATATAAATTGTTCTTTTTTAAGTGTTTTGTCAGTCAGTTGCGTATATAATTTATTAACGTAAAAATAGACTATTCAATACTTATATTTTTACGTTAATATATTTAAATTTCATCATATTTCCATCGTTTTCATTTATCGTAATCAGCGAGTATCAGTATCTCCTTAATAATACTTAATGCACCCGGAATGATTTACGCAGTAGACCTTAACCACTCATTTGACATCGGGTGCATTAAGTATACTACAATTTAGTAGACTTAATTCACTCAAGTTTTTTACACATTTATACAGGGTTTAAAGGAAAGGGTAGTAAGCCGAAGGAAGTGTTCAGTAAGATCGGTAACTAAACAACTACAACATTTGGAATATAAAATAAAAATAAATTAATGTCTTGTACAAATCGATCAGCAGACCGGTACCAAATGTATGTATGAAATGTCAAAAAATAAATTCGCGAAAATCGAAAGGTTGTTCAGTTACCGATACTGAACTGAACACACCCCTTATTCTTACTATAATCTTTTAGTAACATCCGGTATAACTTTAATTCTTATTTTTTAATTCTGGTACACAAAGTGGATTACAATACAAGACATAGAATAACATAAGTACATAAGGTGTGCTTAACTCTAGATTAGAGTTCTTCTATATATTTATAATATTAATATGGAATACATGACCATAAATTATGGTCATGTATTCCATATTAATGTGCCCGTGTTAAAGTATTGTTCTAGCGTCTCTTTGCGAATAATACCAGTACTAGACAGGGCAACGAGTTAGGGAACGGAATTTAATTAACCGTGAGACATAATGAGGAAGTTATTGTAAAATGACAAGTGACTCAAATTGACAACTTTGCAATGTCAATAAGCTAGTCCCAGTCGTAAGTTAAGGTACAAGCTAGTAGCGGAATGTAGGCTAGGCAGCAGCAGCAGATGAGACGTGTGTAAGAGCGATGCTGGTTGTCGCTCTGCTGGTTGTCGCTGCAGCATGCTACGGATTTGTATCTTTACAATTGTGAATATTTTGTCACAGACAAAGGTATACAGTGCTCATTACTAAACTGGCTTTCGTTTAAAGTAGTATGATCGTGATTTCGATTGTACGAATGTTTCAATGGTCACTCGACATGCTTTTGAATTGATTAGAAAGGCAATACATCGGTATAGGTAGTTATAACTGTATTGTTGCTGGACCTCAGATCAGATAATTCCGAGATCTGGACCATAGGCAACTCGAAATCCCTCATAATCATTTTGTGAATAGGCGATGCATGCATTCAACATCCGTCGCACGCACCAGTTTGATTTTTGTTATAGGAATGCTTAAGTATCTGGTTTACCTTTTACTCACAGCTTTTAGCTTAGTTGCAGTTGTACAGGAGATAATTAGTAACATAAAAACATTGCTAATTATGCTTTTTTTTAAATCAATGAAATCGGTCGGAAATTAGATAGCAATTTACACGGATGCCGATATTCATAAATATTTTGAGCACGAGCTCACCGTGAGCTCGCCATTACGACTGTCAAAACTGTACGAAATCTGACAGTTGTAAGACGGAACTCAAACTCAATTCGCACTCAAAACTGTCTGAATATCAGGCTGACTGCTTCCGTCAAAAATCCATTAACACATTCGTCACTAAAAGATCAAGTAAACAAAGCTTTGCAATTAAACTCTCTAATAGCCGCCACGTTTATCTTCAGGAGTAATTAGAGCTTTCGGCCAACAATGGCCGTCGGCCTCGGCGGAGCAGGAACCCGGTGAAATGATCAATCAGGCCCCGCGACCTTGCTCGCCACTTCCGCTGCTCTTGTCCAAATGTCGCGCGTGCCCGATGTCGGATAGGTATTGTTTTGATAGACTACCTACCTTACTTGTGAGTACCTACCTACATTGAAAAAAACAGGGTTGCCTGTAGCAGCTTCTTTATTGCAAGTAAGCACATTGTGTACATTTTTGCACGTCAACATATTTTTTGAATTTACATTTACACCACTTTGCAAAATTATTCGTAAACACTTAAATTTTCAAGTATCCCCAATTCCCCAGTAGATTGCATTACTCGAGTGAATTAAGTCTACTATCACCTGAGTGATTCGACTACTGGGTAGGGTACTTAATGCACCCGGAAACAACCTGGGTGAATCAAGTCTGCTAATAGTGTACTTAATGCACCCGGGTGAATTACCCCAGGTGAATTAAGTATACCGCCCCGATTTTGAGCTAAAAGAACTACTTACGGCCTTGTCTATCAGAATAAATAATTATAAACAATAACCAATCAAACTATATAAGAAAACAAAATATCAAAAGCAGTAAAACATTTGGCTGCCCCTATATGCTGTTATTCATAAACCTAGTTAAACCTCACTTCCTTTAAATCGTGTTGCTATCCCTTTCACACTTCGTTAAAAAAGGTTAAGATAGAAAGGGACAGGGTGGCTAAACGGTGGCGTAACTTTAAATCGCGTTTATGAATAACAGCCATAATTTTTTAAGTTTATAGCTGCAGTTGCAACCACAGTTAATCCCAGAATGCACAAATCGACGAACAAATTCAAATGATGGACATCACAGTTTTTGTTTTTATTTCAGTGTAGGTAGGTACCTACTTGCGTGAGTAAGTTAGGGTCAAGACCAGACTGAGATTGTCCCGAATCTCAACTTTAATTAGGCCTCTGTACTTTTTTCTGTTTTCGATTGCCACGTTTTTCGTTTATGGCTTTTTTTAACTAGGTGCTAAAATTAGGTACGTATAGACAGGTCGGACCTAACTGTAAAGGTAAATTGAATGGAGAGTAAGTGAACAATTTATATTACTAGTAGGACGTAGGTAGGAGGTATCTAAGTACTGGAAAATAAAATTTTCCCAGTTTTCCGCTTACGATCAGGAAATTGCACTCAAGCGCCATCTATGCTGTTAGTTCAAAAGCAATGATAATTATTGAAATCGTGTCATGGTTGTCTCATTCATTATACAGTTAGGCTTTGTATAACGATATTAGTACAAGCTTAGAAGTACAGATGGCGGCACTGATGTTAATGTGAAAAGTTTTGTAGTTTTCCACGAGTATTTCAGTGATTATTTCGCTCAAGGCCTATTCCCACTTTGATTTCTAATAAATAAATATAGTTTATTTACCAGGAGAGAGAAGGCATTGCTCGAGTGTGGTACATCCTACAAACATATACATAATTTAACAGGTTATATTATAATAATATTATGATTTTCATGATTCAAACTAGATTTTAGACTTATTTTGTAAACAAATATGATTGTCTAATTTCCTGTTGTGATGTAACACCGAAGGGACTAATTGATCGAATAGGTACTTATGTTCATTATTTGTGAAAATAAAGTGACCGATCTAATAATGTGAAAATAACTATGTAATAATCACAGAACAGCTTAAAATGTTAGTAGGGTCGGGTAGTTTTTGTTTACAAAATAAGACACTTGATTTGGGATTCGGTTTAAGTACATACGCACCTACACTCATTTCACTCCATCATGAGGGAATTTAGCAGTGATTTCATTGTTTTGGTAGTCGTAGCTATATCAGTATATGTGTCATACATTATTATCGTGTTTCAACAATTATCAGATAATATTCAACAGGAACTCGTGAAAACCCAAAACATTTTTGTAAGAATCATTTCCATGTTATTTTAGTTTCAGACAGGTGCGTGGACTGGTTAAAGGAGGCTGTAGAAGGAAAGAAATTCTGCCATAGACTTATGATGACACACAGAAAGAAAAGATTAGCTGTGGTTGTTAGGTACAAACTATTAGAGCAACAAAATGTTTTGTTGTTTTTCCGAACTATTTGTTTTCCTAGCTAGTTTCATTGGTTTTTATAACTAACTAGCTATGAAAACAAATAGTTATAAAAAACAACAAAACACTTTGTTGCCCCTATAGTTTTTAACGGTTGTATCTGCAGTTGCAAATACTTAACAACCACAGCTAATGTTTTATTTCCGTGTAAAGTAACCTGAGTAACACGGAAGTATTGTAACCCGGTCAGAAATGGTGGTCAAATTATCTAAAGGGCACAAAAGGGCGTCGTCCGTAAATCATATTAAGGTCTGACATAGGGAATCAATTATCTCATGAATTGATAAAGGCATCGATAAATTAATAAGTACAAGAGTATAATTATTATTTGGCACATTTGAAAGCAGGGTGGAAAAAACAAAACACTATTTTGATGCAATTTTGTTTTAAGTAATGCCACTTTTGTTTTAACAAAACCCTGATTCTTGTAGACTCTCGGTAGAGTGGTATGCGTTGCGTAAGTAGTATGACTATTTGTCAATTTGCGGAGGGTATTCGTAGAAAAGTTATCCAGTTCCCGAAAGTCGAAGTATGGCAAGCAAACTCTACCCTTATCCATAACATTTTTTAAACTATTGGCACTAAAAGATTCAGTAGAGTTTTACTTTCCTTATCGTCACTCCAAACAAACGCGCACCTTTGTAGTAGTAAATTAACAAATTTCCACGTGCCTCAATCTCTAGAGCTATTCATTATTATGCCAACGAAGTCCTACGCTACTTTTATAGCTCGGCTATCTCACTCCTGATCCGGTGTTATGGCAATAAAAAAAGGTCAGAGGGGTGGACTTTCTAAAAATAACTTCCAAGTTAGAACAGGGTCATTAATGATTTTTGACGAAACTAAATTCGTTAAAAGTGCATGTTGGGAAGGCCATGAACGATTGTAAATACTCTGTAGATCCAGTAGAATTTGTCAATTTTACCTTACAAGAGCGAATTTTGCCAGAAACAAGACATTGACCAAATTGGCAATGTTTATAAAAATGGATCCAGACCATTGATTGAAGGGATGACTGTAAATACTTAAATAAATAAAAAATAGCCAATATTTTTGCTAAGTCAGTGCAGAAAGGAAAATATATCGAGGCTATATTTCTGGTCATCATCAGACCATGGATCCTTTACCTTTTCGCCAACGGTGGTGTTGGCGAAAAGGTAAAGGATATATCAAACAAAAGAACCGCTTTCAAATCGGACTATTCGTTCTAGAGCTACGAGCAGGCACACAGACAGAAAAAGGCTTAAAACTACGTTTGCGTTGCGTCGGGGGTTAAAAAAGGGGACAGGGTATATATACCAAGATTTCAGTAGATGGAAGTCCATTGACCCTACGAGCGAACGTGATTAGTTTACTATGTAGGGAGACGGGCGATGTCTCAAATTAGTTTTATGGCGTCCTTACCAAACTACTGGCCTGTGCCGGTGTTATGGTGTAAAAACAAGGTCAGAGGGGTGGATTTAATAAACAACAACATCGACCTACTTAGATAGGAGCTGCGGCGCCGACCCTTCCGTTTTCGGCGTGATGACTGCCGTTGATACTCGATAGCCGATATTCCTTAACTGATAACGATAAGTCACTTGCCGTTTGAGGCTAGACTAGAAGTGTAAGTATTATTAGTTTTACATGAGTATTATTTGGCTCTTCATGCATTATCTAAGTGCCAATCCGGATTTACTTTATCTTGAGTTTGATATTTTTATTGTATGCGGAAATGAATTACTAATGGCTCTCAAGTGCTTCATGAAACCATGCAAGGACTAAGGACGGTAGTCATTGAGAAATAAATACTTTATAATTAAATAATTTATAAAATATCAACAGAAAATGAGCTCTTAAATGTAAAGATGTAGTTAGGAGTCCCACTTGAAAGTTGAAACTGTAGCAACGTATTTTATTTACCTAATTTTAAGTGAAACACTGTTAAACAAATACTAACAATATGTGGCAATGGGGATGTTTTCCATTCAAATTGTACTTTGTCGTTTAGGTTACATTTGTATAACGATAGGTAAGCTATATTATGTTAGCGAATATTTTGGCTAAATCGACATACCTAATAGATTTATTTTTCTGATTTATACATTTACGTTACTTACTCGAGTAGATACCAACATTACGTTACATTAGGACGACGACGCTCTCTGGGGTTCGAAACGCGATAAAGACTTGATTCCTGATAAAAACGCAGGTTGTTCGTGACAATATGAAATAAACGTAAAGAAAACGACATCGTATTGAATAAGAACTTGGATACCTCTGACGTTGGTGCATAATTTTACTAAAAGGTCATTAGGGCAGGTATAATTTTCGTAAATGAAAATATTAAGCTTGCTAATAGACTATTTGCGTCGTCGACGCTAGTAACTAGCAAATTATAGTAATTTAACAGTTTTAAATAAAATTGATCGTAACTGAAAGTTCTAACAATCGATACTCGTATTATTGGGCGGTTCACCACTAAAATAAATTTTAATCGGAAATTTTAAGAAGGAATAAATTGTTCCTCTACGAGGCAAATCTCGCCAAGATATTAAATTCAAAATATTACATGGAAAATGTCGTCACAACCGGGATTCGAACCAGGAGCTAATTTTCGTCGACCCGAGGACGAATCTCGGTAGCTTTGTTGGAATAGAGCGTGTCACGGAATGGCGAGGTCCTTGTACCGAATCTAGGTCGAAATGACATTGCCACATTTCAATGGAGCTTTGCCCCACCTACAAAACTACGTGACCATTTAAGCTATACCTATCATTTTGTTGGGGACTTATTACAGGTTTCATATTGCATAATCATTATCATTTTCTACTACTCTCGCAACTCCTATTGAAGAATAACAAACGCTTCGATTTCATACTATTTTCTGAATTCTTAATTAAGCTGTTTTTTTTCGAATCGCAACTTGTACAAAACTTTATTTTAAACCAATAATTTTAATAAAAACCGGAGATATTTTTACTATTATTCGTTATCTTGTACAACTTGCGGTTGATGGTGAGACAGAATCTGACATTGTCATTTTCATTTCGCATGGCGGATATGCAAAAAAAAAATCAATCCGTATTAATTATTAATTTACGATTTGTTTATTTATAAAACAGAGGTAACCTGTGAGTCATTCATCATTGATGATGTGATCAGCGGTGAATCATGCAATCACTTTCAATGACGTGAAACGGTTATTGTTCATGAATTGTGTAATTGAAATGAATCTATTATCATTGTCTAAGTCAGAAAAGATTTATTTATTTGTCCTTGATTGAAACGCGAGACGATCTGTGAGAAGAATAAAACATAATGCCTATGTGCAGGTATAACTAGATCTGTAGGTATGCTCTTTCTATCGGGGTTTTACAATATCTTGAACTTTGTATACATTTTTTTTTTTTTTAAACGTGTGAAGGTGATTAAAGCAGCCTAGGCTATTCTAGGCTTTGTCATATTTTCCCGCACCAGTATTTTGCGACCTCTATAGCTCGGGAAGTAGCCCTCCTTAGGTCATCTTGAGTGCACGAACTTGTACACCGAGGACATTGCGATAGATGAGTGGTAGTTTGGGTTTGGCCACAACTGCACCTGACGTCAGCACTCGAATCCAGGAATCCCCATTTTTTCAGGTTGTCTCTGGATCGTGCAACCCCCGCCCTGAGTCGGTTCAACGTTCTCCAGACCGCCCAATCCTGTTTTGCTCCGGCAGGCAATTGTTCAGCTGGGTCCACAACCGTGTCCTGTGGGCTTAGTGTGGCCTTCCACGCCTGGACACGTGCTTCTCGCGCTGTTTTGTGCTGCAGGATCGGGTTCGTCACAAAACTTTTCCTTGACTTCAGACGGCTCGGAACTGGGTTGTGATTATGCAACGGATGGCGGCAGTCGTGTGTCTGTTTGTGACGCTCCACTGCAGCAGCTATGTCTCGCCTGATCGGCGGCGGGGCTATACCGGCCAATTGGTACAACTTAGGGACCGGCGTGGGCTTCAGGCATCCCGTTATAAGGCGACAAGACTCGTTAACCGCAATATCTACTTGATGGGTGTGGGCGGAGTTCTTCCATACTGGACTCGCGTATTCTGCCACCGATATGCTAAGCGCAAGGGCCGTTGTACGGAGTGTGTGCGGATTAGCTCCCCAAGTACTACCCGTCATGCGCCGCAGGATGTTGTTTCTGGCCGCTACCTTCTGCTTAGTGTTCGTGCAGTGTTGTTTGAACGTCAGGGTTCTGTCCATTGTCACACCGAGGTATTTCGGTGTGAACGTGTGGGTCAGGTCGTTCCCCTGCCAGGTTACCGTGAGTGCTCTCTGTGCCTCCCTATTTCTCAAATGAAAAGCTGACACTTGTGTTTTGCCAGGGTTTGGTTTGAGCTGGTTATCTGCGTAGTATAGGGAGAGGGTTTTCAGTGCTCCTGACAGGTTACTCTCCACCATTTCAAAGGACTTTTCTTGGAACGTCAATGCCAGGTCGTCCGCGAACAAGAAGTGTTTGAAGTTGTTAAGAACCGGTTGATCGTTTGTGTAGATGTTAAATAGGGCAGGTGCCAGAACACTTCCTTGAGGGAGACCATTCTTCTGTTTCCGCCATCTGCTATTGTGACCCTGGAATGATACATAAAACCTTCTGTTTGAGAGAATCTGAGACACGACTTGAGTAAGTTTGTAGTCTTTAGTCGAATCGTACACTTTAGATATTAGTTTGGCGTGGTTCACCGTATCGTAGGCCGCTGTTAAATCCACAAAAACCGCAGTATATATTTGTATACATGTCATAAACACATAAGTACGTCTTTTGTGTGGCACGATGATGAGTTTGCAATTGATGCAATATTGAGAAAAAGCCTTTGCTTCTTCCACATAACAATCCCTTCTCACTCGTCGGTTTGTTTGTGTTAGTAATTTTCTTAAATCAGCTAAATTGCACCCGCAGGAAATTAGCGGAGGACATGACGACATCAAACATGTCGTACCGACTATTTTATGCCATTCTCTTTTATTAAAGTTCACGTTCAGTTTCATTTGTTTATAATCTATGAAACCTGTTTGTTAACCATAAACGTGAGCCTTCGCTCCGTTTCTAAATTCACTTTTTTAACGAAGTGTCAAGAGACTAACATAATAAATGTAGTTTAAGGAGAGTGTTAACTAGGTAGATATATGGCTAAGAGTATTACAGATCCGAATAGTAGGAAACTGATTACCACGATTTCATATACATAAATCTATATCTATAGGTAGTTTAATAAGTAGTCCTTTGTATTCATTGTCTTATTATTCTACTCAAGCACATAGGTAGGCTCGCGAAGGTTTACCTGTTTATGAGCTTATTAATATGAATCAGTGTAGTTACTTCCCTACCTATTGCCAAAGCAACAATCACGACGTTAGTATCTCAATTACTAGTAGAACTTCGCAAGTAAAAGACAGTTTCAAAGTAACAAAAACAAAGGTGCGGATGACAAGACGAGGTCGGCCCCTCACCTAAATTACCTATTTACAGCCAAGGAACACGCAAGTTGCGTATCTATCACTGAAACAAATGATATACATAATTAGAGCTTCACAAGTCAGTTTGATTGCAGAGAAGTTGATTTGTTGGACGGTCTTCACGCAACAATTTAACGAGGTTGGATGGTAATAATTTTCTAGCTACCAATATTATTATATTACCTGGGAAAGGAACTTTGCAACGAAATAAAAGTTAGCTGTGGTTGAACTCCAGCTACAATTGTAACCTACAAACTATATGGACAGCCAAGTGTTTTGCTGTTTTTGCTAACTATTTATTTTATCTACGTCGACACAATCAAAAAATATAGCCGTTTAAGTCACATTTTCTCGCATGGTATTTGTATGAAAATGCAAGAAAACCAAAATCTATAGGGTACTTCTCGTTGACTTGGAATCATGAAATTTGGCAAGCTAGGTCTTACATCATAAGTAAGGGAAAAAATCCGAGAACTGTAAATTTGAAATACTATTAATTTTAAAATGGTACAATATAAAATATTAAAATAGAAACATTCATTATTTAAAAAACATTCAATAAATTATTTTTAAAACTATTACTTATATTAGATTATTTTAAATTTTAAATTACATCTCCCCAATAAGATTTTTTTCTTATTACAAGCTTATATTTGCAGATGATGAACTAATCAGAAGTATATCGATGTATGGATATAAAATTTTGATAATGGCAAAGATAAGTTGGTTTCTAAATCTAGTTTATATTTTCGTTAGAGCAAACTTACGGCTCAGTCCGACTCGCACTAAGCCGGTTATGCAACTATAAACAGTTAATTATTCTATTAAAAGAGAACTTTTGACATTTTACGAGGTGTAGGTATAAAATACTAACAGGAATCTTTTAGGCTCATATCACTTGAATATTATCTAAGTCATATTTATATTGTTGGGATAAATATTTATTTACATTGATGGACTTTGGAACATAATCCTCCAGAACCAATATGGGTCGGTGGATTACACTAGCCTAGTCTGCCAAAAAACACCGAACTTTTTTTACATTTTTCGAGAACTATAAAATAGGTTATTCAAGAAGCCTTAGGTCTCAGATATGTTACTGTCTAGGTATCCCTAGGTCGTTTAGCATACAAAGGGTCAGGGTTCAGGGATCGTTTTATCGCAGACATGACGTCACAGCGTCTGTGACCGCCGGAAAACGAATAACACGACTATAAATAAGTCGTAACCCACAAATAAATCTCGCGAAGGATCCCGATTTCGTTACTTTCAATGGATAAAGTTATAAGGAGTTAGATAACGAATTCGAGACTTTGTAATAAATCAAAGGATATCATATTAGGTATACCTAACACTAGATCTCCATTTCTATATAATACGGTAGGTATAATATAGATTCATAATTTTCGACTATTTTTTATATCAGCTTCATTCTGGAACAATCAATGACTATAATAATTGCTTCAAAGAAACAATCCTTGCCAATTTTGCTGACGACACTGCTATCATGGCAGTGGGAAATAGCCACGCGGAGGCAGTGTAACAAGTTCAAACAGCAGTCAATAAAGTGCATGAATGGACCAAAAAATGGCGAATAAAACTGAATGAAACAATGTCAATCCATATTGACTTCACCAATAAAAAATGTGTTTACCATCCGGTGTAAATAAATGATCAACCATACCATATGAAAATACAGCTAAGTATCTTAAAAAGTGTTCCCATTGAGCTGCTGTCGACTGTACAAAGAAACAATTAGGCCAATATTCATTGATAATTTTGAGTGTGCGATGAGTTTGAGTTTTCAATTGGGTTTACAATTTTGACAGTCGTAAGAGCGAGCTCAAAACTGTCTATGAATAATAATTATCCTAATTGTTGGTCTATTTCAGTTTATGGTCATTGCAATTGATAATAATATGTAGGTATTTACATCCTACACACAATGTACGGACAACACCGGATCAATGGTAACACTTGCAGTACGATTTTATATTTTACGACTAGGTGTTGCATGGTGCGCGGGCCGCGCGCGGCCCGCGAGACGGCTTTGTTTTCGTGTTGTAGGCGCCGCAACTAAATAAACATTATCCGGATTGTTCGCTGTGCAAATAATTCGTGCAAGCCATCCACTAATTATATCAAGCACCGCCCGAAAGTTGCAAGTTCAAAACTCTGTGAAAAACATTTATTTCGAAAAGAGTTTGCTCATTTAAAGTAGGTTATTGTTGTGATTTTTAAATCAAGCAACGCTCGAAATCCCTGTATGCCAGAAACTTAAAAAAAGTTTTCAAAAGCCAAACGTTGCTAGCTGTACACAATTTCCATAACTTTGTTCATAATTCGAAAGGCAAGGGCATCTTTTTCTTTGGTAGCGTGGGGACGCTCCGGGCTTCGCCCTACGCGGAGCTCGGCCTATGGCCTCGCAGCCCGGCTCGGCCTTCGGCCTCGCAAAAGTTACTTGGGAGGTAGGGAGTTTTTTATGCTTGGCAAGGGGACGCTTCGGGCTTCGCCCTACGCGGAGCTCGGCCTATGGCCTCGCAGGCCGGCTCGGCCTGCGGCCTCGCAAAAGTTACTTGGGAGGTGGGGAGTTGTTTCTGCTTGGCAAGGGGACGCTTCGGGCTTCGCCCTACGCGGAGCTCGGCCTATGGCCTCGCAGGCCGGCTCGGCCTTCGGCCTCGCAAAAATTACTTGGAAGGTGGGGAGTTGTTTCTGCTTGGCAAGGGGACGCTTCGGGCTTCGCCCTACGCGGAGCTCGGCCTATGGCCTCGCAGGCCGGCTCGGCCTTCGGCCTCGCAAAAGTTACTTGGAAGGTGGGGAGTTGTTTCTGCTTGACAAGGGGACGCTTCGGGCTTCGCCCTACGCGGAGCTCGGCCTACGGCCTCGCGGTGTTCTATCGCTTCGGG
The DNA here is from genome assembly GCA_963506565.1 of Tachystola acroxantha. Taxonomy (NCBI): domain Eukaryota; kingdom Metazoa; phylum Arthropoda; class Insecta; order Lepidoptera; family Oecophoridae; genus Tachystola; species Tachystola acroxantha. Next base: position 5,077,396 of record OY735884.1, read on the forward strand.
CTTCGCCCTACGCGGAGCTCGGCCTTCGGCCTCGCGGGAGGGGCTCGGCCTTCGGCCTCGCTATAGTTACTGATAGATATTTACCGCACGCCAGTAATCCTTTCGTTTCGTATAGGAAAATATATGGAAAAAATATTATGGTTTACTGCTCGTCTGCCATTTTGTTTTTCCCAAAAATGACAATTTTCTGGTATACTGCATCATATGTGCTACGAAGTGGAATTGGTTGGATATTCCTCATGCGCTCGTGCTAGGCCAGCTAATTCGTCAAAGTTTGGTCTCAAATGTCCAAATTTTCAATCGGCTATATTTCCGCCGCCATTTTGTTTTTCTTTTGTTTTTCAATTTCATCACAAAGTAGGTCGACCATGTGACGGTGTTCCAAATTTGAACGAAATCGGTTGGAAAATGGCGGAGATGGCATCACGTGACCCGCCGCCATCTTGTTTTTTTCACTTCCCTATAGTTTTCCTCTGGTCCAATCACTAAACTATACAACTCCCCCCTACATCACTTTCACCTCCAGAGACTCCTTCAGACTAAACGGGCGTGTCAATCAGTGAGTCAGTGAGTGAGTGAGTGAGTGGTAGTCGAGCTATATATATTAGTAATAATGCAGATAATAAGAACGGTCCAAAGTCCAATGTGTTACACTTGATCTGCTGTTAGCCTTAGTCGTTTACGATACGAGGTTCATTTTATCAAAGATTTTATTGTCCATAATTTTATCGGTGCTTTGCCCGCAAGCCGATAACAAACAAACAATGCTGAACTTGGAGCACTTGCTTAAGGAGGACGAAGAGGTGATGCTCCATGGAATTTGTCATCGCATTCCGTTGGAACCTGATGTACCATGAAGCAAGGAATCACCTGGCTGGGGCCGGCTTTTCTTCACACACTGGAAACTGTTACACACTCTTTTCAAATAAAATTAAAAATACGAATAAAATGACTTAATATGTATGATTGTCTGCAGCCTCTTAAAGATAACGGAGAGATTTATGCGAGCGATTTATGTTAGCACAACATATCAAAAAATAAAAGCAAATATGTTGTATGAAATTTAATTTAATTTGGAGTTGACGAATCATTCAACGTGTTCAAAGCTATAACTTTCTATAGGTACCTATAGCTTTCTGTAACTATAGTGTTTTTGCGGAAACTATAGGTTGCTATAGTGATTTTAGCAATAAAAAATTCTATACCGTGGCCATTCAGTGACATGGCTAAAAATGACTTTATCGTTTTTATTAAAGTATCTATACTTCCGCAAACCATTGCTGATACAACGATTAACATAAAGTCATGTTTAGTTATAAAAGATTGGTTATCTTCTTACTAATCTACTATAACTTTTTATTATCTACCAAACACGTGTATCCATAATATTTTATTTGACAGGTTGCCCTCTCCTACAACCTTCACCAACGTTTGGCGTGGCGTGGGCTTGGCCTGCATCTTTATATTCTATACAGAACTGCGCATAGTACCTATACATATTAAAACTACCAGTAACTGTACGGTTTTATTGCATGCGGCGTAAGAAATATAATTGCATGTTGAAAGTTTCTAGTCGTGCGCTGTGTGTACTAAAATGTTGTTGACTTGTTGAGCAACGCTTGCGTTAACCCATTTCCAAGGGACAATTTAAAAGCTCTTCCCCGCCCCCCTTGGCTGAAGGTTTCACAGGGACTCGAGGGGGAAACTGTTCAATTCTACAGACCAGCAAATTCTGGTATAATGACAACAACAAGGTAAAACGAAAACCGGTATTTTTCGCTAGAGTTGGTCTTGAAGAGATTCTTGATTCAAACCAAAAGCCGTTCCGTTAAAGTTTTACAGTCGACGATATATCAATAATACCTGAAATACGATTTTAACTTTTATGGAGTACCTAGTTAATAAGAATGATATAATATATAAAGCGATACACTTGATGTGCTTTCGACGAAGCCTGATCGATTGATAAAAGTAAATATCAATAGGTACGTAAATTAATTTAACTTACTTAAGTACCTATTGATTTTTCATTATAAACACGACGACGTGATCGAAATTGGAAGAAAAATATAGAGCAATGTGTTAATCCTCCCAGTAATTACGTATACTTGCGAAACGTGGACTCCAATTAACCTCCGGAAAAGTGCAATTAAAAATTGCATCATGCGAATCAAGTCTGGGATTGATTACATATCGAGTTGGACCAAACCAATAGCAATGTGCAATGTCGGTCATCTCATCACTATTCCATCCGAATGGTACTTGCCATTGGAGCGATTAGTCAACGCACAGGGCATGACTACATGACGGTGGGGCAAAATTAGTAACACAGACGTAACACAATGGGTCAACATGGACAGGTAGGTAACATACTGTATGCCCTTGTGGTCTTAGGATGTGTCATCAGTCATCCTCATCACGGATGACTAGACTAACCAATGTTAGCTAAAAATCGAATACTTACACTAAGTAAAATACCAAGGTTTGAATTATGCTAATCACTCTAATTCTGCAAAATAGATGCAGAATGTAGATGAACTAAACGCGTGTGAAATCTGTTAAGATAACTAGATGACTCAACTTATAACATTGAATTTTCATTGCCAAAGGTTGCATTGTTTTGTTAGAGCCACGAAAAATATGTTGGAGGTAGCTTTGGTAATTTTCCTAAAAAAATATAAATCCTATTTCAGATAATATATTGACATGTGGCTAGGCATAATAAAGAATATGAATATTATGTAAGATGGACATTATTTAAAACAAAATTTACGCTAGAGCAAGCTCATGCACTAGAAATACATTCTTCTCCTATTTCCGGCATCGGCAGCCGGAAATAAACTTTTATTTATTTATTTATTTCACGTGTTGGTTGAGCTTTAAATTTAACTACTGTATATATTAGGTATATACCTATTCAACTAAATATTTTAAGGACACGACTTCGCAAAAATAACTGCTCAGCTAAGAAAAACTTATTATTGGAAAACTTACACCGTCAGCACTACATAAAAAGACGGATAACGACTTTTCAGAAATACATAATGCAAAGTTATCTGGTGAAAACTTTAGCATCTTTCCATTTCCACTCGTAAAACGCTTGACTACTAAAATACTTTGTACTTCTTGCACATTTGACATAGATATCAAAACTGTTTTATCTAGAACACCGAAACGAAGTTTTGCCGATGTTCATTATATTAAATAGCATTGTAGTGTAGATACTAAAACACCTAATCGAAACGAGTGTTAATGAACAATTAGTTACTAATATACAATCTGCGAAAACAACACCTCATTATACCTGCCTGTAACTGAATACAATTGCTTTATTGACAGTCAAAGTACATACAATCGACATACAAAGGTAACTCTTTGCAAGTAGCACAAAGAACCGTTCCGGCAACAGCTGTGGAACTATAACTGAGTACAGTAATCACCTGAACCTGTGTTCCCGTTCCATCATTAACACCACACAGTATGAGAGCATTTGTTGGCGGTAATGTAAACAACGTTAAAGGAGTTATAAATAAGAGGTATTCAATCATGAGTTTGTTTCCCAAGTTTCCTGCATCACAGCAGCCAATCCCGTTTCATGGAAATCTAACAATTGACAATGTTAGTTACTTGGTTCCTATATGCCATAATATTTTATTAGTAACACAGTAGTTATTATTTTAGTACTGTATATATATATTGATACAACTCTCAATTGATCAAAGCCTCGTCAGATCAAATGTTCGTCGAATTCAGTCTTTTAAAAGTTGAACATTTTTGAATACTCATGGTGATTCCGTTCCTAAAATAAATTAAATAGATATCACTTTGAATTTATTTGTCAAAACCATTTTTCTCAGAAACAGGTTGTAGCAATCAAGTTGAAATTTATGTCAAATACCTACTGAAGTCTTGGGTCTCTTGATGCTGTAGGTATATAAAATTCAAGCTTTACTCAATGAAATCAAGAGAAACGGTCATATGAGTCGGATATTTTGATACAAAACTTATCAAAATTTAGGCACTTCATCTTGACCTAGAATCAAGAAATTTGGCTCAAAGCAAGGTCTTCCAGCACAAGTTAAGGAAAAATGTCACAGCACAAGGATGCTAGAAATAAAAGTTTTCTTATTAAAGTTACACGTAGGCAAACATATAATAAAAGTCGACATCACAGCGAGTCATCAAGCGACGACAATACGGTCTAAATTGCCTTGGTTGTGTGTAGGTCGACTATGGCTATGCATATCTAGGCAATTGGTTACGTAAAGCTTAGGTATCTTAGTAGGTATAGGTATATTAGAAGGGCCTTAAGATGGAGGCAAACAGCCTTCCATGGAACGTAGTTTCTCAACACAGTAGATGTACTCGTAAGTATGTCGTATAAAAGTGCATACATAGTAAGACTATAAAAATTGGAGCCCATAAACACTGGCGATCCCTCTGTTTCGTACAGTCGAAGACAGAGAACAGTATACAGGGGGCCTCAATAAGGTTGAGATTTTCTCAAAAACTACTGGACCGAATTTTATAATTATTTTACAGTTACATAGTTTTCACTTTTATCTATCAAACAGTGAAATAATTTTTGCAATAGGTCAAGTAGTTTTTGAGAAAATCTCAACTTTATAAACTCTCCTGTGACACCTTTCTCTGTGTTCCACCTTACAAACTTGGCGTCCTAATATTTATAGGTACTTTGAAGTCCGTTTTACTATCAAATCAATGTATAGGTAAAGTATTTGCAAATGTACATAATGCTTCGCAATTGAAGTTCTGGCTTTACCGAAATGACCTTCTTGATTCCTTATCACGCTATTTGATTTTTTATGAAATAAGGTTTTTTGTTATTAATTTACAGCACCAGCTCATTACCAGTAATGATCAGGTGATAGCAGTTTGGCTCCGGTTAAGAAAACTATCCTATTTCGTTTAAAAACTTAGAAATTACTACTGTTCTAGAGCTTCCCATCAACGGCATAATCACAAAATACAAGTTGCTCTAAAAGCTTGAAGTTCGAGAAGCGTAGAAAATACTAGCTTTCGAGATGGACACTAGGGTATCCACGAGTTTTGATATTGGCGTGGATAAAGTTATTGCCGGATTGACTGAATTTCGAAAAGCTAATTAGACTTTTCTTGAAGTATATTATGAAAGTCGAATGCTTCTTCCTATAATGCGACAAACCAGTATCTACCTACATGTAGGTAATTATTCCAATGAAATCATAGAGCAGATGACTTAAAATCCACTATTTATTTGTGCTTTATGTTATGAGTAATAAAGAGTTTCCTAGAAGCTTTATGCAACAATAGTTCGTCACTTATTTCCATCCACTTATCCGGTGTTTTAATTTGAACTTATTGAAGACTAAGCCTTTGCTTATGAAAAACAGGGAAACAGGAACCGGAGCTGAACTTAGGCTGAGATATCTACGTGAATTTTGGCAGGTTTGAAAACGAGCTCACACTATCTCTCGCTCAAAATTGTCTCTGAATCTCAGCCTAACTCTGCTGGCATCAAGTCCTACTTCGACTCCATAAGAAACTAAGCAGACGACCGACTTGTTTTGACGATATATGTCTCCTGTTACTGAGATCATGCGGCTCCATAAAAAATAAACTCAGTTTAACATCGGGTTAAACAGCGTTCGGTTCCATATTCAGTCTCTAAGCCGGAAATCGTTCCACGTGTAGAGTGCAATCCGATTGTGGTAAATGTCGGTTCCGGATTGATATAAACCAGGATAGACATTTATCGATGTCCGCTATCGTAACGATATGGATGAGCTTTGTCGGTCCATGGGAGAATCACGCACAGTTCATCTGAATCATTCTTCGCATCACTCATTATTTATGTGGTTTGTTGACAGGTGAGTAACAAAACAACAGGAAACTTAGTACGTCCTAATATCATTCAAGAAGCTAGTAAACCCTACACGTACGTGCAAATTCGTTGGTCGGCGTCAAGCAGGCGGGCACGCTATGCTCGTCAGTTCAGTCCCGCTCGCCCGTTGAGAGAGATCACCCGTTTTCTGTCCCGCGTACACCTTCACCATGGCACGAAGTGGAATCACCGCTTTAAGCTTCGCCGTTTTGCTGGCAGTTTTCGAAGTTGGTGCGTAGACTTTTCCATTATTATTAATTATACAATTACACTAGTCATGACATGACTATTACATATAGTAGTAGATAATGATAACAATACTTTGATTATAGATACCGACTTTATGTAGATTTGGGATTTACACAGTATCTTCATGTAATCTCCGTCAATTTTCGAGATTTTCTTTATCTTGTTGACCTACTGAATTTGAATAATCATTACTTACTAGCAACTTCGGAAGTTTGATATCTACGATTGATAAGATATAGTGCTATGAATAATATACGTATAATATATAAAGTAATATGACTGTTTGTAAAAGTTTCGTAAGACAAACTTGAATATCCATTTACCTCGATAAAACTCGTTTTTGTTTGGAAGAAACCTCTGATAAGTTGCGAAAGTCGTAAATACAGTTACGTGAGATGCATCTCAAGCAGATAAACGGTAAAAGTGCATACTTAGTTTATTGGTATACATTTAAGTACTAGGATAGGAAATTTAAAAACAAATAATTTACTACAACTTGGTAGCGCGCTGTGTTCAGTAGACTTAACGTCTTTAAGCAGAGCCAGGTTCTATCCCCAGATCATTAAAGAGTTTTTCTTCGGTTTTTCTGAGAAAGCTTTCGATTGTCTTCAAAAACGACGAAGGACAATATAAAACCTGAACACACAGATTATTCATGTGAATAAAATGGCTAGAATTCTAATTATAAAAACATGCCGTTAAATAGTAGCGACAAACAAAAGAAATGGAACCTAATAGAATCGAAAAGATTCTAACTGGCCGTCACCGTGAATCTGTTTATATTACCTACACATTGCGTAAATAGCTATATATTAAACTCTTAACGCAGTATTAAACTACGCCTCCGCAGCTTCAAGGACTCTCGGAATGTTTGTATGTGATGTCAGCGTCAGTTTTTGGCACCTACCTAATAGGTGTACCAACTACCAACGGCCAAACGGCCGGCCTTGAATTTGAATATATAGAAGCCTTCCTATCCTGTTCAACTGGTTGATGTATTTTTTTTACTGTTTAGGAAAGATATTTCAACATTTCAAGACGGTATTGAAGACGATTGTTCGAGAAACTTCCATAAATCCAATAATATAATCACGTATAAATACGATAATAAATAAGCAATAAAAATTAGAGTTCTGGCTATTTAGAATCACGAATAAACTTATTCTTCATATTTTTGTATTTTCATAAGTAGAATTATTATTTACAAAGACATACTTTGATTTTGTAGCCTTAATAAGTACCTACGAGTTCAATGTTATAAAAGTATTGTAAAGAAAGTTGTATTGGAGAGATTAATTTATTAATAATATATCGTAATTGTAGGCATGTTTTATGTTACAAAGAAAATAATATAAGTGTAATAAAGCTGACCATATTAAGAAATAATCAATTTAAATTCTTAACTATTTAATAAAATTTGTATCAATAATATTGTTAACAACAGAATCGTACCTATATTTATGTGCGACTCGTAGAAAAACAAGTTGGTCCGTTGCCTGGTATTTTGGCATGTTATAGGGTCATTTGCATTTGAAAGGAATAAAAGATTGGATGTTTTGTTAACATCCAGTCCAACCAAAGCTTCCTAATGCGAACTGTGTTGTCAATAAACTGAGATTACACAATAGCATCAATATACTTACTCGTATGTAAGGTCTTGGTTTAGATAGAAAATAATTTTATAGTAAAATTCAGTAAGTACAGTCAACAGCACATCCACCTACTACACATTGTAATTTACAATGATTAACGTGTTACATTTAAATGTGCTGTCCTACATATTCAGTAGTTGTAAGACAACAGTGTTGACGACTGTTATATGAATTCAGGACGCTCTTATACAGGGTGAATCCGAATTTAAATAAAAGCTCGTGTTATTTTTTATTGATAGGTAGGTACCAACTTATATTTTGAAAAACGAAGGCCCGTCTGCTTCATTACCGGCATCATCGTGACTTACCATCTGGGTTAAAAAGAAAAAAGGTAAAATTGGGGCTGAGTTTGGTCTATCATAAAAAAAACAATATAACGTAATCCTAAAATTGTAAAATAATAAAATAAAATAATAGTAATGCAGCCACTGGTATACAGTTCCCAGTTGACCCCAAAATGTCGGCAGTTCGTGAAGGTAGACTGGCGTAGGTAGTAGAAACAAGAGTGAAGTCATCGGTTAATTCGAGGTTAATTCACAGGGTCTATTACAAGTACAGGATGGTCTGTATTTTTCATTATATTATAAATGGAAAAAGATGAGAATGTAGAATACGTAACCGAATGGAAGATCCTGAAATACTTTTACGACTTTCCGATTAAGAAATAAAAATAAATCAAAGTTTCACATCGATTGGGTATTAGATTAGAACTTGTTGTAATATAAAATGTATGGAAAGTCATTTTCATTTCATACTCGAAAATTACTTTACTGAATATTCACCTTGCCCACCTTTATTATACAGGGTGTATAATACACAGCATACATTGCGTATATACTGTATACGTAAAAGTTAAACAAAACTGGTTCAAACACTGTAACCTGGGTTTCCGTTACTGCATGTAGTTGACCCACGGCACGGGAATCACGTGTAGAGCGCCTGGCCACAAGCCAGTTTACTCGAATGTATGTGTCATCTACACAACTGTATACTTAATAATAATAAGTCGTAAACTTATAATACACATGCATGACATAACCAGTGCCGTAACTAGCCTTTTATGCGCCCTGTGCGAGCTTTCAAAACTGCGCCCTTGAAAAATGCTCTGACAATAAAATGGACAAATGTGCATAAAAATAAATCTATCTATTTTTTATTACTTACTTAGTAAATTTATTAAGCAATTACATTACATTACAAATATATATAGCTCGATTACCACTCACTGACTGACTGACTGACTCACTGATTGACCGTCCCGTTTAGTCTGAAGGAGTTCCCGGAGGTGAAAGTGATGTAGGGGGGAGTTGTATAGTTTAGTGATTGGACCAGAGGAAAACTATAGGGAAGTGAAAAAAACAAAATGGCGGCGGGTCACGTGATGCCATCTTCGCCATTTCCCAACCGATTTCGTTCAAATTTGGAACACGCGTCACATGGTCCACCTAATTTGTGATGAAATTGAAAAACAAAAGAAAAACAAAATGGCGGCGGAAATATAGCCGATTGAAAAAATGGACATTTCAGACCAAACTTTGACGAATTAGCTGGCCTAGCACGAGCGCATGAGGAATATCCAACCAATTCCACTTCGTAGCATATATGATGTAGTATACCAGAAAATTGTCATTTTTGGGAAAAACAAAATGGCGGAGGAGCAATAAACCATAATATTTTTTACATATATTTTCCTATACGAAACGAAAGGATTACTGGCGTGCGGTAAATATCTATCAGTAACTATAGCGAGGCCGAAGGCCGAGCACCCTCCGGCGAGGCCGAAGGCCGAGCTCCGCGTAGGGCGAAGCCCGAAGCGATAGAACACCGCGAGGCCGTAGGCCGAGCTCCGCGTAGGGCGAAGCCCGAAGCGTCCCCCTTGCCAAGCAGAGACAACTCTCCACCCTCCAAATAACTTTTGCGAGGCCGAAGGCCGAGCCGTGCTGCGAGGCCATAGGCCGAGCTCCGCGTAGGGCGAAGCCCGAAGCGTCCCTTTACCAAGCAGACAAAACTCCCCACCTTCCAAGTAACTTTTGCGAGGCCGAAGGCCGAGCCGGGCTGCGAGGCCAAAGGCCGAGCTCCGCGTAGGGCGAAGCCCGGAGCGTCCCCTTGCCAAGCAGAACAACTCCCCATCTTCCAAGTAACTTTTGCGAGGCCATAGGCCGAGCTCCGCGTAGGGCGAAGCCCGAAGCGTCCCCTTGCCAAGCAGAACAACTCCCCACTTTCCAAGTAACTTTTGCGAGGCCGAAGGCCGAGCCGGGCTGCGAGGCCATAGGCCGAGCTCCGCGTAGGGCGAAGCCCGAAGCGTTCCCTTGCCAAGCAGAACAACTCCCCACCTTCCAAGTAACTTTTGCGAGGCCGAAGGCCGAGCCGGCCTGCGAGGCCATAGGCCGAGCTCCGCGTAGGGCGAAGCCCGAAGCGTTCCCTTGCCAAGCAGAACAACTCCCCACCTTCCAAGTAACTTTTGCGAGGCCGAAGGCCGAGCCGGCCTGCGAGGCCATAGGCCGAGCTCCGCGTAGGGCGAAGCCCGGAGCGTCCCCACGATACCAAAGGCTGAAAGCCCTTGTCTTTCGAATTATGAACAAAGTTATGGAAATTGTGTACAGCTAGCAACGTTTGGGTTTCGAAAAACTTTCTTTAAGTTTCTGGCATAAGGGCATTTCGAGCGTTGCTTGCTTTAAAAATCACAAAAAAAACCTACTTTAAATGAGAAAATTCTTTTCGAAATAAATGTTTTTCACAGAGTTTTGAAATTGCAACTTTCGGGCGGTGCTTGATATAATTAGTGGATGGACTTGCACGAATTATTTGCACAGCGAACAATCCGGATAATATTTATTTAGTTGCGGCGCCTACAACACGAAAACAAAGCAGTCTCGCGGGCCGCGCGCGGCCCGCGCACCATGCAACACCTAGTTTAGACATATAAAACAGAAAAAAACAAATATAAGTATACAACAGAAAAAAACAAATACAAATATGCGGCCATTGCGCTGGGCACCCTACCGCGCGGGACGGGCCGAGACGACCACGTGCCTAGAATTAGGTAGATAATAATTAGGTACTTAGTAGATTTTTTAAAGATAAAAATTGTTTATTCGAAAGTGTTGTTGTTTCAAGATCGCTTGAAAAATGTCATATAGATAGTACAGTAGGGCGCGTCTACACCATACACGCAATAAAACAAAATACTAACTACCATGCAAGACCCAAAGCTAGATACTGGTCTGGTTATTTCTGCGCCCCTCCAGGGTCTGCGCCCTGTGCCTGGGCACCGCTGGCACCGCCCTAGTTACGGCACTGGACATAACTAACAAATAGTTCAATATATCGATGACACCATTGGTAGATATGCTCGTAGGAGCTGTATAGGTAAGTTTAAATGCTACATCTAAACCAGCTATCATCGGTAAAATATAGTAAAAAACTGAGCTAGTTTTTCACTATATTTACACCATTTATTTATAACCAATCAAAATTGATTGTCATTAAGTTATTGAGAATGAAAATATCTCTAAAAATTCACAATATTGGCAACAATAATTTTATGCTCGACCAATCAGGGAACCGCATTTGACAGTGTTTAATTTCAGTATTGCACGAAACGGCAAAACTGCGGCGACAAAATGCAAAAAATCTTTTGATTCTGAATTCACCACAGCATGATTATGTGACTTGTAGGTTGGTAGTGTCATACGGGCCACTATGCCATGATTTTTTGTGACTTATGACTTAACGACTAGTGAACCAATTAATTATGAACAGAAAGTGCACAAATACTACCCAGTTCCGATCGGTACTTAAATATAGAGGGCCAACTCTAAGGGCAATACGAGTACCAGAAAATCATCTGAACTAACTAATCAAAATAATCTTCATTATTTTGATATATCTGTTGTTTAGATCTCTACCAAGAAAATGATAGTTGCTGTAATTATCCATATTAAATTCTAGAAGATCATTATTTTCCAAGGTTACAATTACATCACAAGATGACATAATTTTTTGTTCTTCTTTTAGTGAGGAAAAAGTGGTACATTTAGTCCGTTGCGATGAAGAAAAAAAAAAGAATTATTCAACCGCAATGGGTCAATCAAACATTAATCAAGTTCTCTTTCCACCAGAAACGCTGTGAGGAAGTACGTTTGGTTCGTTTCTTTAGTACATTTTTTTTAAATTTACATCTGTTTATCTTAATTTTTTTTTGTATTTGTTTTCAAGCGAAGAGGTATATTTTTATATGAAATAAATTTACCGCTATACGACATAATCTTTTATCATTGTTGTCATTTTTAAAGACAAATTATCCTACTTCGTATAACGAAAATGTAGCTTTTACCTTAAAATAAATTTACCGCCTTATGACGTTATCTTTTGTCGTTGTATCCGTTCTTTGAATACATACGCTTTCCAGTATGAACTAAAAATAAATACATCCTCTACGTCGGAAGAAATTGTCCGTTTTTTTTTTAAATTAACAGCATTAGGACTGTTACTCATGAGCCCCCAAGCATAATTCATGCGGGGTTAATTAAGTTCAGACTCATTTAGGGGCCCGTCTACGACCTCTTAAGTGGGAATTACGATCGTGCATTTCTATATACACTTTTATATCTATTTTAATTTGAATGTCTGTATTCTATTAACCATGGAACTACAATTATAAGTACATATATGAAATAGAGTGTAAGGAAGCGTAGTAACTACGTGTTATTTAAGCAATGAGTATTCAAATATCAAATGTCACGACGTTGACAGAGAGGAAATTTAAAAATTTCATTAAAGGAACACTTGTTAAGAAGGCGTATTACAGGATAGAAGACTATTTAAACGATGAACATGCATGGTGTGTGTCGCCGGTTCCGCATGAGGGATAAACTTACTAACAATAGTAATAGTAACGTACTGTATAGTTATTAAGTAATAATTGTATTATCATTGTTTTAAAAGATGTGTTGCTGAGAGTTTTTTGCCACTTTTTCTCCTCAGCGTTGGCACCTTTTCCTTGCAAAGTGGTGTAAATGTAAATACAAAAAATATATTGACGTGCAAAAATGTACTCAACGTGCTTACTTGCAATAAACAAATTTGACTTTGACTTGACTTGACTTTGAAATGTCTTGTCTATCCATCCATCAATCTATATCAATTTAATTGCCCTCTAAAAGGTCGTAATATATTATTTATAGTAGCGTGCAATATAGAAATCGAAGATTTGTAAAGGACAATGTTATGCGTTACTTACATTTGATGGAGGAATAATTTAAAAGTATATTAGATCCCTTTTACAAAATCTTACCATAAACTATCAATGTTTTATATTACTGCAATGTGCAATAAACGACATGGTTCTGATTCTTCAGTTAACCTTTGAATGGTTCCCACGGCACCAGTTATTTAGTTATTAGTATTGTGGGAATTACTGGGAATCATGCTATATTTTTTTTTATTTTGTTAAAACAATATCTATTAGCCCGTAATAGATTTGGAGAAAAATAGTTGCAATAACCGTTATATAATAATAATCGTTTAGGTAAACATTATAAATTGTCATTTCGAACACAAAGTTATTTGTTACCGAACCTGAACGTTTAATAAATAAATAAAAAAACTTACATGAGAAATGTTTTTTAACCGTCTCGTCTGTTTATTTAACTCTAATTCCTATTTTATAAATGAATTTTAAGGAAAATAAATACTGTGTATAAAATACAATGGTTGGACATTTATTTTAGCCTGCCGTAAGTTAGACGTAATGAATGACCGTGACCAGGGATTTACTAATAGGCCAGTCATTCTGGCGAGCGTTTGTATGGAGACCCCAACAATAACTCCTCTATCGATGAAACTTTTTTGTATACTTAATAGCATATTTATAAGAACATTTGTCAGAGAATCCAATAATATTTCGAGGCGGAAGTTACTTATTTTAATTGAAATTCAACATTATACCGTATCTTTTTCTGGAACAATGTTATGGTCATAATTCTTTTTCTATAAATTGTATTTTATTAGTGTGCTTCTGTACATTCATAAGTAAAACTACTTTTTAATTCGAAAGTGTAGGTATTTTAATAAAATGTCTTTTTTGGCCGTAGTTTCCATAGGATAATTGCTCCGCCGGGTTTCTGTTTTTAATATGCCTTCAAATTATTATTTCTAGTATAAGTACGAAAATCCAACAAAAAAATCCAAATGAAACAGTTGATTATACAGAATTTGTCTTTTAACTATCTCTGGAAAATTACTCTATCAGATATTTTTTACAATTGTAATGAGATACCCACAAATAACCTGATTTCAAAAGAATCCAACAAAATATCCAGGCGGAACACCATTATTTCGAAATACCTATCAAGCGCAGGCCAGCGCGGGGCCCGAGGCGGGCGAGGGGCGTCGAAAACCGGTCGAGCGGCGGGCGAGTTTCTTCAAGTAGGTTAATAGGTACAGCCAACAGAAGATCAACACTTTGGACTAAGTACCGTTCTTATTATCTGCGTCGTAAGAGTTGAAATCGTGCGAATGCGAGCGAGTATTACCATTGATCTGCTGTTGTCCGTACTATACGTATGTATGTATGTATGTAGGAGGTTGATCTAAACATCGCAATTTAATTATTATTATCGTCATCGTTTCGAAACATACGAACGCAGTAAATGTAATATGCGTTATTACAATACACTATGCATTACTACACGAATCACTAATAGTAGACATTAACAATGAGCATGCTACTTTTTTTTTCTTTACCTCAATTCCACTCTCTACAAATAAGTAATCAGCCACCTATTCACTAACTGATACTAACTTAAGCAAGTAATATGTCCAAAAGCACTGGCATGTACATACGCACTGGTGTAACCGGGAGTCACTGGTAGCCGCAGCACAGGGAAACCTATCGCGGATACTAGAATTCCATCTGCACAGTTTTCAGCCTTTCTTTGTGTAATAAATACTTAGTCCAAATAAGTTGTTACTGCGCTGTACTAAGTTTATAGTTTTCCAAAATAAATTTTTTGTATTTTTGTATTTGTATTTGTATTTGTATTGCCTTGTATAAGTTGAGTATATAGTGTGTGTTTTCTTCGCGACACGGGGTCTAGGATAAACTAACCCAGAGATTCCTTTAGAGTGTCTTTAACTTAATTGGGCGCTTAGTGTTTTTTTATGTTACTTCCAGCTTTAAGAAACGCCCCTGTTGTGAATCTGTACTAGATTATTTGCAATTTTGTCGAAATCTAGTCGCGTTCATGTCTCACGCTGGTGCATGAGATAGTGTTTGATAATTTCGCCACGCCAAACAGCGGGCGTATTGGTCGAGTGGCTGGAGCGGTCGCCTCCCGTGCACGCGGTTCCGGGTTCGATTCTTAGCTAAATATATGTTTTTTGTTTTGTTTCGTGTTTTATTTTGTATTTTATTTTAATTGTGTTTCGAATTTGGTTAGTATTTTATCAAACATTTTGTTGTAATTATCTTTGAATTTTATTTGAGCATAAACTCTGAACTCGAATACCGAAGTAGGTGTATTAGGAGAGCTGGGAATCTGTCTGTACTAGATTACTTGCAATTTTGTCGAAATCTAGACGGAGCGGTCCGTTCATGTCTCACGCTGGTGCATGAGATATGCTTGGTAATTTCGCCGGGCTAAACAGCGAACGAATCGGTCTAGTGGCTGGAGCGGTCGCCTCCCGTGCACGCGGTTCCGGGTTCGATCCTTAGCTAAATATATTTTTTTTATTGTTTTTTTATTTATTTTTTGTTTTGTATTTTGTTTCGTGTTTTTTTTTGTATTTTTAACCGACTTCCAAAAAAAGGAGGAGGTTATCAATTCGTCGAATTGAAAAAATAATTGTGTTTGGAATTTGGTTAGTATATTAGGCAGATCACCCTCACTTGTAGATTTTTGTGGTTGCAGTTGCGAGTACATATTATTAGTAGGTGAATATCTCACGCTCATCGTACAAGTGTAGAATTTAAATTTGCTTAGCTGTAGTCGTCAGTATGACGTAAGTAATAAGACCTATGCCGCACGCAAATATACCCGTAGTCGATGTGCGAGCGAGTTGAAAAATAACAAGCTGTCTTTGTTACTCGAGGGGGTGAGGGGGGTCCGATCGCATGTAGCACGGCGCACCGTTCCGCTGAATCACTTATTGACTGGTAATCTATTTTGATTCTAATAATATCACAATACAGTAGGGTTTTATATAACAGATCATTATAATTTTAAGAAATAATTTGATACACGCACACCAAACGAGATCCCACGGCGAAAAAAAAGTGTTTTGCCATTGTCCGTACTAACCTTGACATATGTTGTCGTACTTATGCGTTGATGATACGGGCTAGATTACGTTTTGTGTTTGTTGGCGTAGGTACTATCGTCTCGGTCGAGCTTACTTAAACATTCCACGTAGTAGGTACCTAGTAAGTACACATAAAAACACATCAAGTTGTAACACTTTGGGCCGCTCCAATCTATATATCTATCTGCGTCGTTAGAGTTGAAATCGTACTGAAAGTGTTACTATTGATCTGCTTTTGTCCGTACTAACCTTGACTTGACATGTTGCGCTTATGCGCCGATGATACGGGCTAGATTACAATGGGTTTGTGTATGTTGGCGTAGGTACTGTTGTGTCGGTCGAGCTTACTTAAAACATTCCAAAATCAGATCAAGTGTAACACTTTGAACCGTTCTTATTATCTGCGTCGTAAGAGTTGAAATCGTACTGCAAGTGTTACCATTTGTTTTGCTATGTCCGTACTAACCTTGAAATGTTGTCGTACTTATGCGCCGATGATACGGGCTAGATTAGAATGGTTTTGTGCATGTTGGCGTAGGTCGGTCGAGCTTTCACCACTCGGTAACGAGTTAACCTAAAATAAACCTTATTCGTATAACTGTAGGTAGAGTACAGAATCCTATCTCCAAAATATTTGTTCAACTTTCAGTCGACGTTACCGATGCGATAGATATTTTCTACTTGTATAGGAATAAGGTTTATTATAAATTGACTTTGAGTTTGAAGAACAGTTCGACTAAGATCATAAGTATGTTCATAATGGTAAGAAAAATCGAACTTAGCATTTTTCTCAACTCTAATTTTTCGTCGATTTCTAGAAAACGCTTGTCCGCATGGATCTTTACTGGACTTTAGTAAAGAGTTAATCTACAATTAACCTTATTTGTATATGAGTAGACAACAGAATCCCATCTCCAAATATCTCCTCCGCTCCGTCCAATTTCTCGTCCGCGTTCCCGCTGTTCTGTACGTGTAATAGGAATAAGGTTGTTAATCGGCCGCAGTAGCGATCCGCGCGCAGTGGCGCATTCACCGCGAAATATTTGAATACAACTCTATTTGATATTTTGTGCTTCGCCTGCATTTTTTATTGGAAAACTTGAAAAGCAGTTTTAATAAGATAGTCTGTTCATAATGACAAGAAAAATCGGGCTGAGCATTTTTGGAAACCCCCATTTTTCGTCAATTTCTGGATAACGCTTTTCGGTCTGGATTTTTTATTGGATATTCATAACTACTTTCGAAAGTAATATTTTAAATACATAATTAAATAGAAATTGGAGTGAGTAATTATCCCTTGGAAATTACGGCAAAAAAACACATTTTATTAAAATATATATATTTCCATATGGAAATATGGTTGGATATTCTGTCGACACATGCCTATAGGTAACTAGAACTTGTAAAAAAAGAATTTTGGATAGAGCAATTTTCCTGTAATTGATACCACGTAATTTAAGTTTGACCTTGAAAATACCTAACTTCCGTTTCTACAAATTATTGGATTCTATGTCAATTTCAATCTACATATGGTACTCTATCACTGTGCCAAATTTCATAGATAGATGAGTTACTGCTAGGGTCAACTCCTTTAATGACTGGCCTATAAGGCATGATAATGTAGCCAACATTTGGACATGCGCCAAAAACTCCGTAAAAAACAATGCTAACTAATTTGCTACTTCTAAGATAAAACGTAGTCATTATTTTAAACTTCTCCCCAAAATTTCTCAAGGCTACCTAAGGAAGATTTAGTAAGATACACCTTACTGGGTCGTTTAATAATAATAATAATCTTTATTCCACAGAAGCATTGTAACAATAATATTGCTTAAAATAAAATAAAATAATTGACAGTGGTAATCTTAATACAATACGGTGTGCACTAGCCCCCACACTAGGATTCCCTGTGTTGTGGGGGTCTAGTCTCTCCCTGGAGTACAAAAAGTTTGCCATTCATTTATTTTCAAGATATCATTGTAAGTTACAAAGAAGTGTAAAAAAAAATTGATTGCATATTATATACCGCTATGTGTGTGTGAGGGTGTGTGTGTGTATGAGGATGTGTGTTTGCAAATGTACTTTAGCGTGTATTTAGCTTATTATCTTAATAACTTGCAAAACTATTGTAATTGTTGTGATAATATTAATTGTGACTGTTTCACGCAAATATTTACATATAGAGATAAAAATTTACATACCTAGATAAGATTAGACATTTTATTCATTCATATAATATTATGTAGGTACAGCTAACAGCAGATCAAGTGTAACACTTTGGACCGTTCTTATTATCTGCGTCGTAAGATTTAAAATCGTACAGCAAATGTTACCATT
This sequence comes from Tachystola acroxantha, assembly GCA_963506565.1. NCBI lineage: Eukaryota > Metazoa > Arthropoda > Insecta > Lepidoptera > Oecophoridae > Tachystola > Tachystola acroxantha. The sequence continues at coordinate 5,095,822 of OY735884.1, forward strand.
GATCTGCGTTGTCCGTACCTAGGTAAAGTCGAGTTCAACTACCAACTCATTATTATTGGCTATTATGGATGCATTTTCTTTAAAACTATAAATACATATACATACGTATATCCTTAAAAGTATCTTTAATTTTACATAAATAAATCTGAAGTACATTACATAAAGTTCAGATTTATTGCAAATAAAAAAAACTTCAGTGACTTCAGTTTTCAAGTATCTCGTAAACAATAGCTTATATTAGTCCCACTTGCCGCAAAATGTAATCCGAATGCTAGTGTTAATTCGCGAAAAGACCATAATTACATTAACACGGTTTAAGTCACTAACATTCGTATTGGAGCTCTTGAAAATGGCGGGAAACGACGGTTGCGAAATTATTTGATAATTTTCCTTTTAATGTCTACAGGGACTATTTTGTGTTTAATATCACGTTAAATTAATCAGAAAATGTTCGCGAATGACAGTGCGGTGAAGTTATTGGATTATTTGTGCAAGATCTGAAGTTTCAAGCTTTTATCAAGAGTTCCCGCTACAAGCTCGGGAGTGAACGTGACTGTCGAGCTGCTTCGTCCAGAGTGATGACGCTACGGCGTCTCCTCTGGATGAAGACATGAAGACGCTGCTACCCAGGGTGAAGACGCTACTGCGACTCCCCTGGAGGAAGATAGAAGGCTATTGAATATTGAATTTTCTGTAACATGACATTGGCAAATGACGAACGGTCGAGTCCATTAATAAAAAAAAAAAAAACATTCGTATTATTTCTAGGCATAAGCCCACCCACTACCGGAGTGGACTTATGCGTTCCCATTGCAACAAAACAAATGTAGTCCCGGCCTTACGATAAGGCAATAGCAAATCGCAAATGCGATACTTCACATACCATTCACGTATAAATATGATAATATTATATCATCGATATAAATGGAGGGGTGACATCACCAATTGGATATGATTGTCAAAGATTTTATAGCAGGTATTTTACACCTTGTGCAGACGGTAGTAACAATGCCTAATGACAACAAATAAGCCTAGTAACATTTATGTTGTCATTAGGTACAACATTCAATTAAATACTGCAGTTACGAATACTTAACAACCTCAGCAAAACTTTTGTTTTCATTTACATACCTACCTATTCGAATTCCAGTTCAATCCTTAAAGTTAAATAATCAGTCTGGATTAAATTTAGCTTAGCTAGAATTATTTTATAAAATATTAACATCAATAACCTATACAAGAATTATTATTTCTGTGGTAGAGTAGTTCTAGAGTCGATTGAGTACAAAAACTTGTCTTACAGTCGACCACGAAAGTACTTGTACGTTAGTTACCTTTACGGAAAGCGCCTATAGAGTTACACGGGATGTCGGTATTCCTGTGGCTTTCTGTACCACGCCATGGCTGCGCTGGTGTGTGTATAGGGCTGAGTACCACTAGGCCCCTTTTGTGGCCTCTTTGAGGTCAACGTGTCGTTCCAAGATCAACATTATTGTTAACACAAAAAGTATGGCGGCTGTCTCACGTTTTGTTCAATGGTTACCATAGCCTTAATATTTTGTATTCACCTTATGCTCGCCATGCTAGTGCTATGGTACGTAGAGGTGTGTAGGTATTTTAATATAGTCGAACCTACTGAATTGGAATTTCGTCCGCAGCTTTGTTTTTGAAATCCGTAAATCCGTAAATAAGATGTTTTTCAACTTCGTAAATAAAATGGTAACATGTAGTCTGTGCATTTGGATATGACAAATCGTTACTAGACTAAGATCCAAAATCTGGAGTATTTGAGTGGTATTGTATCTAACTGAAAGAGAGCATCATGTATGACTTAATATTACGAAGAAAAATATTATAAAACATTGAAACATGTTGTTGATCAAATACCTAGACTATGTAGCTTTATAAATACTTACCTATAAAGACACAAAATATATTATCTTTATTGAAGACGAGACACAAAATATATTCCAATGTCGTTTTACAAGTAAAGTTTTATAACTTTAGCTTACCAATTTCGACCACCTTCATGGGTTTCGATAGCAACTAAGATAGAGCGTCACCCCTCCGTCCCCTTCAAATAGTTTTTTGTTTGTTTATTCAATTATGTATTATGTAACGACTGGCTTTCCGGCCGATTAGGGCGAGACGTCCGCTGTTGTGGGGTTTCCCGGGGACACCCGATATTTGTTTGTCAGTTGGTGTGATGCCAATCTAATTAGCAATGTCACCGCAAGTTTTGCGTATTCGTAACATGCCTATCATTTTACACTGTAAAAGTAGAATTAAAAAAGCAATGCAATACTGTACACCGGTGATTATGGGTAACCTTATATATTATTATTAGGTTTTTTTTTAAATATCTTAAAAACCAGAAATATGTTACTCTGTAGAGTCAGTAGAACACCTTCCACCCAAGGTAACCAACCTGTATAGGTTACTCCTAGTAAAAGCCACCAGGGTTTGGATCCAATCTAGTTGTAGCCGGCATGATATCGGTTAGACCTAGTAGTATCAGCCACTAGGGTTTGGTTGGACCTAGTTCTAGCCGGAATGATATCAGCTAGACATAGTATTACCCGAAAACAATCGGCTTATGCTAGATTTAACCAAGAGTGATTTAAACGTGGCTACACCTAGTTCTAACCGACTAAAACTAGGCGAAGTCGCACTTCAAGTTTTAGCCGTAACCATACAGTAGGTAGGTATAATTTGTAGGTAAGAATGCTAGCTAACTACTGGCATTAGAAGGAACCCGCGACAATGGTTTATATGAAGGCCAACCACTTATAGTGAGACAAACGATGGGTACTTGTAAATATAAATTATTTGTTGAATATTTAACTAAATATAGTTCGCTAGAACATAGGTATACTGGGCCTCATGGGCATAGAGAGTAAAGAAGTAAAAAAAATCAACATTGACGTAACGAAAATAAAGATAGGCGCAAATGGGGCTTTTCTAATAGATTAGTTAGGTTATTATGTGAGAGAAAATCTTACAAAAATATATTCTCAGATAATCCAAGACTAGTGCTGGACAGATTTTATAGCCCTACGATGTCTACACTTGAAAAAGAAAGAGACTTCGAAAGGCGATATTTTTATGTTCCCATCTATATTTCAGTGGCACAAAAACATTGCTATAAATTTGCTGTGACTGTAATATCGTTGTTTGTTCTGTGGACGAATATCACTGGAGAATATCCTTAAAGAAGGGACGTCTCTACATTATTAGGCGCCCCTAAGAGCGGCTTTTAGCGCCCCGATATACTGTAAAACAAATTATGCTATTCAAAATTCGCTTTATGGCTAGCAAACAAGTTGTGTAGGTACTCTTGGTTTCAATTTACTTACTAATTTTTTAAAGATAAGATAAATATTGATTATTTTCCAAATATAGAATAAATATCCGTATTACATGTCCAATGTCCATCTATTATTACAATTGGTATAAGTAATCAAAATTTTCCAGTCAATATCTGGACAGAATTTGTGGAAGAATAGGCAGATTCCATTGACCTCCTATAAACAACTAAATACACAGTCCGATTTCTAAAAATGTCCGAGCGCAAAGAAGGTCCGAACGGATGAATGGACCCTCATTTGCTTTATTGGACATTATTTGGACGTTAACAATGGACCCTTATTTGGACGTTTTTCAAATTGTTTTTTTAAGTTTTTTAAACCTTTGTGTATCTAGTTGTTTATAGAAGATCAATGGCAGATTCTGATGAAATTATAAATGAATAAGTGTTCATGATAGGCTGACAGCATTTATGGTATGGTAATAAGACATTTATTTAAAATATGTACAATAACCTCACAATAACAGAAACTTATAAAATAATAGACATAAAAATAATGGTATGGTAATTGGTATATTATCTTTAATGATAGGTACATAAAACAGAATCAGCGCCCCTTTTACCCCTACCTAGAGACAACCCCTCATATGTGGGATAAAAGTTTGTGCTCGTAGTTGAATCGTATCATCTCTGATAAAAACTAGGTCGCAACAACGGACGTAGTTTTTGGCGATTACTTGTGTTAATACATAACATAACACATATTCACATGAGTAGGAATACCCAATGTATGTAGGATAAATCGTATATAGCGCCTTTTCACAGAGCTGTAATATATGATGCTTCGAAAGAGCTTTACCAATATCGGCAGCGGACCACAGTAACGTCTCCAATGTTACAGATGTATTTGTTGCAGTCAACTGGTTTAAATAGACGTTTGATTGAACAGCTAGCATGTTAATTGAACGACGCCATCCAACTAAACATCTAAGTGATCATCACGATCACAAGACATACTAACTGTATTCTTATTAATTATGAAACAGAATTATTCACATACAATAGCAAAATATCAACAAATTACAATCAAATTACCTTGGTAATTATTGTCAAAATCGCTTAATTTATTTTCAAAGTTTTCTTTGAACTTTATCTCACTGAAATCACTGGTATGTTGCAGCATTATTTAAATTTTAATGCTGGGAAATTATTTTTTCACTGTAAAACAACTCGCAACGTTCAAATAATATCAGCTGTTGACGCCATCTTCTAAACAAAACGAAACTAGCGCAGCCGTGGCGGAGAATCATACTAAGTCAACACTACAGCGGTTTTTAAGTCAGCTGAGATGTTGAACGTTTTATGCGCCTTAAGGATCCAACCACAAAAGGTTTGGTTGAATGGCGTCGGTCAATTAACGTGCTAGCTGTTCTATCAAATGTCTATTTCAACCAGTTGACTGCGACATATCTATAGGCAACGATGACCGTTCACCATCAGGTGGTACGTCTGCTTGCTAGTCCCTTATTTCATAAAAAAATATCGATTTCAATTATTGGTCAACTGTCGGGAAAATAGCCGAGATGCAGCCGAATCCGTAACGTAAACTCTTCTCTCTTCTGGCTACTCCTTGTTTCATTGTTCTGAGTGAAAATAAGGTTATACTGGGTAATCAGGATAGATTATGCCGAAATACGAAGCCTGGAAGAAAATACTTTTAGCGATGCAACCGCCAAAATATTACCCTATACTGTAAAATTTACAGTGTAATTGTATTGAAATGAAATGAACTTTCTTTCGCTTCACTTCCTATAGGAATATGACTGTAAATGCATAATTAGGTAGGTAATTGAATCCATACTTATTATCTTTGTTTGTTTACTTTAAATACTATAAGAATGACGACATTTTAAAGAAAGTGAATTGGAATTTTAAGCACTAGATTATATTTTAATTTCTTATCCTTATCAAAAGTACCTACTTATAAATTTTGTAAATTACCGGATGTGTAGCTTTATTAATCTAATGGTATCAATTATTCAATTAAATAAATTACTACAATATCAGAATCATAAACTAAATACTAATAAATGGAATATAGGTAAAGGACTCGCTAAAGTGGCATTGAATTTCGTTAACGCCAGTGGAATAGATAGAAAAATTATGGAATTGACATTTGCTAAAGAAAAAACATTACCCTCCTTCTAGGGCAGTCGGGTAAAAACAACTGTCAATCCCCATACGTATTTCTTTCTATTGTTGATAGCGTTAACAAAAGTCAATACCACTTGTCTAAGCAACAGTGTGTGTTTTTGACTGTATCCTATTTGTATGTAATTACTGTACATTTCCAATTATCTCTTTGTTTACTATCAGGTACTAATATGACCTCTATCTACATTTGTATTGTAGTGAAAGCACCGTTATGCGAGTAATTGTGATGAGATGAGATCACAATAGTTATTTTTGTATAGCAAACGCATCCGGCCAATAAAACATGCATAAATATTTAAACAATCTATCCGAGAAACCAATAATAGTCGATTTCTAAGGAAAACGGCTAATAATGAGTTGATTCAGAACAGCTGTTGGGCCAGATTTAAAATTAAAACTTACGCGTCGTCCAGTAATAGAATACCTACGTGTTGATTGGCTGGAGATACAACGGACTGACTTGGTAACGCAAATACCGTAGTTACAAAGTTCACGATTGGTGGGAGTTTCATTCTGGTCAGATCAGTAGTCGAATTAAGATATCACCAATTACGGTTGAGCGCGGGAATGCCGCCAGCGTGATGGGCACCCTCCCAAGAGGGCCAAGTTTTTTAGAATATTTTTAGTTAGGTAGATTTTTAGTTTAGTTTTTAATATATTTTTAAGTAGTTTAGTTTTATTATATTTGTGTAAGATTTATTGAATAAAGTTAGTTAATACTCTTCAGTTTAAACCAATTACGTACCTACCTATTAACGTTATACTTACTTGTCGTAACTTTAATCCCATAATTAGATAAAATATGTTAGGTATTACTAAGTAGTACGTAATCCTAATTTTTTCCTCGAAAACTCCAACTAAGCTAAAAGATAGCCAACACAAATCATTTTTAAAACTTAATGGTTTGTAAACAGTTATTATCAAGCTCAATACTCAACCTAACACAGTAATTCCCCTTTATCATGATAGCATCAATGTTACGTTATATGTAGGTACTTTTACATGACTCTTTGTGTTAGATCATTAATAAGTGTGATACTATAGTGACCACGAGGTTGAATCCTAAACCTAATCGCACCTATCACTCATACATGATGATTGAAGATGATTAAAATTAGCGTGCGCACTCTAGAATCGCTCCAATATTATTAATTATTACTTATCACTTATTAAACTTACACGGTCTGTATACATATTAATTAGATAAAACGGGAATTACCGTGTTAAACATTTATTTTATTGATGTCTCGATATTTCGACAGCATTGCAGCCATCATGGTCACGAGTAGACTGAAGTTGGTTAGTGTTAAAAGGGTGACACAAAACGATCTACGCTCTTTCGTGTTCGTTGACTGCGTTGAGAGAAGGTGGTGATATTTGCAGGTACACCCATTTTGCAAAAATATCGAGAAATCAATAAAAATAAAATTTTAACACGGTAATTCCCGTTTTATCTAAGTAATAGGTACCTATTGATTAACAATAGGTACCTTAGGTAATTATATAGAAGTAATTGTATTACGAAGTGTAATAAAGATAGGTACTGACTGATTTCGGGCCCGGGGCAGCCACAAAGTATTGACAACTGAAATAGGCATGACTATTTCTATCTATGTTAAAAAATGTATTTGTTTGTTCCAGGATCATGCCTGCGTTGCTTCCAGTGTAATTCACAGTCCTCGAGGGAATGCATGGACCCCTTCCAAACCGCTGTTAATACAGTGGTAAGTCGAACATCTTTTATTTAGAATCTGTAGTGTTCTAAATCGTTTATTCCTAGAGACCGTGATTGCTGCTTTTTTGGTGTAGATGTAATCTCTCACGTCTCAGTTAAGACGAATGGAATCTGAATCGGAAAAATAATACATCGTCTACTCGATGAGCATCTATATTAAAAAAAAAATGTTGACTTACACCATGAAACACAAAAAAATTCGCCGCGCTCTTGTTTCAATTCGTGACGTACTTAGTACACAATGTAAGTACCTATTTATTTGCAATAAAAGATATGATTCTGATACAGATACTGTGATACTACCTACCTATTATGCCAATACCTGTGCAATTCGATGCCATCAGATTTTTTTCGAAATATAAGATGCATTGCAGTTTATTTACCCGAATAAAATAAATACTTATCCATAAGTGGGTACTTACAACAAATCGAGTTTCATAAATTTAAAATCTCATCATCATTAGCCCATATCAGTCCACTGCTGAACGTAGGCCTCTACCAAAGCACGTCACTCAACCCGATTCTCGGCCATTGCATCCAGTCTCTGCCAGCCACCTTGCGAAGGTCATCCATCCTCGTGGCCTCCAATCGAGAACTCGTCTACCCCAAAGGATAAATTAAAATCTAATTAGTTTTTATTATCGATTTCAGGACTGCGGCAGCCAGTCAGCGATGGACTACAATAGGAATTACCTCCGCGACGTGCTGCCTTCCCGTGTGATCGAGGGAGTCATCGGAGGACCAAGATACTGCGCCAAGATTGTGCTCCGTTAGTATTTACGCATACTTCTACGTAATAAGTATTGAAGAATATCGTGCTAGGAATGTCTGTGTCCAAAAGTATCACGAAAGAATATGCAAGTGATTAAGCTTAGTGATCCTAATGTGGTCCCCAAGCGTAGGTACTTTACCAGAAAAAATATGTACGAGTAATACATTTTTTTCCTGGTAAAAGTAGGTACGCTTGGCGACTACATTGCTATGCCATGCATTTTGTTTGAAATTTCATATCTATAGGTAGGTATTGTAATTTAAAATATTCTAATTGGTAAGATATACAACTCAGTCATATATACAATTCACGATACATAATGAAAGTTCAGGATCATGTGCCAAAACAGAAGTGCTTTCAATTAATTTGAGAGGGAGAACTATGGAGGTCTATCGTCGGTACCCTACCCGCATATAACAATTGAATGTAATCAGCTGCGCTGTGTGTGAAAATAATAAGCTAAATCGACAAGAAGGAACATATGCAATCACCTATTAAGTGCTTGAGAAAATAAAAGACTACAATACATGTCTGAGACTTAAAATCCTCATAAAATTTTCGTTATACGAATATTTATTTATTCACTAGCCTGTATTGTCCCACTGCAGTCTGCGTAGAGTAGATATGAGTGGAATATACAAACGATTAATTCAATGACAATAACTAGCATATTAAAAGAGCAATAACAATCCCTGCATAACTCTCTAGGTTTTGTCTATCAGCTCCTAGACAGGCAAAATAGACTAATATTCTTATCCATATTCTCAAATTTCAGAGACCGGAACAACTATTCGTACGTGCGTTGACAGCAACCCTAGTGAGCCGAATCAAATCTGCCGCGATTTGGAAAGAGCCACCAACGAATACAATTCGAACTCCAGACAGCAGCTCAGACACTGCAGTGTCTGCGATAGAGAAGTCTGCAACGGGGCAGGTTCCATCTCCGCCTCAGTCCCAGTAGCTGTCCTGGCACTGGTTGCGTCATACCTTTACTACAAACATTAACCAGTTGCAGCAAAGCTAGTATAACAACTCGAAGCGTACGAGGTTTCCTATTGGTCTACCATCACCTGATACCATTCACCAACCAATCAGAAATAGGAACACTACGCGTGCAGTTGTTTTACTGTTGAAGTAAGCAATGTATTGGTCAATCCAGCTTAAAGTTGCGATTAAAGCTTCGAGCTTTTATGCTACGCTTCTACCTGTATATTTGGAGTGCCAAAAAGGCCTTCTAAAGTATTATACCACCGTCCAATAACATTGTTGATACTTTTGCTTTGTTAAAATTTTCTTTAATATAGTGTTATGACATGGTTAATCTAAGAAAACTTACATTTATCAATTAATTAAGGTTATAATTATAACATCACTACCGCCGGATATTGTAGCTGTAATTTAATATTTTGTGACCAAACAAAGTTATAAAATCTTTCCTGAGAATATAACACAATCTAATCCATAATTTTATCATCCTCAGAAACATTGACCTAATTTGAGCAAACAATTTATGCTGAATGACAGAAAATTTATGCCAGTAAGTTTCTATTTTCGGGACAAATTTTTACATCCTATACCTAAGAATATTAAACTCGTACCTGTTTTCATATTTGAATCTCCATTTATTACGAAGCAATATTAATAAGTTAAGATTTTAATTGATGATTTCAATAAAATACTTAGTGATTAAATAGATATTTGCGTGTAAATGAATGTTGTTGAAATAGTACAAATATTATGTAAAACAAGCTTTTATATAATAAATACCTCTGCCGAAGGTATACAATATTTACCCATGCCTTTTAATCGGAAGATCGGTGTTAACTATTAGAAACACACAAGCATTTAAATTATTATTAAAATATGAAGTATAGAGATCAGATCGCGTCCTGGTGTTTTATAATAATAAAGTTAATAAAAATATAATTGTTTCATTTTATGTTCCGGTTCATGATAATTTAATACTTATTAAATTAAAACTATAGCAGAATTTCTGTCAATTCTATTTAAAGGTAATCATAAGTTTAGGAAAGTTTTTTCAATAAGCAAGTGTATCAGACGGAGACTGGAGTAAGTACTTATGTTAAAATACGATGGTGAAAAATCACAAACTACAAAAACGTATACTATGGTGAACCGAAATCTCTTCAATAATTACAATAGTAGCCTATGTTACAATAATCTGGGATTTTTTTCTAATAATGCCACCACTATCATGAATATAATTATATCTATTCTATTCTATTTTTATTTGAATGGCTTCTACTCTTATTCAAGAGATAATTTCGCCAATGTCAAGTTTTTTAGAGTATTCTTGTAAATAGAAAATTAAACAAACAAAAAATCAATCCGCCATTCCCGGAAATAAATTAAATTAAAAAAAAAAATCTATAATTATATCAAATTGTTGGTAGATGATGTAAATCTATTAAATTAGTATTAACATAGAGACTTTTTGGTAAAGCAATTGCAAACGTCGTCGTCTCGACGACTTCCATAGTCTTCCCACACCAGGTGCGATCTGCACCCGGCTTGCGGCCTGCGGCCAGTTTAAAATCATGCCCCGCCCCAATTTTTCCTGTAGTTAAGGTCAAGTAGGTAGCGGGTTAGGTAGAGATCTCAGGCCTAGGCCGCAATCCGCTACCTACTGGATGTTAGCTACGAGAGAAACTGGGGCGGGGCATGCGTTTCAAGTGGCTGCAGGCCGCGTGCAGACCGCGGCCTGTGTGGGAATGACTTAATTAACGTCATTATCGTGTCAATATTGGTCGCTATAGAAACAAAATTATGCGATCAGTATCAGCAAAATTTGCCACACCTAGATATTGTACATTTATCTAATAATTGGTATGAACAGTTGATTATAACGAGGCGACCTGAAAATAAACTGTAAAATAAATTCAGATTGGCAATCATTTTATCTAGCGTGCAATCTTTATATATTTTCTCATTATAGTTTTATCTTTGGAGAGCTTTGCCATTTATATGCAGTTTATCTATGGAGAGGTTATTATCATTTGATAGTGTTCGAGTGCCGGACTAGTTTCATATACATGGTGTTTACGTATCGTTTATTTGTAGGTACCTCTCATTCCAACTCATAAGGTCATTTTGATTTTCATAAGATACTTACCTTTTGTATCTCTCTAACTGCTCAAGTTTCACCTAAGTTACCCAAAGATAACACATTGATTAATGAGGAGAAAGCGACAGTGGTGGCCAGGATATTCAGATAGTCGTGTCTGCAGAGAAAACAGAAAGTGGGCATACACCAATGTGAATTTTATATATTTTTTTATAAACTCACGCCTGATTCCCATAGGGGTAGGCAGAGATGGACTTCCATCTGCTGCGATCCTGGCACACAACCCTTGCCTCCTCCACATTCATCAATCTCTTCATGCATGCTCGTCGGTTTGTAGTAGACCGTACTTGACCCTTTTTCAAGACATCGCCAATTTGGTCGAATTTTATATAATATGTATACTTATCTATGAAATACAATATCCACGTTATCAATGAGATATTTTTTCTAACCAAGTATACTATCGATTAAACTATTCATCTCTTATGATTACATATGTAAGTACTACGTCCAGCTTAGAAACTAGTTACATTAAATAGTTACGAAAGTTGATTATCATCATCAGCCCGTATTAGTCCATTGTTGGACAATTTGGACATTAGTAATGTTATTCATAAACCTAGTTAAACCTCACAAATCGTGTTGCTATCCCTTTCACACTTGGTTAAAAACGGTTAAGATAGAAAGGGACAGTGAGCCTAAACGGTGGCGTAACTTTTATGAATAACAGCCTAGGTATCTCCCAACCCAAAGCATGCCTCAACCCGATTCTCGGTCTTTTGCATACAGTCCTTGCCAGCCATCTTTCGTAGGTCATCCTTCCATTCGGTCGTCAGGCGTCCCACACTATGATTATTGTAATTTTCTATTATTCTTTCTACATATAGGTAAGTATATGTAGGCATGTAGGTACCTAGGTTCAACGTTGACGTAAAGCGTAAGATACTTATTGATTATTGTATTATGATTATCCATAAAATAATTTAGTATCCATAGTAAAAAAAGATTAGATTAGTCAAGTTTTTAATTAAAATATTATCAAATCTGTATCTCGATGCACGTAGCCATATTTCTTATAAATAAATACAGATTTAGATATAATCATTAATACTGGTAACGTAACATCACACATTATGTAACTCAAATGTATGCAAAGCCCAAAGATGCGAGCGGTCATAATTAGTTATTTTAGCAAAATGCGGGTGCAAATATCAACAGCTTTTTCTCAACGCAATCAGCAAACACGAAAGAGGGTGGATCGTTTTGTGTCGCCCTTCTGACGTTCAACACTCACCGACTTCAGTCTACTCGTGATGTCCACCCACAATGCTGTCGAAATATCAAATGTTTAACACGGTAATTCCCGTTTTATCTCATTATTATTATATATACAAACCGTGTAAGTTTGCTTGCTTGAGACCCTGCTTTAGATCAAAATTAAGATTTCTTGAAAGAAACAAGGATTGATTTCGTATAGATTAGGAGAATATTTCTTTGTTAAAGATAAAGATGGAATTATTATGTAAAAAGATAGGTAAGTAGTTAAAAACTTTACCCTCCTACTTGTGACAGTCGGGCACAGACAGGGTAACAATAAACCTTGGTTGCATACTAATGCTGTTATTCAAAAACCTTGATAAATCTCATTTACTTTAAATTGTGTTGCTATCCCTTTCACATTTCGTTAAAAAGGTTAAGATAGAAAGGGACAGGGTGGCTAAACGGTGACTTAACATTAAATCACGTTTATGAATATGTAGTCATCATCATCATCATCAGTCTATTTATACTGCTCGGGCACAGACCTTCCCTTACATCGAGGGAGCTGGGGCCATAATCCACCACGCGGGCCCAGTGCGGGTTGGCGGATTTCACATGCCTTATATTTTTTTTCTTCTACGACATGCAGGTTTCATCACGATGTTTTCCCTCACCGTTTTGAGAACACTCGGTAAATGTACGTAAGTTTTTCCGTCGAAAAAACCGAGGATAACTCATTGGTACATGGCTGCCCTGGCTGGGAATCGAACCTGGGACCTCCGTATCGCAAGTCCATTGACCCAACCACTGAGCCACCGAGCTCTCCGAGCGAGCCGAATATGTAGTATTAATATCGAAATAACATTCTAAATACAATTACGTCATGCCCAAAGATTTAGAAGAAAATGTGGATAAAATAAAGTTATAAAATATATTGTAGAAATAGAGAGTATTACCTAACCTACGCACAAGATATATCTAATTTAGAACACCTTTTATACCTGATGAAGTAATGACAATGTGCATCCATATATTAATCACCGCTAGTTGAAACTGTTAAAGATTACTTACATGACATTAGTTAGGAAGTTGTGGAATAGAAAACATGGATCGCAAAATAATTTTAGCTTTGTGCATAATTATCTTCACTGGGGTAAAGAAAGGTAGGTCAGATTTACTGAAGATCTTATGACCTATTATTTTTAAACCACATAATCTATAGCATATCTATTTAAGAGCCTTCATAGAGCCAACTAGCGCCGCCAATCTTAAAAAATAATATCTTCCAATATAATAAATTTTATTAAAAAAGCTATTTACAAAATGTTTATTACGATAAATAGGTACAATTTTTTAATATACTATACATGACATAATTGCTACTAGGCTAGTATGTAGGTTGTAATTCACAAATGTACCAAAAACGGCCGTTTTTCGCAATTATGCGAACGACAACTTACCGACATTGAATCACGTTATAAATAAGCATTTAAAAAATGGTATTTATCGTAATAAACATTTCGTAAATAGCTATTTTAATAAAATTGATTATATTGGAAGATATTATTTTTTAAGATTGGCGGCGCCAGTTGGCTCTATGAAGGCCCTTAAACATATTATTTTAATAATTATGTGGAATCGATATTTAGTATCTCCAAAATAGATTAACAATGATAATATAAAGTACATAAAAAAGTGTTATTATGAAGAAACTCTATTGGTTTACCAGTGACACCAGTTTTTTATCGATAAGGAACGGCAAACTATCTATACTAAACCATATTTCTTTGAATATTAATTTTTACCTAATTAAGTATTTTCCTTTATGAAACAAGGATTCAATGTAAGAATCTCAATGTAAGAATTATTATGCTGCTACTCATAAACCTAGTTAAACCTCACTAAAATCGTGTTGCTATCCCTTTCACACTTCTTTACAAAAGGTTAACATAGAAAAGGACAGGCCTAAACGGTGGCGTAACTTTAAATCACGTTTATTAATACGCGCCTTAGAGTTTGTTTGTTTGTTTGTATACACTTTATTGTACAAATTTTTACAGAAATAACACTGGACAAATTACAGACAGAGACTAAATCCCGCTCAGGGGATTTCTTCCAGTCAACCTTTGAATAGTTGATAAAAGCATTTGTAAAAGTTTATCAGTGCGGAGTTAAGGTTAGCTACTAATTTTAATTAACTATTTTAATTAAAACTCTATATTTTCTTTACAGTACACAGCCTACAGTGTTACGTATGTGATGACTGTGCTGAAGTGAAAGATGAGTATCTCATATCATGCGACTCTTTAACGACAGAGGCTCCCCCAACAGAATCAACTGCATCAACTGATGAAGAAACTACAGATTCTACAAACCCTACCACTGACACAGAAGAGACTACTAATCCTACAGCAACAGACACAGGAGAAACTACTGACACTACAACAGCTAATCCAGGAGAAACTACTGACACTACAACAGCTAATCCAGCAGAAACTACTGACACTTCAACAGCTAACCCAGGAGAAATTACCACTGACCCCACAACAGCTAACCCAGGAGAAATTACTACTAAGCCCACAACGGCTAACCCAGGAGAAATTACTACTGAGCCTACAACAGCTAACCCAGGAACAATTACAACTGACCCTACAACACCTAACCCAGGAGAAATTACCACTGAGCCTACAACGGCTAACCCAGGAGCAATTACAACTGACCCTACAACAGCTAACCCAGGAGCAATTACAACTGACCCTACAACAGCTAACCCAGGAGAAATTACTACTGAGCCTACAACGGCTAACCCAGGAGAAATTACCACTGACCCTATACCAGCTGACCCGGGAGCAATTACAACTGACCCTACAACAGCTAACCCAGGAGCAATTACTACTGACCCTACAACACCTAACCCAGGAGAAATTACCACTGACCCTATACCAGCTGACCCAGGAGCAATTACAACTGACCCCACATCAGCTAACCCAGAAATTACTACTGAGCCTACAACGGCTAACCCAGCAGAAGAATCTATTATTACAACTGACGTAAATGATAAATCATTTGAAAGCCATAATATTATAGTGACCAGAGTGAGACGAGCAGATCTTTATAAGTATAATCATATCTTGAGACAACGTATTGCAGTTAGGGACGGTGAAATCAAATATTTATGTATGAAAGGAACACACGAAGGTAATGATTGTTTCATATAATTTATTATTTCACAGAAATGATAGCGGCAACATTCCTTATGATCAAAAGATTTATTTTAATTATTGTTAAAGTTATTTATAATCATTATAAATTGTTTTACGTCGGTGAACCACCACCCTGATGACTTCATTCTAAGATAACGAAGTAAGCACTCGTAGGTATAGGTACTTTCCCCTAAAATAGATAAGATTAGTTGAGATTTGCCGATACAATTCTTTTTTACTATGTTATCTTCTCGAAGAAACTAGATTAAATACAGTGAAGTAAATATTATACTTACAACCTAGTGACCCCTTTGGTTAAAGCTTTCCTACCTAGGTACTACACCACAGGTAAAAAAATACTTATATTCTTTTGTACAACATATGTACCAAAATTTCTCTAGAAGTACTACGAGTCTATACCATGTTACTGTCTCTACATATATTTTTTCCCGGAGTTCCAGTAATCAGTAACATAAAATGTAAATATTACATTTATAATTATAACATATTATTATGTAATATTTACGACTAGGATACAGTCAACAATAATAATCAACCTATACCGCAGCCCAAATCAAGTGTCTTATTTTGTAAACAAATATGATCGTCTAACTAACCTGTTGTGATGTAACACTGAAAGTGATTGATCGAACCTGTTCATTATTGTGATAATAAAGTAATCCAATCTAGTAATGTGAAAAAACGTATGCAATAATCACAGAGCAGCTTAAAATGGTAGTTTTTGTTTACAAAATAAGACACTTGATTTGGGCTTCGGTTTACACAAAACCATAATTATAAACGGGAATTTACCTTCATATAAAGTGCCCGATTGTTACATTGTTGATGCTATCGACGACAATACAAATTACGATATCAGAATGGTTCGTATAGGTATACGTCATACTCATATTAACAATAAATTTCAGTCAACGGTACGGAGACGGTCAAAAGAGGGTGCAGCATAAACAGCGGAGAAGATTTGAAGAAGATCTGTGTGAACTCTGGATACAAAGAAGACTGCACTGCGTGTGATACAGACAACTGCAATTATGCAGTCTCACTGCGCTTCTCGGCGCTTCTATTGGTATCAGTCTTATGTTTGACGATTTTGTGGAAATAAATTGCTTTGCTGTAAAAACAAATAGCTCCTTTTCATTTATTTATAACGAACATATTGTGTTATTTTAATATATACCTAAGATGCAGTGCAGGCTTACAGAGGTGACGACATTCTAACCTTTCTTTCTGTAACTGGATGCTTTGCCTACCTATCGACTGAATAACATTAAGTTTCAATGTTAATAGAACCTGTACTAGTACAACGAGTTATAACTTCGCTCACTAGCGAGTAAATACGGAACCACTCGTAGCTAGTAATAACAAACCTAATAGCAATGGTTTTACGCAGTCCCTATCGAGCAAACTTGTACACAAATTACGGTAATGGTTTTCTAGAAAACGTAAAAGGTTGGTACGATATGGCTTATAGGTACATGGAAACCTTTCGTTTTTGCACTATCTGTCCCATCCATCCATATGCTATCAGTACATGCCTCCACATAATTGTCATTATTGTTAACTACTCTATTATCAGCGCGCCAATATACAATCGTGAGCGCATAACGTGACACGAGGTCTGTACCTAATCGTAATACGGCCTAGATTGCAATGGTATTCTATCCGTGGATGTGTAGTCGACTATATTTATAGGTATATAGCCTAGCTACATTAATCTGGTGCAATTATCTCTACAAGAGTATTGCTCAAAACAATGCTAGCTGAATCTATGAATCACTGAAATAGTGCTGTACTTGCGTAAGTACGGTGATTACCCGCCTTGTAGTGAAAAATAAATGTTTTATCTTAAATTGAAAATAACATTTATTAGATTACCTATAGAATTATTTTTGGCAACGTTAGTCCAGGATCTAACGCGTGTTTCATTCACGTAACAATTTATTTGGAGAGGCGCACTCTTGGGAATTCGTTTATTATTATCAGTAAGCGATTTAGAGCTCAATATGGGTTAGGTTATCAATGTTGTGTAAATTATTTTATACTTATATATATCATTGTATTATTTTGACAATTTCATCGACAATGCCCTTGCTATCTAATAATACTTTAAGTATATTATCTACTAGTTAATACTTACGATTCCGTCCTTCTTTAATTCAATTCAATAGATAAGAACCAAAATTAGCGATGCAGTCGGATATTTCCACTTGTCTCCTGAATTTTATTAATTATATCCGCCATAGCCTATTCTGATTGGTCGAATGTTAAGATTATGGCTATAAAATGACAACGCCAGATTCTGCGCCACCATCAACCGCATGATGAACAAGATATCGAATAAATGTAAACATATCTCCGTTTTTTATTAAATTATTGGTTTAAAATCCAGTTTTGTACAAGTTGCGAGTCGAAAAAACAGCTGAATTAAGAATTCAGAAAATATCGAAGCGAATTATTCATTGTTTTTGTTATCATTTTCTACTACTCTCGCAACTCCTACTGATTGTGATTATACTATATAAAACCTGTAATAAGCAAAATGATAACAGCTTCAATGGTCTCGTAGTTTTGTAGGTGGGGTAAAGCTCCATTGAAATGTGGCAATGTCATTTCTGTTTTAGGTCTTGAACGCAGCTTTACAATGGTAGAGTTTAATTATTGAAACTTAATTAATCATGCAAATCGTTAGGATTTAGATTTATCTTTCGAAATTATTAAATAAATTCTTAGCATGTATCCCACGCTTTAAAGAGTATGTACAAAAACTTAGATTCATTGTAAGCTTTTCAACCAGAGCTGGCCTAAGCTAAGAAAATCATTCGATCCAATAGGATTATTAATAGGTGGATAAACTTCATTTAAGCCTTTCCCATTATATATGAGCTAAGCCCAAGTTATCAAAATCAAAAGATTATATTTGCGAAAATAGAAAACTCAATATTTTATTTTAGTTTAGATTAGGTATTTTTAATATTGAATGTCTCTTTTTTATTTTTTATTGTTCCTTTTTGAAATAAAATTCCTATTTGCGAATATAATCCACCTCTTATAATCAACCACATCTCTGGTGAAAGACACCATAAAGCTCCGACTTCTACTTTAGGAATGACAATCTTCAATGCGTGTGCGCATGTTATGTAGCGTGGAAATTTCCCGCTATCTTTAGGATATTTTTGTCGTTAATTAATAAATGAGATCATCGATAGATATCATTGAACAATCATAACAATACATTTATGGATATAAACGGATCCGAAACGTGGATTTACGATAAGATTTGGCTTCAAATTCAATTTAATTAAAATTATATTCCAGATTAATCTTTGAACAGTCTAAAGCATAGCAAGTATAGCTTAGACTTTACATCATTGGTCCACCTCCTAAAATGCATATCTATTGTTTTACATATAAAATGGAAGGAGGTACAGCTAACAGCAGATCAACACTTTGGACCGTTCTTATTATTTGCGTCGTAAGAGTTAAAATCGCGCTGCAAGTGTTACCATTGATCTGCTGTTGTCCGTACCTAGTAAATAAATACCAATCCCAAAAAGTGCAGATTCAATAATATTAGTTTCATATATTTTCTCAATTTATTTTGTTTCTGTAGGTAGGTAAATCACACAAAGAATAGAATATGATATTTTTACCTAAGTAGAATGTATAACTCATGTATTCTTAGCGAGTGCTAGATTTCACTTTAGGTTAGGTATAATCTAACGGGAAGGATCTTGACCAAGACGGTTGTGCTAAAGATTGAAAAGAGGTGAAAATATCAACATATTTCCTGTATTTAGTCAAGGGTTATAACGACAAACAATTTAGCGATGGCGGACCGCCATGGCTTACTTATGAACACTTTTTTTTCCAACTTTTTTTTCAATAACTATTACAATAATTAATTATAGTCGAATAAGACATAATCGAGACCGAGAGCTCGGTGGCTCAGTGGTTGGGTCAATGGACTTGCAATATGGAGGTCCCAGGTTCGATTCCCAGCCAGGGCAGCCAGCCAGCCATGTACCACTGAGTTATCCTCGGTTTTTTTCGACGGAAAAACTTACGTACATTTACCGAGTGCTCTCAAAAACGTTGAAGGGAAACATCGTGATGAAACCTGCATGTCGTAGAAAAAAAAATTCTAAGGCATGTGAAATCCGCCAACCCGCACCGGGCCCGCGTGGTGGATTATGGCCCGAGCTCCCTCGATGTAAGGGAAGGTCTACGCCCGAGCAGTGGGGCAATATGAATAGACTGATGAGACATACTTATTGCAGACATTTATCGGGGTCACTATTGGAACCACATGACCACACGACCAATCAACCCATGCTGAAGAATGACGGAACGGCAAATTGCCTTTGTAGCGAAGACACTGGCAAATTGAAACAAAACATCTGAAAATCAATTACTTAGTCAAGTATGTTCTTACCACATAGGTAGTTACTAGAAAAAAAATCCGAAGAGTTTATATTCCATCGAAGAGTGATAATCAATAACTAATTTGACCTTCAGTATACCGAAAAGATACCGTTGTCAAGTTCTACATAGCAATTCCACAGGTAATCAATATTTAGGCAGGCATAGATACCAGTTACAGAACGGTACAGATATGAATATCTATACTAACTGCGATTAACCATAATCTAGGGTATATACTTGCAATGGTAGATTAGTTAAAGTCAACGTTGAAGAGTACCAACGTACGTAGATACTTTTTATAAAGATTTTACGATTTTATTGTTACGTATTACGTTCTTGTATTGATTTATATTAAATATCCGTAAATAGAGTTATGTATTAAAACTAACTCTATTAAAAGTAACGCATTATATCCTTCTAGGGTTTAATTTATAAAGCAAAAATCTAGTTGTACCTATAGTAAAAATAGGTATAGAAATACTTTTGCCAATATAAATACAAATAAGTAGTAAAAGTTGGAATTTATTTTGGTAAACTAGTTTACAAAAACAATAGAAAATCGGTAGAAACAATGGGCCCATGGTCGACAGACTTTACACATCTAATCCACGAGGTGTCTACCCGGTTGGTCCATGTCTCGGGCGATCCCAGGGCTGGCAGCTACCTCTCTCAGCGTCTCAGTATTGCGATACAGCGAGGAAATGCTGCCAGCATCCTGGGCAGCATTCAACAGATCGGGGATCTTGACGAAGTGTTCGTTCTTTAGTATTTATTATTATTTTATAAGTAACGTTATTTTTAGGTAGGTATTAAGTTAGTTGTCTTTTATTGAATAAAGTCTGTCTACTAGTTTACCAAAAAATCTTTGTTTTCGTTTGTTTCACAATTATTATTAAGAACTTTAAGTGTTTCCACAAACTACCAGATAGGTAGAGAATAAAAACATTTTAATGATGTCAACGACGAAAACATCAGATTTCGATGTGACGTATTTAATTTCGATCCATGAACGATTAATTTTCGATTGTATTATCTGGCTAGGATTCCATAGATAAACGCGTTGTATAAATTAGTATCGAAAATAGGTCCTGCGTTATTCTTATTAGTGACGTTAAGGTGGTCAGGGGACCTAACATACTTTTTTTTTAATTAAAGATACCTAGGAAACAATTAAAAATGTTGAGTGCGAGGGCGATATTGAGTGCGTACTTTTTAGTGACCATTCTAAATTATTATGGAAACGGTAAGTTGTAATTTAAAAAAAATATATTATATTTAATAAATAAAGAGATACCTTTACTTATGGATAACAATTCACGGATGTAGGTAATATTTAGGTTTAAAATCTTAGTGAAATATTATCCGTAGCCGGAGTTCAGATACTTATTTATTCGTACCAAAAAATAAGAATTTAAGGATATAGGTACGAGTATATCTCCATAATAGCCAGATTATTCAAAATCGTTACAATTATTTGTGGTAATGTTAATAGTTACACTGTTTAAGCAGAAAAAAATGTACCGGGCTCCTCAATGAAGTTAAGATTTTCCCAAGATTGTAAAAAAATATTTTACTAGTATATACTCGTAGTTTCGAGTAGGTACATATACTATCTAATATCTATGAAATTAATTATGAGCAATTTTCAAAAATCTGTCCCGTAGTTTTATGTGAAAATCTCAACCTGAATAACTTTTCTATACACATTTTTCTGTGTTGAATAAAACTCTCAGAGAGTTTATTAAAAAAAGTCGCCGTAAAGAGTCAATAAATAATACATTACATTTTACATTCGTGGGGTCATGCAACCCTATAGGTCATATTTTTAATTTTATTATCTACCTATGTAACATATCGATCAGGTTACAACTTGCGTTATTGGGATAAATAGAAAGTAGGTTGTACTTATTGTACAAAAACGGCTCTGTGTTATAAATGTACTTATAGGTCCATCATTCATTCATAAGCAAAACATTTTCACAGCGGATGCCCTGCGGTGTTATGTATGCCATGGCTGCTTGGACGTTACTAATGACGATCTACAGTCATGTAACCCGTTAATCGACTCTTCGGAATCTAGTCCTGAGGATTCTGGAGCAGTCGATCCACCAGCGCCAGAAGATTCCAGCCCAGAGGATTCTGGAGTAGTCGATCCACCAGCGCCAGAAGATTCCAGCCCAGAGGATTCTGGAGTAGTCGATCCACCAGCGCCAGAAGATTCCAGCCCAGAGGATTCTGGAGTAGTCGATCCACCAGCGCCAGAAGATTCCAGCCCAGAGGATTCTGGAGTAGTCGATCCACCAGCGCCAGAAGATTCCAGCCCAGAGGATTCTGGAGTAGTCGATCCACCAGCGCCAGAAGATTCCAGCCCAGAGGATTCTGGAGTAGTCGATCCACCAGCGCCAGGAGATTCCAGCCCAGAGGATTCTGGAGTAGTCGATCCACCAGCGCCAGAAGATTCCAGCCCAGAGGATTCCGGAGTAGTCGATCCACCAGCGCCAGAAGATTCCAGCCCAGAGGATTCTGGAGTAGTCGATCCACCAGCGCCAGGAGAATCCTACCCAGAGGATTCTGGAGTAGTCGATCCACCAGCGCCAGAAGATTCCAGCCCAGAGGATTCTGGATTAGTCGATCCACCGGTAGTGGAGGTAGGTATTTTAATTTTTATAGTAAGTAATATGAACACAGAAACAAAAAACTCGTACACCCCCCCATAAAGACAGCTAACACTCGTCGCAGCCCAAATTAAGTATCTTATTTTGTAAACAAATATGATCATCTAATTACCTGTTGTATTGTAACACTGAAGGAACTGATTGATCGAACCTGTTCATCATTGTGAAAATAGAATAATCCGATCCTAATAATGTGAAAATAACTATGCAATACTCGCAGAACAGCTTAAAAGGTTAGTAGGGTAGGGTAGTTTTTGTTTACAAAATAAGACACTTGATTTGGGCTTCGGTTCAATTGATCATATACTCGTATATTATTATATACCTCACCACTGTAGTGGTTAAAACTAGAGTAGGTATAGTCGAAGACAGAGATAAGTATATAGGGGGCCTCAATAAGGTTGAGATTTTCTCAAAAACTACTGGACCGAATTTAATAAATATTTTACAGATACATAGTTTTCACTTTTATCTATCAAACAGTGAAATAATTTTTGCAATAGGTCAAGTAGTTTGTGAAAAAATCTCAACTTTAAAAACTCTCCTGTACACCTTTATCTGTGTTCCACCGTACAAAGGTATGCTTCAGATGTTTTTCTTTTCTCGTTCTTCTTTCTTTTTTTGTTTTCGTGCTTCGTTTCCTTTTAGCAAAATGAACTTAGTTTGTGTAGACTTAGCAAGACGTGACTATCCGATATCAAATTTTTTAGAAGTTATTTTAATTCTGTTTCCATGATTTTATTGTCCTTCAATATGTAGGTATATCTCATAATAATTTTATTTACAGAACATGGCCGTTGATAATTTAATTTTGAATGATTGTCCATTTGTCCAATTCCCTATTAGAATTTACAATAATTTACAGTTTTAATAACCATTTAAGTATCTACAATAAACTGTGTGTAAGTTTATGTCTTATGTATGCGATGAGGGGAGTTACTCAATCTTCGGTTGTTCTTTTGTCTCTTTACCGGGGTGTCCATAAGTGAAGGTCATTTTGGGGCAACTTAGCTGCCGGGAACTGAACTCATTTTTAAGGAAGGTTAAGGGCGATGGAGAAGCTTGTACATCCCATACTTCCATCCCAAACTTCTATATTCTGTGTATTATGAATCAACGAAAAAAAAATTGTATTTACAGCCCCCTAGCGGCGCAGTTAGTGGATATAGAGCCTCACCTCATGTGGTTCTAAGAAGCCTGAAGCAGACAAATGATGAAAGAGACATTGACTTCAGATGTCTCGTCACTTACTTCACAGGTACTTAATACTTTTTTAAAACACAAAGGTGTACCCAGTACGGGCCTTATTATGTTATACATAAATGGCTATATTTTAAACACATTATTCTAAAAGTAAGAGCTCGGTGGCTCAGTGGTTGGGTTAATGGACTTGCGATACGGAGGTCCCAGGTTCAATTCCCAGCTAAGGCAGCCAATATACCACTGAGTTATCTTCGGTTTTATCGCCGGAAAAACTCAAGTACATTTTCCGAGTGCTCTCAAAACGGTGAAGGAAAACATTGAAATGAAACCTGTATGTCACAGAAGAAAAAAAAATCTGAGGCATGTGAAATCTGCCAATCCAATCCGGCCATGATTCACCACGCGGGCCCAGTGGGGTCGGC
Source organism: Tachystola acroxantha (assembly GCA_963506565.1). Classification (NCBI taxonomy): domain Eukaryota; kingdom Metazoa; phylum Arthropoda; class Insecta; order Lepidoptera; family Oecophoridae; genus Tachystola; species Tachystola acroxantha. Next base: position 5,120,141 of record OY735884.1, read on the forward strand.
GTGGTGGATCATACTATTATTAGTAGTAGTATTTTTAGATCGATATTCCTCAATAATGCACCGCCTAATCCTATATGTATAACCGAAGGTTGACTGGTAGAGAATGCCGCATGGCATTAAGTTCGCCTGTACATAAAATCGTGTATAAAGAATAAATAAATAAATAAATCATGGCCCCAGCTCCCTCGATGTAAAGGAAGGTCTGTGCCTGAGCAGTGGGGCAATATAAATAGACTGATGATGATGATGATTCTAAAAGTATGTTAGGCAGATCCAATATCTATTGTTTATGTAGGTTGTTTTTCACAATCTGTAATATGCTATCTGTACCCTGTAGCCAAGTGGATTTGACTTTCGTTAACGGTCGTAGAATAGATAGAACAATGTATGGGATTGCCATTTGCTTTTTCGTCAAATCAAATGACAATCACATACATTTCTATTTCTATTCGACTCGAAAATTCTACGAAAGTCAAAGGCTAGGGGGATTCCTTGCAATCTCGAGCCTATATATATTCCTGGTGTGTATTGCCAGTTCCGATTGAAGGATTAAGGTATAAATTGTGTAATTACCTATTTACCCGACTGTGCAAGAAAAAAGGTTATGTTTTTCGAGTGTATGTTTGTATAAGTATATCTAATTTGTATGGATGCTTGATATGAGGTGTCTTTAGATTCGTCTTGATTGTAGGAGCGGCATAGCCTATAATAATTTAATCCAAGTAATGATGCAGTCGGTTTGGTTGAGTAATTTTATTGTAACTATTTTAAAAGATTTGCTGCTGAAGGTTTGCCTTGGAAAGTGGTGTATCAAAATGTAAATTAAAAAATGTTGATAATGAAAAAATTACATACCGTATACGGGCAACAGCAGATCAATGGTAACACTTGTAGTACGATTTCAACTCTTACGACGCAGATAATAAGAACGGCCAAGGTTGCACTTGATGTACTTTGATGTGTACTTACTTGCACTAAATATGATCCTGCCTGATTCTTACGTTTCCGTTATTCCGATGATTCCAGGCGCCGACGGCGAAAGAGATGTGATCCGCACTTGCACTGTCAACTTACCCCCGGCGTTAAACCAAGCCCTTTGTCAGGGATTGGCTGATACCGCCGGAGCTAGTACATCTGTGGAGTCGTGTAGAGTTTGCGACGGAGACGGCTGCAACTCCGCGGAGAAATCAGCTGCAGCGTTGCTTCTGCTCGTTGTCGGAGTAGTCCTTAATAACCTATTTTAGACTGTGTTTATTACTTAGGCAACAACAGTTTTGAGTATGAGTGCTGTTTGCGTTCGATCCTACAACTGTCAGTTTTCATACTATTTTGACAGTCGTAAGTGAGAGATCACGCCGAGTTCATGTTCAAAACTGTCTATGACTGGCCTTAGTTTACGTGGATGGGAAGGTGCGGCCTATTCTATCTTACGTGAGATTACATATCTAAATATGTCGGTAAAAATGAGTTTGAGAATGTTATTCGATGATTGCATTAGACATGTTCTTGAGTTAGAAAAGTGCTAACGTATTATCTTACAAATAAATTCACAGACAATTATAACACTATGATGAAACATAATGAGCTAAATACTATGCCGATGACAGAAACTACACCGGCGCCAGAGATTTGCGCATCTTTGCAAAGTTTTACTTAAAACGTGCAAAATTTATATAACTACGATGACGTCATAAAAAGCCCTCTATGAACATCGAATTTGTGCATAGTTGCGGACCATGTCTGGCAACAAAGCTTCAAAGATACCTTGTTGTGTAGTGTTAATTCTAGTGTTAAAAAATATAAATATTTTAGTCCTGTAACTAAAATTTAAAAAAATAGTTTAGATTAGGTTTTTTAAATATTGAATGGTTCTTTTTTATTTTATATTGTACCTTTTATTTGTTTAGTCGCTAGATTTCAATTAGCAGTATTATTGAGATTTTCACAAAAGTATGAATTTAGTTAGACTATTTTATCTATTTCTCAATCTAATAATTCGGTATACACTGGAAGAGCCTAGCTCATACAACACGTTGAATCACAGTGTGTGAGAACTCGCACGCTCAAATCGCTCGATTCAAATATTACATTGTATTTAATTAAAATATCTTTGGATAAGTTAAATGTCTCATTTTAAAAGGTTGGAAACACGACTAAGCGTATTTGATGTAAAAAAAAACTTATTTATTAATTAGACTTAATGATAAATGGTTCCTTAGAGCATAATGCATAGGTACGAATCGTTTTTTAAAAGTAGTCGTTATTTAAATGCACGTCATGGTACGGATAAGCGAAGCAGTTCAGTTTAGGACCTAAGCTGGATCGCAATAAGAGAATGGTAAACCTCCTGACATACATAAATTATTGTAGTACCTATTCGTATAAAGTCTCTTGTGTGCTAACATGAAATCTCAGGTTGCCTGGGATAGGTAAGTATATGTGATGTGTGAAATATGTTAGATATGTGTTATATATTTAATGTTACTAAGTATGTTATGTTACTATGTGAAGTGATAAATAAAATAAATATACAAGTAAATGTGGTATTTTTGTTCGTCGTTCAAAAAAATAGTACCTAGGTGATGTTTTTATATTAATATAGTTGCTCCTAGTGATAGTTATTATGCGGTACGTCTTTTAAAACTAGACTAATCTGACGAGTCTTGAAATGCTGCCTCCCTTTCTTACACCAACACCAATGGTAGGTATACAAAGGATGGCACGACTTTTCGAACTGTAAAAGTTAGCTTAAAAAAGCACAACAGAATCGCTACCATTGCTATTGTAATGATAAGCTAAGCTATTTTGTATTATTAAAAAAAACTAATGATGAATCTACCATTACGTGATGATCGGTATCGATAACTTCCCGACTTGTCTTTTAGGAAAAAAATTGGGTTTTTATTTTATTCATTTTATCATTATAAGTACCTATTTTGCCCAGCCTAATATTTTTTGTATCGCGGTTCCACAAAGGAGATTGAGCGAACCAAATTCAATATTCATCCCATAATTTTCTAAAGGGCGGGCCTGGTTTGGTCAATCTCCTTTAGTAATCTATACATATAATAAGTCTGTAAAAAAGTTGTGTCTGTACATTGGATATTTTTTGAAAAGAATAATTGTAATAGGATCGATACTGATGCCAAAACACCAATTTTTAGAATTTTTGTCTGTTTGTCTGTGACTTTGTGCAAGTATCACGCCATAACTAATGAGGGGATTTTGATGGGAGTTTCACTGGGAGATAGGTGAAATATCCGGACAGCTCATAGGCTATAGGCCATGGCGGTATGTGATGTGGAAACAAGGATCCAGAGAGGAAGATCTGCCTCCTGATCTCCTCCATCCTCCTCCTCTACGCAAACGAAGTTGCGGGGTACAGCAAGTTAGCAATTAGGTATTTATTCTACGAGACTACGTCATTCGTACCAAATATCTACCTATTGAGTCAGAGGGAAGTACCCTGTCATGTTCTTCCTCTATTCGAACTATAATGCTCATTTTATATTTTGATTAGGTACATAATAGGTACCTATATGTAGCTTGATTTTTAAAAGGTCAGAGGGCCCGTATTTTAATTTATTCTAAAGTTCACACAATCGTCCCTAAGCGAGGCATCCTGCTCATGCAGGCGCATATTCATGAACGTGATTTAAAGTTACGCCACCGTTTAGACCCCCTGTCCCTTTCTATCTTAACCTATTTTAACGAAGTGTGAAAGGGATAGCAATACGATTTAAGAGAAGTGAGGTTAAACTAGTTTTATGAATAACAGCAGTAGTGTATAAAGTGATAGTTTTAGGTTTAGACTTTGCGACCATGCACTATTGAATTTATAGTAGGGACCTATGTACGAATATCTGGGCATGTCAACATTCTATTTTGATAACTATATTTACCATCGTCTGGGAAGCTACGTCATATCTTCTCGTCTTCAATACCACAATGCCTAAAAACTAAGGTCTTCAACCAGTGCGTCCTGCCAGTGATGACCTACGGAGCCGAAACGTGGACATTGACGGTGAGACAAGTTCAAAGTCGCTCAGCGAGCTATGGAAAGAGCTATGCTTGGAATTTCTCTGTTAGATAGAATAAGAAACGAGTATATCCGCCAGAAGACAAAAGTGGTTGACATTGCTCATAGAATCAGTAAACTGAAGTGGCAGTGGGCTGGTCACATCTGTCGTAGAACCGATAACCGATGGGGTAGACGAGTTCTCGAATGGTTGTAGTTCGCATAATTGCGAAAAACGGCCGTTTTTGGCAATTATGCGAACATTGAGAACGAACGAAATTTGAGAACTACAACTTTGCCATGTATTGTATATTAAAAAATAGTGTTTATCCTTATAAAGATTGTGTATATTGGTTTTTGTAATAAATAATTTGTAAGATATTATTTTTTTAAGATTGGCGGCGCTAGTTGGCTCATGGAAGGCCTTAAGGGCATATTCTTTAGTGACCATTATATATTTTTATAGAAACGGTAAGTTAAAGAACTTTTAAAACGCACGCATGAATTAGCAGGTCGCGTTGCGATCCGCTCCGTCGAATGCGTGCGTTTAGGGCTACTCGAGCATGGTGAATCCACAGATTGCAACGATAACCCAATTGCATATAATACTCTTAGCAAAATGTCGTCTAAGACGGCAGTTGCAGCAGTCGAGTGGACAGAGCAAGATGACCAAGTTGGCTCTACTGATTGTACTGTGTACTGCCGCCATAGGATTCTTCAACACTGCTGAAACTCTAGGTACCTTACTAACGTTTTAAATTATTATAAATACTTAGGAGTAGTTGATGAAAGATCATTTATTTGCCACATTACAAGAAAATAAAAGCAATTTTAAGAGAAAAGTGTACAATTTTTTTTTATTTTAAGAATTTACTGGTTCGTCTGTAGGTAGGTGCAGGTCCACAAGTATTAGTGAACGGGACGACAACTTATGAGAATTATAGATTAGTGAGAAGGCTTATGAGAATGATAGATTCCTGGAAAAATTTAGTAAGATTAGATATAGACAATTACATAATATACTCTACCACAAAAAGGCTTGCATCGATAAGTAAGAAACCCGCGACTTTTGCTAAATCTGCACAAATGCTTTCTTTACAAAATCATCTGTGAAGTTCGATACATTATATTATAATTACTATTCAGATGAATCCGAAGACACTGTTCAATACGAACCAGTTGGTGACGATGAAGATGAACGAACAGGACACGTCTTGACCTCAGCATCATTGAGGCCCGGCTACATACCATCTCCCCTGACTCCAAGCAATGTGGGATCTGCGCCGTTACAGCAGTGCTACGTATGCACAGACTGCCCCAAAATCCAGCCCAATACCACGTTCAAAATGTGTCCAATTACTTATGACAAAACGAAATCGAAAAGCTGTGTTGTTTATGCGGAACAGTACAAGCGTGAGTATATTGTCAAGATAATATTCTTGTAGCATAGGTGTAAAGGCACATGTGGCATGTTCTGCACTATGAAGTGTATAAACAGATCGACAATAATAATGTGAAGATTATTATTATTCACATTATTATTGGCGATCTGTTTATACACTTCATTAATCTTCATATTATTATTGATGATCTGCAGGCTTACCGTCACCTCTTATTGCGATCCAGTTTATGACCTAAACTGAACTGCATCATAATTGAGTTAGGAGATGGTAAGCCTGCTGTTGTGCCATTAGTGTGTTAGGTATCTGATAAAATATCCGAAGCACATGTCATGCATATCCATTTTACACTATGGATTCCTTGTAGTATCAGTCCAGAGAAATGCACAAATACGAACACAAAGTGCTTCTATACGTACGACTGGGATATTGACATTTGGGTAGGTATAATATAATCATTTCCTCGACCGATAATCGATTTTTGAAGCTTTGAAAGAAGCTAGCAGTAAGCCAAAAGCAGGAAGAAAAAGAGGCTAATAATTTGCACCTGAACCTAGCCAAGATTCTATATTTGGATGTTTTACTGCTATTTACCTAAATGCCTATTTCAGACATGAAAAGGCCCTGGTATGTTCGCGGATGTGCGACTGAACGAGGTTCCTGTTCGGAGATTAGTCAATCTCACTCGATTCACGCGGATATCGTGAAACTGCAGTTCTGTAAAGAGTGCGAGGGAGACAAATGCAACACCAGTGGAGCCTCTCGATCGCTATCTGACATATTGATGGCATTCCTCGCCTTGATAGTCACACCACTGATTGCGAAATACACGCTCACTTAGACTACGTAGTATAAAATAGCTCTGCGATTTATACTAGGCTCGTTGGCTCCGTTGGACCTCATTCGTATCACTTACATTCAGCCCCCTTACCATGAAGTCTTATAGCAGTATTACTTCAATAATACTTTGTTATTTCGTACAATACTTTAAGGTCGTCATGGTGCGAAATAACAAAGTACTCGTATTATTGAAGTAATCCTGCTATAAGAGTTCATGGTAAGGCCCCTGGTGACTGATGGTGTACTTAGTTGGACTAATTGATATTTTATAGAAGTACCTTTAGCTACCATGATAGCTGCTGACTATAGGTACGTTACGATTTGGATTGGGTCAAGCAAACATGGGTTTAGTGAAAATTAATAGATTATTAATGGAATTGGCAACTTATGTTTGAAATCAAGATTCGGTACTTAATCCACTTAAATCTTATATGAAGTTGTGTGTTGTGGTTGAAGTTGAAGCAGTTGTTTGGTAGTTTTTCTAGTTCATTAAGCTGTGTAGCTGTAATGACAATATTTTAAGTTAGAGGTTATATGCAAGAGTCTCATTAATGTTTACTTCGAAATAAAGCGATTTTTAACAAGACGACTTTCAGTTATTTTCTTTCTTGTTAGCATGGTCATTTACTACGAAATGTTTCAGAGTAGCGACATCTACACGTTTACTATAGAACGAATATGAATAACATGAAGCATGGAACACCCCATGGAGTAAGCCATATTTAGGTAGGTACCCAGACACAGCTCGTGCATGACAAATTTTAGCGACTCTACCACTCATTTGTTTCCCATTGTTTGAATTTTCAAAATAGAATACGAACATATATATACTTATATATATAAATGTAAAAACATGTAAAAAATGAAAGTGACATTGGAGACCTATCCCCATACAAAATATACTCTACATATATCTCGTTATAATGTCTACAGTGGCTATTTTGTGTTTAATATCACGTTAAGTTAATCAGAAAATGTTCGCAAACAGTATAGTGAATTTATTGGATAATTTGAGCAAGATCTGAAGTTTCATCAAGAGCTTTTATCAAGAGTTCCCGCTACAAGCTCGAGAGTGAACGTGACTGTCGAGCTGCTTCGTCCAGAGTGATGACGCTACGGCGTCTCCTCTGGATGAAAACATGAAGACGCGGCTACCTAGGGTGAAGATGCTACTGCGCCTCCTCTGGAGGAAGATAGAAGACTATATATTGAATTTTCTGTAACATGACATTGGCAAAAGACGAACTGTCGAGTCCATTAATAAAATAAATAATAATAAATACTCTTGGCTCTCTCCATAGAGTGCAGTGATATTTTTCCATCATGCTTCATGCATAGCTTTGAGCTATGATGTATCATGTATACGGTATACCTACTTACCATGATGAATCATGCATGACATTGGGTATGGACAGGTTTAAGTAACATCATGACCATTAGCACAATTCGTGTTTAGATGAATGAGTTGAGTGTTATTTATAGATACTAAAACCATCTAAAGACCATCACTAGTTCAAAACGTAGGTACATTCGACCGCACATCTCGTAGTACAAATTCAACTCTTATGGTGCAGACATTATTATTAATAACGATGATAGTCGAAACTAGTCGAAAGTGTTATATATATACTTGATGTACTTTTGACTCTACAACTCAAGGGAACTCACTTCATTTATTCGCAATTATAGGTTACAATATAATGTATGCCACCAATAAGTAATTAGATTACTAATAATAGATTAATAATTATGTTTCATTATTTTACTTACAATTTTACCCGATGGATGTAGGTAGTAGGAATTAAGAATAGGGTAGTATTTAAACGCAAATCAAAAAATATCCTTTTTCTATGCAATAAGATTCCGAATTCCCATCAAAATTACTGATTGCACAGCAAAATATTCAACTCAAAATATCAATAAAAACACACTACAATTTATTTTCGCAGCGTACAGCGATTTTTCCTAAAGCAAAAGCTTTTTCATCAATGCATAGCTAATAATCTTAATGCACATTATACATGTTAACTCTTTTTCTTTTAAATATAGCTTCTATTTTTATATTATTTACAGCAGTTTTTCTAAATAAAACAGCATTTTATTAGTCACAGTCGTCTTATTATTTATTAATTACCACATAATGAGATCAGCAAAAAAATATAAAATTGTATATATGTGAATAAATGAACTTGCTTTTTGAATACAAAAAAAAATAACCTAACATCGAATTCTCTGGCTTGGAGCGAAGCTGCTGCGCTTCGCTCCAAGCCAGAGCCTTCTGAACCTAAACATCCGTGTCGGATCTGGTTAGAGATGTACTCATGTAAATTTGCTGTGCAGTCAGTATTTATGCTATGTATGTAGTATTTTTGTACAAAAATAAATTTAACTGTATTGCATTATGAGGAAAAAAGTAATGTCATATTGATGTATATTTTCGAATTATCTGCAGTTTGAGTTTTGTCAAACATTTAGTTTATTTGTAGTGAAGTAAGTTATTTGATGTAAAAAAGAATATAAATGATGAGTATGTATTGATAGGCGATTATTTATTTGATATGCAATTTATAATATCCCTTAAGAATATACCTACCACCTGTATTTGTAATGTGATTATGTACCGGTTTTAAAATATTCGATAAAATAAACACATTCTCATTAATTACTATACACATCAACATTATTATATTTATAATTTAAAAAATAATTAATAGATCCATCAAAGTTGTGTTACATTAAATACCTACTTACTATGAATAGATGCACAAAATAATAGCAACGGGTCATTCGGTATAGGACACTGAGGATGGTTTAAAAATTATGCTTACACTGATACAATTTGTATTCGTAACTTACACTCATACTAATTCAAATAAAAATTCTAATAATTTCGAGTAGTCAGTCAGTAGGTAACAGTCTAATTAAATAGTCTATAATGAGATTAAACAGGTTATTCAGGTTTAAATTAAGATTATATAAGTCTCTATGAAAAGGTCTACCGTCTATTCGTGACGTATAAATTACTACGTGACTAATATACGCTCGATTGCAAAATTGTTGTAGGATCTCACGGACGACTGCTCTACAATCACCTTGAAACGTTGTAAACAAACAAATCATTACGCATTTATATATATTTTTTCGTTTATTAACACTTCATCATCCTGTTTAATTAGACCTATTTAGTTTTTCTTGTAGCGCCACACAATACAATGCAGAGTCAGAGAATAGGTAGAATTGTAGAGATATTGGATCTTACCAATAAAAAATAAACAGATGTTGGACGTGTGTATATGAAAACAGCGCCGAAAAATCAATTAGACCTATTTAATTTTGCTTTTAGCGCCACAATACAGTGTAGAGTCGGCTAATAATTTAAATATGTAGAATTGTAGAGCCATTAATAGGACTAATCCCAAAAATTAAGTTGTTGGAATGTGCCTAAGAAAAATGTACCGGAAAATCGTTTTTCTTTAATAACTTTTATTTTACTTACCTACCTTGTTTATTTTTAAGGCAAAGCGGATTTTATTAATCTCCATTTAATATTGATACCGAGAACTATGATGTAAAATCTAGGCCACATAAAACTACACAATTAAAGACTGCAGCAGTTAACGAAGTTATTTTTATTCTGTTCGAGACAAGAATGCTGTATTTACGTCGGAAGTCTCCCGCGCCACAAGAATTGGATGACATTCTATTCCTGTAAATATAGAACATTTGAATTCGTGTCTTTTCGAAGATTTGACGACCAATCACGTATTGATGATGAAATGTATGTATTTCATTGTAAATTTCTATTTCTAATTTCTTATTTGTAAGCTGGATTAATAATCGCAAAACATGTCAATAATAAATTGTAATATCTTATTTAACATTATGGTAGGCAATAACAACTAACGTAATTTATACCTAACGGGGATCGGTTGAACTATCTGTAATACTAAGCCATTCAGATAGTTCAACCGACCTATTATACATATAGTTTTTAGTTTAGTTTATATTTTTTAGGTTTATTATAAAAGTTATTTTTTGTTTTATGAATACGTAATTTTAAGTTTTAATAACAATATGGTTATCGGAAAATAAAATTTATTAGGTATTATTATTAATTTTATTTCCCAAGGTTTCACGGGTTTCAAAAAACCCGGTCCTTTAAAAGGCTTGCACGGAGATATAGGTATATTATAATAATAAATAATATGAAAACAAACAAGCTGCTAGGTCGGTTCTTTATGTCGGTGAGCCAGTACATAGACGGCGAAACAGTATTTATATAAATGTCCAAAGTTTATATATTAGGACCTTATGTGTCAAAGAAGGTTAGCGATAGACCTGTGGTATGGTGTTTTCACGAGTTAGGCAAATCGTTAACTATTAAGTTTATTTTTTGGTGCAAGTAGTTATAAACCACGGTGCAAATGATGGTTATTAACAGCAGTCGTAGCATCTAGCGTTTTCAAACACTAAGGCTGCCTTTCCACCAGAGATGTGATATTGTACGTTGCTATGGATGCGTTTGATATCCACCAATCATATTCATTCAGCCAGTGCTATGCTATGTGGACCAATGAATATGATTGGTGGATATCAAACGCATCCAAGCAGCATAGCATAGCACATCTCTGGTGGAAAGGTACCCTTATAATTGTAAAATGTTTACAGGTTTTTGACGCAGCTAAGAGGCGTCTTTGATAGATTCAGAATCTCAGTCCAATCACGGTTTTGTCACGATTTCACGCTAATATCGTGGCAAGCGTTTTTTGAGATTCTGAATGCGGCCTTGTGCTGATTTCTAGATATGTAGAGCTGTCCCCTATCTCTGTAAAAAAATGTATGTGTATACGCGGAACATTGCTGTATCGCCGCATACACACATAGTCTTTAAGAATAGCATTTTAATAGCTATTGTCGTTAAAATATAGTCACTAGTTGTTTAGGTGAAAATAAATGCGTCTATAAATGTAAATGGAACTAACATCGCCCTGCTTCCCCAAGTCAGTCGGCTGCTTTCGTAACCCGAATTGCAGGTCAACTTTGTCAAAGAATCAATAATGGCAGAGACGAGTAAATACTACATTACTCATTTTCGATAAGTAGGTAAAATAGGAAAGGACACAATAAGAAAAATGTGCCTAAATTATATTGTACCTAATAGCAGGAATCCTACTAGTGATATGCGCTTTTAGTCGACAACACATTATAAAGTTATACAAACCCTTGGCCATAGAGTAGGTACACGTGTGCCACACTTGATGTTCTATTGACTGTACATCTTTATGTAGAGATGTGCGACACCAGAATTATGCTCTTGTCACGGTCTTATGGTTAAACGATGGGAGCCCCTGTAGATGCTTTCTATAAATAGTACATTAAAATAAGATCTATATTATGTCACCTTTTCTGCTGATGGAATTTTCCATACCAAAAATTCGTATTATTCACAATTGTATAGTAGAAAAAAATATGACGTGCAAAAATATACGCAAATAACTTAATATTACGTGCAATAAACGATATGAATCTGAATAAGTTTTGCACCGGACCTCTCGTTACCGCCGCCTCATTATCCGCCGCATAGGTAGGTAGATATATATTTTTAATTTGTATCAAACATAACGTCTGTTTACATGCTTAATCTTTGAATCATGGTTTGGTCGTAGTAATACGCAATACCTACGCATACAGCGCATTCGCGCCAAAGCCGCGCCTCTTGGGAACGTAAAGCTAAGTACACACCTAACACATTTTAAATGCCGACAACAATTTTATAATAAGCTTTTACTTTTATCTTTACGTATGTACTATTTATAATGCCGACATTTTTTTATTACAAATAAGTAAAGTTGTTATTAGTACAACTTTATTATAACTGCACTGTCAAATCCAATGACTGTTATTGTAAATTTGTAATTTTTAAACTCTAGCAATCTTGTTCATTTCAATTCAAAAGTAAAAACCAGAGTCACATATTCTGGAAAAGAGCGTCATTCCCAAAGACCCAATTTACGTAAATTAGAAGGAAATACAAATTCGATTGATGAGAATCAGTGGCTCTAGTTTTTTCTCTCTAATTATTTTTTAGATTTCGTTCCGCATGGCGCCAAAATTAAAACGTATGAATAATAATTGAATCAAGAAGTGTGAAACGACCAATTATTATCAAGTACGTTAGTGAGCAAGCGAATGATAAAAACACCAGTATGATCAGAACCTAAGGCCTCTGGCGCTTGGCTTACCATTCCCTCGTCATTCGCTTGCCGAAAGTGACTCGAGCCGACCGTCGCGCCAGTAATAGGCATTTAATTAAACTGTGTCTTGTGGACTTTCTATATCGATACATTATCTATAGAATGGCGAACCTCGCTTTCCTTGTGCCTGTGCTGCTGCTCGCGGTTTTCGTGAAAGAGGGTAAGTTTTACGTAAACATGTCAACATGGCTTTGTTTACTACTTAGCTCGTAGTCGTAACGTAATACGCGTAGTCTCATTCATGGTATATGCTAGTAATGTCGCTTTGTTTGTAGTTTTGGGTGGAAATTTTTGCTACTAAGTTATTCAAGGCAGCATAAATACGGACAGTAACTTTTTAGATACTTACCTGTAAACATAACAATCGTGCAATTGTTTTAGTTCATAAATAATTCAGTGCTCCATAATGCGTCGTAAATTTAATTGGAGGTAGAAGACCTACGTTATTTAATTTTATATGTTGGAGAATTAATAGATACATATTTCAGAATGGGTATATCAAATATGTAGTAGGTGGTTGTAAACTTAATAAAGAAATCATTTATTATATGTACTAAATGAGAAAATTCGGGAAAACTCGTAGATCAGGTACGGAAAACTATTAGATCAAGCCAATACTTATACCTAGGTACCAAGCCGTTATTATCTAAGAATCATATATGTAGATCCGTGTATATACATAGTACCAAGTTATACTCTTTATTCTTTGGTTATACTTAAGTTATTACATTTATTACAGTTTACTAAGGCAAAGTTAACATTGTGCCCACTTTGTAGATTAGGTAAAGTAACCTAATAAGGCGCGGCCAAGCCTATCTAAGCTTGGATTGAACACTTCATTCAATTCAAACGATGATCGTTATTTTGAAAAGGCGTCAGTTAGAGATACGTGCAGCTTATACAGGTAGTGTTTTTGATCAGCGACGCTCAACTCATAATCTTAGTTTCTAAAATTATATTTTTATATCTTATAACATAGGTATACAGGGGGCCTCAATGAGGTTGAGATTTTCTCAAAAACTTCTCGACCGAATTTAATAATTCTTATACATTACATAGTTTTAAATTTTATATATCAAACAGTGAAAGAGTTTTTGCGATAGGTCCAGTAGTTTTTGAGATAATCTCAACCTTAAAAACTCTCCTGTACTCATTTCTCTGTGATCCACCGTACCTATCAATTATACTACTTAAAAAATAACTACTCAAATTCTCTTGGAATTATTGTACAGTACAAAATAGGCGCTATCATTGTACAGTACAAAATAGGCGTTATCACGCTGTCAGTTGCCCAGCCGACATGCCACAAGTGTAGATTTTTATTATTTGTAGATTTAGACAAGAATTAGACAACGAATTTTATTATTTGTAGATTTTTGTATAAAAATTAAGATTATACTTTTTATATTTTTTTGGCATCAGTATCGTATCCACCCTGTATATTTAGCGATGTCAACATAGGAGGAGGCTAAGGTGAGCCTGAATGAAACCAGTTAGACCTGTTTAAGGTCTGCAACACTATATTATCGCATTTTAGCGAAGACGCCCGCCCTGCGGTCAGTGGGGTCTGTGTTGGTTTGGTAGAGTAATAAACTGCGGAATAGTTAGAAAATGTAAACGGATTTGTAACATGTAAATAGGTATACTTTCAAATAGGTATGTACATGTTTCAAATTTAAGTGTTTCGAATGAACATTAAGTACAATAATTTTGAATTTCAAGAATCAGTTGTCGGAATTTAGTTTTTATTTTATAGTTTTGGTGTAGAGACAGAAAATATCTGGTAACTAAGATCTGGTAATCTCTACAATGCCAAAATTATTCTATAATTTACCTATATAAAATATAGTAGCTATAATTATATTCTCCGATCTCCGAATACAAAAAAAAATATTACTTTTTACACGAACTAAAAGGACTACCTGTTGCGATCGATAAATAGAGCTGGCAAGTAGTTTTACCGATCACGACTGACTAAAGATCTAATCAGAATAAAGCTGCAAATATAAATGGTACCAGGTTACAGGAAACTCACTATTGGACTCGTGATCAGATTAATAATAAACCAATGACCATGCTTAGAATATAAACCAGTTCATTTGAAAAAATAATATAATTGTTAGACAAATTAAATACAGATAATAATTTGACACGTCTAAGGCTAGCTATCTCTTTTACACCTTTAGTAAAAGAAAAGGATAGAGATTTATTTTGTTTAAATTAGAAAACACAAACCAACGCTATGTGTAAGTAAGTAAATCTTTTCCTAGAACTGTTCCCAGAAGTTATCCGAACATAAGCATTGCTTCTGACAAATTGTACACACCTATTGCCGCCTGATTCAGAACCATCTTTGCTCTTTTTAATGAACTAAAATTAATGAAAACAATACCACTCATGTGATCGGTAAATATGAAGGGTGAGGGAAACAATTTTTCTACAATAATTTACCGATCATAGCTGGTAGCTGTATATGTAGCTGATAAGGCGACACATTATGTAACTAGCTGTACCCCGCAACTTCGTTTGCGTAGAGGAGGAGGATGGCGAGGATGGAGGAGATCAGGAGGCAGATCTTCCTCTCTGGATACTTGTTTCCACATCACATACCGCCATGGCTTATAGCCTATGAGCTGTCCGGATATTTCAGCTATATCCTAGTGAAACTCCCGTCAAAATCCCTTCAGTAGTTAGGGCGTGATACTTGCACAAAATCACAGACAAACAGACAAAAATTCTAATAATTTGTGTTTTGGCATCAGTATCGATCCTAAAACACATTACAATTATTCTTTGCAAAATCCAATGTACAGACATAACTTTTTTGCAGTCTTATTATATGTATGTATAGAGATATATAAAATAAAAACAATACCTACATATATGCAGTATGTATTTTAAAAGAACCTAAGCCCAAATTTAGTTTAAAATGTGTGTCGTCAAAAACAAGCTGAAAAAACAATGCGACAAGACAAGTGTGAGAGATGTTACGAAAAATTAAACAAAATGTCCGGTGTCCAATTTGCCAATTTAAACATATCAAGTGCCCGATTACGTTTTATATTACATAAATGCACTACCAATTGCGAAACCCCCCACACATACATTATCGTTCTCCATAACCAAATATATAGGTACGTACTTATTCTTCTTATAGCGACTAGTGAACATAGAATATTACTAGATATAATCCTAAAAGAATTAGAAGGAGAGACCTACTTGCTGTTTTTAAAACTCTTATCTCTAGGTATAAACCATGGATTAACTTTAAATAACGTTTAGGCTAATTGCCCATATGTTTAAATTGTATGTAGCATGTCACGGGGAACTTACTGGTAATCTAAATGTAAGTAAATAAGTACCTACATTAAAATAATTATCTTTAAAAAAAAGTACAGCTCTTTGGAATTTTGTTGGTGTTAATTATTATCGGTACTCTATGCATACTGCATAGCCAGTAGTTTAATAGTACTTACATAGTAATAAACAAGTTCATTCATCATAATTTTAGATTTGTTTAGCTGTATGCTCTCATATCATTTCTTAAGTAAGTAGATATTAGATCGCCCAGTTACTAATTCTCGGTCGTAACATGAAAGGTCATGCCGTTTTTATCTTCTATGCCATAACATAACAGTTGAAATAGTACATACATCAAGTGTTACCAGTGCAGTGCGGTTGCATGTAGGTACATACAAAGTTACTCTTCTTTGCAACGTTTCAATGCCTCCGATATTTTCATTCGTGCCTCGCGCACTCAGAATGGCGATTACAAACGTGTAGCAACCACTTTCACTTTCAAGTTATCGCAGTATGACACACTTTTGGCCCTTTCCTATTGTGAAGGGTCCGCTTTCTAGCGTGACGATTGCATTCCTATGGCTTTTACAAATTTCCCTTACGTTGACATAATTTAATTAGACATTACAAAAAAACTTATTTTTGAAAATAAAAGCGTCTAGTAAAAATCGTTTTCATCGATTTCTACTAAAATCTTTTGTAAATATCAATATTTAGAATCGTTTCTAAATATCAATATTTTGAAACGAATTACGTTTTTACTAGACACTTTTATTTTCAAAAATTAGTTTTTTTTGTAATGTCTAATTCAATTCTGTCAACATACGAGCAAATTGTAAAAACCGGAGGAATGCATATATACCTAGTTACGCTTGCCAAAGATATTTTCGGGAGCCTTTTCATTATAAGGGGTTTCTACATTAATGTCATATGTACAGTAGACAGCAGATCAATGGTAACACTCGCAGTACGATTTCAAGTCTTACGACGCAAATAATAAGAACTGTCAAAAGTAAAAAGTGTTACCATTGATCTGCTGTCGACTGTACCTAAGGCCCTATTACTTGAAGACCAGGTTTGGTCGTTGGTTTCTATTGTAAATTGTACTCGAATATTGTTATTTGATGTGATATTTTCCTTCGTCGAAAGGAAAATTATAAATCTACTCTAACGGCTTCCTGTTCGTTAGAAAACTAAACTCGCCCATCGAGTTTATTAGATACTAGACAGGTTTTTGCGTAACTATCCATCAACAAACTGCAGTCAGTGTGCTTTTCCACCAGAGGCGAACGCTTTGGTTTGTTCTGCTGTGGTTCGGCAACAACTAAATAGAGATACATTTCCATAAACTACTTAATTAATCCTGAAATTATACGCTTATTTAATCGTAATGAATGACGCTCCATGAAAACGGATGTTACATCTACCTACGTGCGCTGTTAAAACCGCACGTAGTATTTTTTTACTCGACCGTAAACCGCGCAGGTCCACGCTCTGGCCTTAGTCCACGAATAAACATAGATAGTAGGTAGATGTAGTTAAATTAGATAGTGATGGGTCATCCGCCCAAAATAAACAGATAACTATGATGAAATGTCTCGTCTGTGATACGATATAACTAAAGAGTTGCAAGATTCGGGGTTACAAATTGACACAGTTTTATTTGGACATCATATTTTTATCAAAGTTCTTTTATCTCACAAACAATCCACGAAGAAACGACCATAATAATTGCTATACCTCATGTAAACACTAACATAGTTTTAAGTACTTACACATATATGGTTTTTGTGATCTAATAAATCGTTTGAATTTGAATAAACAAGTCGATATATCTGGAGATGTAGTAGCGTAAGTTATAAATTATAACCCTGAATGGATTGTCTACATAGACACTGAACAACTAATTATTCTGTGTTACCTACGTACTATTAATTGCAATCTACTATTCTATTACACAATTTATTAATAAGGACTCCTAGCAATTAAATGCCATCTTGTCTAACCGTGAATCTTTCATGATATTTTGCGATTCAAATAGGAACTACTTTTCGCTACATTCGCGCATGATTTTTCATTAGACCAAATCTATAATTATTCACAAGAAGAACACATGTATACGACAGCCCAAATCAAGTGTCTTATTTTGTAAACAAATATGATCGTCTAATTACCTGTTGTAGTGTAACACTAAATGAACTGATTGATTGAACCTGTTCATCATTGTGAAAATAAAGTGATCCGATCTAGAAATGTGAAAATAACTATGCAATAATCACAGAACAGCTTAAAATGTTAATAGGGTAGGGTAGTTTTTATTTACAAAATAAGACACGTGATTTTGGCTTCGGTATAGGTATGCTAGTTTGCTTACATTTTTGTCATCGTTTTAGAAAAAAAAAGTATAATAGGATTATCTACCAGTAAAAATAAGCTTAGCTGATATATAACATCTATTCAACTAAATAAACAATTACTTCCCATAGAAAAGTAACGATAGCTGTCGGATTTATCGAAGGGCCCGCATAATTCCAATAGGATGCAATAAAAAAGCCCTGACCCGGCCACGAACTATGAACCATTGTGTGTTGAATGGTGGCAAATCACACCATTGATTGTGTTAATAGGGGCTATTGATAAATTTGGGGAGGAATTACGACCTTTGGACTTTTTGTGAGATCATTATCACTAAAATTTACGATCCTGAAAAAATATAGGTAGGTGAATAAAAATGTTTATTAGACACGCAAACCACATTGCAAGTAGTATATTGACTATGAGTACGTATGTCCTACCTGTATACTAATAGTATTTATCTAAATAGGTACAGACAATAGCAAATTAATACCTATAAATGAACATTCTAAAGCGGTAAATGGCACAGATGGTAATTTGTAGCCTACAAATAGTAGGTTAATGTGCTATTGACTGGACTATTACCAGGTTATTCAAAAAAATACAGTAAGACCATGCATATATCAGCTGGAACAATTAATAAAAATTTGATAACTTGCGTAGTGTACCTGCTTCTTAACAGAAAAAAGGAAATTGCTAGCTCCCTTTGATAAGGAAAATCAATTGAATATTGGTTAGGATATATTCAAAACAGATGTGGTGCAAAAAATGTTGTACATACGGTACCTATATACCCATTAATGGCCAATGATTGAATACTCGATACAATTACAGAGTTACGTGATCGGACTTATACAACATGGCTTCAAGTATAAAAAAATGTACTTGTATAAATAAAACCAGCTTTGCAGATTGTATGATATTTCGTAATAGTTACCTTATTATCTGCACGTAGTATTTACGTAAAATAACCATACAAAGCAAGGACGAAAATAAAAATAGCTATCAGCATTCAGCAGCTAGCTTAGCTAGACTATCGTGATCAGTAAAATACGGTACCAAATTGTGTCCCCTCTCTATTTACCGACCGCAAGTGGCATAGTTCTTGATCTTTTAAGAGAGCCAATATTATTGCCACTTGCGATCGGTAAATAAATGGGAGGAGCAAGCATTTTACCCATCATAACTGGCACAGAAAGACATTGACCATTGTAGTCGTCAACTCGTCATCTAGACATCAGACTAGTATAATTCTTACCAAACTATACATAATATGAGTATCGCGGGTTGGGACGGTTCAATCGTTGTATGCTGATATTTCCATACCGAGAAAGTTTTCGAACATTCTACCAATCGCTCGGCCTCGTCGTAATAGGCTTTCACTTTATTGTGTATACATATTAAAAGTAGATTAGACTAGTATTATTTTAGAGCATTCCTTTTTCTTAAAATTTCGTGAATCACCAACTTAAATTAGAGCTATTCTAGCCTTGATCTCTGATTCTCACGAATTAAAATTACTACCACTTGTGATCGGTAAATAGAGAGGGACATAACATTGTACTTCGAGAGCAAAGTCTGGTGTAACATCATCGATATCGCTGTCGCTTGACCAAGAGGGACCAAGTAGAGAGGACTCTATAACAACTGTCTTCTCCTCGGCAAGACTTTTCGTTTCTTCTGCCAATACCGGTCGCTGAGCCAACGGAGTGAATAAATAAATAATCAAGCCATTATTTACAGTATTATACCAATCACGACTGGCGCAGAATATGGTTGCTGCTCTCTCACGGTATGAGAAGCCGTGCAGTTGTGTTTCGTAACCTAATTGTGTAATTAAACTATGAACCTAATCCAATGTAATAGATACAAAGTGGCTTCCTGGTCTACCGCCGGGAGACGTGACCTTTGTTTGACACATAATTTGAGGACAGCTTAATGTCATTAGTCATCCGTGTCAGAGATAGAGATAGATTAGATTATACTAGGAATGTGTGCTCGTAGAGAAATTGTATGTATGCTATTTAAGTGTAACGATTTGACTAGAACAAAAGATGAGTTCCTACCTATAACCTTTTGTGGTTTTTAAGTAATTGTTATTGAAATGCAAATCATTAATAGTTAAACCATCGAGCTTGATCGCCCTATTTCATTCCTCTGTTGATGGTAGTTTTGAAAATATTTCTTCTAATATGACCAGTATAAAATGAATGTCCGCCATTTTAATCAGCGCTTTTGTTTTATTTTATTTTCTTTTCGGCCAAGGAGGTTATTATATTGGGAAATGAATACTCATTTCCCAATATAATAATACGTAATATAATAGTACGTGTATACGTAATATTATATTACGGATAAAGAAGGACGAAGTTCCGAGTTCGAAAAAAATCCTTCAATTCAATATTCAACACAAATGGACACGAAATCGTGAGATGAGAACAGATATTTAGAAACGAAAACTAAATTGAATGCTGTAGCCGTCTCTACATTGTAAACTCGACGCCAGCTTGTCTGCTTGAAAACTCTACACATAGTAGCGTCAACCTGTCTCGTCGTATACACTTGTGATTTCTATAGCATGCAGATTCACCTATCGTCCTTGATAAACAATGAAGTAATAGTGTTTATCTCATCCGCTTTTTATGTCCCTACTATTTGGACACTTACAACTTCCCTACAGTGCGGAATGGTGGACTACAGACACAAGCCTTAGATTTTTTATCGTTTTCATGCATGCAGGTCCAGGTCTTGTCACGATGTTTTTCCTTCATCCTTTTGATGATATGTTTTAGACCACACATATACACGAAATTAAAATGTTAAAAGTTAACTTACCAATTGTAGCATTTCTTTATCAAGCTGCTCTATCTTCACGTACTCAGTCTGAATCGTAAGGCCGAAGTAATAGACAGTTTTGAGTACGAGTGGAGTTTAAGTTCGGTCTTACAAGTACATTTTGTCATACAATTTTGATAGAGGTAAGTGCGAGCTCACGATGAGTTCATGCTCAAAACTTCGTAGCTAATGAGAGCCGTAGCAAATCGTATGTATTCGGTACTGAGTAACGAGTGCGCCACCTAGCACAAAGTAACGAATGCATTTCGTTACTCGCATTTTTCGTAGTATAACTGAACTGAAACAGTGTATAAAACCTACACTGATGCGTGTATAGAAACGTTTGATGATCGTATGTTTTACGCATGCGTATGCTAAAGTGCGCTTATTGTATATATCTTATTATTTATATATATTATACATTGTGCATCGGCCATTATCGCATGCTTCTATACGCACCTATAGTGTACATTATATCCATATGTGTAACACAAAATATTGTGTTACACATATGGATATAATATATCGAATATATTGTAAAATATAACACACCACAGTACCATAACACCACAGTTTCATAGTGGGTGACAACCAAAGTTACTGCGATTTAAACATCAAATTAAGTGACGTTAAAGGTCTTAAGTTAAGCACCGGAAGAATAAATTGCTCTTTTGAACGGTCGTTGTACTTAATTTAATGATAAAAGTCTCTTACTCCCCTCGCTCGGGTAATCAGTAAACTAAGTACCTAATTTTTAAATTATTAGGTGTTGGTTCCACTTCAAGTTAAGTAATAGGTACTCATTGTTGTCATTGATTTTTCTCACTGTTAGTGTAATAAATACCTACTCGCTAATCTTGGTATGAATAATCCAAAGGAAAAGAAGAAATCAAGGTTCTAGCCGAATTCTATGTAAATTAACAGCTGAGTCAAGCTTCAGTTGTTTCAATTGAAGGTTAAAATAAACTCCGTGTCTGAATATGTTACGTTTGGATGCGTTATATTTTACACTGCATAGAGTCAAGAATATCGATTTCCAATTAACTTTGTAATTAATATTCTTCAATTCTAACTGACCATTGCTAATTCGAAAAAAAAAAACACGTACCTACGAATCGGGATTGTTGATATAGTAGCTTAAAAAATGTTTGCATTTAGACTGACAGAATTGGTAGTGACATCACAGTTAATGATCATAACAAGTAACCTTGGTAATTAAAATTTATTGTAAATGAAGAGCTAAATTTGATTATTTCGTCAAAAATTTCATTGTTGTTTATTAACAACAATAACCGTCCAATTTTAAAAATATATTACGAGTGTATAGGTATATTTCTTTTGCCCTTATTCAGACGTTATACACTCACCGTCTTCAGTTTTCTCGAGGCCATAGAAATATCGGAACCTCAATCTGCGTCCTCAATAACTATGGATTACCAATAGCAATAGGTACACCATGGCGATAACAACTTGTAATGGGTGACAATTCCTATTTCCATAAAAAAAATCGTACGTCTATCGAGTGATATCATACATGACGTGGCGTTTTTGGCAAGTACGAGTATAATCATCGGATTCTTGTAGCCGTTTGTGTATCAAATCGTACCAAGGTGTAGCACCAATTGTCCACATTCTGGCAAAGAATGAATGTTGGGCGTGATTAATGACTTTGGTACAACAAAAGACACTTTATTTGGTTTTTCTTGGAGCATTCGATGCCCTTAACATACTTTTCACTATCTATACCCGCTTGTTTTACTCGGGGGCACTTAGGTGTATACCGCTTTTTTCCTTACATAATTTATCCTTACATACTTTGAGCGACTCAGTGGGAAAGTTCAGTTTTCATTTTAATAATTATTTTAAAATATAATCTTTCGCATAGCTGTAATGTAACATTACTGGCTCTGAACCAAAGATTTTTAACTAATAAAAATAACCATAGAGCACGCCCATACCTAAACAGGATGTAGTCGAAAAACAGGACATTGAATTTAATTAGTTTGTTGAACTTTTGAACATCAATTAAGACTGTTTTACGGAACCTGATCGATGTGCATAATCAAACTTACTGTAAAAAATACGGAAAAAATTAACAAAAGTAATAACAAATGGTAATCTATAGATATTATACATTGATAACTTACTATTTTATTCAGACAAAAGTTATTCAGCTACTTACCTGCTTATCTATAAACCTTTACATACTTACGTATAGGTACCTACTTTGCTAAATTGCGATCAGACAGACATGAATGTGCAATTTACGATTGTGAAATATTTTTTTCATATAATTATATTCTATGTCAATATCGTAGTCAAGACGAATCTAACGATATATCAAACATCTAAATTCATCAAGTCGTTTATATTATACTATGCCACAAAGGAACCGAGATACGAGTACAAAAACACTGCCCTTATTCTTTTGGCAGTCGGGTAATTATGATTCTGCAGAATCGCAAATTGGATTTTTTTTTAAAGTGAACTACGATCTATTCACACCCTGTATAGCTGATAAATAAACCGACCTGACATCACCGCGCCTCGTTCCGCACCAGCCCGTTTTAATGTGCACCGAAATGATTACGTAATAAAGTACATGTTTGTTTGTGACGCAAGGGATATTCGGAGAACTTTATTTGTGTACCATTACGTTTATGTCGAACGAAAGCGGCGACAGGACTCGGGAAATTGCAATAAAGCTCGTTTATGGGCCTAATTTAATGGACAAAGATTCGTGTCAAATATTGATTTGGATTCAAATACGAACTGCCTATCATATACATAGCTTACTTGTTATTACTCATAAAAATATAACTTATACCTTGTGGAGGAAGATCCGCCATCATTTTGAAATGGCTGATTGTATTTTTAAATGTTAAATTTTCTATTTACATGAATACTCTAAATAACTTGAATAAGAGTAGAAGCCATTCAAATAAAAATAGAATAGAATAATTTATACCTATATCCTTTTTTATACCAAAAAATCTGCGTTTAAGTAAGTGCATTAAATATTAATTTTCCCTAGAAAAGCTTGTAAGTACCTATATAATATGTATTTACTCATGTAGAGCCATCAACGCCACCGGTAGAGCGAGCGACAAGTACGAACCTATTTAAATAAACTTTTGCAAGTATTTTTTCTACTAAACCGGAAGTGTTAAGCTGTTATTAAAATTCTGGACATAATGTACTTACGTGTTTATTTGTGTAATAAAAAATAGGTTGTATATAAGTACCAACAAATCGATATGCCATTATTAGAATGATCAATGCCCGATGGACTTTAGAAAAGTTTTTAGATACAAAAAAATTCTAAGAATGTTGAATTTAAAACGCTTTACATTTGGAGCTAAAACTTACAACAAAAAGGTCTAAGTTAAGCACTCAATGTCAGGAATAAGTACCTACTCGTAAGCCTACAAAAGAAAAGTTTTTGCTAATATATATTTTTCTAATAAACCCTAGATTACTTATATTTATAGACTCTATATAATGCTCAAAGAAACCACATTACAGACATTGTTACACAGTATACAATAGACATATATAACTAGTGATCTCTTCTAGCCAACCTCAATAATATAAGTGAATCCTTAACATTCAAATATTCAGTTTCAATTCCCTGATAAAATCCTTGGATGCGTCACGTGCAAAAGACCTATTAAGTATTCCACAATTTCCATCAACATTTGTTAATAGAGAGTAGGGCAAATATATAATAGGTACGTAGTCCTGTTTATGGCAATAATTTATCTTTGGGCCAATGTCATGACCCGGTGCCCTAATTGTGTACAATGAACCGCGGTAGTATATGGATGGGATGGGTATATACCATATAGCATTCCATGATGTCGTGTTTTGTAGTCTTATAGCTGCATGGCACGGCTTGGTGAGTGTCCTTGCTAGTCTTTCTACTTGCTTATTGGTACGGTCGAAGACAAAGAAAGGTGTAGGTACAGGTGAGTTTTTAAGGTTGAGATTTTCTGAAAAACTACATGACCGCTTGTAAAAATTATTTCACTGTTAGATAGCTAAAAGTTAAAACTATGTAACTGTAAAAGAATTATTAAAATCGGTCCAGCAGTTCTTGAGAAAATATCAACCTTATTAAGGCCCCTTGTATACTTATCTCTGTCTTCGACTGTACCTGATTGAAGGGCCACGGTTGAATCTCGCGAACCTTTCCACAAAGAAAATAAGTTTTCCTTTATTTAGTAGGTATAAGTAATGGACAATTTACAGACTATAGGCACCACTAATAATATGTCATACGTAGGTACGGTCTAACACAGAAAAGTGTACAAGAGAGTTAAGGTTGAGATTATCTCAAAAACTACCTATTGCAACAATTCTTTCACTGTTAGATAGATAAAGTTAAAACTATGTAACTATGAAAGAATTATTAAATTCGGTCCAGTAGTTTTTGAGATAATCTCAACCTTATTGAGGCCACCTGTATACTTTTCTCTGTCTTCGTGTGTACCAAGCAAAGTCAGAACTTTAGTATAATAAGGATCTGATTAAATACCCTTCGATAAAATATCGAACGGATTTTGGGATCTGGAATTTATTCAATTTATTTCTGAAAATCGCCTTAGCCATCACAGTATTTTTATTTATTTAATCGTGAACTTGTCATAACATAACGTAATACAACATTAGTACTGTGATAATGATTAGCAAATTAAAGTTTGTCCTTAGATGTCGTGGACAAACTAGCTGAAAATGACACAGTAATTGTTCTAGTCGATCATGCGTGGGAAACAGTGGTTGGAACAGGAAATAAATAAGGAAAAAACATTGAACAAGGCAGCATTGAAGAGCATAACGAAATCTCTCGAAGGCTGCAGAGTTGCAACTGCGTGAAGGATTTAAAACTTTACGAAGAAGTAGGTTCACATTGTTTGCCAAGCCTTTACAATCATCAAAGTTAATTGAGGCTTGGTTTTCTTATCTGGTTATAAATATGGAAAGAAGTAATCACCGATCATATTAGGATAAGAAAAGAATAACAGAAATTAGTATTAGGTACCTAAGTATAGCTGTTATTAGTAAGGAACCATTGGAAGAAAAAGCTTCTACTTCTACATTAGGATAGGAATTTTATTAGTATCGTGGCACTACTAGTACAGCTAGAACAGCCTATAACAACAAATTCAAAAGCATATTAGGCGTAGAGCTGCTAAGAGCACGATCCTTTGATCACGTAGGTATGTGCAGTGTCACCTAAAACATTTTTTTACCTTACATTTGCCCCACTTCTAGGCAAAGGTCTCCTCTGTTCTCAATGGTCAAGATCGTAACGCCCCATGTCCGTCTCGGACGACGACACTGACCGCCAAAACACAAGTCCATCTAAAATCCAAAATCACTTCTTTCACGACTCTACTACATTGTACGTAGGTTAGGTTCTTTATTTCATATCATATCATGCATTACTAATATGTATGATATTAAAAACAAATTAGCGACCAACACTGTCATTGACCTACTGGTAGGATCTATCTTTAAGCAATGCATAGGTATTCTTAAGTGAGGTTGAGAGACTCAACCACCCAAAGTCTCTAAGTAGTTGTATATCCAATTATTTTATAAATCAGTTCATTTTGGTAGCAGGATTACGTGGGCAATGTATAAAACTTCAAAACAACTTTTGTGGACGATCGGTTTATTTACTACGTAATAACTATGTAGATGACTTTGTAAACGTAGGTACCTACTTAACTACATGTAAACTACATTTTCTCACGACAAGATAACAAAAGAATATCTACCTATCTGCTGAAATAGTTATACTTAACTATGTCTACACAGAGTTATACATAAGTTATAAGTGTACAGTATGATTGTACCATTATTTATTGTTAGGTGGCTGGTTTGGCTTATTCATTGTCAGTTACGTAAGTGTAACCACAATATTGCTTATACATATACTTAAAGCCACCATATTCAAGAGAAAAGTACGCTCAAAATTACATCAACACATCACGAAGTATAATTTAACGTAGGTGTTAATATTCATAGATGCTGTAGTTACCTACACAGACTCTATAAATTTTGCCATTGATATAATAAACTTACTAAACAGTGGTTTAATATTATTGTACATTGGTGAAGTCCAGCTAAACGCGTTTATTAATGGTAAAATCCTTAAATCATTGTATTTTTTTATCTAATACAAGTCCCATGGTTCATTTCTGATATGGCGTGATGATGGCATATTTACATTACAGGTCGATTTAGATGACTTGTATGACGGGAGAAATCTCAAAATATTAGGTGCCAACTATTTTAGAGCAAAGAATGCTACTTACGATTGTCATGTCAATGGGACCTTCATTTAAACGCAGTCATGTTCGTAGCCACAAAGTCTAAGTTAAGCAGTTATGCACAAGTACATTCGACCATTGTCGGCGGTCATCGTAGCGTGAAAAGCGTAGGAAAAACTATTCCGATCCGTTGGAAAGGGCCTCGCTCGAGACATCCATTAAGTTTTTATTGATGATATCGAAGGTTGTAGGTATCTACTGGCATTCAAAGAGTTATATCTGCTCGTAATAGCAAAAACTCACATTAAAATTGACGTCATAGTACGTGTTAAAAGTACAATAACAAACATGAAAACATAGGCACAGTCGACAGGAAATCAAGTGTAACATACGCAGTAATAGAGCTTAGATTACAATGGTTTTGTGTAGCTTGGTTTAATCATTTTTTAGATTATTGTTATTTTCCAATTAAATGATATCGCCTTAATTGAAGAGAATAAAGTTGTCAGAAGCTACATTTCAGATTTTTGTAAATAAATTGATGTTTTATCTAAGAAGATGCGTGTGAATCACCTCTAAACAGTTCAAAACCTTGAGAAAATTATAAATAACACGAGAAATACCTATTTCTAATGTGAGTTATTGCTCTTATTCATCTAATTAAACTGTTATTATTCATACCTATGAATAATAACAGTTTAATTAGATGAATAAGAGCAATAACAACCATTATTGACAGTAACAACTGAAAACAGTAGCAATCAAACTCTTTTTATTAACACCTAAGTTCTTATACAATAGCAGGAAACAATTCTTTGAAAGGCACCTAGTCTCTGTGGTTACCTAATTAATTAAACAAATACTTGAACTTGATTGCATAAAAAATAGCAAATCCGAAGTCAAAAGTCGTGGAGCTCCGTTATACGCAATAGTTACAAAATTGTATGAAATCCTACAACGCGCTATTGAAATTTTCCAAGCACTTCGTATAAATACCCGATCCGTAGTGTAGCCGTTGGGGGAGGTCCGTGCCTGCACGGTAGTCGGGGAAGGCTTACACCGAAGGGTGGCCGGGGAGCTGTGGGGTGGTTGGGTGCAAGCCTCAGCGCGGGCGGTGCACCCCTTCACTAGAGCTACCTACATGCTAACCGGTCCCTGCCGCTGAAGGTACTTTGTCCTTTCCTTTTGCAAATACAAATATTATTTGTAATTTACATTTTTGTCATACTAGTGTGGGCTTCACTGATTACTGAGTGTAAAATAATGTGTAAATAAATCATTTCATTAAAATAAGTGTTTCGGTTTTATTATTATAAAGATTATAATTTAAAGTTGTTGGAGATGCGTCACTAAACTTTTATGGTAAAGAATCTGTCAATGAAAATATTAGGCGATACTAAAATATAATCTCTTATAATATAGCCTCCGATTTGGATCCCACATTGGATAATACAATTTTTTTAATCAAGTCTATACTAGAACATGATGAAAAATTTCTTGCCGTGGGCAGGACTTGAACCTGACACGTCACTTTAACTTGTCACGGAATGACAAGGTCGCAGGTTCAAGTCCTGCCCACGGCAAGAATTTTTTCATAATGTTCTAATTTGTTCACCGAGCATGGATGCGTAATACAAATTCTAAGTCTATACTATTCATCTTGAGCTAAGAATTATTTTATTTTGCAGCATTTAATATTAAATTAACTAAGCAAGTGTCGACTCTTCTGACTTTCGGATGACTATTTGAAAAGGAAACGTTTCACCCGAGGATGAAACCTTTTGCGGGTGAATTGATGTGTCACCAAGTCCATATATTTAGTGTCAATACTTTCAGAAACTTTGTAGCTTAGCAGAGAAATAGTCATCTAACAGTTCCGTTTTCACTTTCCAGGTGAACCGGTCCGCTGTTGGACGTGTTCCTCGGACCTGAACCCTCAGTGCAACGACCCCTTCTACCTCAGCGCACACCAGGACAGCTACCTCTTCAGGATGGAGAACTGTGACTCCAATGCGGCCAGCACTTACCCATATCTGACCTCTTCCAAGTCCACTTGCAAGAAACAGAAGAAATATAGTAAGTTTGAGATTCTAAATGGCTCTCAATATGCCCGAGAGGCCTAGAATTGAGATTCCTAACAGTTGACACCTCCCTTTAAATATTAAACAGTCATATAAAAATAGTACAAAAGGTATTTTAATTGATCTTGCTCTTTGATCGGGCTGAAAGACGTAGAGTCTTTACAGACTCTACGAACGCTAAGAAAGTGTACATATCTATTTTTAATTTTTTACTAATTCTTAGTTGGTAAGAACCAAATAATTAGTACATTTCCTATCTGCTTATAGCCTGTGAAATCTCACTAAAATAACATAAGTACAAACCACTGACAAGCCAACTACTTACTTGTAGATTTGCATCATTATTCCCTTTTCGATTAGTCGTACCAAATTATCTAGAACTAGATATTCAAGTCTAGAATTTAAGTAGGTTCATAAATGAAGGTCGTCAGCGTCATGGCTGGTTCACTTTATTGTTATACAAAAACCGGAACATTAGGTTTAATAATATGTCTAAAGAATTTTAATGATTGATGACAATTTAGGTTTATTTTTGTAGTCTTTTGAAACGCAATTGATTAGATTAGTATAATAGCTTTGACTATCTTTAATTCAAGACAACGAATCAATGATCTGAATATTAAATGGAGAGAAATTTCACGTCGCAATTCAAACCAGGAACCTCGCCACTCCGTGGCACACACTTTTCCAACAGGGCTAAGTATATTGTACCTAACTCAGATCTCATCGGGAAAGTCTCAAAAATGGAATCCTTGCGATCCATAATATTTCCAATTAAATTCTGTTATTTTTCAATATTGGTTGCATGCAAGAAAACATAGAATTAATGCTCAATTCATAAATTATCAGTGTGGTAGTTTCTTCTAAGCCTCTAGGGATAGTTCGCTACGTGGCTCGAGCATGCAATTGCAACTACGTAACCAATCTACCATTATACATACTCGTGGATGTCTATTGTATCGTAGCTACTTGTTATAGTTGTTACTCGATTTGCCCTAGGCGGCCACCGATTTAATAACTGTTATTACAGTTAGGCTCGCAATGTTGGCATACTGGGTAGCTTGTTTACCGGTTAACTGGTTCCATAACGAACTCAATCTCTAGTAAAAATACCTAGCAAAAGCACGCAAAACAAGACCGAAAAGTTGCCAATATTTTGGAGCTCTTCCTAGAATTTCGACTTTACATTCTTTAGTAGTTTATGTACCTACATAGATACAGTTGCCAGCTCATCAAATGTTCAATATACGTCAAACAGAGATAGGCACTTTACAAGAACGGTAATACGGGCTGGATTCAATTGAGTTTGTGTAGGACGACGTGCTTGCTATGCTGAGGACTATAGTTCGTAGGGCGTAGGTTCGCTACAGCGCAAGCCCTCACAAAGAGGCGAGTTTTGGTCCATAATTAGCAGATATTTACAAGTAGCTCGTTAAACGTATGTTAGCATAATTCATTCAATTATATCCCTGCTAAGGTATAAAAACGAAACCAGAAGCATCAAACAATGCTTCGGTTTGTCATCCTCGCTCGTCATAGCTTCAATGTCATCTCAGCCTCAAATTGCCTTCACCTTGTACGGAAGATATGTGCTAGTATGTTCTTCCACTTCTATTGTTCTCGCTAAAAGGCTGTAATTAACGCTTCTATTGAAAAGTTTACGTCCAACTCTTTCAGAAATATTGCATGTCACATGACCGCTAATCAGTCAAGTCTACCTAGAATTGCACAATTAAGTAGGTAGTTAGGTAACTAGGTACACACACACCTAGCTTGGGTCACCCACAGGCTAATGGATGGATGTGAAAATAATATTTTCTTATAATTACGCACCTAATAAGATATTTAAAATACTTAGACGTCAATCGTTTCACGGAGTTTTAGATAGGTGTGTTGTGATACCATATAATAGGTAGAAGTATCGTGAAACAGGCCCCTATTTCTTAAACTGTTTTGAATAGCCTACCTACCTCTAGCTAGAGATAGACTCTATAGATAGATATTCACACAGCCTCTTTAGATGTTAGCACACCGGTAAACATACACCCACATTGCTAGACTTGGATTATCAAGGCTACACTGCGAAAGGCACCAGTGTCACAATTGCAGGTGTTCCAATTTTGTTACTTTGACATTAACACAAATTACCTACGTGTACAACTAATCAGTTACTTACTCTTTATGTGAACTCTAAGATAAGAAAGTGAGTCAGAATACAAAGAGATACTAATACCAAACTTTGACTAAGTATATCTGCGGCTAGGCACCTAGACTTCACGGAGACCTAGGTTTGATCCCTAGGGCATGTAATGTACCAATGTATTTTCGAGAGAAACGTAGATTTATCGATTGCGAAGGAAAACATTTGTGACGAAAATGTATACGATTTATTATTGAACCTTATTACCTACTTTAAAACTAACTGGAATGTAGATATTGGAATATGAAGTAAAATAATATCAAGCTAGACTGATAAACATACTGGGAGCGCATACGTTTGACTCACTAAAATAATAAGCCAACAAATTACGCCATTACTGTTCTGTCAAACCTACGCTTTCGTAGGTTAATGAGCCAAGTATTTTTTGCATCACTGTTATTTTCAGACATTTTGGCGAAGGTCACGCTTTAATCATTCTCATTATCTTATTTGCAGTCAACAGTCAGCTGGTGGTGTCACGTGGCTGCACATGGAAGAGACAAGACGACTACTCGGTCACATGCCCAACCTCATCCAATGGTCCGAACGAAGTAACCACGTTCTGCGAAACTTGCGACTACGACGGTTGCAACGGAGCGTCGGCCATCGGAAAAACGTTGGCTCTACTAATCGCTCCCTTGGGTCTTCTGCTTTTCAAGTAACGTAGTTCAAGTCTTAGTGAATGTACAGTTTTAGTTTGCAGTTCATACGAATAACAATGGGACCATGTGTTTCTTACCCAGTTAAGTTCCCACCGCGTTCATAATACAAAGCAGAGAAAATGCTATGGTTCACCAATCAATGAGTTTTATAAAATCGGTACATACGTATACGATATTTTATTTAACCTACCTCACCGTTATTGTCAGAGCACTATTTGCGCAGGTATACCTAATTTCCAAAATGTTTGCTAACATACCACAAAGTGCACTTATTATAAAATTGATATTGTATTAATTATGCAATAAGTACATTATTTTATTATAAAGAACTCACTAAGTTGGCCTAAACTACATAGTTATTTCACATTAATTTAATATATGTAAATATTTTAAGTTTCGTTTGACATGTTTCATTAATATTTGCTGTTTGTTGTAAGCATTGTTAATTTTAAGATAACTAAGACACTAATTAAAAACAACTGAGATGTGAGTACACACGAAGTCAGAGATAAGTATACAGGGGTCCCAATAAGGTTGAGATTTTCTCAAGAACTACTGGACCGATTTTAATAATTCTTTTACAGTACATAGTTTTAACTTTTATCTATCTAACAGTGAAAGAATAATTGCAATAGGTCAAGTAGTTATTGAGATAATCTCATCCTTAACAACTCTACTGTACACCTTTATCTGTCTTCTACCGTACATCCCGCTAGTAGGCTAATCTTTAGTTCGTTATCTCATACCTATACAAGTACAAATTATTTACTTATTTCATGTCAACAAGAAAAATAGGAGGAAATTACGGATATGCATTGTTCTATCTACAGTTATTACATGCTAGTGTTATCGAATCTCAAAAATAACGAAACGAATAAAATACTTAAGAGACGTAAAATAGAAATGTTTGTAAATGAGCTAATTAATATTTAATTTAATAAAGTTATTGTACCTCATAATGGTCGGTTATTTTTTTTATTTCAAGTATACTGGGCCGGGTTGGAATTAAGAAACGGAGGCATTAATGTAATCTTATCCAACCCAATCTCTACACAGGCGGTGCGGATATATAGGTTCGTCAGACACTCCTTTGCGTCCAGGGAGCCCCTTCCTGGTCGTAGGCGGGTCTGATGGGCCTATTTGTTGAGTGAGTGACAAAAGCCTAAACAAAAACCTAGATAGAAAAAAAGGATACTGGGGGATAAATGCCTGCATAATATGAGAGCTGACTCTGTTCCTGTCAGTCCTGTGGGGTGACCGCGACTTCCATCGTGATCGTAATCGCTTTCATTTTGACACATGGACGCTATACATTGCTGCTATGTTTTTGCAAGTTTTAACAAACGACAACGAAACGCAGCAATGTATATTTGAAGGCAAGGTAAAGTTCTACCTAACCTAAGTTGTTACATAACATTGTTAATATTGTTATCGTTTCTGTTGAAACGACTTTTACACAAATCCAATATCATCCTAGTATTTGTGTTTTATATTATTCTAGGTGTGACAATATGTAAATAATATTAAAAAGACTCAATTATTATTAGTAAAAATATTTATGTATTTCCCACAAATTATTCATACAATTACAAAATCGTTATTATTATTATTATTTTAGAAATATAAAAAAAATGATGATCTATCTATACTATAATGGACGGTTCATACAATTCAGTCTTTTGCAACCTATTTATAGGTGGAAATATTTTCAATATACCTACATAGGTAATATTTTTGAAATATTTCAGATTTTCTTTTCACACTATTAAATTGTCACAAAGGCACAATATACAATTAAAGTTTTAGTACACAGTACATTAAAATAAACCGATTAGAATACCTATTGGATTCTAAACTATTATGAATCACAAATTAAAAGTTCAGTTTTAATCAAATTCTGTTGAATGCTCAATGAAAGTGAGTATTAATTATAGAAATATGAGTATCATTCCATTTACATTTGAGATTATGACCTCACATAAATTTAAATTAGCTGAAATGAATTCATAAGGCACATGACACATTGTAAAAAGATAAAATTCATTGGTATAAAATTATTAGGTACAGTTTACATTATTCAATTCAATCTATCAAATACAGTAAAATATCAGTATCTTGGACAATATTATCAGAGTCCCAAGAAAACGTTATTTTAGGCATATCACGTGTAATACAGAAGCAATTTGACACGACATCAAAACACTGTAAATGTAAGTAAAAATCTACCGCATATGAAAATCTACCGCATATCGCCAATACCAAAATTGCACATCACTTCTTTAGTAACAGAGTTGACCACGCATGGAACAAACTGTCTGAGTGTAGTATCTGTTTGGTGTAAATAAATGAATTTTGAATTTGATGTGGCATCTGCACCATCAGTGAACTCTTTTAAAAATCGCCTCGACATGTGGTTAAAAGCAAACATTATATAAATAAGCAATATGTGTAGTGAATCATATGACAACATAAACTGAACTTACCAGCACTGTGATATAGACACACCAGCATTATGTTGCCTGTCTATCAAATGAATAATAATAAGTTTATGGTGCTGATTGCTGTCGACTATACAAGCATAGGCATTTTATTGCATAAGCTACAGTTTATGCAGTCAACATGTAACATACAAATTCTTGAGATACAAAAAAAGGCTCTAATCCAAGTACACTGTCGAGGATATCCATCCATAGGTAAAAACATTTCTTTGGTCCACTGCCATTACAAAAACCATATTATAATTTGTTGTATTATTTGTTTATATTCATGATAATGGAGCACAAAACTAATCTGAGATTTGGTTTAATAAAAAGGGGAATGAAATACCATGGTAGGGAGGATAATAGCATTATTTGTGATCAGGGTGTTTGTTCTTCCCAAGAGTCACAGCAATCCCAAGGTCTATTGTAACAAAGATAAACTTGGTTACAATAGACTTATTTTTATAACCAAATTTTATTTAATTGTGCTGTAGTAATAGTGTCAATAAGAATGGGATAGTCAAGATGGCATAGTCAAACTTTTCAAACTTACATGTGCACTTTGTACATGATAAGATTCTTAAATCACTAAGACCGGAAACCGATACACCTTTTTCAACACTGACCGCTTATTGGGTAAATAATAAATATTTATATGTCATCATGGAATCATGCTTTTACATCTCATTACTAAAAACGCTATGTTCTATGTATCACAAAATCACTCGATAAAGATAGAGTTCCGTGCATCGCGGCAGGTCGCAGCCGCACGCATCCGATAGCTCGCGGCTGACTTACGCAGCCATGATTTGTCGGCTGTCGCAAACCTCAGAAGCAACGCCATACATTTTCATGGTCAAGTATTGTCGGATCGGCCGCGCAATTCAGCTGCGCACTATCGAACGCGTGCTGCTGTTATCGGCCGGGCTAAGCCGCACCCACAGAAGTCTACCTTTAATGAAGAATGTTGGAAAAGGGGGTCCGGACTAGACAGTTATGTAGTTATTATGACACAACCTTCAGCATTAGATAAGGCAAACTGACTAATGCGATCAGTAGTAATGGCATAGGGCTGAACAGAAAGGACGAGTTGCAGCCATCCTTGCTATTACAAGTACAGTATTCGATAAAAATATTGTATGTACCAGTCCTCATGAGACAAAATCTCTCATCGCCTTGAATACCCACTTCACCCAGGTATGCGCAGTCTCTGAAATAACGCCATTCGCCGTTTACTGTAATAAGAAAATAAGACATTTTAAAAAAAATATTCCCTCTCGATCTCAATGTCATCTGAAAATATGCACTAAACAAGAGATTTTTCGGTTGAGTGTTGTGGGAGTAATAGTGGAAGAACAGATAATAGTTCTTTACAGCTCTTGGAGTGAATAAGTGTTTGTGGAGCTCATGGCACGGTTGTCATAAGGGAAACTAGCTATAACCGAAATCCATAAGAGTCCCTGTGCAAGTGAAATTAATTAACAGTGTGACCTCACCATAAACTGTTCTAACTTCATAACATTTAAATGGTTCTGCAACAGCTGGGTACTATTGGCACTATTACGCAAGGTAGTCTTCTGCCATGGTGCTCGTGGAAGTGACTGACAAAGCCCCAATACACCACTGTTGTTGTAATTTAATTACCTGTCTTGTTTCATTCAATGCATACCCCAATCGCATATAGAGGATCTTTTTAAACATGCATACCTTTTTGTCTAATTTTGCGGCACATATTCGGTCTGACGCCCGGCAGGTGAGGAAGCCCCTTCTCCTGTTTGCAGTCAGTGATTGGAACAGTGCTGTTGTCAAACGGATCCGCGCATTTCGGGTCGTTGTTGGACCGGCAGTTCCAGCATTTGATGCTGACCACTAGAAAACAAAACCACCGGTTGTTTACTGGAACAAACAGGGCGTGCCCGCGACCAAAGTTGTAGGATTAGTTTCTCACCGTAAGGCACGATACTAAAAACAACTACCAAATAAATAGTGAATTTTGAACACTGAATCATTTTGTAATTCGTTTTAAATAACTTTGTAATACAGAAATAAAGCAAAAACTCGTTTTTCAATAACGAATAAACAAAATCAAAAACACACTGTGACGTTTATGTGGCATAGCATAGCAGCAGCACAAATTGCCACAAATTCAATTCAATGAATTTCATTCATTTTCCTTCACTCGTAAATATCCAATCTCCACCGCACCACGCGAAAAAAACGCACCACTTGACAGTAGAGTTGGGAACACTTCCGGTTCCAAATCGGTAAATCGAATCGTATATATAGGTGTTCAACAATCGATTCGGTAGGCAGGGCGTGTCCGAAGTCCGAATCTCCCCTGAATCTCCATACTCCCATCTCCATGGTTTCCTTAGTGTTGCCAGACATGTCAGAAAGGTGCGATTTTTGTATAAATTTGGAGGGCTCCTATAAATGTACGTTCACAACCAACAAGCTTAATTTGGCGATTTAGTATTGGTAAAATTGCTGTTGCGTCTCATTTGATTGTGCATAATGCTTATTTGAAAAATTACTTAGCGCAAACGTAATTACTGTGGCCCGCACCAAGGCACCTTACTAAGATAAATGTAAGGTGTTTTTACGGATTGGCTCGCTAGTACTGTGGGTGGTTATCGTTTGGTGTAAGTTGCCTTATTCTACTTATATCTTTAAAATCTGTAACTTTTGTTTGGATAATCTGACAACACCATTATGTATGTATTTTTTTTTCATTGTAAAATCTTCAGGGGTGTGGAGTGTTTTGTTTAGTTGTAACGTATTTTAATTTCTCAGCAAATAATATAAAAATGCTATTTAAATGTACCATAATAACACTATTATGTGTCCTACCAACAGGTAAAAAGGTTTCCATTTATAATTTTGCAGTATATAGGCTATAAACGGAAAAAAATCATGTCTAAAGACTGTATTAAACTTTGTGTTTATTTGATTATTTCCAGTTTTCTGTGTGAGATGTTATCAATGCGCATCCTCCCAGAACAAGGAAGAAGATACTTGCGGCGCTTACAAAAGGTTTAACAAGGAGAGTCAAATAGCTGTGGATTGCACTAGCGATGAAACCCATAACCCTGGCTCTTTCTGTATGAAGCTGACACAACAAGGGCCTAAAGGATTTATTTGTAAGTACGAACACTAATGAAGCATGCCTTACTCTGCGTGTGTAATAGAATCAAAGATTACATTATGATATCGTTCAAGGAGCAGTAATGAACTGTACCTCCTATCATAAACTACAGGTGTATTTACAAGGGATCATTGTCGAATATCTACTTCTAATCCTGTCGCCCCCTGCTGGATACAAAATCTCTCAACACAATTATCTCTTTGTACGCTACCCAGCCCTATACAATATGGATTTATATCAAATCATGGCATGTTTCCACTTTCAGCTACTATATATATATATTTGCTGCTTCTTTGTCCAAAGATCGGCACCTAGTCATTGAATACTTAAAATCATAAAATAATCCCTGGGTAGCGTACAAATAGATAATTGTGTTGAGAGATTTTGTATCTGTATCTAGAAAGCTAGGACTGTTCTGATCCTTTATACAGGCACTGTGTAAACTTCGTAAAATGCCTTTCGTTTTATTATTTCTGATGTTTTTTCTCAGTGTTTTGAGAGCACTTGCTTAAAAAAGAAACATAGATTAGTATGATATAGGACTTCAACCTCAGCCCATTGTTCCAAGCAATGAACCACTGACCTTCCTATAAAGCCATTGACGAATGCTGGGTTTAATTCAACCCAATTGAATCGACATCCTATTCTTTCCAGGGGATGGCCGATGGCGTCAAGTTATCCGCCGTTGTGCTGCCGTAGCTGACACTGGCGTCCCTGGTGTCTGCAACTGGGGTGTCTACGATAATGGAGTGTATTGGGAAGAGTGCTACTGTTCGTCTGATGAATGTAACCATTCTACTTTTATACAATCTTCTTTGATACTTATACTTAGTACTGCTATGGTCGCACTGTATGCACACTTCTGCTGATAATTATAAAATGTTCACTGTATCACGTGCCTTAGAGTATTTATGTATATGTTGTGCCTTGGGATATAGATAATAGATTATACTATAATAAGAGTTCTTTGAAATATGTACTAATAACTCTTAAACATAGGATTTGATGGTGCAGAAATAGGTACATTATAATGATTGTCATACGTTGCTTTTTTGGGGTCTATTATGATTATCGAGCAATGATGTTGCAAGCAATGTAATGTCAACTGTATTCACTTGTTTCTGTCAAATTCAATGTAAAGACTGCTTGTATTTTTATACACTATATAATATTATGAAAATGTCTGGGCGTCTTTTGCCTTACTTAGTTTATTATTACGTTGTGACAGAGTTAGAAATGTATGTATTTAAGGCAACTAGTTATTTTACGCTATATTTCTACACGCTCCTGCACTGATACACAAGCTTATTTTATATGACATACCTATCTCATATTAATAGTTAAATTTATTGATTTTAATGTAAAAGGTTTGCTGATATTTGAATGAGAAACAAGGTGTATAATAATTAATTACCCTCCTGGTATCCATTTATTTTGTACACAATCATGACTTCTGTTGAAATGAAACAATTCATTCAATAGTAAAATCTTATTACAAAATCATATTTTAAAGAATACAATATATCTCATCACAATGTCCTATTTATAAGCATTAATTTTTAAGAGAGTAAAGATAATTATTACATAATTATTTTATAAATCAAGATAAATGGGACGTGCACTTAGGTTAAGATTTATTATCAGAAAACTTAGTTTACTCATAAAGAAATCTCATAATATTTATGACTTATACAAAAGATTTACTTATACATACCTATTTATTCTTATTGACAATTCTAATTTTATGAAATTTCAAAATCCTTGCAATTTACACTTGAAAAGTAAATATTGCACACTATCTACATGTTATTATTGTACTTAGGTATTTTTAGAAGAATTGTGTGTTTGTCTGTATATAAGATTGTAACTAGATCCGTCCAATAATGATTTCATTTTACAATAAATTTTTTACTTAATTAAATATGACTTATTTCACTAAAATTACTTAATTAATTATCCCTGGCTAACCAGATATTCTAATAGGATCCGCTTTGTGCCAGACTCATCTGGTGGCTGTGTCACTGTACTTTGAAGGCTAGTTTCATTGTGCAATTTTCAATATCATAATTTACATAAAAAAATAATCCGTATGTTCACAATGTTTTCCTTCACTGGTTTAGGGCAATCCGTAAAAAAGGAGACGGGTCAAATATGCCCCATAATTAAAAAATGGTAATTTAATTTTTTTGTCATCTTTATGCCAGATATTTATTTATTTCTTGATTTGTTTATAGAGAGATAATAAATAAATAATTATTTTTCTATATTATTAGAAACACTAGGCAACATTAATATGTTGGTCACTGATCTCGGATATGGGGACTATTTATAATTTTTATACATAATATCTCAAAAATTATAAGATAGGTTTTGTTCGCGCTGGGGTAATTTTGTGTGGTCCGGTCCGTGACCTTTACCTACGTAAACCGTAAACGTAATGTAAGTAATACTATTATTTCTCGGTACATGGTTGACCTGGGTTCATTATATTTTATTTATATATTTAGAGCTTCTATGTTAAACAATTTACTTGTAAAGATTGGCACATTTATAATATGTATGTTATCCAACTTGGCTACTTATTTTGTGTAAGTACTTAGTACATTTATCAATTTCACTTAGGTACAGATAGTTCATTGTGTTGATAATCATTTAACATGTTTTCGTGAGTTTCCGATGTTTATATAGGTAACAAATACTTATAGCTGTTTATTGAGTAGAGCTGCAATGTCTGATCGAGAATAATATGAGGAAGCCAGGGTAATTTTGTACCATGTAACCACATCGTCGATTGTTGACAGATTGACCCATTTCAACTACTAGAAATTATAGACCACAACCTACATTAATACAGGATTAATGTAGGTTGTGGTCTATAATTTCTATAATTAGTCAATTAACATAATTATCATGCATGTATGGTTACGCTAATGTCTGAAGGGTTTTCTATGAAAGACAAGACAAAGGGCCGTTGCGAATAAATCGTTATCGCAGCAACACACGCTATTAAAACCTATTAGGTACTGGTAATCAAATATTATAATATTTATAATAATCAAAAGTCAGATTTTCACATAAAAATAAAATTACCTATAACAGTTGGCAAATAAGAACGACACAATACGGAAATTACCGGTAATCCTCAATGTAAATCACGGGGGAGGAATATTCTTATTTTTATCTCGCTATTGGTTAATTTTCAACAAAGTAACTTTAATTATCCAACACTAATGTTACTTGTCCTTTTTTTTGACGGAAAACTATTTTTTGTTTGTTAATTATCGTAATTTTCATCACCAAATGTCGGTCAACTTTATACATTTTATAGTTTGTATATTTAATTTAATAATAATAACATTACAGTAGGTATACTTATATTTGACAGTTGCCCCCTCTGCCTCTATCAATACTCCGTAGTCCGTGTGTATGACTCTACATCATCTCTACTCCCTTTTGTATTGTACTCGCGTAGTGAGAGAGACGAGAATAAGGTAAATGTTTAATTAAATTTTATTAAGTATTCTAAAGTACTGAATGGGGTAGCAATAGCAACCTGTAAAATACCCTTTAATTTTCGTAATAAATAAAAATAACCCAATGAATATTGTCCATTGAGTTTTCACTAATGCTCGACAGTTGTCGGCAAGCTTCGTCAGCGTTCGCGTATAGGAATCGGTCACTAGGCGATCCGGTTGGTCTCTTCTGACTCACAGATGAGTCATGTTGAGTGAGTGAGTCGATCGTACTCTTGGACGCACGCTTGTAAAACTGAATCCCGGTTGAAGCTTGGCATTTTCCCGCAGGTTTCAGGCCCTCAGTTCCCTGAAAGCCACGAAGGGCATTTCGCATTCCGACCGTGAATTTACCCGGCAAACCTGTTTCATGTGGAATGGTTAAGTAACCATATTCGTGATCGAAACATTAGAACCATGCTACTGTTTTAATTGGTCAGAGTGATTTGTCATAAAAGTTTAGTTTTCTAACTGTTTGTGTGACTATTTGGAGATCTTAAACGGTTTTGTTAGTGCTGACGACGTCTTGAAGAGATTCTAGCGCCGTAAGTATATTTTTTTTGTAAGTAATTGCCTCAATTATACAAATTGCCTTCGTAAATATTGATTTGAGCCGATTTGTTTTGATGGAGATGTGGTGGGGAAGGGAGGGTAAAGGTTACGACCCCGAGTCTAGTTGAAGCCTGGGAAACGCTCGTTATCTAATAGGCTTCGAGAAAATAATTTCTCTACTTAGCTGTTGAGTGGAGAGATCTGTAAAAAAATATTGTCATTGCACACGTGGGATCGCTATATTTGTAATCAAAAGTTATTGTAAATTGAGAAGCAAAACATCAAGTTCCCGTAAAAAAGTCGGAGAGAATT
This sequence comes from Tachystola acroxantha, assembly GCA_963506565.1. Taxonomy (NCBI): domain Eukaryota; kingdom Metazoa; phylum Arthropoda; class Insecta; order Lepidoptera; family Oecophoridae; genus Tachystola; species Tachystola acroxantha. Next base: position 5,162,365 of record OY735884.1, read on the forward strand.
GTTGTTCAATTAAAAAGTTCCAGAACTTGAATAATTTCCCACACATTAAGTTTTCATTTATAAAATGAGTTCTATTGAATAAGTTCTTTTTTATTTTGTTTTAAAAAGGAAATTAAAACTAAAAACGCGAATGAGCACATTATTCAATTAATTTCTTTTAGTTCTACTGAACTAATTTTCGACTCTACATGTAAGTATCGACCTAACAAATATTCGAGTCTAGGTGGTATTCGACTATTCATTCCAGGCTCATCGATAGAATGAATTTCGAGCCCGTGGGGTATAAGAATTCCAATACGTAGGTACTCCATTCCGTATAAGTTGGAAAATATAAAATAAGTAAGGAAATTGTAGAGATTCCAGATTGCATAGGTACGCTAATATTCAGAATAAGTTATTTATTTATATTCATAGTATTATTATTAATAAATATATTTATAATAAGACCCGCTCGCTCTTACACGATGTAGCATATGAACGACAGTGACAGTTGCGTTTAGGTTTAGGATTCGACAGAATTACGCTACCTACCTTATCTAATACTTTATCCGATATCACGGTTATGGTCCTTAGCGCCGGATTTGTATGGCATACTTCTAAAAAGCCTAGATTTAACTCATTTAGAACTCCGTGGGATCAAACAAACTACAATGTTGTTAAAATATGTGTCTTAATTTCATCACATTCCACATCCTACTGGCAATTTACTAATGACTCAATCAATAACTCCGGACAGCGGCGTCATTGCATTGATTAGTAGAGTTTGAACATTGAACCCTTTGGGACCAATGATTTGTATAGGCCAAACCTCGGCCAAACGTACGCTTGTTTATTGCTTATCGGCTTATTTATTTACTGAAGCTTAAAATCAGCTACAATGTGCTATCTGTAAGTAAACTCACTACTCTTACGACAGCATATCAATGGTGACACTTGCAGAACGATTTCGACTCTTACGACGCATATAATAAGAACGGTCCAAAGTGTTACACTGGATGTACTTTGGGCCGTACCCAACTACTCACAGCCACCACAATAGTCCAGAGGTGAGGATTCGTCGCGCTCTATGAAGAGAACCTAAAGCATATTTTGTATGAGGACGGACCCCTTGTTATCACTTTCATTCATATACGTTAAAAAGAGACATATTTTTTTAAAGTTAGGTATTGGACACTACAGTTCGACATTTGCACAGTTATTCATAACATTGTATCGTAGTGTTATTTCTTCCTCCAGAGGAGTTGCCGTAGCGTCGTTCGTCGCCCTGGACGGAGGATCTTAACGTCTTCATTTCATTCTCTAGAGGAGAAGAAGCGTGATCTGTTCATCCCTGGACGAAACAGCTCAGCACAGCAGTCACGTTTACTTCCAAGCTCTGTCGCGGACTCTTGAATCTTGGCTATTCGTATTTGTCATAATTGCCATGTGTGGTTGGTATGCTTAACAAAATATTTGTCTTATTTGTATGTAGGTACGTCACGTCAAATACGACAAACATCCAATAGCGAATACGAATAGCCAAGTGAAGTGCCACCATTAAGCTTGACACACAGCGCGACCTAGCCGCGATATGCGATCAGTTGAAACGCATGCCCCGCCTCATTTTCTGCCGTCGTTACCAGACGTAGATCGCAGGCCTCAGATCGCTACCGGACGTTAAATTGCCCAGAAAATGAGGCATACAGTTTGCAGGCATATTAAAATTCAAACAATGGAAAACAAATTAGTGGCAGATATGCTAAAAGTCATGCAAGTGTCTGCGATGTAATTAGGATTTACTCCATTCGTTCCTTGTTTCATGATGTTAGGTAACATTGGTTGATGGTAATTGCCGATGTCACCTACCCTAAAATCCTTGCGATGTCGCGCCACTTCGCCAAATAAATCTCGTTACTTTATCTTTTCTACTCTCGGGGTCTCTCGATCAATAAAATTGTCTCGCCAAATACCCCCCATGTCTTTCCTTTCGTCTCAATCTTCAGGTAATTTAATGCCTAGATACTCATGTTAATTGGGCATAATGATCCAGTATTGAAAGACGATCCTGATTGAAACACATTTTTGTTTTTTCAATACAGTCGACAACAGACAAAAGTAACCCTGTAGGGTTTTATTGTATTGATGTTGAGAATTTCTCGAGAAAATTTGACCGAATTGAAAAAAAATATTCTCTCTAATTCCTTAGAGCGCCGACTATAAATTTGTAAAAAAAAAAACAATAATTTTTTTGAGAAAATCGCAACCCTATAAACTTTCTTGTAGGTACTTTTCTCTTTTTTTAAAGATTTCCATTTTCTATTTTTTTAGATGTCGTACAATGAATATTGCCAACAATTTACGGTAAAAGCAAGAGGAAATAATAAGAGTGGTCCAAACTCTAAAGTTAACACTTGTGCTTTCAACTGTACTTATACAGTGTAACTCAATAGTGAAAAGCTTACAATTATCTCAAAAACTACTTGACATATTGTAATAATTATTTTATTATTAAATAGCCGACACATTTTAAGTATAGCCTAGTACAGTTTTCTGAGTTGCTTAAGTTATTCATGTAACTAAGTAACCAAACCATTGGTTATTCACAATACAATACTCATCGCCTGATGAGAAGATTAGTGTACGATGTAGGAATATTAATCTACACAGTGAAGCGACAGGTAACGAATAGGTAATACCTACCTATTTAATGCCAGACATGTCTTACAGAGCTCTGTTCGAAAAAGTTGTAGCGCTTGTCAGTAATTAGATAAAAGCCTAGAATGTCAATTTTTATCTTAATTCGACTAGTGCTTAGCCTTTCAGTAGTGTTATTCTGGGGAGACATGATCGCAGTGAAATACATTTTTTTTTATCAGAAATCAAACAGTCTTAAATATAGTTTAACAATTTTAGATTAATAATTAAATATGCCAAAACAGATTTCATATTTTATTACAATGATTAATAACAGCTAGAAGAGGGAATGGAAGGGGGGGGGTACATGTAATTTGAGGTAATTAACTATCTAAAAAAAACCAAGTATACCCGACTGCTGTTTCGGTATTCTCGATACAGGAGGTCAGCAAGAGAACCGACAAAAATACAGAAAAACATTGCCTTCGTCTTTTCGGCAGTCGGTTAAAAATGTCTTGCCCCTTATTTCCGATCGCAAGTGATATTCATTTGAGTTCGTGAAAAAGCGCAAATTTTATGACTACCGCTTTATATCGGTGATTACAGAAGTAAAGAGAACTTAAAGGCTCTTAGCAACAAAACTGCTAGGTATACGATGGATTTCATGTGGTGATATCCAGCGAAAATCCTTTAACCATACATTATACTACTGCCTAACTAAGTTGCAAAGTCGCTATCGCTACGAGCGAGCCTATATCCAAGATACAGTTGACACTAAAAAGAAGGCACAAAACTCGACATCAAGAGAGGTAAAGTAAAGAGGATTACTTGATTAGACGCCTATTTTCAATTCCATGCCTCCTGCTCTAAACCAATTCTAAAGAAAATTCGATTCCATAAGCCTCACTCCAGCCCATTCCAATTCCAACGGCGCGAGTTAGAAAATAGAAACTTTGAAATGGGATTTACAGTTTCATCTGCCCCCTTTTTACGGACAACTCGAGCGTTGTTAACTTACTAACTTTTGTTTTCTTTCCTTTAAACTTGTAAAGAGACAATTTAGTATAGTTATTTATACTGTTTTTGTACGAAAAAGGAGCAGACAAGCACATATGATAGGAATCTGTCATTGTGACTATTACACTCCTCTTTTTTCATCATCATACTATCTAGAACTTTTCCATTTTCGTAAAAAAACAATAGTATTACCGTAGTAGGTATTTTTCATTTTTTACCCGACTGCGCAAGAAGAAGCGTTATGTTTTACTAGTGTATGTGAGCATGTATGTATGTCTAATTCTTTGGCACGCCTTACAAGCCTTGATGGTTTTATGAGGTGTCGTTAGAGTAGTCTTGATTGTAGGACTGACATAGGCTATAAATATTTAATCCAAGCAGTTTAAATTTTTGGCAGTAGGTTTTCTTTGTTTCTTACATTAATTTATTCTTCATATTTTTTTTGCCGAATCTAGAGAGTCGCACGCTAAATGTTTTATCGTCACTAGCGAGGCCCTTTTACTTTTAGGCGGTGTAACATAATATGATTGACAATGACGTAGCGTTTAGGATAAAACTACGATTGCAGACTTTATTGTAAGTAAGTAGTTATTTTTACTCCATTTACTTTACAGATCTATCTACACTACAGCGTGTCTACGGTTGATAGAGCTATACCGGTGCTCTACCAAACATCCTGTACAACTTTACCAACCTAGAGAGTTAAATTATCGCACCTGACTGCGGTAACAGCGTGTTTATGCGAGTTAAAACCGCGTAAAAGCCTTTAACAGGTGTCTTCGTGCCAGTAATTATTGTTTGAAATTAAAATACGCAGGTCGTAATTAATTTCTGTTTAATTTTCTGTAATATTATCCAGTAGGTAATAATTATAGAGTGTATCTATAATGTTTATCGAATACATAATTTAACACTAATTAACTGACCATTATTATGTCAATAATTGTTAAAAAAATAACCTAATTAGAACTAGGATCCCTGATAATGATACCTAATAGTTTTTACATGTCGATACATTTTAATCATAAAAATAAGGTTTTTTTCTCTTTCAAACTTGGAGATTAGTTACCTAATGATATACATATGCATAGTGAAATGATAGATAACTAATGATATACCTTACCTACTTTTTATTGAATAATTTATTTGAAAGAATTCGATTGTGTGTTTACAAGTTGGTTCACTTAGGAATTATACTTATAAAAAAAGGTTGTATAAAGGATATGAATTGACGAACCCCTTTAGAAATGAGTCAGTCCTGCACCCTATCAATATAAGTCTGCACGTTGTTTAATAAAAAAGCAATTTCTTAAAAGCCCATAACACAATAACATTGCAAGTGCACCGAGGTCGGAACGCCGCGCCCCATTGTTGATGTCAATTCAACAAGTTCAAATCAATTTACAAGATTGAACGAGTGAATCACTTTGCAGACCACGATAATTGTACTGGAATTACTCACGTGTGTGTACAGAATTGAATAATCAAACGAGCTGTGCTACTTCCATCGAGTTGCTATACATGCTACATGGATCAAGGACCCGCGACTCAGGGGTGATAATATACACGATACTGATGCAAGAAAATACCATAATTTTCCATGAAAATCCACAAATAACAAAAAAGTTGTTACCTACTACGCGTCGCCTGTCGGCCGGGTCATTGACAGCGTGATGGGGCGGCGCGGAGACGTGCTTTGTCTAGGGACAAAAAAAAGGCGTAGGCGATAGCAGCGCCCACGCGTGATAATTTTAAGAGAAATTGAACAGACTTTTTTGGATAGTAATTATGTTAAAAATAACAAAATTGTAGGAACTAAGATTATTAATACAGTTGGGCGTCGCTGTTTAAAAACACTCCCTGTACAATAGGTGTAAGTTTGCTCTTCTTTTTTAACTCACAATATCGTATGTAGCGATAACAATTTATATCTCAGGTGCGCTCCAACAGCTTTAACTAAAAATTCCGTCGGCCTCGACGATTTAACTTACTTTGCCGTACATGAAAAGGAATACTAAACACACAATTTAACAGTTCATCCGAAAGTTGTAGCCGAATGAAAATGTTAGGTACATTAAATTCCGAGTAATTCAGAACTCCGCCCTAACATTTATTAAACGGGAAAGTTTGAAGCCTTTCCCGACCTCTGAATAAAATATAAAATCACATGTTTACAGTCGGTTTCATAAATATTTATACCTACGTGAAAAACATATTTGACTTTTTGTTTCGACGCCAATAAAATTCATCGTTCGTTTTATCGCCGTGGGAAAACAAACCGATAAAGATTAAGGGGGACGGAGAGTTGCCGCACCATACTCTTTGTCATGGATATAGTTAGACAGTTATTAAGAAGAACAGTAGGCCTAGCGCTGCTAGTAGCGGTGTTTGACATTGACTGCTCTACAGATACCTAACATTTGTCAGGCCTACGGGCTCGGAGGTGGTAAGAAATCATCAATCAATTATTAAGCTCTGCACTTCTTATAAAATTGTAAGTACGGTCAAAGACAAAGAAAGATGTACAGGAGAGTTTTTAAGTTGAGATTTTTTCAAAAACTTGACCTATTGTAAAACTTCTTTCGCTGTTAGATAGACAAAAGTTAAGACTATGTAACTGTAAAAGAATTATTAAAATCGGTCAAGTAGTTCTTGAGAAAATCTCAACCTTATTGGGACCCCCTGTATCGTATCTCTGTCTTCGACTGTACAATATTTTGGCGGAAATTAGATGCTTTTGCTTTTCCTCATAACAAAATCCACGGCACTTGATAATTCGTTTCTTATAATGAGGTTCAAACGTATTTTGCTACAATTATTTGTTTGCGGAAACAATCTCCTGCAGCTTTAAATAAAATATCAAAGCTTTATAGCTGAAATGGGAATGAGTTGCACACGTGAACACAACGTGATGGATTGCAATCAGATTTATTTAATCGTATTGCCCACTTTAGCAAAGCGTTGGGAAGTTGGAACAGAAGTTTGTACACTCTCACAAAAAAGAAACATTATTTTCCCACGCACAACAGATTGATTCGCAGCCTCTTTGCAGTAGCTAAAATACATTTATTTTATAGTATATCTCACTGATCTGTTATTTCCCGATAGCCATACGATATCTCATCACATGGGTATATTTCCAGTCACGTTTCGAAGTTATATATAGGTAGGTACAATAGCAATATGTTTAGATACTCGTAGCTAAGCACTACCTTTGCTTTTTGTATCCCAACCTAATATAGATTGACGTGATCACTACGACCCTTACCATTAACTCTTATAGCAGGATTACTTCAATAATACTTTGTTATTTCGTACCATGACGACCTTAAAGTAAGCTTATTAAAGACGTCATGGTACGAAGTAATAAAGTAATACTGCTATAAGAGTTCATGTATAGGGATGTAGTGTTCGTACGATCATAGGTAACTATGTTATAAAATACTTAACAGTCACCTACTCGTACTATGTGAATATGACTATGTATGTGATAATAACAGCTTTTGAAACTAACCGATTATTAGGACAACAATGGATCATTAAAAACAAATGTCCTTGATTAAATTACTCCTTCCCTACTATCGTATGAATATTTTGTTGTACGAGTAGATATATCGTATGTGGGTATAGCAAGTCAATCTTATTACAGCAGCACATGAAAAAATATGGTCAACCATAAACTTATATGGAGCCATACGCATGATTGTGATTCTTCATTGCCAGAAAGCAGCTGTATGGCCTATAAGCTTTTACTGTGATAAAATAGCCATTAAGACGGCTTTTATTGCGTGTCGATGCGAACAGACATTAACTTGACCCTTTACATTAACTTTAAGATCGATTTGATACTGTACGATGTTACACAAAATCGTTACTTTTCCGATTGTCGTATCATTGAATAGATGGAGACAATTTTTCGTCGTAAAGGTGATCCGAACGATAGATGATCGTTTATAAGACGAGTGTGGAGGCTAAATTCGTCATGACTGGTCGTGATGATAACTCTGATTGATGGGTTGGATCGAAACAATTTTTTCCACCATTTTTGAAAATGTAATTTTGGTGTAACACAACACAATCAACAACAAAAGCAAACAAACAAATAAAATCGATTGTCATTTATTTGTAAAACCCTATGTTTAATTTACATTTAATCCCGAAATATTGAATTCTGATGTTTCTAAGTAATTAAAATTTTCCATTTATTCATTGATTGCAAATCCCAAACTCGCTCGTTTATCTCCGTCAGTGGATGACGGTTTGCCGATCAAATCTTTCGTGTTGATAATACACCCATGATAAATGTATATAGGTAATAGATGGAGTATATAGGTAATAGATTCGGTGAATAGGCAAATAACATTATAATAAGATCGCGTCTAGACGAGCTACGTAATCTAATTCCTAACATGACTCAAAAAGTAGGTACCTATAGATTGGATATGGACTGTGCATATAGTAACAAAGTGACGTAAATTTTAAATAAAACTGTGAACTTTTTTTAGTTCATTTCGTGCATTACATTATTGGTCTTCTAATTTTAGATTAGATATACTGGAGATATACCGGATTAGATTAGAGTTTATAGGTATATATTTTGTAAATAGCGACAATTAGATATACTGGCTATATTAAGTACCTATCTCATCTTTCGATATAGGTTATCGAACATTTCCCTATGTAAGTAGTTGTCGTGTTTGGAATACATGATTTATCCCAGCAGCTAACCTCTACTAATTTAATTACACCACATTACAAGTTTGAAATGGACAAAACCACGGTATAAGGGAAGTGATGTTGAATTTACCCTGCTAACATTAGCAGGGTAAGACACCACATTACAAGTTTCAAATTGACAAAAACACGGTATAAGGAAATTGATGTTGAACTAGTTATAGGTATGGCTAACAACATCAGTGTCTTACCCTGCTAATATTAGCAGGGTAAGACACCACATTACAAGTTAAAATGGACAAAAACACGGTATAAGAAAAGTGATGTTAAACTAGTTATAGGTATGGCTAACAACATCTATATATCTACATTGTTCTAACATTAGAATAACTGTCAATCCTGCGTGTTTAAATACACGCTTCCCTGCACACTTCTCCACAGGCAAAAAGCTATTAGCTGACCTATTAATTAAATACAAATAGATTTCTATTTAAAATAGATATATATTGCAGCGTCCACTGCGTCAGAGTCTGACCCTGACATTATGAAAGTATGACAATACCTCGGTTGTTCACGGATCATTAACAGAGGCAGCGATTCTGGCATACAGTATTTGTGTTTTTTTAACTAAACGTAATCTGACATGCTTAAAAACTTTCCTGATCTTATGAAGAGGAGGGCACTAGTTTTATAATCATCAAATTTTTCAAAAAAATTGAAAATCCACACCATCGCTACCAGAGTTTAGTTAAAGTAGGTTAGGTAACCTACGTAGTTATAGTGATTCTGGTATAGTGTTTTAAAACTAAACTAAATAATATGATATGCTGCCTCCCTTTCCTACAATAAGGTAATGCAAAGGATTTATAAATGTCAAATTTAGTTGAAAAATTATTACAAAACGGACGACCATGAATAAAAAAAAATTCTCCGCGTTCTATGGAGAGAGCATAAACTGAAGTACCTATATTTTGTATGGGAATGGTCTGTGCCCTTGTTTTCTCGATCCCTCAAAGTCAGAAAGAGACAAATCTTTTTATAATGATCCCTTGAAAAATCCAAACAACTGAAAAAAAAAACAAATGAGTCGCAGATACGTTAAAAATTGCCATGCAAGAGCGGAGTCTGCAATGTAAGTAAATATGGCTTCCATGGGTTCTCTTGAAAATGGCGGGAAACGACGGTTGCGAAATTATTTGATAATATTCCTTTTAATGTCTACAGGGACTATTTTGTGTTTAATATCACGTTAAATTAATCAGAAAATGTTCGCGAATGACAGTACGGTGAAGTTATTGGATTATTTATGCAAGATCTGAAGTTTCAAGCTTTTATCAAGAGTTCCCGCTACAAGCTCGGGAGTGAACGTAACTGTCGAGCTGCTTCGTCCAGAGTGATGACGCTACGGCGTCTCCTCTGGATGAAGACATGAAGACGCAGCTTCCCAGGGTGAAGATGCTACTGCGACTCCCCTGGGGGAAGATAGAAGACTATTGAATATACGTATTGAATTTTTTGTAACATGACATTGGCAAATGACGAACAGTCGCGATAAAAACGCTATCACTGCAGCTATTACGTCAGGACCCTGCTAATATTAGAGTACTGGCAATACCTGTCATTGCGTGTCCCGCTCCGTAATCCCAGCGTGTTTGAGCACACGCTTCCCTGAGCAACGCTCCACAAGACCTAGTCGACCTACTAATTAAATAATAGCCGCTCGAACGAACATCTAAGCTCGATGCAAACATAGCCCGTGCCACGCCCGAAATAAAGGAAAAACAAGGCAAATAATAAGCCTTAACGACTTATAAATAAGCAACGTTTTTCTGCTTACTTTCACTAAGACATTATTAATGGGTCAATGGTAGACTTGGATTGGAAGTAATCTATCCCAATAATCCAGGGATTGATTTCTTCCTTTTTATTAAGGGCCTTCCATGAGCCAACTAGCGCCGCCAATCTTGAAAAAATAATATTTTCCAATTTAATAAATTTTATTAAAAAAGCTATTTACAAAATGTTTATTAGGATGAATACTATTTTTCAATATACAATACATGGCATAATTGCGACAAGCTAAGTTGTAGTTCACAAATGTGCCAAAAACGGCCGTTTTTCGCAATTATACGAACTACAACTTACCGAAATTGAATCACGTTATAAATAAGCATTTAAAAAATAGTATTTATCGTAATAAACATTTTGTAAATAACTTTTTTAATAAAATTGATTATATTGGAAGATATTATTTTTTTAAGATTGGCGGCGCTAGTTGGCTCATGGAAGGCTCCTAAGTATTCACTTGCGTGTGATGTATTGAAATAACATAATATAGAAGAGAATTTCTAAGAACTTGTAAAGTCACCGTACAATTTAAGACTCGTGCCCAAAACTAGGATTCCTTGGCATCACACAGAAAACGATCAAAAATTCTACCCCGAATCGTAAAAAGACACCATTTCTAATAGGAATTGAACCCAGAAGGTAGGCGACAACAAGTAGGCTAAGAGATAGTAGATTTTAATATGAAATATAGTTCAAGTACCTACATCAACAAAATGAGATTGATATAGCCTATTTAGATTTTATTAATTATTTACTTAAATTAAAGTTTGATTTCGTTTGATCATAATGTCCATAATTTATTTATAAAACAAAGATAAACCGGGCATAATTATTATAGCGTTACTTCCTTTAAATTAATTATATTAGTCAGTGACTTCCTTCCTGAACCTACTTAGGTATCGCAATGGCCGAATGCCCCTGATAAGCGCGGTTGGGTCACCGCTTTAATCCAAAACAGTGACAAATTAAAACAAACAGCTCAACAGGAAAGAAAATGGAACAAAGGACTTGAAACGTGATTGCTACTCGGAGTAGTAGAGATTTGTAGGGTTGACTTGCTACAGATTTTTGTGGCCCAAGAGTGGTCGGTTCCAATTTCATATTTGACGAAATCACACACTAAATCAAACAACTCTACTGGCATATCATAACTCAAATGAATCAGTCTTGAGTTGTGTGTTTTATACAAATATTTATCTAAAGTTATGAGCAATTTTTATTCTACTAACAAATAAAACACACCCATTTTTGAGGAAGTTATGGATCTATAAATAAATCCATAACCAGGAAAGATAGTATATATGTACCTACTTCTTTTCGTACCTAATAATATGAATGTTATAATACATATTATAATAGATAGGTACTAATATAATAACTTATATAGGTCAAACACAGGTACCGGTACAGGTACCTTTTTATAAATTTCGTAAGAATATGTCAACTTTTCAAAATGAGTACATGCGAGACCATTACCGTTGCATATTATGGATAAATCCTCAGATCCGAAGATAAATATAATGCATCCTTTGCACCAGATTGTAACGGAAAAAAATTTGGTCAAAAGTAGCCAATGAAACCGAAATATCGGTCGGTCTCTAGTTTCCAGAAAGGTTGTACGAGTGATAAGTAAGGGTAGGACGGGCAGGAATGCTATTAAAACCAGATGAAGTGAAAAGTCGAGCAGCATTCTTCGGTGACACGTGCTTTATACAATGTATTATTTGTGTTGATCAATCTTACGTTGTCTATGTAAATCAAGATGAATTTCTTCATCTTTCAAATTTCAGTGAACGTGCACATTGTAAACGTTACTCCAGTAAATAGTTGCTTTGAGTATTACCTTTTTTTGGACCCAGGTAAAACATGTAACCATGTACCACCACGCCCGGGAGAACGTGTTGATTATGTCGGGCTCGCCGCCCTGAAGGGGCGGAATACCGACTAAACCTTCTGGGGTGTTCCACCTCGTGCCTTTGTTGCCGAGCCACGGGAAATGCGATACATCCGCGACTCCGAGTATTACGTAGCCAAGTGGCATTGATTCTTTTTATTATTGATGACTTTCATTAACTCTAGTAGAATAGAAAGAAAAACGTATGGGATTGACATTAGCGGCGAGGAAATTACACTAGATTTTTATATGTAAACCGAAGACCAAATCATGTGTCTTATTTTGTAAACAAAAACTACCCTACCCTACTATCAAATTAATTATTAATTAATTAATTGTGATACTAACTGTATTAGCATATTTCTTTTGTGTAATTCCTTTAACTTTGCAATAAAGAATATTTATCTTATCTTTATCTTATCATTTTAAGCTGTTCTGTGATTATTGCGTAGGTATTTTCACATTATTATTATTAGACCGGATCACTTTATTTTCACAATGATGAACAGGTTCAGTCAACCAGTTCCTTCAGTGTTACATCACAACAGGTAATTAGACGATCATATTTGTATATAAAATAAGACACTTGATTTGGGCTGCGGTATAGAGTAGTTATGATATTATTCGGATTGAGGTATTTTGTGAAATGAAATAAAACTATTTTCTTAAAGTTAGGTTTCTATAAGAAGCTAAATTATTAAACGTTTGTTCAAGTAGAAGTACTCTATTTAATCTGTGACAGAGTTCGAAACAAAAGTTATTTACCTACGAGGTATTAGTAAATTGTAAAGAGAGAAATATTACTTACATTTTTCAGGGTAAAAAGGACATGGTCGTCGTAAAAATAAAGTATACAGAGTTGGAAGAAAGGATTTACTCCTCACAAAAATGTAAAACCACTCCTTTATTTTCTTTTATTTTAATATAACTAGCTTACTTTATTGCTAGCATAAAATATCTCGTACTAAGTTACCTACTAGACTCGTGTTTCCACAAACAAATATTCACAAACTCGAATACGAAATAATGGATTCATTTTCATGTAAAATATAGTGGAAGCCAAGTTTTTTGTCAGTAACGACTTCAATATATCTTACGCTAGGCTATAAAGTATCAGGGAGCTGACAGAAAAGTCCACTTTTGCAATAACTTAGGTTTAAGCAAGATCCATCTGTGAGCCATCTTTTCGACATTGTTTTCATGCATAATCTATGGAAAAGTAAACTCTACTCATACTTCTTCACCTACCTTGGTAGGTAAGTGATGGTAAATCTATAATTGTGGGGGCTTGATAGTATCAATAACTGTCGAATGAACTGGGGAAATTTCATTTTCGGAGATGACATTTTAAGAAATTAATACTTACCTATTTTGTAACTGGGCATTCTCTGAGATATGATCGAATTCTGGAAAATTTACTAATTGTACCTACATTTATACGGGTTGAACATTGCTAAGAAGACTCATGGTAGTTTTAGTTTTATTATGGTCACAAACAGTTATTGCAATAACTTAAATACTTGAATAAACAAATGAGGCCGAAAATATAACATTGTAATACAATGTTTAGAAAACTCGCAAAATTAAACGTCGTTAATCTATCTAAGGATAACATAACACATATAACGTTTACCTACATTTAACACAAAAATGGCTATTTTATCTGCACCAGATTCCTCGCCGTTGACGTCCCAAGCCCTTCGAATGGCGAATGGACAAAGGACCTGATTACGAGAGGTATCCCTCCACAGGCAGTGACACCTGTCATCGGTACACAGAACGACGGTATCTATTCACAGTTCTATATTTACTCCTACAGGCCCTCCCGCCGTGGGTGAAATTGCCTATGAATAGAAGTAACTTTTGCGTTAGTTGCCAAGTTTTGAAAGGACGGATTTTCTATTAGATATTCTGAAAGTCTCTGATCGGTTCCATTTTTGCACAGATTTAGCAATAATTTCTTGCGAAAAAGTGTTTAAATACAGACAGATTGTATAGTCGTTCTTTGTTCTTAAAAATCAAGTTCAAAGTGTCGTTTATTCCCACTAGTTCAGTTGACTACCTTTTGCCTTTGTACCATTCCCATTGTTTGTGTCATAACAGTTGAAATCGTACTTCAAGTGTTACCATTGATGTGCTGTCGAGTATAGGTACTATAGAAGATAATAAGGCTAGGTATACTCAGGATATTGTATTACAGCTGCAGTTACCTCAAAATTGTAATTCATGTATTCCAGGCATTTGCTAAGGTCTAGCTGGGAGGAGAGGATAGGTAGGTACTATTAAAATATTATACCGTTTAACGTATCAAAGCCACTTGTTTTCAGACATGTGGAAGATATAATTTTCATATCGCAAAGACTTTAAAAACCATAATGTGTCCATCAACGGGATATATTGATGCTGCTACTTACAGCTTGGGTATTAAAAGGCTGTGGAACTGTGATATCCACTTTCAAAACTTTATGAATATCTCGTCGCCAGATGTCTCCAGAAGGGCATTGATTTGCCGACCTCTAAAGAGAAGTCATGCGTACAAAGAGATTTAAATTAACTTTGAGAAAGTCGTAATTTGAAGCACTTGAAAGGCTAACTTTAACAAATTATGGCGACAGTTTGATAGAGCACTGAAGACCCATTGAAGGTTACTCCGATTTTAATTAGCTACCTATGTAATATGTAGAAGTTACTACTTTTAATTGAGTAATAAGTTAGGTATAAACCAAACATAATTTATATACTTAATCGTGTAAAAAGAGTCAAAGACGGTTTGCGTGCGACCAGTGTTTAGAGAACTTGGCTTGCGCACTACCGTTGTGTACCTTTGTGTAGTTGATATATTCTATGAATCATTCAAAATTTAGATTGTTTTCGAAAATATTCGATTGTTTTAACGGATATTTAGGTATAATTAGTAAGTAAGTTGCGAAATAAATCTCTTTATTTCGCAACAGAACATTTATGGTATGATACACATGTTTGTAAATTATGCTAACTTGGTCTCTGTTGCGAAAAGGGGCCTCAACTCAGCTTAATGCTGCCGACAGAGTGCTGATCTTCCGTTGAATATAATAATAATTAATATTGTATTTTAGTTTTTAATTTTGAACATTGGCAAGTAAAAAAATCGCTACGATGAATATGAAAGATTTAGTACACAACACCAACCAATTATTTTCGTTCCGTAAAGCGGTATGGCTTCAGGCAACAACACAATATGCCAAGAATTTGAAAAAAGGTCAAAAGTCAAATAGAAAATATATTTTTTGTCGGCAAAACTTACGAAGTAATTTATTCTGAAATGTCGTTCCCCAGTAAGGTATCCAATTACTTGCAGAGACGTTGTAAGTGGTAACTCAAATGTAAACTTGTTACCGAGTTCCGAGTTATTGAAAAAGTTAGCTTGTGCCTCCTTTGGTCGCCACGAGTTTCCGCCAAACAAGAAAATTGCCGAAATAACGGCCGATATTGAATTTATTGAATTAGTTTTCTCACTCACCAATAAGAATCCCAAAACAGTGTTTCTAAAGAGAGATATATGACTAGAGAATCAACTACGGTGTTTTACCAAAGTGATTAGACAATTAGGCCGTACCTTAATTAATAGGTATTAATTAATCGGCATTAATTACGGTAGGTCTAGGATTTGTATCGGATTGTGCAAGCCACAATCGAAAAAAAATGTTCTTATACAAAAACATTGATAAATCGATATCATTTCTCTTATACACTGGTCTGCCGAAGATAACTCGTATCTTAGCGCTCAAGACAGCTATTAGGTACATCAAGTGTAACCATTTGGACTTTATTCGACCGTTCTTATTATCTGCGTCGTAAGAGTTGAAATCGTACTGCATGTTACCATTGATCTGCTGTCGTCCGTAGGTACGTAGGCTACATTTTATTATTTCATGTAACGAATATTTATTTTGTGTACATTGAGGAAAATTTTAAAAACCATGGCTTCGTACACTCGTGCGTGGTCGAGTTTTACGTCACTCTTGTGTCACGTGTCACGTATCTCACGTGCTGACGTCACGGGTTGGAAATTTGGAATATATGCGGCAGGCTGAGGGCAGGCAGCATTTATTCATCCAATGGAGTTTAATCTTTGCTATATTGCAAATATGATAAATCATGAAAAAAAATCGCTGCTCCTTATGGAGAGAGCCTAAAGTATATTTTATTATCACTTTCATTCTCATATGTTAGAATAAAGTAACATTTGTTTTTATATGTTCGACTTCTATTGTAAATTCAAACAATGGAAAAGCAAATGGCATTAACTTATTGATATAGATGAATGTTGAGACGTTAAAATTTGTCACGCAAGAGCTAATCAGCCATGTGTAAATATGGCTTAGGTACTCCATAGGTCGTTCCTTGCTCCATGTTACCGGCCAAACCCGATTTCAGGACAAACATATACACAAAATAAAATAGTTCTTGACCGATTAAATTATATAGAATCTTTTAAATTATATTCTTTACTTCTTCTACATAAAACATTTGCGACTATGGTAACATTCCTTGTGTTAAATTATTTAATTGTGTTTAGTTAGTGTTGAAATTGATAATATTTTATTGGTACCTACCTACGTAATGTCTTTTATGAATGAATCATACGTAAATTCAGCACCGAGGCACGCCTTTGTAACTCAAGTAGGATAGGCCCTCGTGAAACCGCGTTTTATCCACAACGGAAGGGATGAACTCACTTTAGATTTGAAGGATAATCTCTTAATCTTAGAAGATACCCACTTAACACCTCCCAAAGAAAGTCAATAGTGGAACTATCGAAACTACGGACAAAGTTCTCTAAAGGTAGAAACAGACGGCGTAAATGCGCTCAAAGCGTGCAAAACGAAAAGCTATAACGTTTTGAACTTTTGTCTACTAGTCTAGACATCTCATCCTCATGTCAAACTTGGCTCTTATTTAGCCATCACGTGGACAGTGTTTTCTTTCGATTATCATCGGTTCTACATAGATACGGATCGTCTATCTGTGGGGTTTCCTTACAGTTCAGCCAGTTGTAGCGTCTCGTCTGTTCGGCTGTTTGTACAGACCGACAGACAAGTAGTCTTGTGTAGTTCGTGCGCTCCGACAGACGACCTACGCGAACTAGCTCCCAGATCCCTCGCTGTTTAGTTCGTTAGTTCACTCACTTGTCATAGTCATAACTACCGCCCTGACACACACACGAATGCGCTTCGTTCGTTCGTTCCGCTATTCGGTTCGGATCAGTCAGTGGAGTGTATTGTTTGTATAATTTGTGTTATCTAAAGTTAGTGGCAAGTGGGCACTGTAAAGTTTTGGCGTGGCGCAACAAGTGTTTATAAAAGTATTAACTAATACATTGCTGCATGCCGATTGTGATATTCTCTCTGTCGCATTCGCTCTTACCAATCAACGCCTTTGAAAGAGCGTGACAGAAACCGTGATATCATATCTGTTTTTTTTCGAGAATTGGCGTCGTTCGTGCCTTTCTTTGGTTTGGAACGCGACGGGAGCTGACGAACTAGAAGAGCGAACTAGTTCGCCGAGGAGGAGCGACTTAAACTGACCGCTCGTAATCACGAACTACTATGCGCAAGCATACAGACAAGGGTCTTTTGGCACGTGGCAAAAATCGGAACTAACGCCGCCATCTTGTAAAACGTCTCCTTTCGTTGCGAAAAGCGCCCCCTTTCAATGTCACCCATGTGCCAAATGATCCTTGTCGGTCTGGGGCCTTACCATGAGGTGAGCAGTATTACTTCAATAATACTTGGTTATTTCGTACTATGACGTCCTTAAACTGAGCTTATTATAATACTGCTGCAGTATTGTTTTCTTAGAAGTTTTGTGACGTCTGTTTCTCTCTTTAGTCACATGTGAAAGCAGTGTGTCGATATGAATCCATTTTCCAAGCAAACGCCTTCATTGTCAGCCCTCGGCACCGCAACGGTGTGATTGCTTTAACTTAGATTCAATTAAGCGTCCGGCGTTTAATCAAGTAGATAAAATCATGGTGTCTGAAACGAAAGGGATAATGGAAATGAATTTTGCGTAAAATACCTACTATGTAGAAAGGCAATAGATGGTATCGGATTTTGGGAACCTGTGTAAGGAATTTTAGAGCCATACAAATACTATAGGTGTCTTGGTAGTCTTCGTAGATATTTTCGTAGATGCTACAATACTGCGTAACTAATTAGCACTTGTAAATACAAGTATCACATTTGAGTTCGACGACATTTTATGATGCTGAAAGAAATCTCAATATCAGATAATAAAAATCTAGCTTATAACAGAGTATAAGAATTCGCGAAGGAAATATCGACCCGGCCTTTTCTTCCTTCATTAGATTAGAACCCATCTCTGCAACATCTTAGATAAATGTTTACTTTTTGTTTATTAGATGTTTCGTACTTAATTTACCATAACTGGGTAAAGAAGTTTATTCATAAAACAATAACAAAAATTAGAAATAACTATTATAATATTAAGCTAAAAAAATATATAAACTAAACTAAAAACTATATGTACAATAGGTTGGTTGAACTATCTGAATGACTTAGCATTACAGATAGTTCAACCGATCCCCGTTGTCCGGCAACTTGCCCAAAATGCTGGCAACATTTTCCCTCTGGATCGCTAGGCTGATCCTTTGGGCGAAATACAGGCCAGCATTTTGGTCACGTGTGGACTCCACGAGCCGCCCCGACAGGTCTTTATAAATTATATTATCAATGTCTACCAGCATTCACAGCATTATTAAAATTATTAGCAGTATTAAAATTTTCTGAGACTTAAACACCGACTCCGTCCCTCTTAAGTTACGATGTAGATATTGGAAATTACCTACTATAACTACTCTAGACTAGGTATGTATATGCAAAGAGAACAGAATGTAATCCGGTTTTGTGACGTTCTCGGATTATTACTGTTTGCAGGGTCCCCGGATTTCCCGAGAAGTTATATTGGACTTGTCTACCCTGTCGTAGCAAATTCGAGTTTGTGCGAAACTAAATACTTTTAGGATATGTTGAGGATTAGAGAGTGAGAGACCATTTACAATACATTTTCAATAGTAGGTATTTTAGAATTAAAACTATAGTGAGCCGTTACTACAAATTATTATATATAAACGGATATCACTCACTTATATTGTTAAAGTCGGCAATTAGACCGACAGTTTCGACCGATTTCGACGGTCTTTTTCAAGGTGAGCGCGCCACGCCCGACTTTAACAATATAAGTGAGTGATATCCGTTTATATATAATAATTTATAGTAGGTATTGTTGAATTTTCTAAACGTATGGTTAAATAAGTTGAAAAATATAACTATTACAGATAGTAGTATGATGTTGATGATACCTCACCTTTTACTAATTCCATACAAACTCCATACTAACTCCGTTATTTGTCAAAAAGAGATGAAGCCAATAGAAAAAATAATTTCAGTATATTTTCAGCATGACCACGTGATTTATTTTATTCAATAATGGCATTTGTTGAAATGTAAGTTTCGACGACTATAAGACCCAATTTTATCAATGAAGAGTAATTGATGTAATTACCAATAATAGTGTAGACGTCAAATTATTAAGTAATAGAAAGAGGATATAAGAATATAGATGGAATAAGCCGTAGCACCGTTGATATTATACTCAATATGAACGCAATATCAGAATCTCCCGGCAGCGGCGCCGATAGGACTGTTATTAAATGAAAGTCCCGGAAATGCACACCGTTATTTGAAATGTTCTGTGAATTTTAAAATATAATACTTACCTATACCTACACATATATTTGTGGACCGTATTAAAATCACACAAAAGACAGACAATCTGTGGGTCTACTACGGTTCTCAAAACGATCAAATCATACCATGTCATAGCGGGCGTGAAAGGGACAGTGCTATTGCATTGGTATAGCGGCGTCTCTGTTTGGCCCGCCATGACATGGTATAATTTCATCGTTATGAGAACGGTAATATGGGGCCTGGTCTGGTTATTAGACCGAAACGGATGGTTACGAGTCACGGTATTGTGAGTATTTGTGAGTCCTATCTGACGTGCTTACATTTTTTTTTCATGGCATAGGTAGGTATCTAAGCTCTATTATTGTTATGTGATGAACTTGCCCAAGCTTTTAATAAACGGATACCACTCAGTTATATTGTTGAAGCCGGCAATTATACAACAGTTTCGACCAATCCCGCGCCACGCCCGCGTCGCCGCCACCCAGTGACGTTATTTCGCGCACTTTGCTGTAAAAGAATCTGTTTTATTTACATGTCCGTCGCTCTGCGAATGGTAATTTTATGTTTTCAATGTTTTTCTCATATTCTCAAAAGCTGTTCTCCTTCACAATTCGAGACGAGAGCAATCAGTAAATGTAGTATTGTAGAGCAAGTTTGAGTGACAAATAAATCTAAAGAAGCATTTCTTCACGGTGCAGCTGTCTACGTCAGCTATTGTTGGAATGCACTTGCACTGATGCAATTTAGTAAATGTCTTCCCTTGGCCCGCTCGCCTTCCTATCTCGTGATCTACATCTGTTGTTGAAGGCTGCATTTGGGTTCCGTACAACGACGTTCTTACATAACCGAAAAGAAAACTATTGACAAAAGATATACCGTGTACTCGTAAACTGAATAAGAAATTCTTAGATCATGAGAATTAAATTAATAAAAATTATATCTTGATGTAATAAATACCATTTATTTCAGAACTTATTTTATCGTTAATTTTTTTTGCTACTTAGTAATTTTATAATTAAAACTACAATGAGCCATTACATTTATTTAGAATTAAAACTATGGTGAGCAATTACTACAAATTATTATATATAAACGGATATCACTCACTTATATGTTGAAGTTGGCAATTAGACCGACAGCTTCGACCGATGTCGACGGTCTTTTTCAAGGTGAGCGCGCCATGCCCGCGTCGCCGGTGACGTTTCTTCAAGATATATAATAATTTGACATTTATTTACTTTTCCTCTGCCTCTCCTAATAAGATCGACAATGTACCAGTGACGGGGCTCATGATAAGATGACACATAACGAACTGACATGAAGTAATGAAGTCCGACCCTGGCCGGACCGGGGGCAGCCAGGGCCGAACCTTCAATGCTTTATAATCTTAACCATGTAGCTTTTTAATTCTAAAATATCATACACTATATAGGTAGGTACAGTCTAACACCAGAGAAAAGTATACAGGGGCGTCTCAATAAGGTTGAGATTATCTCAAAAACTACTTGCAAGAATTCTTTCACTGTTAGATAGATAAAAGTTAAAATTATGTAACTGTAAAATAATTTTTAAAATCAGTGCAGTAGTTCTTGAGAAAATCTCAACCTTATTGATTCCTGTATCTGTTACCGTGTGTACTCGTAGGTGAGATTATAGCACTTTATTGTAGCACGTTTCCATTAAGTACACTGAAATCAAATCATTCAGCGTACTGAAATTGGACGCCATGCCGCTCTCACGTGGGAAAATGCAATTTTCAGGCTATTTCTGTTTATTTTTTGCTCATCCGATAGTTGCAGTCATTGCTATGCTGGTATCGGGGGCAATTGCAGTTATCGGATTTTTGGTTGCGATGAAGTTATTTATTGGTTTTAGCCTCGCTTCGTATTAAAATGTATTCCGAATTTTCATTTTCAGCAACACAAGGCGTATCCAAATACAAAATATTTGATTTGCAGAAGGCTTGTTTTGATAACTAAACAAACATTACCCCAGCATTGTAGATAGAAGTACAACTTTTAAATAAAGTATTGCGACAATCAAGAAATGCTGGCCTGTATTTCGCCCAAAGAATTAGCTTGGCTATTCAGAGGGGAAATGCCGCCAGCATTTTGGGCACGCTGCCGGACAACGGGGATCGGTTGAACTATCTGTAATGCAAGCCATTCAGATAGTTCAACCGACCTATTTTGTACATATAGTTTTATTTTAGTAAGTACTTTTATTTTTAGTTTAATATTGTAGTTTAATAAGTTAGTTTATATTTTTAGTTATTTTAATAAATCTATTGTCTACTGATTAGTTGATCATCTGCAAATATAAGTTTGTAGAAATAATCATGTTTCAATCGTTGTTCTTGATACCGACCAACGTTGAGTCCGATATTTATAATTATCACCGACATTTTAGATCAATTTACATACATAATCATGCCCGTCTCTAATAGCTAGCCAGACACGATAGAATTCTATCTACTGCGATCCCGGCACACCTCCAAACTCATAGAATACTGTATCTCTCCACTTAGATACATTCATTGCAACAAAACAACTGCCACTTCGTGGGCTATGGCGTGAAGGATGTCTTTTTATATAAACACGTCTGATTCCCGTAGGGGTAGGCAGAGACGATGGACTTCCATCTGCTGAGATCCTGGCACACAACCCTTGCCTCCTCCACATTCATCAATCTCTTCATGCATGCTCGTCGGTTTGTAGTAGACCGTACTTGGCCTTTTTTTAAGACATCGCCAATTCGATCGACGTACGTTCTCGGTCTACCTCTGTCGACCCTTCTGTTAACATTCTTCATGTCTTTTTAACTCTAAAAAGATCGATTGGAAGATTTTAATAGCCTTTAGGTGCCAAAGTTTTGTCGTAATCACCTCATGGCAAAGTAGCAGGTATCAGTACGACTGCTAAGCCCTATAGTATTATAGTTATTGCATATTTTTAAAAGCCCAATAATAAGCGACCATGACCCTGAACCTCTGCTGTCGATAGTAATTTAATCATGAGTTACAATATTGCCATTTTCGCTGTACTTTGTACTTTTATGTACTTATTGGTTCTTTGTAGAGCATCAAGACCGCGAGACTCTCTCGAACCCTATGCATAATTCAGTCTCCATTATTATGTTAATACACCTAGTGCCCGTAACAGACTGGGAAAAAGCAATTCTACTTCCTGCCAGGCGACATTCATATCTCTACGTACATTCACGGTTGGTGTGCTCTATACTCTCGTCGCATTCATATGCGTAGGCTGTATTGATTTCATTTACTTTTCATTCGCTGATTATTTTATTAGCTTTCGAATAATTTTCATAGTAATAGAATGAGCCATTGAAATTATAGGATTGAAATTCGTTCTATTATTTGTTGGGTCGATTCAAAATATGTAGAGTCGACCATTATTCGTTCAGTCGACATAGGTCAAGGTGCATTCTTAGGTTTGATTCATACGTACCACAAAAACACCACAACCTCAACCACACGACAACTACAGTACAGGCGCTAATTTGTATTAATATGATAGTTGGACCACATTTAGCCGTCTACTTTAACTGCGTTATCGTCCACTTTTTGCAGCTGCGATTTAGTGTGGTTGTGGTACGTGTAAATAGAGGCTAAAGACGTTTTACAATTTATGTAGTGACATAAAGTATATAAGTCTAGTGAGTTGCTGTGCAATGGTATAATATAACTAGGTGTTGCATGGTGCGCGGGCCGCGCGCGGCCCGCGAGACGGCTTTGTTTTCGTGTTGTAGGCGCCGCAACTAAATA
The DNA here is from genome assembly GCA_963506565.1 of Tachystola acroxantha. Lineage (NCBI taxonomy): Eukaryota > Metazoa > Arthropoda > Insecta > Lepidoptera > Oecophoridae > Tachystola > Tachystola acroxantha. Next base: position 5,185,946 of record OY735884.1, read on the forward strand.
AACATTATCCGGATTGTTCGCTGTGCAAATAATTCGTGCAAGCCATCCACTAATTATATCAAGCACCGCCCGAAAGTTGCAAGTTCAAAACTCTGTGAAAAACATTTATTTCGAAAAGAGTTTGCTCATTTAAAGTAGGTTATTGTTGTGATTTTTAAATCAAGCAACGCTCGAAATGCCCGTATGCCAGAAACTTAAAAAAAGTTTTCAAAAGCCAAACGTTGCTAGCTGTACACAATTTCCATAACTTTGTTCATAATTCGAAAGGCAAGGGCATCTTTTTCTTTGGTAGCGTGGGAACGCTCCGGGCTTCGCCCTACGCGGAGCTCGGCCTATGGCCTCGCAGGCCGGCTCGGCCTTCGGCCTCGCAAAAATTACTTGGAAGGTGGGGAGTTGTTTCTGCTTGGCAAGGGGACGCTTCGGGCTTCGCCCTACGCGGAGCTCGGCCTATGGCCTCGCAGGCCGGCTCGGCCTTCGGCCTCGCAAAAGTTACTTGGAAGGTGGGGAGTTGTTTCTGCTTGGCAAGGAGACGCTTCGGGCTTCGCCCTACGCGGAGCTCGGCCTATGGCCTCGCAGGCCGGCTCGGCCTTCGGCCTCGCAAAAGTTACTTGGAAGGTGGGGAGTTGTTTCTGCTTGACAAGGGGACGCTTCGGGCTTCGCCCTACGCGGAGCTCGGCCTACGGCCTCGCGGTGTTCTATCGCTTCGGGCTTCGCCCTACGCGGAGCTCGGCCTACGGCCTCGCGGTGTCCTATCGCTTCGGGCTTCGCCCTACGCGGAGCTCGGCCTTCGGCCTCGCGGGAGGGTGCTCGGCCTTCGGCCTCGCTATAGTTACTGATAGATATTTACCGCACGCCAGTAATCCTTTCGTTTCGTATAGGAAAATATATGGAAAAAATATTATGGTTTACTGCTCGTCCGCCATTTTGTTTTTCCCAAAAATGACAATTTTCTGGTATACTGCATCATATGTGCTACGAAGTGGAATTGGTTGGATATTCCTCATGCGCTCGTGCTAGGCCAGCTAATTCGTCAAAGTTTGGTCTGAAATGACCAAATTTTCAATCGGCTATATTTCCGCCGCCATTTTGTTTTTCTTTTGTTTTTCAATTTCATCACAAAGTAGGTCGACCATGTGACACGCGTTCCAAATTTGAACGAAATCGGTTGGAAAATGGCGGAGATGGCATCACGTGACCCGCCGCCATTTTGTTTTTTTCACTTCCCTATAGTTTTCCTCTGGTCCAATCACTAAACTATACAACTCCCCCCTACATCACTTTCACCTCCGGGCACTCCTTCAGACTAAACGGGACGGTCAATCAGTGAGTGAGTGAGTGAGTGGTAATCGAGCTATATATATTAGTAATTCACTTCGTCCGCGTAGTAGAGGTTTTATGTTGAGTTATAGTTTTGATGAGATAGACTACAGGTAAGTATATCCACAGACTACATCATCTATGCGAAAGTGATCATGCAACCGCAGCTTCCCGGCAACACTTAACCGCCTATCCATTAAGCTGGATGTACGTTGGAAAATATCGCTAAAACGCCGCACAATTTTAGCATACGACCAATCATAGACGCCAAAATTATGGCGTTATTTAGAACAAATCTTTAACATAGAAGCAATACAATTATCGTATGTAAATCTAAATTTTTAGGTAGGTATTTAATTCGGACGTAAGTACAAAAAAAATATGTACGGGAGTTAATTAACTCCCGTTAGTAATTCAATAAAGTGATTTAAATATTACTTCCATTTATTTATACATTTAAATTGCCCAATTTGTAGGTACGAGAAGTTGGACAAAAACATCTTAGTTAACATTATACAGAATGTAGGTTATATAACTATATTTACCATAGTCGGCTTATAGTGTTCCCAAGGGAAATTTATAGCAACAACTTCGATCATTTCGTTGATTCACATTCATTTGAGAAGTTCGTGCGTTATATCCTAGTTAAGGTAGCAACTTCTCTAACGTTCAGAAACTTCAAACGTTACAGGTGCTGTTAGATTATTATTATATTTTTGATGGGCTGGTTTAAACTTAATTTGTTAGGAAAAATAAACAACGAACGGCATAAATAGGCTGAAGACATGAAGGAATGAAAGAAAGAAATTATTTCTTCATGGCATAAAAAATTCAGTTTAAACTAGAGATTATCCGAATTTGCATGTATAATTATTTTGAGCATAACTAACCAGTCAGTTATGTATTGGATAAATGAATAAATAACTCAATTTTACCACCAAATCAAAATATAAAACTTTATATTTTAAAATTACGTAGAAACTAAAATAAAATAAATTACATGTTTTCCGATCACAGCATAGCTTTGAATCCGGATAATTATACTTTATACTTAATTTGATTTTGTAATTAAATAGTAGTAGGTAGGTACTGTTTTAAAAGTTCACATCAAAGCAGATCAAGTGTAAGTGTAACACTTTGAACTTTGGACCGTTCTTACTATCTGCGTCGTAAAACTCGTAAGAGTTGAAATCGTACTGCAAGTGTTACCATTGATCTGCTGCAGTTGCCAGTACGAAAAAAAATATGTACTTACTTAGTTTTATTTATATGCAGGATTCGCCTTAATTTTCTTTACGAAACATAAGTTTCTAATCCAAATAGCAGGTTTTAGGAAATTGTCATTAGGTATACAATCACAGCAAGGAAAGTCGTTCTACGCACTCTAAGCAATACACAGGAACCTTTTATGCTTTTAGGAAGAGGAAGTAGTGTGGACGTATAGGGTTCCATAATTTAAACCGTGTAACAGTAAGTTAAAGTGCTGAAAGCCTATTTATCAGCCGGAACAAATTGCTGGTGCAGTATTAAACAGATGTTGCTCAGCGCTCGTGATCGCCATTTGTAACACAGGACATGGGGATATTTAATGTTATATGAACAATGTTGCGTCCATTACCCGTTCTGTTTTCTGTAAACCAGTCACAATACGAGTATATACAATATAATATACTTTATTGAAGAACGGGCAAGGATGTGGAGATTCTTAAGACCATTAAGAAACGGAAACGCCAGTATCTGGGTCACATAATGAGGAATAAAAAGTACGATCTTCTACAACTGATTCTTCAGGGAAAGATCCAGGGCAGAAGAAGGCCAGGTAGAAGGAGAATATCATGGCTCAAGAACTTACGCCAGTGGTACGGCAAGAGTACCAGGTCTCTGTTCCGTGCGGCGTGGTCGAGAGTGCAGATTGCCATAATGATCGCTAACCTTCGTAAGAAGACGGCGTCATAAAAAGAAGAAGAATTGAATAAACAAATACAATATTACAAATAAACAAAGTTATGAGAGCCAGACTGTTCAAGTAATCTTAAAAATAGTTTATCTAAGGTGCGTAGCTATAAGTTTCTGGATTTGGACATAAAACAAACAGACAGAGGGATAACGAAGGGTTCGTTTTTATCCTTTTGAGGTACGCAACCCTAAAAACCGATGGTTCAGCAACTGTCAAATTAAACTATCGCTTAGCAGTTTTTACACAATAGAATAAGTGTCAATTATAAGAAAACGTATTGCTGTTTAGCATAGAGTTCCATGGCACATGCACACAATAATGTTTTAACGCGACTGCCGACAGAGTAGTATAATGTTTTTCGAGTGTTGTATGCACTCGTATATACTTACATTTATGTCGGTTCATTTGTGCCTGCCCCCTTAATACCACCAATTTAGTGAAATCAGACAAACTAATCGAGCATGATACAGTTCCATTAGACTCAGTGATACGAGTAGATATCGCAAACTAATCCCGTCGAGACAAGTAGGTACCTGACTATTGGACCGTGGTCCGAGAGAAAATTAAATTCCCAGACTATACGAAATACGACTTTATGTCTTGAAGTAAGCTTTTGTTTTGCGATTGGATTATAACAGTTTTCACCGCACTGCTGAAAAGCTCTCGGGATGTTTGTATGTTGGTTATCTATCGCTATTGGTGTTTATTTTCACAATTGTACGGTGGAACACAGAGAAAGGTGTACAGGAGAATTTTTAAGGTTGATATTTTCTCAAAAACTACTTGGCCTATTGCAAAAATTATTTCACTGTTTGGTAGATAAAAGTGAAAACTATGTAACTGTAAAATAATTATTAAATACGATCCAGTAGTTTTTGAAAAAATCTCAACCTTATTGAGGCCCCCTGTATACTTATCTCTGTCTTCGACTGTACATCAAGAGCAACCCAATAATACTCTATGCTACCGGAATACGCCATATATTACAATGTGTTTGTGTAGGTTGATAATGTTGCCCTCTGTAGCCTACAAGGCGTAGGTAATGACGAATCAAAGCCTACATGTAACGTGCTACGATACCTATTGCTACGCGAGTGCTACGATTTAAGTCTACTACAAATATTGGTTGGTGTGTTTATGTAGTAGTTTACTTATAAATTAATTACCTACATACTTAACAGTGATATAAAAGTAATATAATTATTAATTATACACACTAAATACTACGTAAATATCGTAGGTATTCGACAGTACGTTACTTATTAATTGCACGATATTAAATCCAATGATTTAATCATTCTGTTTATAGCCGATACTCGGCGAGTATCTCGATATTTGCACAGCTTTCATATATAATAATATACAGAGTTTATATAGGTTGATGTATTCTTCGAAATATTAATATTCAGCATCTATCGAATATTGAAAATCCACATCGCTGGCTGTAGTATGAACGAGGAGCAGAGGGGCTTCTAAGAAAGCTTTAGTAAAGGGCAGAGGTCGCATGCAGGCTGCGTTTAAATATTCCGACATGTGAGGAAAATGGTCGTAAAATATCGATACCTAGTCTCGATCCCAAGATAACATCATTATGTCATGCCGCTAAACATATTTCTGAACATAAACGCTATTGTCACTCACACTCATATGTAAAAAAAATTGAGATTTCTAATTATCATGCTTTATTAATGCATAATAGTTATTTATTACTGCTATCATTATCATACTTGAGTGTATTACTTACGAAAAAATTAATCTTACGAGTTTGAATTCAATTATTTTGCTTAATCATCGTGTAAAAGTGAGCTTAGCGATGATTTTTAGCGTGCGAAACACCGGAATTGATAAATTTAAACTATTTAGACTTGTATTTTTTTGTAATACTTATTATAAAATTTTGTGGATACTTTTGTCTGCAACAACTGCCTGCAAAATCTTGAATGAATTCGTTGTAAGTAATGTTGGTCTACACTTTCGTATGGCCGGGGTCATTTGGGTCCCAAAATATTTCACCACTCATCACATTGCCTCTGCAAAGGTTCATTGCACGACGTTTCGGTACACCATGTATTATCCACAGAAGCTCGTGTAAACATCTGTCGTGTTATCTTTATCCCTTTAACACTTTGTCTACGAGAAAATATGTTGTTGGGGTATTGTGGACGAAATTATTTTGTTGTTCTTTGTTCTTTTACTATACGCAACATGTGAGACACTGTTTTACTTTATTGCTGAAGAGGATTGGAACGAAGTCGTCGTTTGTTTGATTAATTTAATTAAGAACAAGTTGATTTAAATTAAAAGGATGGTTCTATGGAATATAGTATCGATCAGATTCGAATGTATGTTGCTATGAGTAATTGAGTAATAATAATATTTTAGACGGTTTATTTAATTATACTTTATTTAATAATTAAAATATTTTTTGATTTCAGATACAGACATGATTTGAACAACTAAAGGTAAGAAATAGCTAATAGATAATTCCTATAGAATTTCTAATATTTTTTATTATTCAAATTAAAAATAAATGTACCAATATATTAGTTTATAAAAATAAATCCATATTGCTCTCTACCCACTCTAGGCGCAGTTGTAACAGTTAGAACTTTTTTTCAACCCTTCCTACTGGTATTACTTGAAAGAGCCTCTAATATACCTATATTAGCTATTTTTATCGCATAATCTGTACCTATGCCCCGTGGCCTTTAGTCGAAGAATATTTGACACGACGATAAATCAAATAAGAGAAAACGTGAGCGAAATGCTGAACTTTTGATAAAACCTCTTACCTAACTCCTTTACCTACAGCAAAAACTTATCTTCTTTTTAGAGGAGGAATAAATTTTTAAAATCCCAATGCAAAAGCAAAGTGAATAAAAATAAAATCCAATGTTTTGAATTGCATTACAACAGGTATGGTAATAGTATTACAATTTTCTAACACGGGTGTAAAACCAAATTCCAAAACAACATAGATAGATAATTAAAATTATTGTCAATAGAAAAATATATCATAATTTAATATTACCGCCATTTTCATCCGCCTTTGTCTTTTGTTTTTCCTTTTCGGCCAGCATTAATTAACCTAATTAAAACTCCTAATCAAGTACCTAACCAAGGAGAGTGCGTTATGTTGAACTCGGAAATGTACATACATGAAAACAAGAGCTTACAGAAATACATAACTACGCACATATATAAATCGATAGTACAGTCGACAGCACATCAAGTGTAACACTTTGGACTTTGGACCGTTCTTATTACCTGCATCGTAAAACTTGAAATCGTACTGCAAGTGTTACCATTGATCTGCTGTCGACTGTACGCAACTTGATCCACCGAGAGCGAATGCATGATTTCTGCCGCAGCTGACGTTTGTTACACAACTTTAGGCACTTAGAACATTTAGAATGGAGGCGTTATATTATTAATTTGAAAATGTCAGTTAGGCCATCTGGTTGTAAGTGGTCATAGTCTCCTATGAAAATATGTAGAGTTCCAGGAGACTTGAAGATGGCACTGCATCATTATCAACAGAAATAGGTATAGGGTGGTACCTAGAAGCCTATTTCTGCAAAGAGTTCTACCCCCCAGTTATACTCTCGTAAAAAAATTCCAATATCAAAGACAGGGCCGAGGCTCACTCGCAGTCCTTCGGCCAATACTTTCTCGCTCTGTGTAAGAACAGGCACTGGCCCAAACAGAGACGTCTCCCTTCTAAAGGCTCTATGTCATATACAAAAGGTTCATCGATTCAGGCAAATTTAGCTCACTCGCTGTAAAACAGTGGAATTCGCTTACAGATCTACCACAGGAACATATTTTGGTCTCGTGATTGTAACAACTCACGTTATTTGCAATTTTGTATTGAAAATTATCAAAAATGTTCGGAGATCTGCAAGAGTTGTTCGTTCGTTTGGTTGTGTAGAGAGTTTTTGCTTTAGAATTTGTCAGGGACCGATAAAATATAGAGAGGAGCGTTAAAAAGTAAGTAATAATAATACCCGCTGTATTATCAAAAAATAAGGAGGCGTTATTTTAAGCCGGCACCAGGTACCTATTTGCGTGTCTTTTAAGTTTTACTTAACATTGAAGCTCACGTTCAGAATCTATAACTACAACGTCATAAAAAGACGTCAGTGAATATCGAATTTGAGCATTATTGCCACGTTTTGCGTACATGTCTGGCACCGAGGTTACAACAGTCTTTACTAGCAGTTAACGAGCCTATGCCGTGGTAGACATTCAGGGGAGCGTAACCTTTTAGAACTTTTGGTGAAATTGCCCAATCCTGTTTTGGGTTTCGCATTTGAAAAGTAATTAGTTTATACTCGTGCAACAAAATAATGAAAATATACTTAGCGACGTCCTGTGACGACCAAAAAGCTTTTTGAAAGGGACAAAAGAACGACTTATTTCTAGGTAAACGTGATTTTGGAGAACAAAGAGTGGGATTTAAAAAAAGTTCAGTTTTGCGCCGAGGTGGAAACATTAAGTCTTTGCAACACAGCCGCGATCTGCACGCGGCTTGCGGCCAATTGAAACGCACGACCCGCCCCATTTTCTCGTGTTTTTAAAGTCCAGTAGATAGCGCCGTTAACTATGGAAAAGGAGCCGGGGCATGCGTTTCAATTGACCGTAGGCCGCAAGCCGCGTGTGTGTGTGTCAGGCTTTAAACTCTTCATATTCATCATCTGTACGTTTATAAGTGTGTTGAAAACACTGTTTAGTATGAGTTCTCCATTCGTAAACTTTGCCGATTTGAAGTTTATCTATGGCAATCTGGCGCTGAAATGTTTTAATCGAGTCTCTAAAGAAGGATTTCATATGTCAGGGGTGTATGAAAATGCTCTTTTATTTTATGTACTAAATATCGTATGTACTTCTTTGTTTTATGTAAGAAAGAAAACCTTTTTAAAACTCATCTGTTAGGAAATAAATAGCACTTAAGCTGCGCCCAGCTACCTACTTTATTAATGAAAGAGCTTATTACAAAATGGACGTCGTCAAATCCTAATAATGTCCAAAAAAAACATCTAATTTTCTATAGCTGTCTACTATATTATCACTCTATTTCTACACTCAAGTGGAACAGCTATAGCTTATAATTAAAAGTGGAGATAAATCCTTCGTATAAATATTGCGAAATTGAAAACGACAGCAATGTCTACAATGATATGAGTTTCGGTTCACACGTTATACGAATGCAAATATTCTTTGCGTAGATTGTTTGCTGGGAGCATGTGAGCCGTGAGGATCGCTATCCACGCTTTCAGTTGTGAAGTGTGAAACAAAACACATGTGAATGTATCTCTATGTATTGACGTGTACACTGGTATTCTGTTTCAAGAATAAGCTTTTGAAACAAATGATTAGACGATTGGTTGTTTATAGAACAATAATAGTGGCTATTGTTATTTATATTATATTAAATTCTATTCTATTCTTATTATGTACACAAAACGAACCTAAAATATTGATTCGAGCAAATATTACAGTCTCGCAAAGATGTCGTTGTTTCTGTTTTGTTGTGTCAATTTTAATTTTTAAGTCTTCATAGAAGTAACTATGAATCTAATTCTTACAATAGCTTATAGCCATTTCACCATGATTAGATATGAGACTATGTAAGTTTGTTCCATATCAGTATCTAAACTACAATGATATACCACTACCACTCCTATTACAAGCTTTTTCTTAGAGTGGTTTAGGATAAAATAATCGTGAAAAACATTGCCGATCTTTTTCAAAACAAAAAGGTCATAAGTTCCGTTTCCAGCTCTGGAAGATATCCTTAGAACCGCCGTCGCAAAAGTTTTAACCGAAGATAACCAGAGCTCAAAGCCATTAAGCGAGGCATTGTTAAGTTTCAATTTATGGTTAAGAATAGAATTGCTTTAATCTTCACCTGAACAAACTGAATTCCAACGATTCCGTTATTCGGAGCGGACGGAAATCATTCAATTACGAGATACCGCCTACTGCGCCCATCATGGTAGAGCCTTATTGATGCAGAGTAGTAACAACTCTTGTATTCATTTAAATGATATTGCCACATTTCAATGGAGCTTTGCCCCACCTTCAAAACTACGTGACCATTGAAGCTGTACCTATCATTTTGTTGGGGACTTATTACAGGTTTCATATTGCATAATCATAATCAGTAGGAGTTGCGAGAGTAGTAGAAAATGATACCAAAGACAATGAATAATTCGCTACGATTTCTTACTATTTTCTGAATTCTTAATTAAGCTCGACTCGTTTGATGTACAAAACTTTATTTTAAACTAATAATTTTAATAAAAAACTAAATTATTTTTTACATTTATTCGTTATCTTGTTCATCATACGGTTGATGGTAGGGCAGAATCTGGCATTGTCATTTGCAAGCAAAAAAGATTTCAATATCGGTTTATTCAATGTTATGAGTCGCGTACCTAACGTTTCTGGTATTGTTTATCAAATGAAAAGCTTTGCCTGAACAGGTATTTGACCTAAACATTATTTCATTGAGTAAGTAACAAATATCAATTAAAATAAGAGTAAGTTACCTATATCTCCATTGATATTTCTATTACATTATCATTACATTTATCAACAGTTGTTACATTTACGACACAAAATATGCATCGACTATGGTAGTGGCACCGTTCGCAAATGTAATTTGAGTTCTGACAGGAGATAACCAATTTTGTTTTGCATAAAATGAGATTTGATCGGCATTTCACTCAAGCTTAAGCATTGAAGTAAATTGACACCTGTAGATTAGTGCTGTTAGCCATATACTTAGTTTAACCTTTCTTTAAACCGTGTTTTGTCACTTTCACACTTCGTTAAAAGGAGTCAATTTAGAAAAGGACCGTTGGCTTAACCCGTGGAGTAACTATTAATCCGCGTAATATGAGAAGGTACGCTCGAAGGGATCTATCTAAAGCCGACTTGCACCACTGTGAGAACTGAAACTTAGTTTATTTCGATATTTGTCAACTCATACGAAAATAACCATAAGTAAAATTGCATAATTTAATTACCTGGTACTACAATGTTTTTCACCAAAAAATAAAGAAGATGGGCCGCTAATTTCCGTTCCCTATTTATCCTAAATAATAAGATATCTAAAATCATTTTCGACAGTACCTAAAACAGAAAACGTTCCCAAGGGTTAACTGGCCATCCAAGGCTGATCAAAAACGTTTCCCTTTTCTTTTTACGACTGATGTCCTTATAAAACGTGTCTTGCATACTAAATTACTTGACCTAATTTTATGTTCACCACATCTACCTACATACAGGGTGTCCTTGAATACATTCGACAAATTGAAACTGGGGGTTGTACTCATGATAAATATTAAATTGGTAAGGTTTTTTTTGCCGCATGCAGCCGGAACGATGGGCCCGGACTGTCACAGAATGGGTGCCATCGGACGGTCGCCGGCGTCGGGGCAGACCTCGGCGTAGACGATATCGTTAGATACAGGGATGGGTGGCTGGAAGAGGCTCAGGACAGGGATGGATGGAAGAGAAGGGGGGAGACCTTTGCCCAGCAGTGGGACAATTTATAGGTTTACAAAAAAAAAGGTTTTTTTAATAAATCAAACTGCAAAAAAAAATTAACTGAGTACGTCACAAGTCACTCAATGGCCTTAGAAATTACCATAAGGTCAAATACCAGTGAAATAAATTCATGCAAAAAATTCAAAATACCTATAAATGTAGAAACTCCAAAACGCAGTAACGATGCACATAAATTTTTTTTTTGATAGTTTAATGTATTGTAAATATTTTTTCTCCAATTTGTTTAATTTACTTAAACGCTGTGTAGAATTAATGTTGTCACAAGCCTAACCATCCATTTAATTTTGTCGAATTAATTCAAGCCCACCCCTGCATACCGATTGAAAAGGAAAAAAAACTTCCTAATAAATTATCTATTCAGCCTTTTCTATAAGGATATTAACTTATGACTGGCACTCAGCAAAAATAACCTAGTAACGGATAAAGGAAACGAGGTTATCTGCCGTCCCGGGTCACCGGAAAACTGCTAACTATAAACTGTGCCGCGGTTCTGCGCACCTGGTATTTATTCCCGTGGATTACCTCGAGCCACGAGTTATGACAGCACAGCAAGATTACTACGTATTAAAAATATTTATTGTTCAGCTACCGGAGGCTGTGAATCAGCGGAATTACTTTCAAAGAAATAATTAAGCGGGATGCAGCGGTGATAACGTCACAGATATTTATTATAGGTATACAAATATAGAATTAAATTGAGGACAAAACGTCTAATATTCTCAAGAAATATAAATGGAATACCTAAGTAGCGTGGTGTAGTTAATAAGATAATAAGGTTTAGTTTACCCTTACAATTGTATCGATTCCAGAGATCGTATCGAGTGACAGTTGCGTTTAGTTTTAGATGTGGCGGCTACGACAGAATCACACCTATTATTATTGTGTACGAACAACATCAATGGTAGCACTTGCAGTACGATTTTAAATCTTACGACGCAGATAATAAGAACGGTCCAAAGTCCAAAGTTTTAAACTTGATCTGATGTTAGCTGTACCTAATTTAGAAGCTACAGAGTTTTTACCCTACATTGATTTTTTCTGAATTCTGACCTCTCCGAAAACTAGATCTATTTTCTTTCATCTTTTTCTTGAGAAAACTACATGGTATATGTATCTACATGTAGCTACATGATATATAATATCCCTATGGTTTCAACGTAACATTGCGATCACAACTTGTAACACGGAAATATAAAAGAAAAGTATCTCTATTCGTGGAGATCGTAGTAGAGTGCCTTCGAAGTTTGCTAAAACGACACAGAACGGTCTGTAAGAAAATATCGTCTGAACTCTGACGAAAGAGGCGCAGATTTTTTTACGTACTTATGTACCTACGTACTATTCCTACTTACGTTTATTTTCATGCATATGTTTTAGCGATTTAACTCATGTAGGGGAAAAAAAATTCGTCGCGGCGGCATCGGCAGTGCGTTCGTTCCTACATAGTTTAGCAAAATAAAATTTGCTTTCATTTGTTTATTTGCCTACTAGAATAGATCCTATTTGAGTCGAAATACGAATTGGACGAATTGAGACCGTGTCTAAATGTCGACCAAACCCCCTAATTCGATTTTGTTCGCACCACTTCTTTTTTTCAGGAAATCAGAAATAGCTACTAGTATCTCTGCTATAAGGAAATGTCAAAGAGCATGCCAGAGCTGCGGCCCGCCCCGCTAACGAACGTGTGTTTTGCTGTTAATAATTAACAGCCAAATTCGTTAACAGTTAACTCGACGAATTGAGATACATCTCTTTTTTTCGAAAGTCGGTTATAAAATAGAATAATGTTAGACTTCGTATGTTTTATAGGATTTCAATATATTACAATACAATATATTTATTAGATGTCATGCTAAGCGAAATAAAATTCGCCTTTCCGTCCCTAAGATGAGTTGGAGAAAGATTTCGTATATTTATGTGATTTGAGTCAAGGTAGCACTGATCGAAAAGAACTTTTTTTCTTCATAATACAATATTCGCATTTTTATATTCAGAACCGATTGTTATTGATATCTTACTTTTATAGAAAACAACAATATCAAAAACTGGTTTATTCTCATCTCACCGACTTCGCTATGATTAAGTTGCCGCGTATACAAAATTCGTAACTAACTTTGAACTGATAAGTTCAGTTTTGAACTGCTGAAATGTTGTACCTACTTGCAGATACTACAAGCAATAACTTTCACTTAATTTACACAAAGTTTCGAACTACGACTGTGAGTTCGATTTACTGCGAGAATTACTACAAATTGGCTACGAAACTTGCCACAAGATCTAAAGTAAGAAGAAACACCAAACTTTATCCTATGGAAAGTAAAGATATTGCAATAGAATTATTAGTTGGTAAAATTCTCATTTGACAGTAGGTACGGTCTTTCTACGGTATCGTTTGAAAAATAATTTACTTAAAAAAAATTACTTAAGTACTTTTTTATTTACCTACCTATGCTCTTACACAAGTACCTACCTATATATGCGAACTTAATTCCTTGCCATGGTATGGCGGGTTCAATATTTATATGAGGTAGGTATCGCCATTTATAGTCTTGATCACGAGACTGACATAATTTATGCCACGAAAGTCGTTTTGATTGGTAATATATAGTATAGGTATCTTGTTTTCTTTCTCCAGCCAAGCAGCACCTAGCTAATTCCTATGGTTGAGTTAGGTATCAAAGAGGTACACGCGGGTAGAGCCGCGTGCATATGTTCGTATGCGAGATAGTAATTACAGCGACATTTCATAGTGACATGTATACGCTGGAATAATGAACGACCACCATTAATCTGCATCGTGCATATTATTTCTCGCTGCAAGCATACGCTGAGATGCATACTAATGTCCTCTGCAATACAACTTTCAGATTATTTACTCATGGGAAATATAGATAGAGAGAATTAGCGTTTCACAGGACTCACTGCATATATAGGTAATCACTGCAGAGAGTACAATGTTTATGTTGGCATACAGCAGGGATGTATTTTAACTTTAGGTAATATTGCAATCGTTCGTATATTACAGGTAAGCAATATACTCGTACACCTTGTCCACATTTCTCATAACGGCCCGCATTTTGAAAGTCGGTAAATGTCATACATAAACTGAGAACCGACATTTATCGAATATTTACTTCCAGAAGTCTGGTGAAATAGAAAAACTATTGCCTTAAAATGTCCCGGTTAATTAATATTTCTAACTGTATTCTATCGCCACACGCCGCTTTGCATACTAATACAAACCCTATTTACCGGAATACGTGAACTTCGAACTAGTGATGTCAATAATAAAACATTTTTTGACGACAAAAATTGGTCTTGTTAAAACATTTTATTGTTTCCATATTTAGTAGTAGAAAAAAATGTTAGACAGACACACAATCCTCAGCGTTGGCACCTTTTCCTTGCAAAGTGGTGTAAATGTAAATTCAAAAATATGTTGACGTGCAAAAGTGTACACAACGTGCTTACTTGCAATAAAGAAATTTGACTTTGACAAGGTATAGTTACAAGAAGAAGAATATTTGGTTTAGCTAAAAACTTAAATTCAAAATTCATAGAAAATGCCTGATTCCATGCTATTTTTGAGATATAAGCGAATAAAAAGACAAACATAGGTATAGTCCATTGAGTTTTACAAAATATATAGGTAGAGCAGAACTGTAAAAAAAGAGAGGACGACCTTTACCTACTAAACTAATACCATGAGTCAAAAAGCACGACCAAAAATGCCATACCAAGACAGAGTAGACCAAGTCTTGATAACTTTCGATAAATCGAAGATAAAATAAGAGAAACTACGACTAGCAACGAAACCAAAACCAAGAAGTAAGATGTCTCGGGCAACCCCAGAGGCATTTCCTCGCTGTATCGCAATACTGAGTCGCCGAAGCGAGGTAGCTGCCAGCGTCCTATGCAGCATTCCACAGAACGGGGATCTTGGCGACGTGTTCGTTATTTAGTATTTAGTTTTGTTTTATAGTAATGTTATTTCTAGATAGTTACTAATTTAGTTTTATTTTTTTGAATAAAAATGTACCTATACGTATTATCTATTTATATAAAAAAGCAAGACCAAAATTACGGTTCCGAAAGAGATCAGACGTACGTTTGCTCATCACTAACTTTTATAGAAAAGAGCCTTCGCAGGAACCTTGTCCACCAAGGCCTCACGTATAATAGCTAGATCCTTTTAGCCACCGACACGGGTGGGCCAGCCATTTAACAGCCTAAAATATATATTTCCGCTTTAATGGATTGTAACTCTTTGGCTAGGGTAGTTTGTGAGTTAGGTATGATTTCGGCAAATATAGTGTGACCATTGAATTTAAATCTCTGAGAATGACATTGAATTTATTAAGACTAACCGGTTATTTCCCTTTTGTTATAAACGTAGTTCACATAATTAGGTTATGTACAAATTGTACTGTTTATGTTAGTAAGTTGTATATATGCCAATGACCGCGATCCGTATTTTTTACCGCACAATGACAGCGCCCATGCGCTGCGATAATTTCAAGAGAACTTGAATATTTATATGTTAAAAATAATAAAAACACAATTTTAGGAACTATGACTATTTAGCGTAGACACTATTTAGACTACCGCCTGAGTTGGGTGTCGCTGATCAAAAACAGTTCCTGTATAGTACAGTTATAATACTCTTTGATACGATGTAGTTCCGTTTTTGCTTTGTTTTTACATACATTCGAACTAACAAACTCTCTGTAACTAAAACTACGACTGTCGATCAGATTCAACCCTCCATAGACTAAAGTTCCACACAAAACTTCGGGATATGTTTCTCTAATGCACTCGGGCATATCGGGACCTGTTTCACGTAGTGAGTTTCATAGTTTATATACTTCAATCTTTCCTAGAACCTACAGATTGTTGGTACTCCTAGATATATTATTTGTCAGTCATAATATGGACGTTGGCGTCGATGCTACGAGGCTACGAGATTCACTACGAGCTCGTAGCAATCGTAGCGTCATGAAATTAAGGGTACAATATAGTGTTAGAATATGCTCATACTCATTTATTTTAACCTTATAGGTACACAGGGAACACTTGGTTACGTCATAATTGTAAATATTGTAATCATACATTTTTAATAATATATTATATTACATGGCTCGATAGACAAAGAGGCAGAAGGGCAAAAAGCAGACCCACTGTATTGTGTCAGTGGTCACTAGAAGTAATTAAACTAAAAAGTAACTAAAATATTGTATGAGAGCTAATAATACATACTTTCTTCATTAGGTGTACATTATAAAAAATAGAGTAAAGATATAATTTGCCATTACTCTTCAAGTAACTTTATGAATAGGGTCAAAAAATAAATTATTTTCATTAATTTCCTCTCCTATACTTTAATTTTCTTATCGAAGATAGAAAAGTTTTAGATTTTTTAGAAGTACATCACTCTCTAGCGGCAATAATAGTGTCGTTTGCCCTTAAGTATAATCATTACGTAGGTACGACCTTTCGTTATGAGGTGTCATAGTACTGCCCCCAAAAGAAAAAAGTGTGTAAACAGTCGTTAAAGACCTTTAACGGCAGTCCCCCATAAATGTGTTCCAATATAGTTTTAAGACTTGTCAACACCACCATAAAGGGTACATAAAACCAGCGGGTAGTAGTAAGATAAGTCGTTCTTGTACTATAAAGCTAAAGTTTAAACACTATAAAATAGATTAAGCTACTATGTAAGAAATAGGTAGAGATCAAAGAAACAAGTGAATTATTACAAAAACTAAAAAAGACTCTCTCTAATATTACCCTCCTCTTTTCGTCAGTCGTGTAAAGCTTAATTAATATGTAGCCTACAATAGCAAAGAAAAGCCCCTAAAATTAATTGTTCGTTATAGTTTGCCGCCTAAGCAGCTTAAATAGATTGTAATTAATTTCAATGCACTGCAATCTAATTACGAAACTCAATAATACACCCATTGCCACGCTCAGCTCCTAAATTGGCCGACACCAAACTGACACGGCCTGGCGATGGCGCGTGGAGGGCGGCTTGGTGTCAAATAGATACAGGCTGTGTCGGGGGCCGGCTTTTGTCTGTAGACTGCAGTACTGCATACTAATAGTACTATAGGCCTCGACAGAACCCTCGATGTAAGGGAAAGTCTGGGATATAAAAATAGATTGATGATGATTATTGAGAGAAGTATCACTGGCTCAGAGGTTGCGCACGATCAATTGGGTTGTCACGATAATTGGTTTGTTTCCCCATAAAATTCAGGTTTGTCTGTCACGTACAGGGGTTGAGCCTGCCACAAAGTGGATTCTATTCATCATCAGTCTATTTATATTGCCCCACTGCTCGCGCACAGACCTTCCCTTACATCGAGGGAGCTCGGGCCATAATCCACCACGCGAGCCCAGTGCGGGTTGGCGGATTTCACATGCCTTAGATTTTTTTTTCTTCTACGGCATGCAGGTTTCATCACGATGTTTTCCTTCACCGATTTGAGAGCACTCGGCAAATGTACGTAAGATTTTCCGTGGAAAAAATTAGGGTAACTCATTGGTACGTGGCTGCCATGGCTGGGATTCGAACCTGGGACCTCCGTATCGCAAGTCCTTTGATCCGACCACTGAGCCACCGAGCTCTTTCTATTATAATTTCTAATAGGATTCTATTACAATCGCAAATAGATTATAATGTAATCACTGCATAGCTTGTAAGGGATGAATGTAGTGACCATTACAAAGGAATGATATAGATTCTGCTGTGTAGATATAACATTAATTGTCGTAATTCTATTGTCCCTTGTTCAAATTAAAAATACTCGGCATTACGGAGCGCAAATTAAAGTCCCTTTAGAAGTTCCGTCCTAGTTTTCCTGGATAAACTATTTTTCTCCTTCATCTAAATGAAATCAGAGGACGGTGGATTTATTTATGCCGTCTTCTGGTAAATGGGAAATTAACTTTTGCGAAAGTCTCGCTCGTCTTCTGAACTAATAGCTGTACTAAGGGCATAAAAGAGTACTTAGGAAAATACTGATAATAAAAAGGAAACTTCGTTTACTTTGTGGTTTATCATAGGTACAGTCAACAGCACATTAATAATGTTACCGTTTTGTGTGGGCTAGTCACGCTGTGTGAGTAAAGGGCCTTACCCATCAATTACTTTGGCACTGTATTTGATTCAGGGTCGTTTCCAATCCGCATTTAAGATTAGAATAGTGTGTGAGGTTATTTATAAGCAGGTACAGAGTCCGCGACGGAATAAACCTCCTTTACATATGCGATTAGACTATGAGTTTCATTCATGGAAAAGATTGTGTGTGTAGAAATATTTAATCCGGCATTGGAGGGCTCAACCGATTTGGATGCGTTTTTTCTACAATAGGTTTTAAATTCAGATTGGCTAGATTTTGTTGTTCCAATCCAGGGATATTGCAGTAACGGATATGGCAAAATAAGTTTCTGCTAAAATAAATTATTATCTTACCTATTGTCTCAAAACAAGCAGAAATTAATTTAAGAAACAAAAAAAACGACTGCAAAAAATTTAAGCTGCTTTGATTAAATTTTTATAGCCTACGTCACTTCTACAATCAAGTCAAGCCGTTTAGGCTGCAAGCGCATGCCAAAGAATTAGACATACTTACATACACCCGAAAAACATAACCCCCCTTCTTGCTCAGTCGGGTAAAAATAAACAATATCTTTCAAAGTAAACTATGAAGTGAGAATTAGATTAGGTGATAGGAATCTCCAAACTTTTTCTGTCTTGGGCTTGTTCAGCAATAGACGTTTTCAATTTGTCAATCTGAATTTTGTGAGGTAGGTAAATAAGTATCTAAGTAGTAGGGAAATTGAAACGATAAGTAGGTAAGTAATATTTCGGAAATTAATTAAACATTTTCAAAACAAGAAAGTGTATACAAACTTACTTTTCAAGTAACCTCATTAAACTTGGTACCAGCGAATTTGTTGGTAATAAGTATTTAAAATGTTTCAATACTCAATACTCAATATATTTATTGCATTCCATAAGTTATAATACAGATGTTCATATACTTAACATTAAAATGTTACTTACAATGTTCTTTATGGACCTTGTTTAGGCGCAGCAATACAAGAGAGAGACGACATTTCTTCTTCAAATATAAAATAAATTGTAGTTATTAAGAAGTAATAGGTAGCGATTGTTTATTATATTTTCTCATTTAGAAATTCATCTACTCTGTAATAGCATTTAGCATGTAGGTGTTGTTTTAGCAGTCGTGTGAATGTTTTTTCATTTGTTGCATTTTTTATTTCGTTTGGAAGATGATTATATATTTTTATGGACATGTTCAATGTACCTGATAAGTGGAGATTCAACCGAGAGATTGTAACTGGTACTAGTTTTGTTTTGCGGTTTGATCTGAGTGGATATTTGGTTGGGATATCTTCACGTTTTAAATAGAATTCGGGATATTTTCGGACAAATTTACATATTTCAAGGATATAGATACAAGGTAATGTGAGAATTTTAAGTTGTGCGAAGTGAGGCTTACAGCTATCGGTTGTGTCAATATTTACTAGGATTCTCACCAGTCGCTTTTGTACAGTAAAGAGGGTAGGTGCGTCTACACTACTTCCCCATAGGATAGTACCGTAACTCAGCCATGAGTATGCATAGGCGTAGTAAGTGACAAGTGCTGTTTTAAGATCGGTCGTTTTTTTTATCTCACGGAGAGCGTATGCAAAGCTGGATAGTTTTAGTCTAAGCTTTTTTATATGGTCTTTCCAATTTATGTGCGTATCTATATTTAAACCTAATAGTGTGAAATTTTTAACTATATCAAATTTAATATTATTGAATTTAAAATTTATGTCAATGGGATTTTTTTGGTAGGGATGAAATGTCATTAGTTTTGTTTTATTATAATTTATTTGTAAGTTATGTTCGCGCAGCCACTTATCGGTCTTGTCAAGAATTGAATAGAGTCTTTCCTGTAGATCTACGTTGTTAAAGCACGATGTAACTAATGAGATATCATCGGCAAATAATACACAGGGATTTTTCATAATTTTAGGCAGGTCATTAACATAGATCAGAAAGAGGAGACAACCAATTACGCTTCCTTGTGGTATTGATGCTGTAATGGCTCTACCATCAGATCTGATATGTTGTATTTCAGTCGTTGTGTGGTTATAATGTTCAATCTCAACATACTGTTGTCTATTTGTGAGGTATGATGTAAACCACTTATGAGTGATACCGCGGATTCCTATGCCGTATAATTTATCTAAAAGTATACTATATTGGACTTTGTCGTACGCCTTCGTCATGTCAAGTAAAATACCGATTGCATATTTCTTATTATTTATAATATTCAAAACTTCTTGCATATATTTATAAACTGCAAGAGTCGTCGAGCGTTTTTTTCTAAAGCCATTTTGGGAATCGTCAAAAATTTTATATTTTTCGCAAAAGCTGTATACACGATCGCACATTATTTTTTCGAAAACTTTCGAGGCTGAAGGTAAAAGCGCAATGGGGCGGTAATTGTTAGGATCTTTTTTATCAATTTTCTTATGAATAGGTTTTACCAGAGCTATCTTCAATAAATCTGGAAAGATGCCTTCTTCAAACGATTGATTAACCAGCATTCCAAATGGTATCGTTAGCTGTTCTGCACATTGTTTTAATATATTTGGTGGTATTTCGTCAATTCCGTGACTTGTTTTGTTTTTTAGATTTTTTAATACTTTAAACACTTCCATATATGTAACTGGTCCAAGGAATAGTGTATTTTCGGCTGGATTTATCACCGGAAGACTATGGAGGCAAAGAAGTTGTTAAAAATATTTGCTATTTCTCTCGGTTCGGTATAAGAGGTACTATTTATTTCTAATTTTATGTTATTTTTTTCTTTTACTTGTTTTTTATTTGTTCGTTCATTTATGATATTCCACATTGTTTTTGTTATGTTATTCGATTTTTTAATTCTATTTATGTAATTAATTTTCTTGGATTTAGCAACAACATTCTTTAGTATTTTTTCATATTTTTTATAATAGTTTTGTAGTATTTGGTTATTAGATTTTAGTGTGAATATTTTTAACAGTCTTTTATTTTTACATGATTGTTTAATGCCTGTAGTTAACCAGTATTTTTTATATGTTGGTTTGATTTTAAATTCTTGTTTAGGGATACATTTATTTAGTGCTTTTAATAGTATTTTTTCGAACAATTTATAATTTTCATTTATATTTTTATTTGTTTTTATTATATCGTTCCATCTAACTTTATTAAGATCTGTTTTCAATAACTCTATGTTTTTTTGGTTATAGACCCTTTTCATAGTATGCCATGTTGTATGTTGTTTGTATAGTGGTATTTCCAGATGTATGATTGTTGCTAAGTGGCTTGTAAATCCAAAGTCCTCTATAGTTGTGTGAAAATTGTCGTTAAAGTTTGTAAATATTAAATCTAAGCAAGTTGATGATGTTTGTGTTATATGTGTGGCGGCCTTTATTTGTTGGGTTAGTTTATATTCTGACATGAGTTCTAGAAGTTCATTAGTTGTCCTACAGTTTTTGAGGATGTTAGTATTGAAGTCGCCTCCTATTATAACTTTAGATTTATTGAATTTTTTGTCTATGAGTATTAGTAATAATTTTAATTGATCAAAAAATTGTTTCTCTTCTCTTGTATTCCAGTGTATTGTTACTATTAATAAATTTTCTTTCGTCAAATATGTAGCACAAGCTTCCAACACATTTCAAATTGAATTGCGGTTATTTCGTTTTCAATTCTATTTATCGTGTATATTTGTTTAATACAAATAATGTTGGTGCTGGTTTATTTATTATTTCGGTAAATTCTCATGTAGATTTGCCAATTTGTTTATTTACAAACCTATCTATATTCAATATACAGTTTCCTCCTTTGGACTAATTTAAATCCATAAAAGTCCGTCTAAGTCTTCCTTGGATTCTTCACCTGTTCCGCCAACCTCTCTTCAAATGTGTATATATGCTATACATTTATACAATTAGGCACCTATTAATGCCCTTATAAATAAATAAACTCTTACATTTTGTGAAAACGTAAACCTGTGGTAATTTAGTCATTTCTAAATTAACGTGTCTATTATTTCAGACAATAACGTACTCGTAACAAACACACAGATACAAGAAGTGGAATAGCGAAATGAGAAAATTCCGGAATCCCGTCGCTCCCAGATCCATTTTGTGTTAACAAGTTATGTCTTATGAAATTCCCAAGGGCATGTCTCTGTTTTTTTCACAGTAAGTAGAAAAATAGGAAGATTTGCAAGTTCATAATAATATGCTCAGTGACTGTATAGGCATCCAAGCTAGGAAGAAACGGTTACATGGTGTCAGTTTTTCTTAAATATTTTATATCTCTTAACCAGTTTTCTATGTTAAGGCTTCTAGTTTATATGTATTTGTACAATTATAATTTGTTACACACTGTTTAGAAGACATACAACTTTGTAAGCATATTGATTTCTTCTCGAAATAAAATATTACTTTATTTTGGAAAACCAGCTTTCAAGCTTTTCGTTCTGTATACTACGTATATACAGGGTGTAACGTAAAGGGTGTATGAAGCCGAAGGGAGGGTGTTCAGTATCGGTACCTGAACAACTTTTGTTCTACGACTTTTCGATTTTCTCAATTTTTTTTTTGACTTTTCATACATTTTGTACAGGTCAGCTGATCGATTTGTATGAGGCATTAATTTGTTTTTATTTTTTATTCGAAAAGTCGTAGAACAAAAGTTGTTCAGGTACCGATACTGAACACCCTCCCTTCGGCTTCATATACCATTTACGTTACACCCTATATAATCGACTCTATGCGAGTTAGAATATAAATATATGCATCACTTCCGATGTAGTTCTTTTTTCAAACTCAAAGGTATCTTTATTAACAAACTATTATATAATAAGTATAACTAAAATAATAATAACGAAATTAAATAAAATTCCATGGCCTACATTAGAAATGCACGTCTCTGAGATTAAACGTTTCTTTTAGAAAACCGTTTAAACTGGACTCATTAGACCTCCATTAAACGTTATTAAACCCGGTGGAGCAAGTGTGCCTACCTAAACAACTCTACTCTGGGTCGCTTCGGGCACCAGTCCAGGAAACTTCGCGAAGTGCCGTTCGAGATACGGCCGCGGGTATTCTATGACACTAAATGCTGTTTGCAATTTTGCATCGAGCATGCTATTGGATTTTTCGGGATTTGTACACAAGTGGTTTCGATAGGATTTTCTTATAAGGCGAGGAACGCCTTGCTTGAACTAAACGACGCACTAATATTGAGCTTATAATTTAGATACTAGTATCGATCGGGTTGCTGGTACATACATAGCTAATATATGGTGTAACGGAAAGGGTATATGAATCTATATCGATTTTTCGAAAATCGATAACTGGACGATTTTTCTTCTATACGACTTTTCTATTTCAGTTACGTCTTACATTCCCTTTCCGTTTCATCCTGTATATGCCTGCCCCTGTATATATACCAACCCTCGTTTTGTGAAGCTAATTTTTAGCTAGCGATGAAACAGCCGTAATAAAAAGGAATGATGATCCGTAAAAGTTTTCCATTGATTTACCATAATGTGAAAATTGAATTGCTCCACGGATCATTAAATACGACGACTCAATTTTCGAGATTTTTTTACTTCTGAGCGGAGCATGAAGTGAGTAATGAAACTCGGGCGGAGAATAGAAAAGAATAGAAAAATAGAGAATAGAAAATAAGAAAATTCTTCCACAATTAATAAAAATACAAATATGGAGTCACTGTGCCGTGCTCTTCACTCCGCCTCTGCGGAACATCGTCTATCTCGCGCTTGAGTTTAACAGCTGGCAGCCCCTTAATGCCGTTGTTGGATATTTAAGTTACATACCAATCTAAAATTAACCAGAAGTCTACCATTGCGTATCACAAAAAGTTTGTGATTGCTTCAAAAAGTTACCGTCTCGCCTGTCTCTAAATGGAAGCTTGGATTCTTGTTATACTTACTTATGAGTTGTTTTCTCTAGTGAGTTAAATATTTACTTAGTTCTGTCTGACGGAGCCAAAATAAGAGTATGTTGCTGCCTACTTTTTGGTGCATTTTGTATGGGCAGTGGACTTATTTGTCGAATTAACATAATAAATTAAGCCACGAGAATGTCTTTTCAAAATATTTTGAACTTATACGCCCCGTTGTAAATAAGTTCTTAAGAAAATCTTTTTAATGCTGAGACATTTTTTTTCTTATATCGACTTTATTCCTATACTTGCCTAGTTTGAGAATGTTATTATAATTTTATAGGAGGTACCTATTTTTTACATATTTATGGAAATTATAATTGTATTTTGTACAGCCCTAGGAAGAAAACGGACTCAATACAGTCGATCATTAAAAGCTGAACTGTAAAAATAAATTACAAAGAAACCTTCGTCTTTATAGAGCTTTAATGTTGTTGATTTAACAAGTACTTTTACTCCTGGTGGTCGCTATAAAGTAAAAACAGATTCTCTAAGAAATTCCCAAGGGTGCTCATCAAAGAAAAAAAGAAAAGTGCAACAGTGATGTATTTAGGTAAATCTGTAATTGGCGACCCCTTCGGTTATCTACCATCAAATCAAGAAAAACTCGTTAAGATATGATCGAACCTGGGACTTCCAAAATTCGAACAAAATGTGACGACCACTGAACGATTGCTCGGCTCTCATCAATTATTTTTTTGATTTGATATTGTAGAGTCGTGGTAGAAAACATATTAAAATGCTATCATTTTAGTCAGGACGGGAAGCGTGCGTACTTTATTTATGTACGAGTAGTACCGGCGATACGATTACTAACATTATTTTTTTTTAAATGCCTCTAAAAATGACCAAAATCAAGACACCTATTTCCATTTTTTTGTTTTTATTTTTTTATTAATTAGTCCTACATATCTGAACTGACAAAAATGACACCTGTATATGTGGTATGGTATTCTGCTAAGTAACGGCGGAATCCGCCAACTAGATATTCATATAGCAATACCTATCACTATCACCCATTTATATTTACCTACATTGATATTTTATATCTATCATTCCTAAAGTTGTGGAAATTACTTTCTTCGAGGCGCCATGACTATTATTATAGAACCAGGGTCGCCAGTGACCCCAAAGCAGGCCCTGGGCGACCGTTTGTGGAGGAAACGGGTGCTTCCGGCGACGACCCGCTCACGTAATCGCGCGACCTGAAAACCTAAGTACCCACAGCACCCGGTCATCACCTGCACCTATTTCCTTGTTTTTAATCTATTGGACCTTTTTACTGTCCTTATTAATAATAATATCAGTTTGTTTCTTATACTTAAAGTATTGCGTATAAATATTATCTTCTTCCTGGGCAGAGAAGGCCGATAATCGGGTTGAATGGCGTGCATTGGAAGAGGCATCATGTAATGATGATGACCGGACTGATAATGATGACGAATGATTATCTTATTGTTCATTGCGTAGTGTTTTATTATTATTACCAACAACAGCGTATAGTTTCTGGATGATCAAATATTTATAGAGGAGGGAAATTATGCGCATGATGGGAGAATTTTCCATAGCAACTTTGCATGAAAATATCAAAAAGAAAATAGTTGTATATCTAGAGACAGCATCGGGAATACGAGGTGCACCACTTGGACTGCCGTTCTTAATGCTACTGATTTCATGTAAAAGGTAGGTAAAGCTAACAGGTCAAGATCAAGTGCAACACTTTAGACTTTGGACCGTTCTTATTATCTGCATCGTAAGATTTAAAATCGTACTGCAAGTGTTACTATTGGTCTGCTGATGTCCGTACCTACCTTTTGAAACACATCATATGTAATGGCAATCGGGCTATTGTAGAGAGTAAGTACGGGATCGTAGATATTGTGGGTATTCTATTGTAAGGACAGAGTTCATTTTCCATTATTGCACAATAAAGATTGCAATCGGCGTTTTAACATAAGAGCCGACAACGACTTTGAAATAAAAACACGCGCCTCTACTCTCCCCAATATAGACTAGCGTTGCAATAAACAGAGGAATTCTGGAGCGAGGTAAGTATATTTTTATTGACTGATTTTCCCGACCGCCTGACGTAGGATGAATATTTTTCGAGTGTATGTTTCGGTTATTTTGTCACCTTCATCAACTACAACTATTTTAGTACAGTTTTATTTTATTTTAGTTAGTTATATTTTAGTAAGTACTTTTATTTTTTGTTTAATATTGTAAGTTTAGTAAGTTAGTTTATATTTTTAGTTATTTGAATAAATATTATAGTACCTACCTATCTATATACTATTTTATGGATTTTGCCGTAACAAAAAGGTGTAGTTAGATTCGACTTTGATCACGAAACTGACAGGTATATTTTATGCCTGAAGGCAGGAAGGCTTTGCTTCGATTTTATTTTCGTATATTATTTTTTCTTCAAAAATGTTTGTCATGCTAAAATGTACACAACATACTTTGCAATAAAGTGAAATGATTCTGATTCTATGGTATGTATCGTATGCATCTGCTGGCTAATAGCAATTTGAAAAGCGTCTTCATTAGCATTTTCACGAAAATACCCGTCGCATTCAAACGTAAAACCCATGACTGTAAGTAAAATGTAAATGACTTCAGCTTCATCTAAATGCATAGAGCAAGCCGCGCACGGGACGTCCGCAACATGCAGCGATGTCTAGTCAGCGCTTCACAGCTGTGGTTTAATTCGCTTTGCGAGCTGCCAAGAGCAGGGCATAGACTAGACTAGAATATCTATACATATAATAAGACTGTAAAACAGTTGTGTCTGTACATTGGATATTTTTTGAAAAGAATAATTGTAATGTGTTTTAGGATCGATAAACCATCAATTTTTAGAATTTTTGTCTGTTTGTCGGCTTGTCTGTTTGTCTGTGACTTTGTGCAAGTATCACACCATAACTACTGAAGGGATTTTGATGGGAGTTTAACTAGGAGATAGGTGAAATATCCGGACAGCTCATAGGCTATAAGTCATGGCGATATGTGATGTGGAAACAAGGATCCAGAGAGGAAGATCTGCCTCCTGATTTCCTCAATCCTCCTCCTCTACGCAAACGAAGTTGCGGGGTACAACTAGTATATCTAGAATATGAGCAGGGTTGCCAGATGTCCGCTATTGATCTCTGGGGGAAAATTTTCACAAGACTGGAATATAAAATCTGTATTGGTGTAGACATTTTTCTAGCTAAAATATAGGTTTATAAGGCAGTATAGAAATGAGAGCTCAGTGACGATGTGGTTAGGACACCATGGACTTCTGTTACGAATTCCCGAGATAGAAACGGTCGGTCATATACCAATGAAATTAGCCATACATGTAGAACTAAATGTATCACTAATTGGAACAAGCATTATGATGTATATGAAATTGTTGTGGATCTATCAAAATTTGCTTAACAAAACTAGCCTCAAAATATCATCAGTCATGCATTATTACGGTTGATCTTGGCACAAAGGGGATAAAGATTTATAACCTTAAAAAATCCTAATGTCAGTATATTGTATTATGTAATACGAGTAGAGATGTTTGGATTTTTCATTGTTGTTTACTTTTCCATTAGGATACATTTCCATTAGGAAGCAATTATAAACCCTTGTCTTACCCTTGCCGCGAATGAAACTCTAGATTCGAGGTTCATTATTTAATATTTCTTACGTCTTTTTCCGGCATACTGTTTGTTTGTTTTCATTTTGAGGCATCATTTTTATTCCATGGCATTTATAAGCAAATTAACTCACCCGATAATAACTGAGAGCCCAGATATTCTGTCCCAAGTATATTCCTGTGGTCCCCACCATGGTTCATAAGTATTTGGTGTGTACTGTACTATAGTTTGTATGTCAACGATTCATAGTACTTACAATAATAAATAGGAATGGTAAGCAGGCAGTATGCAATGCAATGTAATTATAACGCAAAATAAACATTTATACAAAATAAGCATTAAGGTAGTTGTTATAAGAGTGATATACTCGTAGTGAGGTCTCTACACAATACATAATATTTATCTGATAGAGAGCTGCCACTGACTTGCTTATCACTTGACTATAAGGTAAGCTAGTAATAGTACCTATTGAAACCTACACAATTCTAAAATTATTGTAGTGCTTATCTACTTAATCACGAACAAAACTATGTGACACCCTATTCAGAACTTTGCATAGTGAAACTTTATAGCTGTCTCTGAAAGTGAAACGGGCGGAGACACGGGCGATAATTTTGCGTGGAAACTGATGGTTATACAACTTACCTGCTCGAGAAATGCGAAGGCAGAAAATATCTACGCAATTTATCTGTGGTGTAATACTCCCTCAATCCATAAACATAAGGATAACGTCTAACCCGTTCTTGTTAGTATGAGGACGGAGGAGAGTTTGTAGTTTATTTTTCGAAATTTTATGCGATTCTTTGCATTACCTATTTGTTTATGAATACTAAAATTGATAATTTATATTACGCATAATACAATACACATTATGGTATTTTATTTTGATGCCGATAAAAAACCTAACGAACGATTAACTTTTGGTGATTTAACTATGACACTTGTAAACAAAATAAAAGTTACTTCATACTCTTAAGATTTGCATTCTTTCAAGGTTAAACATAAAGCTGGATTACATCTATAGACATTGATCGTGTCCGGCACGTGCCGTGGCGAACATGAAATTATTCTTCTATACAATGTGTATAAAGGTATTATTATCTACCGTATCGGGTAGCGCAGACGAGGACAGTACACCTTGTATAGGATAATATGATTTTGTTTGCCACGCCACGTGCCGGACACGCTCAATGTCTGTAGATGTAAACGAATTATAATTAACGCCGCATACTGATCTACATAATTGTCCTCAGTGAGGCGCGTGCGCGCGCGGATGGTGCGCGAAGATGGGGGGGCCGCGGCGCATGTCCAGTGCGCTGCTGCTGCCCTTCGCGCTCCTCTCCCTCCCATCCACAGACGCTGCCAACACAACCAGTTACAGAGTAAGTTATAATATACGCACGAACTCTCAACTCTAAAATGTATACCTTCATTAATTTCGCTTTGCGTGGTTATTATGTGAAAAATATTAGAATATTATACCCACCAATATTATTACCACTGGGTAAAGATAAAAATGCTCGTTTATAATAATAAAGACAGTTAACTTGAATAACTGTCCAAACGTATTTTAAAAATTATTAAAAGTTGGTCTCACGTTGGGCGCCAAAATAAGGAATGTTACAATTGGCGCCGTGACCAGGATTGAAAATAATCTGGTCAAAATTTATTAACTTGCGCAGAACTGCACACAATACAGTGAGAATTGGTATAATCTGTCAAAGGTAGTAATATTCCTCATAGTAGGATCAGCAACAAAAGTAGCTGTATATTTCAAATAAGTAGAACATACTTAATCAGCCATTTTAATTAAAGTTCCATTTGGATTACTTATGTTCCAAAAATCCTAAATGTTAACAAATGAGGTTATAATGAATCACTAAGCTAACATATCAGTGTATGATATGTTAGCTTCGCACCGTGGGCAATAGATATCGTTACATAGATATGGAAATTTCTTAAACGAGAGTTATAAATAGATCAACTTGAATTCTCTCTTAAAATCTTTAGTAGATAAAAATGAACCTTGATACGTCGCGTCGCCGCAAGTCTAAGTTAAGTACGTAGATAAAAATGTGTCGACGATTTCAACATTTTCTTCTAGAGCGCTTTAACCGTTTTAATCTTTTGTATACTTTGATGGATTGGTTGATCTTTCGTTTCGTCATCTTTATTTTATTTTATTTATTTATTTAGGTTCTCCAACAACACATACATTATACATTTAATAACAAACAGTATTCAGATGGCTGGTTCTGATGTATGTGTCTTTTATAGGAGGACACAACATTCATAACAGCGCGCATGCAGAGATTACAAACATAATATAGTTATGATTAAGATAGTATATAGATAAATAAATATAAGATAGAGTAATATAAGATAGTATAGTAAATTAACAAAGAGTGATAAATGAAATTAAATTAACTGTGTGATCTAATGTTTCTGTGACTTCCGAATCTCACTTTTAAATTTAGTGAGTTTATGATAGAAAATATCCAGGTCTGGCGACTCCGAGTTCACTTCGTTGTATTTCCTACATATTCTTGTTATTGGGGAGTGATGACCAATGTTTGTTCTACTAGGTGGTGGGGCAAACGTTTTTCTAATAGGAGATCTGGGCAGATTGAAGGGTACAGCTATTTTGATTCGCTCGAGAAGTGGTTCGCATTGTATTATGCCATTGATAGTTTTATGTAAAAATGATAAGTCGTGGATATTCCGGCGATTACGTAAAGTTTCGATATTAAAAAATGATAGCCGTTGGTTATAAGGGGATCTATGGGAGATGCCCTCGGAGATGAAAGATATATGTCTCGTGAAAGCACGCTGTATGGACTCAATACGTTGAGAATGTTTAGCATACGTTGGATTCCAAACAACACTGGCATATTCTAACTGGCTGCGGACTAGTGCATAGTATAGAACCATTTTTGTTTTGACTTTTAATGTTTTTGAGTTTCTCTTAATAAAACCTAGCATTTTTGCTGCCTTTTTCACGATGGCTGAAGTGTGCGATATAAAGTTTAGTTTATTGTCTAATATTACGCCCAAATCACGTACTTCGTTGACCTCTAGCAGGGAGTCACCATTTATATTGTATGAAGAGGAAAGTGGTTGGCGCTTGCGACAATAACTGATATAGGAGCATTTGGCTGAGTTAAGAGTCATACTGTTTGAATAGCACCATGATACAATGCCATCTAGATCACGCTGGACTAGCATGACATCATTCTGAGAATCGATTTTCTTGTATAATTTGATGTCATCAGCAAAGATTGAATAACTGCAGTGATTAATATGGAGGGTGATATCATTGACAAAAATTGAAAAAAGCAAGGGACCGAGGTGTGATCCTTGGGGTACACCAGATTTTGCATGGAAAGTTTGGGATTCATGGCCCATTACTGACACTACTTGAGGCCTCTTTTCTAGGTAAGATTTGAACCAAGCTAACAGGGTGCCGTGTATTCCGTGGTACTCAAGTTTTTTCAACAGCAGTGAGTGATTCACTTTGTCAAAGGCACTGGTAAAATCAGTATAGATCGCGTCAACTTGGTGTCCTTTGTCTATTTCATCAGATAGATCTGAAACGAAGCATGCTAAATTAGTTTGGACAGACCGACCGGCTCTGAAACCATGCTGGTGCGGCGACAAGAAGTTATCTATATGCCGGGCGATTGTGGGGTGTAGTAGAGACTCAAATACTTTAGCTACACAAGAAAGAATGGCAATTGGACGGTAATTCTTCACATTATTGTTGTTATCTTTTTTAAATATTGGTATGACTCGAGTATTCTTCCACTCTTGAGGGAATATTCCATCAGCAAGAGATTTATTAAAGATTAAGGCCAAAGGACCAGCCAGTGCAGTAGCACTTAGTTTGAAGAATATTGGTGGGATACAGTCATGACCAGCACCCTTTGTGGTATCGAGCCGTTTTAGTTTAGTAGTAATCTCTTTTTCGCTGAAACATATATTCGAGGAAAGATAGTATAGGTTACTGGGCAAAGCGTAATTCAAAGAAGCGTTGCGCTGATCGTCGGAGTATACGGAAGAGAAGTGTGAAGCAAAAAGATTTGCGATATCAGGACCATTGCCAGCTGTACAGTTATTTAGGTGCATACTGGTTGGGTATGTCGATTGGCCGCCTCGCTTGTTGCGAACAAATTGCCAAAAGGCTTTAGTGTTATTTGTGACAGCGTCTTCAATTTTAGCTTTGTACACATTGTAGTTGATGTCGTAGAGTTTACTACATCTTTTGCGAAGTAATTCAAATTCAATTTTATCACGCGGATTTTTAAATTTTCTAAACCTGAGCCTAACTTTTTCTTTTTCAGAAAGTAATTTAATTAATGCAGAAGTGAACCAGGAGGGATATTTTGAATTCTTGCGCTTACATTTAGGTACAAATTGTTCAATGAGATTTCTCAACGCGATATAGAATACAGATACCATTTCATCAACTGTGTCACACACAGCAAATTCAACTTTCCAGTTTACATTCATCAGTTCCTTTACAATAGAATCATAATCGGCTTTAAAAAAGTTGAATCTGGCACCAATATTGCTACGTAACGCAGAGGACTCTGAACTGTCTGTGCAATACAAAAGATTAGGGTGGTGAGGATCCAATTTACTTAACAAATCTAGAGGTTTACTAACATGTCCATTGGGAATATTGCTCAGTACAAGGTCTAGGATTCTATCGTTACAATTATTAATGTTATTAAATTGATATAAATTATTAAGGTCAATGAAGTCTACAAGATCACATTCCATTCTCCCCCGGTACCTGACGGGTATAGTATGGGAACTATTATGAGCATTAGACCACTGCAAATTGCCGAGATTAAAGTCACCTAGAACGATTATGTTCTCGGTATGAATAAGTACATCACTGACATTTTCCAGAAATCTTGCTAGGACATCCAGCTTGGGTGGGGGAGGCAGGTAAACTGCACAAATCGCTATCTTTTTAAATAAGTTATTTAATTTAACTGTAACAGTTACCCACAAATTCTCACAGTCACATTCCCAATTAGAAATACGAGCGGATTTTATATTTCTTGATACAGCGATTAAAACCCCCCCTCCGTCCAACTTGGACTTACTAACTCTTTCTCGGTCTTTTCTGCCTCTGCTATTATTGGTAGGACGGTCTCTACGGTAAACTATATATCTGGAGTCGATGAACTCGTTATCTAATATGCTTGAATTAAGCCAGGTTTCGGTAAACACCAGAATATCGTAGGAACATTGTAGAATATTTCTGTATAGCTCGTTGGTTTTAGTTCTCATGCCACGGACATTTTGGTAATATATATTAAGCATTGATAAGCTTTAACACCACTTAACCACTGACTAAGTAAATAAGTATTGATTAAACCATGAGCTTGAGGCTGTCAACACTGCGAATGTGCAATGCCTGACAGGTTTCGTTTTTCCGTACATAAATACGCCCATTACGGACCCAAACAAATTTGAAGTTGACCTCTTTGGCCTTCCTTCTCGTTGCAGCGTGGATGTATTTGTTGACCGGCGATAAGTGTTCAGCCACATATACCGGGGTATTAGTGCCGGCTATTCCCAGGTGGTGAGAGCTGAGCTTTTGATCAGGATTATTCTTATTGAAGTCATGTACTGCAGAGAGAAGCTCATCGCGAAGGCGTGGACTGCGCAGCTTAGCAATTACAGTACGGGGTCTGTCGCTGTCCTTGTCTAATTTGGCCACTCGCGTCGCCTGTACCACGTCATCATCAGAGAGAGAGGAGTCAACAGCCCTGGCAAGTTGTGCTAGACAGTTCGGTAAGTTTTCTGTGCGGTGTTCTGGGATGCCGTTGATTTCTACGTTGCACTCCCGTAGATGTTGTTCCGCCAAGTTCAACCTGTTCGATAGATCCCTAACTACAGAGTTCAGGTTCTCGTTGTCATTCTCCAATTTTTGTACGGTCTTTGTAGTATCATCTAAGCGGTTTTTTATATTGTCGAACTGATCATTGAAAAACGAGAGAGACTCCTGGAATTCGGATAATTGGTCAGTAATTTCCGAGAATTTCGCTGATACAACTTCGGTTACGGTTTGCCTGATAATTTTGGCCATGTCCAGTTTAAAAGTGTCCAAGAAGCCACGGAGAGTATTCTCAGTAATATATGCATTTGGATCTGAGTCTTCGACATCAAGTTTGGCATTATTTTTGGTTCTTAAAGTCATGTTGCTGCAGTTGGAGGTACCGCCATGTCGGCTAGTCTTTGAGTCAGAAGTAGGTGCCGATTGGGAGTCGCCGCGTGCGAGCAATGGTGCGGGACTTTTGTCTTTGTTCGCTTTTGGACACATGAAACATTTCCATTTCTTTTTGTTTTCTGCGGTCATCAACCTAAATCGCTTTTCAGACACATTCCCACATGCGATGTCGTATGCTGAATTACACTGCGAACATACCACAAACTCCCTGCCTTGAATCTGATCATCGCAGCGCGCGCAGATATTTGAATTTGACATCGTGCGTGAGTTAAGTTAGTGCGGCGCGAACGCGGCGGGATTCCAAAGTATGAAATGCACAACAAAGCGCTGATAGCATGCGCTGAGCGCGCGTTCCAGTAGAGCGAGATGGGAGATGGTTGTTGTTAGTAAGTATCGCGTCTTTGCTGTAACCGTGCGGGGCCGGCGGTAAAGCGGCTAAAGCGCTGTGCGCGTTAAACAATGTCTATGTGTGAGTAGAAGCGTACGCCGCTCGAAGCAGTGACACACACACAAGTTAGCAGATATTTAAAATATGTTTTTGTTAATTACTCACGAACGATGATAAGTCCAGTTGTAAAACAAACACTAATACACGGCACAATAGAAGAGCTTTATAATCGTGTAAAATACTTGTAGAAAGAATAACTATGAGAGGAAATATTGAATTAAATATGCAGAGCGAAAAAAATACACTGCTGCTTGCGTTGCGTTCAGAAAAACATATGATCTTCATCTTATATCAAAATCTTTAAATATCGTTTGATCTATTTCATAATCCAACTTTTCTTTGATAGAACAAGAAAGGGTTGGATTACAAAAATCCATTAAACGTGCCTATCCATTAGACCTCCTAATGAGAAGCGCTCAAGTTACTGTGGAAATTAGACACACTGTAATTTTGCTCCTGCTAAGAAAAACAAAATGGCACCTACATTTACGTAAGTATTTATTTTTTCCCGAAACGACCTTAAATCATAACGATGACCCGAGAAATAACCAGACAGGACATAGAACATCGCAACTAGACATCTGGAAATTGGGAAAAATCTAACGTTTGCTATTCCGGAAAGGATAATCTGGGGATTTGTAGGGATAATATTGTGATTGCGTCTCCGAGAGCGGACCCAAAAGATTGAGGCACGGATGGATATCTTTGTATTTATAACCTGTATAATGCCTACATTATACAGGTTATAAATAATATCGTTATTGATTTTTCCCTACACACATATACATATTGTAGAAAATGTACCTAAAGTGGAAGTTATAGCTAGCCTAAAGGGTGTGTTCTATACTTTGAAATGACGTTTTTACTCTACAACTAGCTTTTCGATTATACACATTAATACGTCTCATACAAATCAATTCATAGATAATATTTATTATGCTGAAATTAGATAATTCAATTTTAATTTCCATTTTGATTGAAATCAATCCTCAATTCAAATATTTCCTTCTATGGCGTGAAAATATTTGACTTGGGAAATTAATATTGCTTCAACCTGTAGATATTGAATTAACACCCTACCAGGCTATTGTATTTTCATAGCTCGAGATATTGTTTCGGGTTGGGACCCTGTTGCTTTGAAAGTTATTTATATCTCCACCCCCTCTCTAACAATTCAAACGACATGAAGTTGCCGATAAAGTTAGAAATTAGTGGCAAGAAACTCGCGACGTTCATAGACAAAGTTTATAATTTGACTTGACAGACGTCTGTTCTTCTCTAAACTTTTCGATTAGCCAACTGTGGGTACAGTCGACCATCATCAAGTACTTTATGCTACGGTAATACATCCTAGAATTACTAGATTGTCGTGGCTTTTAACGGGTTGCATATGCGATATGTTGTAGATTTTCACATGATATTTTCGTTTCAAATATTATAGATAAGCACCTACTTGAAGTAATCAAAATAATCTAATTTAAAGGTGTTGTAGACATATAATCCAAGTTTACTGTTTAAGTAACTCCATATCTCTCTTTTCTTTATTTTCAGCATATTTTTGATTTTCTCTTTCATTTCTGTGTGTACCAGATTGTGTACCATAACCGGGATATGTGTCTCTCCATTCTCTCTATCCCAATAGTGGGAAGATGGAGTACACACAAAAACAAAATAGTATCATCTCTAGGCAAATTCCCTTTCATATGAAGAGATTCAAAAACATGACATCAATTAATGATATGGTGCATTCTCTATTCTTATACTGACTGGTAGTAATTAATTCGCAGCAGAATGATGAAACCTATGAATAGCATCATTCGCCCTCTTCAAATAGCACTACACCCTCGTTCCGTGGAGCTCTCATGAAGTGCCCGGTACATATTTAGAGCTATCTAGCTAGTCAATTAACCTACTAGCTACTCCTATACTAACAAGGCATGGGCTAATAGATACATACCTATAGTAGGTACTCGTATATGATCAAAACATAGAACCACCTAAGTACCTATAGGATAATATAAATGGTATATGTATAATAAGCCGAAAGGCTACCACAAATTATATTAGTGGTTAGTTTGGCCCTGGAATCACGTATCTAGAAACAGTCGAAAACAGAAAAGTACACAAGGGCCTCATTAAGGTTGAGATTGTCACTAAAACTACTTGCCCGTATCCCACTATCCCATCCCACTTTCCATCCCATCCCACATCCCATCCTATCCCACTTCCCACTAATATGACGCGAAAGTTTATATGGATGTTTATTGCTCTTTCACGCAAAAACTAATGAATGGATTTTAATGAAACTTTACAATATAGCTCATAAATCAGAATAACACATAGGCTATAATTTATAAAGATCCTGCGCATACGAAGTCGCGGGCAGAAGCTAGTATGTAATAAACTTAAAATTGTGTTGTTGGCAAGCCATATAAATAAAGAATTTTGATGGGCAATACAGAAAGTGTACACTGCGTACTTATTTATAAAATAAATTTAAAAATCGGTCTATTTATTTTTAATTTTGATATATTTTCAACTGACTGTTTTACCTACTATGACATATTTTTCACTTATACTTACTTACTTTATGCTTTGACATTTTGTAATAATACAGGAACAAAGGTTTTAGAGATCACAGTTACTGTCAATCAAGCCTTTGTAGGCTCGGAACGATCGTGATAACAACCGCAATGTTCCGGCTGTTTCCTCCAGAGCGCCATTTCATATAAGTAGTTAGGTACCGACATATATCAAGTTATATTCTGACTTAGTAAACTTTTAACATGTTATTTTTAAAATTGGTATTTAATGACAACGTTGATATACATTTGTTGACACATGTAAAGACAAGGATGCTTAATATTTTTAAAACAGTCTAAAGTTTTTAGTGCTTAATATCAGCACCCCTAGCTAAGAGTCATTTACTTCGTTAACGCTAGTAATAGGAATAAAATTGTATTGATAGTTGCTAACGAAAAAGCAAATGCCAATCCTATGTCCTATTTCTATTCTACCAGCGATAACGAAAATCAAACTTCGTTATCATCCACTTATAATAATACAACGGATAATTAGTACGGCTAGGGGGGCAGGTAAGCAAATCCGCAAAATATCCCCGAATAAAATTATTTCAATATAACATTACCGCTCTAGCTCGTTCTCCTCTCATGTGAAACCTCCAACCTGCCTCTGCATCCCATTCGAAACTTGTTAATTAATGACGGCTGTTAGCGAGCTGTTAGCTCGCGAATTTGAACAAACACCTCTTGGTAAATTTTAATGGGATCCAATTTAATTAACAAGCCATTTACTCTGGATAGCACCGTTTTATTTATTTATACAGCAACCGAGTGGAAACTTGCTTTATTCGTGACCTTGATAAATTCTATAAGTATTTTTTTTATGTTACAAATAACGTCAATAACTGAATAGGTATCCGTTTATTAACATAATAAATATTACATCCCAGAGAGTGTATGTGAAGCATCAAAGATAGGTTTCGCTGTGAAAGCCAGCTTAAACCTTACTAAGAATGTACGAACTAATTTCAAAATTGGTGATGAACGTGCAATAACAAAATATATGCGATACTTAACTCAAATTGATTTCTCTTACACCAAAGATGATGTATCAAATTCGAATTAAATCTTGTCAAACAATAGGTTAACCAGAGTAAAATGACTGTGAACCGAAATTACTACATACAAAAATATTTAACCTAGAATTGCAACTTAGCTATGCATTATTTCTAAGTTAAGAACCGGCACCTGTCGCAAATTAAAGACAATAATGTATTCGGTTTGATGGCTAAGAGAGTCAAATATTAACAAAGATAACTTAGAACTTATAAATTCTTAAATAGAGAACCTGTAGGGTCTCGTTTACTTAACACGACTAAACGTTAACCCTAATTTGCGGCGAACATTTCACATGCGGTCCGTTCAGCTGCCATTACAACGCTTATAAATTTTCCGTACAACGTCCAGACACTGCCCCCAGCTACCTTAATTAGGGGCCGCTGTTACAAATGGACCCTGCCGTTGACATGCCTGTC
Source organism: Tachystola acroxantha (assembly GCA_963506565.1). Taxonomy (NCBI): domain Eukaryota; kingdom Metazoa; phylum Arthropoda; class Insecta; order Lepidoptera; family Oecophoridae; genus Tachystola; species Tachystola acroxantha. The sequence continues at coordinate 5,224,224 of OY735884.1, forward strand.
GTTTACCGTTCATTCGTTACAAACAGTTTTTGAACTTGCGGAAAAACGGAACAGGAAAACAGTTGCCTTTTTCTGCCCCAGTGGTGGTTAAATGTTGCCGAAAAATGGTTTGCCGATCACAAGTGTAATTTTTACTAAGTATTTAATACGGTCCTGTTTCACCCGACATTCGAATAGTATTGTTACGACCTACGACTACGACTTGTAATCGGTTATTAATTTCAGGTCAACTTATTTTTCAATTAATTTTGCATTCTTAGGAACAGCAAACTGTATGTTTCAGAGTTTGTAACAATCTAAACCTAAGTTTAGCTTTGTATGTAAAAACGATTGTTGCAAACTCTGAAACATACAGTTTGTTGTTCTTTTGAAAGTTACCAGTAGCTGACTTTGAATATAATAAGAGGAAAATTAAAACTGTATTATCGTTAAGGAGATGTTCTTCAGATTCACCGAAATGTTGAATTTAATTTAAACTTTTAAATTTTATTAATTTATGTTTATTTAATCAATTCGGCGGTTTCTTTGTTGTTTTTGAAACAAAACGGACATCGTAGAAACTTGCGAGGCTTGTGGTGAAACAAAATTTTATAGACTTAGACTTGGTTTGATTTGATCTATCCATGATTGATTATACGTATAGAATACGTGCTGCTTTTCTTTTTATAACATTTTGTGTATACTTGGCAATAAAGTGTATTTGGTTTGGATAATTACCTATTACTTATGTTAGGTTTAGCCTCGTTAGACATCTCAGAGTAGTCGTTAATCTCAACAATCAATATGTTTCGTTTTAACAAAAGGTATTTTTAATAGTGTTACATTGGAGATTTATGAAACTACCTTGACGTAGAACTGTACCTACATAAAAATATTAAATTATTTGCTGCACTTGTCCCTACCAAGGTGTCCCAACCAGTAGTGATAAGTGGAATTTGATTCCGCCTAATGCCTACCGGTTGGTATAGGTGCACTCTGATTTCCACCTATAAAGTTGCCTGGAAATAAATTGATTTTGTACTGCAGTTACGTAGGAATCAGCCTATTTTAATGTCAGTTCAGGGTCACCCTGTAACAAATACTTAGAAGCATTTTCGTGAACTCAGTAATGTTTGCTCCGTTTCATCCATCACGAAGTCCCCATTGTTTTCGGTGTAATCCTTATCACATTAATCTTATTACGTCACATATCTAGAATCTTGGCGTTGGGGACTCTGGGGACAATGTAATTTTATTGTTGTTGTTTCTTGTGAAATTATACCCACTTCCATACTGTCTTAGTGACTAACCTCGTACGTACATAAGGGAGTTTATTCAAATCAAAATGTGCCTCCATCATCATCAACCCATGCCCACTGCTTGACGTAGGGCTTTCCCAAAGCGCACCACTCAACCCGATTCTCGGTTTTTTGTATTCAGACCCTGCCAGCCAACCTTGCTTAGGTCCTCAAATTTAGGTCACTCCTCCATCTGGTTGGAGAGGATTTCCTACACTGTTTATTTTTTGGCCTCCATTCGAGAATCCATCTAGCCCATCAAGTATTGGTTCTACGACTGAAGTGACCAGACCACTAGGCCAGTCATTAAAGGAGTTGACCCTAGCAGTAACTCATCTATCTATGAAATTTGGCACAGTGATAGAGTACCATATGTAGATTGGAATTGACATAGAATCCAATAATTTGTAGAAACGGAAGTTAGGTATTTTCAAGGTCAAACTTAAATTACGTGGTATCAATTACAGGAAAATTGCTCTATCCAAAATTCTTTTTTTACAAGTTTTAGTTACCTATAGGCATGTGTTCACAGAATATCCAACCATATTTCCATATGGAAATATATATATTTTAATAAAATGTGTTTTTTTGCCGTAATTTCCAAGGGATAATTACTCACTCCAATTTCTATTTAATTATGTATTTAAAATATTACTTTCGAAAGTAGTTATGAATATCCAATAAAAAATCCAGACCGAAAAGCGTTATCCAGAAATTGACGAAAAATGGGGGTTTCCAAAAATGCTCAGCCCGATTTTTCTTGTCATTATGAACAGACTATCTTATTAAAACTGCTTTTCAAGTTTTCCAATAAAAAATGCAGGCGAAGCACAAAATATCAAATAGAGTTGTATTCAAATATTTCTAATCAACGCGGCGGTGCATGCGCCACTGCGCGCGGATCGCTACTGCGGCCGATTAACAACCTTATTCCTATTACACGTACAGAACAGCGGGAACGCGGACGAGAAATTGGACGGAGCGGAGGAGACATTTGGAGATGGGATTCTGTTGTCTACTCATATACAAATAAGGTTAATTGTAGATTAACTCTTTACTAAAGTCCAGTAAAGATCCATGCGGACAAGCGTTTTCTAGAAATCGACGAAAAATTAGAGTTGAGAAAAATGCTAAGTTCGATTTTTCTTATCATTATGAACATACTTACGATCTTAGTCGAACTGTTCTTCAAAGTAAAGTCAATTTATAATAAACCTTATTCCTATACAAGTAGAAAATATCTATCGCATCGGTAACGTGGACTGGAAGTTGAACAAATATTTTGGAGATAGGATTCTGTACTCTACCTACAGTTATACGAATAAGGTTTATTTTAGGTTAACTCGTTACCGAGTGGTGAAAGCTCGACCGACCTACGCCAACATGCACATAACCATTCTAATCTAGCCCGTATCATCGGCGCATAAGTACGACAACATTTCAAGGTTAGTACGGACATAGCAAAACAAATGGTTTCAACTCTTACGACGCAGATAATAAGAACGGTTCAAAGTGTTACACTTGATCTGATTTTGGAATGTTTTAAGTAAGCTCGACCGACACAACAGTACCTACGCCAACATACACAAAACCATTGTAATCTAGCCCGTATCATCGGCGCATAAGCGCAACATGTCAAGTCAAGGTTAGTACGGACAAAAGCAGATCAATAGTAACACTTTCAGTATGATTTCAACTCTAACGACGCAGATAGATATATAGATTGGAGCGGTCCAAAGTGTTACAACTTGATGTGTTTTTATGTGTACTTACTAGGTACCTACTACGTGGAATGTTTAAGTAAGCTCGACCGAGACGATAGTACCTACGCCAACAAACACAAAACGTAATCTAGCCCGTATCATCAACGCATAAGTACGACAACATATGTCAAGGTTAGTACGGACAATGGCAAAACACTTTTTTTTCGCCGTGGGATCTCGTTTGGTGTGCGTGTATCAAATTATTTCTTAAAATTATAATTATCTGTTATATAAAACCCTACTGTATTGTGATATTATTAGAATCAAAATAGATTATCAGTCAATAAGTGATTCAGCGGAACGGTGCGCCGTGCTACATGCGATCGGACCCCCCTCACCCCCTCGAGTAACAAAGACAGCTTGTTATTTTTCAACTCGCTCGCACATCGACTACGGGTATATTTGCGTGCGGCATAGGTCTTATTACTTACGTCATACTGACGACTACAGCTAAGCAAATTTAAATTCTACACTTGTACGATGAGCGTGAGATATTCACCTACTAATAATATGTAATCGCAAAACTGCAACCACAAAAATCTAGAAGTGAGGGTGATCTGCCTAATATACTAGCCAAATTCCAAACACAATTAATTTTTCAATTCGACGAATTGATAACCTCCTCCTTTTTTTGGAAGTCGGTTAAAAATACAAAATAAAACACGAAACAAAATACAAAACAAAAAATAATAAAAAAAAAACAATAAAAAAAATATATTTAGCTAAGGATCGAACCCGGAACCGCGTGCACGGGAGGCGACCGCTCCAGCCACTAGACCGATTCGTTCGCTGTTTAGCCCGGCGAAATTACCAAGCATATCTCATGCACCAGCGTGAGACATGAACGGAACGCTCCGTCTAGATTTCGACAAAATTGCAAGTAATCTAGTACAGACAGATTCCCAGCTCTCCTAATACACCTACTTCGGTATAAATGAGTTCAGAGTTTATGCTCAAATAAAATTCAAAGATAATTACAACAAAATGTTTGATAAAATACTAACCAAATTCGAAACACGATTAAAATAAAATACAAAATAAAACACGAAACAAAAAAATATATATTTAGGCTAAGGATCGAACCCGGAACCGTGTGCACGGGAGGCGACCGCTCCAGCCACTAGACCAATTCGTTCGCTGTTTAGCCGGGCGAAATTACCAAGCATATCTCATGCACCAGCGTGAGACATGAACGGACCGCTCCGTCTAGATTTCGACAAAATTGCAAGTAATCTAGTACAGACAGATTCCCAGCTCTCCTAATACACCTACTTCGGTATAAATGAGTTCAGAGTTTATGCTCAAATAAAATTCAAAGATAATTACAACAAAATGTTTGATAAAATACTAACCAAATTCGAAACACAATTAAAATAAAATACAAAATAAAACACGAAACAAACAAAAAAACATATATATTTAGCTAAGAATCGAACCCGGAACCGCGTGCACGGGAGGCGACCGCTCCAGCCACTCGACCAATACGCCCGCTCTTTGGCGTGGCGAAATTATCAAACACTATCTCATGCACCAGCGTGAGACATGAACGCGACTAGATTTCGACAAAATTGCAAATAATCTAGTATAGATTCACAACAGGGGCGTTTCTTAAAGCTGGAAGTAACATAAAAAAACACTAAGCGCCCAATTAAGTTAAAGACACTCTAAAGGAATCTCTGGGTTAGTTTATCCTAGACCCCGTGTCGCGAAGAAAACACACACTATTTATTTATTTATTTTTTTTATTTTATTAATGGACTCGACAGTTCGTCATTTTCCAATGTCATGTTACAGAAAATTCATTGTATAATAGTCTTCTATCTTCCTCCAGGGGAGTCGCCGTAGCGTCATCACCCTGGGTAGCCGCGTCTTCTTGTCTTCATCCACAGGAGACGCCGTAGCGTCAATCACTGTGGACGAAGCAGCTCGACAGTCACGTTCACTCCCGAGCTCGTAGTGGGAATCTTGACCATGGCGCCAAACTTCAGATCCTGCTTGAATTCTTCAATAACTTCACCATACTGTCATTCGCGAACATTTTCTGATTAATTTAACGTGATATTAAACACAAAACACCCACTGTAGACATTAAACTGAAAATTATTAAATAATTTCGCAACCGTCGTTTCCCGCCATTTTCAAAAAGCCCAAAACACACACTATATACTCAACTTATACAAGGCAATACGCATATTACATTTACTGCGTTCGTATGTTTCGAAACGATGACGATAATAATAATTAAATTGCGATGTTTAGATCAACCTCCTACATACATACATACATACATACATACATACATACATACATACATACATACATACATACATACATACATACATACATACATACATACATACATACATACATACATACATACATACATACATACATACATACATACATACATACATACGTATAGTACGGACAACAGCAGATCAATGGTAATACTCGCTCGCATTCGCACGATGTCAACTCTTACGACGCAGATAATAAGAACGGTACTTAGTCCAAAGTGTTGATCTTCTGTTAGCTGTACCTATTAACCTACTTGAAGAAACTCGCCCGCCGCGCGACCGGTTTTCGACGCCCCTCGCCCGCCTCGGGCCCCGCGCTGGCCTGCGCTTGATAGGTATTTCTAAATAATGGTGTTCCGCCTGGATATTTTGTTGGATTCTTTTGAAATCAGGTTATTTGTGGGTATCTCATTACAATTGTAAAAAATATCTGATAGAGTAATTTTCCAGAGATAGTTAAAAGACAAATTCTGTATAATGAATTGTTTCATTTGGATTTTTTTGTTGGATTTTCGTACTTATACTAGAAATAATAATTTGAAGGCATATTAAAAACAGAAACCCGGCGGAGCAATTATCCTATGGAAACTACGGCCAAAAAAGACATTTTATTAAAATACCTACACTTTCGAATTAAAAAGTAGTTTTACTTATGAATGTACAGAAGCACACTAATAAAATACAATTTATAGAAAAAGAATTATGACCATAACATTGTTCCAGAAAAAGATACGGTATAATGTTGAATTTCAATTGAAATAAGTAACTTCCGCCTCGAAATATTATTGGATTCTCTGACAATTGTTCTTATAAATATGCTATTAAGTATACAAAAAAGTTTCATCGATAGAGGAGTTATTGTTGGGGTCTCCATACAAACGCTCGCCAGAATGACTGGCCTACACTGCCAGCTTGCTGATCCTATGAGCATTGCCAATTACTTTTGTTATACGGCGGATAAACTCATTTCTTATTATATCTATCAGAGAAACGCCCACCATATTTTTATCCATAGCTCTCTGAGAAACTTTGAACTTGTGGGCCAGCCTCATCATTTCGGCATCGTAGTTAATCATAATTGGTGCCTTTCTCTATTAAAAGGGTATCGTTAACCCAATATACGTAGAATATCATAACTGATATGCATAGGCATAGAGCAGTATAATCAGTATTATGTGCCTATAGGTAGGTTACGTAAGTAAGATGGTTGCGGCGGCTTCCCGACAAAGCTTTCTCAAACGAAGTTAATGTAGTAAGTACCTACGAGAATGTAGGTAGTATTTGGTCTCCGTGACGATAGGATTGTTTTCTGTCCATGTGGGTAAAGTCTAGATTACTTCGTATTCAAGTCAGTCATTATATAGGTCCGTCGGGAAAATAATGTGATGTTGTGATGGCGTAGTCTAATCCGGGAAGTACGCTCAACGCTACCACCGGATGTGGAAGACATGTGGACTATTAAGTAATTATAATCCAGTCGAGCTGACTCACTGATTATTAATCTGAGGTTCATAACTTCAGGCGCCTAAGATCTGACCGTGCAGTTCACCCTTGCACCCCTTGGTGTCATCCCTAAATTCCGCGTTCTACAACTTAGTTAGATATTTGTATTCATCTTACTTTATTTCTAACCCTACGAAACATTAGAGAGCGCTTAGTTATGTAAACAAAAATCCTGTGTATTTATTTATTAAATGTCCCAATAATTCGAAAAGAGGCTTTGTCACCAAATTAAATTCAAATTATAAGACTTACTGATATTAATTGTTGGTATAAAATACTTACAGCTATCTTTTTGTCTTGCAGGAGGAAGTGGAATCGTCACTACGTTTGGTTCACGCAGTGGCCACAGGTGCGACGGGGGCGCTCTGCGTCACGCACCGGTACGGCCGCCTGCGCGCGCCGCTGCACGCTGCGCGCTGGGACTCGGCCAGGGCACGTGCAGACCTCGCGGCAAATCTGCTACAACAACTGGGGTTGGAGACTGTCGGTTAGTGGTGTTTTACCACTTTTTAAACATGTAGCGATTCCAGATTGCCTACACTAAATCGCCGCTAAGCGAGGCGTCCCGCTCACTCTTACGCGATGTAATAGTATTATTTATTTTATTAATGCACTCGACAGTTCGTCATTTGCCAATGTCATGTTACAGAAAATTCAATATATAATAGTCTTATATCTTCCTCCAGGGGAGTCGCAGTAGCGTCATCACCCTGGGTAGCCGCGTCTTCATGTCTTCATCCAGAGGAGACGCCGTAGCGTCGTCACTCTGAACGAAGCAGCTCGACAGTCACGTTCACTCCCGAGCTTGTAGCGGGAACTCTTGATAAAAGCTTGAAACCCCAGATCTTCTCAAATTATCCAACAAATTCACCATACTGTCACTCGCGAACATTTTCTGATTAATTTAACGTGATATTAATCTCAAAATAACCACTGTAGACAATAAAAGGAAAATTATCAAATTATTTCGCAACCGTCGTTTCCCGCCATTTTCAAGAGAACCGATGTAATAGTATATGAACAAATGTTACGTTTAGGATTAGGATTCGACTTAGGGCCGTTACAGTTAGCTACTATTTACGAGATGGTTTGTAAACATACTAAGCCCCGTTTAAATCCAAAGACATTGAGCTTTTTAGACGCGTGCCGTGGGTGTCAGACTAAATAATATTATTTTATACTAAGTAGGTATGTCTGTATTATTATTATTTGGTATCACGGTGTTGGTACACGCCCAAGGGTCACTGCGACCTCAAAGGTCTATTGTGGCCGCGCACCGAGTTCTTATATCTCGCTCCCAAGGCCAACGTCCCTCAGGAACCGTACAATGCACTTGGGTGAGAGAGTTTTGATATCCTCGGGTGGCACCATGTGTCCACCCAAGGCTCGGCTTCTGCTGTGAATGAGCGCTTCACACTCACAGAGGACATGCATGGGGGTTTCCTCGGCTTCGCAGCAGAATCTACAGGCAGTGGTGTCAGACAGGCCCATTCTGTTCAGATGTTTATTCAGCCTGCAGTGTCCAGTTAAGGCTCGTATAAGTATCCTCAACTCCATTCGTGGTAATTTCATCGCGTGCGATGAAAAGTTTTGCGAGTAACCAGTGACAAGTGTTTTTGCGTGCCTCTGGCCAGCCATGGCATTCCAGGTGTTCCTGCTTTGCTCCACGGCCCAAGCTTTCAGCACGCCCCTCGAGGCGCTTCTGGGAATGCCGAGTATAGGCTCCGGGCCTATAGCGGGACCCTCAGCGCCTCGCCTTGCCATCTCGTCTGCTGCTTCGTTGCCCGCAATGCCGCTGTGCCCAGGCACCCACCCAAGCGTAACAGTGTTGTTATTGCCTAGTGAATTTAATGCCTGGATACAGTCCAAGGTTAGCTTGGAATCAACTTCTTCAGCTTTCAGTGCTTTAAGTGCTGCCTGACTATCTGAGAGAATTATAATGTTTTTGTTTGTGTACTGGCGGTGCAGGTTTTCATGTACACAATCAATGATAGCGTACATTTCCGCCTGGTAGACCGTGGCATGTGGTCCCAGATTGGTGAATTTCTGGAATGGAGGTGTGCTCCCACATACACCGGCGCCTGCACGACCATCTTTCTTGGAGCCGTCAGTGAACCATGTTACGTCTCCAGTCCTAAAGGACGTGGGTACCGCTTCCTTCCATTCATCCCTCTGCGGTAGGATGACCTTAAATAGCTTGTTAAAGCTATAGGACTTGACCATTGCATCCGTTGGCATTGCCATGATCGGATTTGCCGTGAGGTTACCGTATAAACGCCTCTTGGCAATTGATTTCCATCTCGTTTTGCCTCCCTCAGCCGCGCGAAGCATAGCTGCTCTGGCCTCTCGCTGGACATGAATGTGCAGGGGTACGAGGCTGAGTATGGCTTCCATGGCAGCGGTTGGTGTTGACGAGATGGCACCTGTCACCATGCGACAGGCGAGGGCTTGAAGAGAGCTCAGGGTATTGACGCATGTTGTCTGATCTGTTTTTGTGTGCCAGACTACACAGCCATAAGAGATAACAGGCCTCACTATAGCTGTGTAGATCCAAAGGGCAGATTTGGGACTTATGCCCCATCTCTTGCCGGCTAGTCGACAACATGTCCCCATCGCTATCTTAGCTTTTTTCTTCACATATTCAATGTGTTGGTTCCAAGTAAGTTTGTGATCTAGCATTACGCCTAGATATTTAACTTCCTTGGAAAACGGTATAGTTTTGCCGAAGAGAGCTGGGGGAACGAGTGCGTCCAGCTTCTTTCGTCTTGTAAAAGGAACTATGACCGTCTTGTCGGCATTCACAGAGAGTTTGAATCTCCCATAGGTATGTCTGTAGATATAATTAGAGCTAGGGGGACGAAGAAATACACGAAAATGGCCACTGCGAACTAGATGACGATGTGCTGATGAAACCAATAAAATAACTCGTTAAACGGGAACGACGTTATACACTCACCTACTTCAGTCTTCTCGTGACCATGATGCCTGCTTCGAAAATTCCCATTTTATATCGCTACGATGGTACTATGCTTACATATGTTAGAGCTGCAATTGCAAGCACTAGCTACAGATTAGTTGTATATTTCTTGTGCTCCACTATAATATTTTGGCTCGACTAGAGTACGTTGTACTATTATAGATATATTATATGACTAGAGTGATCCTCTGCAACATAAAGAAACCAGTCTGCAGTATAAAAATAACGGCTCAAGATACCAGTTTTCTCACGATTGTAATATATATTGTGAACAAAGAGTGCCTATTAGGTATGAAAGCGCCACTTACATTGCGAAGTTCACGGATGGTTAATCATAGAAAGTTTTCCACCTTTGACTTTCAAATTCAGGAAAGGCTTATGGCACGACCCTCGTTACTCATTTCGGGAAGGCTTAATATTTGTAAAGGCACATTTAGTCTAAATAAATAGGCGGTTTTGTAACACGAAGATTGGACTCACGAAAGTTACTCGAATAATAAAATATGATAAACTTGAGCAAGACTAATTTTAGGCAGCAAAATGGGAAAGGTTCCTTTATATTATGTCATTTGAAAGCGATTTCAGTGAAAGGACTTTTGTCAGAAGAATATGATAAGCGATGCGACTGAAGAGGAGACTGAGACCTGCGGGGCTAGCACGAGTTGCGTTAACGATCGACGCAACGCCGCGGAGCTGTCAAACTAATGTCAAACGCCTTGTAATAATGTCACTTTGACAGCTCCTCGGCGTTGCGTCAATCGCTAACGCTGACTCGTGCTACAAGGGCTGAGGTAAAATAGTAATATTGTTCGAAACTATATACATATAATTAAATAATACGAAAAAAAATATCCCAGTCAAAACTCTAGTCTATACGCACTCCAATTCACATGAAAGTAATTACAGGGCCTACATGTCTGGGATGTTTTCATTTCACCCAAAAACCTTCAGTGGAATGATGTCATTTCCTTTGCAAAACTCGCTCGGCATAAATGGACAAGATTACTTACATCTTCCATCTAAATGGCTATGGTACGTGATTATATTTCCCATGGCGTAAACGCATTTGCATTAGGAACAGGAGGTTAAAGGTTGTCGCACATCGGCCAACGTCGTCGGTCGACGGTCGACAACACGTTAAACGCCACACGCGGTAGTTGGCGGACGGATACAGTAGCAGGTTCGTTCCCCACCTCTGGACTACTGTGGTGGTCGCAGGAGTATGAAACTCTATGAAAGGTGACAGACTGAACGCCACGCGTTTGCCTCTCCCCTGCTTTCTAACGCTGACGCTCCTTGTTGCTGTGTTCAGTCTTTCTTTCATAGAGTTTAATAAAGCAACCACTCTGCCGCTACCGTTGCCTTTCCGCTACTTTACCCGACTGCACAAGACGGAGAATTATGTTTTTCGAGTGTATGTTTGTATGTCTAATTCTTTGGCACGCCCTACAGCCTAAACTGCTTGATGGATTTTAACACATGAGGTGTCATTAAATTCGTCTTCATTGTAGGAGTGGCATAGGCTAAATATTTTTCAGTCGTGTTTTCTTGTTTATTCTACTTATTTTAAGTGTGTTCAGAGTTTATACATATCAATAAAGTACTTATAAACTTAATTTCAGATACACTAGTCGCAGTATCCCAAGGTTTGGTGATGGGGTCCAGTCCATCTGAGCGCGCAGTGGGAGCTCGGGCGATGGCCCTGCGGTCCAGTGGCGTGGTGAACAGCGCAGTGGCGTGGGAGCGATACGGCACTGCTGACCCAGTTGCGGTCAAATCACCGCCGAGGGACAAGCCGCCAGATACAGAGTATCCATGGTGAGTCCGTTCTGTTCGACCAAACAGATCGCTCCGTGGTTCGATCGAATAGGTCGATGAATCAAACTATAGAGATTTTAGGTTCTTGTGGTTCGATCGATCGAACTACGATATTTGGTCATTCCTAGTAGTTGGACGTGTACCTATGCGAGAAACTGCTATAATAAGAATTAGGTATACTGATACGACATGAAATAGTGGTTATTTTCCCGCGGCAAAATGATTTTCTCTCGGTAAATAGTAGATTATAGAGTTAAACTTGAAAAAGAAAAGGTTTAGTTTTTAATTATTATACCTTGCACTAATTATTTGTCGAGCGATGCAGGTCCTACAATAATACTATAAGTACTAGATTTTTGTGAAAACTTCACTGGCTTTTGAATATAGAAATCTATAGTTTGTTTAATATACTTACAACAGGTATACCGATGTTATGTTTTCCTAAAGGTGCTCCCTCACCGGGAGCATTCGCGTGTAATGTAACGTTACAGATTCGAGCATTACATCAGTGAGGGAGAAAAACAGCGTCAGTCAGGGAGGTAGTAATGTAATGCTCAAAGTCGAATCTGCAACGTTACATTACACGCGAATGCTCAGCACCCTAATGAAATTTTCTTTGCTACGGCCAATTTTCCTCCGATAGATTTAGACATTTAGTAAACCTATTTATTGTTATTAAATCGGCTCAGCAGTTTGCAAGACGCATACGAATAAATAAGAACTTTCTCTCTATAAGATGATGATAAAGCGTACATTAGCGTTCTTTGTTGAAGTTGTAGACTTACACAAAAGATGATTAATGGTATAGCATAGCGGGCTCTTCATAATCGTTAGAGCCGATGACAGACGCCGCGAATATCTGCGAGGCAAGCGGTGCAATGGGCAAAACTAACTCTTCTAAGCCTTGACTCTACCGGGTCAGATAATCGGTGGTCCGGCCGTCAATATATTGCATTGTGCGTTGCTTACGTTGGATATCAGTGTGAATTTTTTCACTAACTTCTTCGTACAGATTATGTTCAGCCCAATCCTTGTACAGTTCAATCCTCGCACTATTAGTTTTCGTTGCTTTGAAATTCAATCCCGTTATGCGCAAAAGTCATTCATTGCCAAGGAGGTAGGTACCTACCTTTTTTTATTTACTGAGGGAAAAAACTTTCAAATACTTACTTATATCTATCTCCTGGTAGACGTACCTATCCTGGGGATTTGTACCAAATACAAAAATGTAAACCTTGGCTAGAAGAACGTGCTTTTTGGAGGGCGAAGACCTCCTATGGAACGCGTTTTTATAAACATATGCAAGGTGAATGTTGCCCCAAAACGACCTAATCATTCTAGGTACGTCTCAGCACACGAAAGCGACTCGCTGCGGTCACCGAAGTTCATGCCATCACCACCTGGCGCAACTATGGAAGGCTGGTGGACTTATCCGTACTACAGCTGCGAAGCCAAGCGATGGCTCCTATCCTACACTGTCCCTGTTTCTACTATTCGAAGGTAATTATTTTTGTGTTTTAGCAAGGTGTTCTATAAATACTTAGGTAGCAAAAGAAACGTACAATAGACAACAGTTACCGTGTAAACAAAAGAGACGCAGCGATACTCACTCAGCGACTCTTGCTCAGAGATCATTTATAAAATACTCGCCGGCGATGGGACAACTGCCTGAATCTGCGGGTACATAATGATGATTTAAAATATAAGGCTGCTCCCGCCCTAGAGATAAGAAAAAATATCCAGCCAAATGCAAAGTCCTTAGTCTGGTACTGGAAAGGCGATGAGGCGAGAGCTAGCGGGGAGAGGAGAGTACTACTGACTCTCCTATTCTGTCCACGCTGCCGCGTCGTCGCCTGTTCTCACACACATCTATAATTTATATCGGCTTGCCCCCCCCCCCCCCCCCCCCCCTGGGCCATCGGCTGGTGACGATCTTGGGTGTAGGTACCTACATATTTAAGGTGTGCTTAACCCTAGATTAGAGATCTAGATCGTCGTTTAGATATACATGTGTCGCTGTATAACCATCGTAGTCAGAAAGCGCATGGTCTAACTAAATGAATAGTTTTAGACAGTATGAAGCGAAAATGTAATAAAACTGAGACACATTTTTGTCGAGTCGCGGTAGCTCTATAAAGAGCATACCGCACACGGAATGCCTGTTTCGCGGTTCGTGCATTATGGCTTTCGCGACGAAAATGTTTGTCCATGATAAACCGTCTCAAGTAGGTACAGTCGATCGCACAACAAGTGTATCACACGGGTACTTTACGCAACGGTAATAAAGCTACGACACGTGTGGTTGTATGTAGATTGACGTGTTTTCGTGGCTTAGGTGGCACTGGCAACTCACCCTCCAAAAATCTCACCTATGGGTGAGATGCCACCTTTCAAAAACATTAGTGGTCATTTCACGAGTTGACTATTTCCAAAAAGTGTCAACTCACCCTTCTCCAAAAGTGGAGATATGGAGATATCAAATTGATTTATTGTCCACATCGTCTGTTACTAGAACATTACCTATACATACAATCGAACTTTTGAAGCTTTACCAAAGCATCTAGAAAATCGCATCAATCTTTTTTATCTTAGAAAATACCATTATTAAAGTGAGAAAAATGTGTCTCTAGACGGGGATGTGAGGCGTTCTCAGATTTCCCTGAACTGAGGTGGCGTTCCATCTCTGCCTATCCCACACCCCTTGCGTGGTAGTTTAATTATACAGGGTGTAACGTAAAGTGCATGTGAAGCCGAAGGGAGGTTGTTCAGTATCGGTAACTGAACAACTTTTGTTCTTCAACTTTTCGATTTTCGCGAATTTATTTTTTGACTTTTCATACATTTCGTACCGGTCAGCTGATCGATTTGTATGAGACATTAATTTATTTTTATTTTTTATTCGAAAAGTCGTGAAGTAAATAAAGTGTTTATTTCATATTAATTCCAATTTAATTGGACGTAATTATATAGAGTGAATGTTTCCTGAACTCTGACCGAATTTATGCTTCTTGCGACTGGTAGGTAATTTTATTGCTGGATTTTGTTCTCAATAAACTTCCAAGTAGGTATTAAGTCCTATCTCACGAAAGTTTCATCTCAGTGAAATGGGGTCGTAAATACGACGAACCCAAACAACGCCCCGTGCTAATGGACGGCTGTAGGTACCTACTTCGTCACGTGTCTGAAATAATTTTTTGAATGTTTAACAATAGATACCTACCTATTTGTTGTATTAGAGTTTCAAAAAATTCTACCTTTTTGGCGAGGGGAGACCGACTCTCAAACTGACTTTTTAATGAGCAAAAAAGTCCACAAAGAGTTTTAAGTACCTAATACACGAAGACAGAAAAGTTTACAGGGGGCCTCAATAAGGTTGAGATTAAAAACTACTGGACCGATTCTAATAATTCCTTTGCAGTTGCAAGTTATAACTTTTATTTATCTAACAGTGGAAGAACTCTTGCAATAAATCAAGTAGTTTTTGAGATAATCTCAAACTTAAAACTCTCCTGTACATCTTTCTCTGTGTTCGACGTTCTTACTATTTTTTTAAATTTATGTTTCAGCTTGAAAGGTGTGGTATCACTCGACATAGACATATCTAATCTGGAAATAAACCAGTGCGAGGTGGACAACCCAGAGGAGAGCGACAATCAAATATATTCATTCCACGGTACACACAAATGCCCTAATGAGACCACTTACGTGAGTTTACTTTATATCTCCCACGCTTAGCTGAAGTTAACACCCCATAAAGTTAGTCATTATGAAGGTTTAACGCTTAGTTTAATGTCGTTATGTGTAAGGGACTACTTAATATGTAGGTAAGTATTAATATGTCACATATTTAGGTACTTACTTACTTACTCAAGTACTTATATCTACAAACTTAGTTTATGATGTCTTACGAATTAACGACGAATACTTAGGTACCGTTTTGAGTACGAGTACCTACACACAAAAATGCCCAACTATGATAACACCAGCCACAAATAATAATAAAAATTATGATGTTATAAAAATGGTGTTATACGCTATAACACACTCGTAGGCACTCGATGAAATGAATTTACGGTAAACGCTCTAACAAATAAAAATACTTGTCATTCACGTATTAATCAATTTCATTTAGGAGATAGACTTTTTTAAGGAAGGCGTTCTAAATCCATTAAAAACCAAAATGGTTCTTACATCCATCCATTAGGTATGCAGTAATCGTGAAACTTTAATGTATTATAGGCTGAGATTATAGGTATGTACCTATAGTATAAAGGAACTTTGTTACTTAATCACTTTCAGTGCGAATACAGACCCAACAGAGAAGTAAATGTGCGGCATTCTGGTTGGGCCCGAGGATCTTACATCTGCCGATGTCGCCCCGCTCACTACTCAGTTCATCACCCTGAAGGTTTCAACGGATCTTTAGTTGAAGGTGGGTGCCAAATGCCACGATAGAACGTAGATTTATTTCAATAACACAGAACTCTTCGGCTTTGTGCAAACTGAGAATTGACGACGATAGATACTTTCTTCAATGTGCCAGCTTTTCGATAATTTAGTAAGGTTTGCCCTTGAATTTTACAATAAAAATGTTGTTTGGCCAAAGATATTGTTACCAAGCCAGGAAACTTAGTTTTAAAAAATAAGACACTTTTTTTTTTTCGTAAATATTTTATTTTACTTACAATTTACAACCGTAATAGTTCAAAATAATAAGGTTCAATTTAAATCAGCTACCACCGTCTGCCACCTTCACGTTTAATATTTTAAAAAATACACAAGTTTTGGGCTGGTACTATTTTCACTTCAGTACTTATAACTACCTACTTGAAATTCATTCGCTTACGACAATGAAGAAATGTCATGTATCCGCCAATGGGATCACGGAGTCTCTTTTGATTGGTTAAAAAGTGACAGTAGTCTATAGAAACGTACATATACATCTACGAACAGCTGCGAAAGTGGCTAGAGCCACGTAGATTTGTTTACATTCAATGTAAACAAACCATATATACCTACTTACCAATATTATGAAGAACGTTTTATGAAATATGGATTCCATCTGCTTAGCTACTTTGAGTTAAAGGTAGTACCTACTACTGGCGCACAGGGGTCTTACCTTACATTATTAAGGCAGCTCATGATCACCCATGTGAAGTGAGAATTAGACTTACTTGCATACTTACCCAAAATAGATTTAGGTACCTGTCTGTAATGTTACGCCTATGAAAAAACCCCATTTTTGCGAACGAATTCTTCCTTCACCATTTTGAGAACGTTCGGTAAGATTTTCTAAAAAAAATCCGAGGCAAACTCATTGCTGACTCGGGCGAGGATCGAACCTGGGACCTACGTATCGCAAGTGCACAGTGCCCCAACCACTGCGCCATCGCCACCGAGCTCTGAAATGTTTGGAAATACTGTCAGGAGTCAGGACACATGTTACATGAGCCAACTAGCATCGCCAATCTTTAAAAAATAATATCTTCTAAATTAATATTTTTTATTAAAAAAAGCTATGCACACAATCTTTATTAGGATAAATACTATTTTTCAATATACAACACATGGCATAATTGCGACAAGTTGTAGTTCTCAAATATGCCAAAAACGCCCGTTTTTCGAAATTATGCGAACTACAACTTAGCGACATTGAATCACGTTATAAATAGGCATTTAAAAAATAGTATTTCTCATAATAAACACTTTGGACATAGCTTTTTTAATATAATTTATTATATTGGATATATTATTTTTTTAAGATTGGCGGCGCTAGTTGGCTCATTAAAATAGATTTTATGAAGAAATAAAAGTATCTCTCAAATTTTCGGGTTGCAGTTTATAAATGGTTAGGTTTTATTTATATGTCGTTATATAAACTGTAACTATAAAAATAGAGAGATACTTTGGTTGCCCTTTAGCACCACCCGGGGAGCGCGTGCAGGGACATTCTACTACTGCTACATGGTTGTGACCTGCGGACGCGGGCAATAATTTGCTCCCCATCTAACTACAAACTATTTACTATATTAATCTATATTTACTCTTATATTTAACTCCCACTGCGATTCGAGCTTCTTCATCACCACGTCCGGCGCACTGGCTCGAAACATAGAAAATCGAAAAGTCGTAGAACAAAAGTTGTTCACTTACCGATACTGAACGCTTATCTTATACTGTGCACTACGGTCCGATCGTTTCTTTTGTGCGCTCCCCTTTCCTTTATACTCCTTCCTCATCTTTAAACATATAACTCACTAGATTCGCTATGCAGCTCATCATGGGACGGAGTCTGCAATCTTCAGAAGACTCGTTCGCTTCCTAGCCAGTGAGTCACATTCACGCAACAAGTGTTTCAAAGACTCATGTTTATTACCACAGCCCCTGCAGACCAAGGGACTCCGTACCCTGTCTGCCTACCATAATTACACTCTGTACTGGTTATTACTATCTCTAAATGCTTACCATTGCTTTTTGCACATGTAGACATTTTCCATGCCATGGAAAGTGACATGGAAACTGAAACGAAACGAGACAATGAAACGAACGAAACTGACAAAATTGAACAAATCGTTTATTTGCGGTGTTACTCTGTGTTACCAACTCCTAAAAAACCCTGTTACCCCTCCATATACTCCAAAGTCCTAGCTAAAGCCCAGTACACAAAAGCGGATGATAGCCCATTGTTTTAAGGTTCCGCCGTATGTAATAAACCCTTTAAAGAAGAAAAAGAACCGAACCGTTGGCAGTGACAACATAGTCTGAGTGAAATATTATTTTAAAAGAAAACCTCATTCCATGGGAATTCCTCACAGATTGGCAACCCAAGCCGTTAAATGTTTTCCGAGAGAACAAAACTAATTTAGAACATACAGCCATTGATGTAAAAAGAGTTTAAAGATTAAAAATGCCATTTTTATCTGACCAGGCTGTATGCTTTGATTGGCCTTGCCTTTCCCTCTAAAAAAAGTGTAGACGGTTTTGTTGGGTTCACTCAGTTTAAATAGCTCCTTCGCAAGTTTTGTTTGAATTTGATAAGCGAGGAAGGTATAAATAAATAAATCTGTTAACTGTTTCAAGTGGCATACCAAGAACACGAGGAGAACGGTGTAGATAACTGGAGCCAGCCGTACGAGTGCCTGAAATGCCAGCCGGGCTGCGACGCGTGCCGGGGCCCGGAGCCCTGCCTGGCCACTTACAACTGGCCGTTTCGGTAAACATTCAAAATATTCTATTTATTCTTACGTTGAATTGCTAGCCCCAAGGAATTTAAAAGCTGTGATCAGTATTGATAATTAGGTATATATATACCTAATTTGCACAAGTTGATGTCGAGTCCGACTGGACATTGGCAGAGTTCTTCAGAGAGGCCCCATAAAACAATAAAGAAGAAGATTACAATGAGTAAATACTAAATAGATTGGTATGGCAGTGCTCCACCGTCTCTGGTGCCGAACAAAGTAGACACTGGTCTGAACTTGTCTCTCTTGCCTTGAAAAAATCTCAACCTTATTCACACCCCTTGTATATCTTTTTGTATTTAAATGTAACATTTTCCATGTTGTCTACACCAGGATATCTCTGCTGGTGATATCGGTGAGCTGTGCCGTGCTGACGGTGGTGCTGACCATCTACACGCGCCACCACCGGAGGGTCAAGGTGTTCCGGGTCGCCAGTCCGGTGTTCCTGTCCATCACACTGCTTGGATGCGCTATTATGTACTTGGAAGTGAGTTTTTTTTTAAGTTATTATGGATTTTATTGAGAGGTGCAATAAATTGCTATTACACATTGGAATCCTATAAGTAGTTCTTGACAAAAATAATATTGAAGAAAATTGTTGTATATTTTATAAATTAGGAATTATAGGCTTGGAAATTGTGGGTCTTCAGATAGAATACAGGTTGCCTAATACATTGATATTTTTAGGCAGAAATAGATAAAAGGGTGAACTTACCAAGGTGTGATTAGCGTGGAAACCATACTAAATTGGCAATTAAAGTATGAAAAGTGCTGACTCTAATATGAAGCGAATAATTTTTTTTTGCATTACAGATGGCAGCAATATTTCCGGTATTGGATAGGTATTCATGTATTGCTACAAAATGGACCCGACACCTTGGTTTCTGCATCACTTACACAGCTCTTCTTATGAAAACTTGGAGGTATTTATTATTTATAATTACAATCAACTCTGTGTAACAATAAAATTAACTGTAGGTTAATTTACATGCATTTTATACATATAAAAGATTAAACTTGGGAGTAATTCGTAAATGATAAACATGTACGACATTTCGATGCCGCGGTGTGGAATGTATGTTATAAGTATCAAAAAAAGGGATGCTGAAAGTTTTTGTGGTCTTGCATGAATTCATCTAAAGCAGTGGTAAATATATATTTTCAAAAAAAAAATACGTGCAAGCATTTCTGCCATGTATGACTGTATGTATATATTAATCTTTCAATGAACAATATTTATCTGAATATTCTGAAACAGTTATTCAATATGTTACCTATATTAAAATTATAGGGTATCGCTGACGTACCGCGTGAAGTCAGCGCACAAGCTGAAGTTGACTGACAAGCAGCTGCTGCAGTGGATGGCGCCGATCCTGCTCATAATGCTCGTCTACCTCGGCACTTGGACTCTATCGGCGCCTCCTGACGCTGAAGTTGTGAGTATTTAATAGAAACTAGTTCAGTGCAGTCTTTCCGTGACGCTCATTTCAAACAGCAACATCGTGACTGGGATCTGGCCGGCGAAATTTCCGTACGATGAGTCATAATCATAAGTCTTAGGCCGATATTCATTGACAGTTTTGAGTGTGAGCTGAGTTCGAGTTCAGTCTTACAACTGTCAGATTTCATACAGTTTTGACAGTTGTGAGAGCGAGCAACCATATGAATATCCGCCTTAGACGAGGTTCAATCTAGGTCGTAATGAGCTTCTCCGAAAACTTCCGCTACAACGGAATTTTGAGCCCAGGTCAGCCCATTTACGTACCAAAAGTATAACCATCAAAGAGATGCAAACAGACACCTAAAAGACATATGAGATTTAACGTCGCTAAATGCGCGAACCTTCGTAGTATCCCGTAGCCTTGAACGCAGTAACAATCACCAGTGAGCAAGTTCAAAGATGCCTGAGAGATGACCTTGGCACCAAGTAGATCCTATTACAATAATAAGATTCTGAGAGATCGGACTAGTAGCCCGATAGAGATGTGATGAATGTGTGACAGAAGTTTGAAATAAATAAATAAGTATGTTTTATGTACTCTTTCACAAACTTTGGTTATGTTTATTTCAGATTAGCGATAATAAAGGACTGAAATTCAAGCAGTGCACTTACAACTGGTGGGATCACAGCCTAGCCATTGGTAAGTTTTTACCCGATTCGCGAACTTTTTCGAGTATAAATATTTGTGTTCGATTCCTGTGTGGACTACTGCAGAACTCTAACAAGTCTAAGAATAATACCTCCCTTTCCTACACCAAAGTTATAAAAATGATTGCACTACTTTTAGAACTGTCAAAGTTAGCTTAAATGAACATCCGGTAGAATCTCTAGCATTCTTTCGTATGTAGAGTTGTGTTATTTAATAATATCTTATTGTATTCCAGGCGAGATCCTGTTCCTACTATGGGGCGTGCGCGTTTGTTACCGCGTGCGTCACGCAGAGAGTTTGTATAACGAGGCGCGGCTCATCTCTATCGCTATTTACAACATATTCACCGTCAACTCGCTCATGATTGCCTTCCAGTGAGTAATGTGTGAGAATTATTTTAGTCAGTAACAAACAGTTACAATTACAATGTGTTACTAAAGCCAAGCGGTATGAAAACGCGCCTCTCATCTGAACTACGGTATCTAAAAATAAAACATTGTAAAACTAAAAATTATGTTAGTAAAAACATATAGTTACCTATAAGTACCTAGTTCAAATGAGAGGCGTTTAAGTGCGCGTTTTCATAACGCGTTCTTTCAACTAAGTACATAGAAAAACGCGCGTCAGCATGTGGACGCATACATCTACATAAGAACCAAATTCATGTAGTTGTAAGCGCGGCTAACAATACTATTGAAAGATAAACATAGCAGTGAAATACAATGAAAAATATATCATATTACAAATTATGGGAGCAAACACTTATTTATGTTGCGGGGTACAGCTAGTTAGCTGTACCCCGCAACTTCGTTTGCGTAGAGGAGGAGGATGGAGGAGATCAGGAGGCAGATCTTCCTCTCTGGATCCTTGTTTCCACATCACATACCGCCATGGCCTATGAGCTGTCCGGATATTTCAGCTATCTCCTAGTGAAACTCCCGTCAAAATCCCTTCATTAGTTATGGCGTGATACTTGAACATAGTCACAGACAAAAATTCTAAAAATTAGTGTTTTGGCATCAGTATCGATCCTAAAACACATTACAATTATTCTTTTCAAAAAATATCCAATGTACAGACACAACTTTTTTAGTCTTATTATATGTATAGATTTTTACTCGACTTCCGAAAGGAAATGGTAATGTTTTCGAGGGTATGTAAGTATGTAGGTTCCCCTGCAGTCTAAACAACAGATTTTGGTATGCGCTTGATGGATTTTCCTAATGATGATTCTCTATTATATTCACAGTTTACTCATACTGCCGCAGGCCGGGCCAGACATAAAGTATCTGCTCGGCTTCATAAGAACGCAGCTGTCCACTTCCACTACTGTGCTACTAGTGTTCTTACCGAAGGTTAGTTTCTGTGGAAGTATCATCATCATCAGCCCGTATCCGTCCACTGCTGGATTTAAGCCTGCGGCCAATTTAAACGTATGCCCCGCCCATTTTCTTCCGTCGTTAACGTCCAGTAGGTCTGAGGCCTAGGCCGCAATCCGCTACCTACTGGACGTTAACGACAGGAGAAAATGGGGTGGGGCATGGTTTCAACTGTGTGTGTCAGCCATAAGTCACCTATTGTATACTATTTGTAAAGAGCTTATAATCCCTCCAGGTAATGCGGGTAGTTCGCGGCACAGGCGATACTTGGGACAGCCGCGCCCGTGCCCGAGGCATACCCGCCTCCTCATCCCTCAACGGCATCGGCCTGGTCCCAGACGAGCCTCCAGACCTCTACCAGGAGAACGAGGAACTCAAGGAGGAGGTCCAGAAGCTAGCAGCACAAATAGAGTTCATGAAAATCGTGCAAATGGAGATGCATAACAGACATCTGCGGCCACGACCCGGAGGGTACTTCACGGCGAACAATACTAGCGCGCAGAGTCCCATGCATTTGAAGTCGGTGAATATTTCATTGGTAAGTTTTTACACCGTAATTACACTGACTCCATTGTGCATTGTCTTTAACACCAGTACAGCACATTGCTGTCATTCTATTATTTTTATTTAATATCTTCCCTGATTAAAGAGGTAATTTCGCCAATATCAAATTATTTAGTTTAGAGTATTCATGTAAATATTTTTTTTTAATTGTAAAATACAATCCGTCATTCCAAAATGATGGCCGATTTTTCCCATAATTATGAATAGTGGGCTCCAATATCAGCAAGTAACGAACAATAATTGCTAGATATAGTTACTATGTATTCCATGAAGAGATCGGTGGCGCAGTGGTTGGGTCAATGGAGGTCCCAGGTTCGATTCACAGCCAGGGCAGCCATGTACCGAGTTATCCTCGTTTGTTTCGACGGAAAAACTTACGTACATTTATCGAGTGCTCTCAAAACGGTGAAGGAAAGCATCGTGATGAAACCTGCATGCCGTAGAAAAAAATCTAAGGCATGTGTAATCCACTAATCCGCACTGGGCCCGCGTGGTGGATCATGGCCCGAGCTCTCTCGATGTAAGGGAAGGACTGTGCCCGAGCAGTGAGGGCATATAAATAGATGATGATGTATTCTATGCAATTTCCAGGATAACACTGAGTGGCCTGGCCCGGTGTGACTGGTGGCGATGACCGACATCTGCTGGTCGTGGCCCGGGCCTGCCGCCAAGCGGTTCGTCACAGCCGTCGACCCGCGCCCGCCTGCATTCGTATGATACCAGACATACTCAATATGCGGTAGTGATTGGTTATTAGGTCTCGGGATACTCTGTCCGGAAAGACTTTGATTTATAACATAGTCCTCGGTAAAGTAGATGCGGCTGATAGAAAACAAATCAATACTATGTGTATAGGGGAATGAATATATTAATATATAACTTTAGGCACCACAAGTATTGTTATGTGGTCAGTACTCGAAAAAACAAATTATGTTGTAGATACAGCTAATTATTGAATTATAATAATTGTTTATTTAGCAACTATACATATTGTGTTCTTATTATAAGACTTGAATATAGTTTTTGAGTATTATGTATTTATCTAATGTTATTCAACGTCAGCAAATTAACAAAGAATGTGGCTGGGACTTTCCTCCTTGATACATATTATAGCAACTGTCATATTAAACCGTATAGGAAGTTTGTATTGCCTACTTAACATTCCTGTAATTTTTGTAGGGTGTAGGGAAAATAATCAATATTTGGTCTATCTATCTACATTGAGCAATTCGCAGCGTAATTTGGATTGGTCGAAACAATAGCGATTTGCGCAAAACATTCTCATTTTCTACTGGAAACTTTATAATGTTTAGAACTGTTGCCATTTTTATCTGTCGTGGTTTAAGAAATAGATCCGGTATAATGGGTGTCTTGCTTTGCAATCCAACAGTTACAGACAACAAAAATGACAAATAGACAACTAATGAAGTATTTTGAAATAATATTTTTCTTCTCTATTAAAATCCAAGTGTTATAAACACCTATCTCGCACAAATGTACCATTGATGAAACTAGTCAATCCATAAATTGATAAGTAATTATTACGTATGGTTAAAGTAGTCTTAACTGAAGAAAGATTTGGCTATTTTTGATTAATTTTATTATTAAAATGTAGCTAAAAATTATAAAAATGTTGAACACCTTGTTCATCAAAGTCAGACAATAAAAAAAGTTGGAAATGTTGATTTTTATTAGACATTGGGATAAAAAAATCGACAAATTTTTATTTATGTAAATTTGGAGTGAATTAAAGTATTAACTTCTTAAATAATTATTTATTAAGTGTATTATTATTACATGTTTAGGGGTAACTATGTAATAAAAAGAACTTGTAAATATGAGTCAAAACAAAATGAAGCATAAATTCTAAAAATTGTACATATGAAATTCGAGGATAGTATTTTATTTGATTAAATTTTTATTTACTGTCTGTGATATAGCAGTTTTTATTTATTATTTATAGGTAGGTATAAAATGTGTAAGTAGATTCAAGGTATTTTGAAAGTCCATTCAAGATATCTTGCAAAGTAAATGCAAAAAAGTAGATGTATTTCATTGATTCAACACAAAATAACAAGTATTTTAGGTAGGTACAATCAGCATAAAAATTAACTTATTTCTTTAGTACCTTGTCGGCATTGCAGTATTTGGTTCCTTACTATAAAGTCAAATCAGCTAGTACAAGGTCCCATACCACAGTTCAAGGTACTAAAGCAATTGACTCTGTATCATAAACAAATATTGTTAAGTACTACCTATTTATATAAAGATCGCTTATAGATAATCCCTATTTTTTTGAGCTAGGTTGGTTATTGTATTGGTATTTCTATGTTCAGTAGTTTGTTGTTCCGAGGGGTGAGTCATACATAAACATAATTGATTTCAAGTTTGATTCCCTGTAATCAGTCTGCAAGAAACAATATAATGAAGATAACACACACTTTTCCCAAATATACCCGGTAGACAGCTTGGGAAGAGTAGACTTGGCTACCAGCAGAGTCGTATGTAGTGTAGCTAGGAATCAACACGTGCAATTTATTGTTTCATAAATCATCAAAATCATAAGCTCTTTATCTTGAAGCTGTATGTTTTAGTTCTAGTTTTAATGTCCTATTATTAATATCCTTAAATGTTGAGTAGTGAAATGTTTATCGTTGTCCCAAATCTTTGGCAGAGCCAAGCTCATCCGTTTATGTATGTCTGTAGATTTAAAAGTGATAAATGTGATACAAAATAATAGAATGTACCTAGTTAGAATTAGTAGATTACATAGAATGCTTAGTTGACTTTTAATTTTGTACCAAAATATACTTTTTCCTTTTAGATGAATCTCTTTATAATGTTATTAAGTGTGCCAATTTACAAATATATACAGATAAATTTAATATTACTTTTAATTAAAAGATAATCAATGTATAAATTTTGAAAACTTTAAAATATTAAATTGATTATATTATAATGTAATATTCGATGTTATGTAATAATAGAATTGATGTAATTATTGTTATTCTCTGATATTGGTTAGGTCAATATTCTGTAAAGAAGTTCTGTTTTTACATTAAAATAAAAATATCTGTTTTTAATGTTTTATTCATTTTGAACCAGAATCCATTTCCTTTTCCATAATATTCAGCTTTTATTTATTTTATTATTTATGTTCTCCAACAACACTTACATTATACATTTAATAACATACAGTATACAGATGGCTGGTGCTGATGTATGTGTCTTTTATAGGACACAACATTCATAACAGTGTGCATGCAGAGATTAGGTACAAACGTAATATAGTTATGCATTAAGATTGATATAAGATATATATACATAGATCTTTTATATGACTCTATTAGAAAGTTTACCAGTTTTGACCTATATGAAATGCTTTCAGTTTTACAATGTAGCTGGGTATTTGGTTCAGTGGATGGGGCACTAAGGGAAGAGAAAAGACTTTGTAGAATTCCGCTTTATAACTTGCCAGAAGGAGAAGGGTAATGTTTTACTGATCTATGTATGACTATCGGTTTCTGGTATCGTTAGATTCGTCGTGATCATGGAACAGACATAGAATACTCTTTGTGTCAAAAAAGCTGCCATTTTTTTTTTAATAATCATGTTAATTTAAAACTGGCAGGCAATTAAGAATGTGGGTCGATGAGATAAAAGCTCATTTAACCGTGCATTTTCTCAATTCATTGGACATCTTCTCAGTACTTGACACTGGCAAAATTACTGTGTCAGCCACCACTGTAGAAGCCATATTTTAAAAAGTGAAGTGAGATAAAAGCTGTAGCAGGTGATACATGAACTAGAAAAGTTTACAGGAGGGGCAGCTGGAGGATGCCTTTGCCTACAGGCAAACACAGGGCTGTCCAGGCAATTTAGTTTAAGAACATAATTTGTATGACTGAGTTAAAGGCCAATATTATTATTAAAACTATGGTTTAATATAGTGCAGAGTAGAGATGGATCCACCCACATCTCTTATACATGAAGCTGTATTCAGTAGATTACAGCTTAATTATTGACAACATCAAGAAACTTGCGCAGTGGACGTTCACTTCTACTTGTTTTTGGGCACACTTATCCACCTGTATTAGAACAGTTACAGAACATTTTGAATTATATTTATGGCCAGCACGATCTACATAGTAGAATAGTTAAGTTACCTAGTGTTAACTATACAATATTTCTAAAATTAATCACTAAATAAGCCATCTGCCGGTTTGTCTAAAAATGGTACACTCGCGCACAAGAACTGTGTCTCATTTGGTATTGTGTTCAAACTATTACACACTTCCATGTTCTTGTGAAGTAAATCCAGAACTTCCATGTCTTTGTTAGCTGTTTCACAAGCCTTTTCTATCGAAGCCAATTCTTCTTCCTCCGCAGTTAGTAAAGCCTCCATCAAAGCTGCTCTTTCAACACGTTTTCGCAGCTCTGAAACTTCTTCCTTCAACTTCTCATGTTCTTCATTCGTTGGTTGTTCTAACTGCACTTCATCATCAGGTAAAAGCACATTAGAAGGCACGTTGAGTACCCTTTCAATTTCACCATCAATGACCTCCAGAGAAGGCCCCGCCCGGTCGCAATATAACCGTATTAACTTATCACAAGAATGGGTCAATGTTGATTTGTCAGTATCATTCAAATCCAATGTTTCTTGCAGATAGGACTCCATATCTTTGACCCCTGTTCGAATTTTTTCCTCAACCATTTGTCGCACTGCAATTTGGAGTCGTTGGGCACCGAAACCAAAGTGTTGAGTTTGATATTCCTCGTCCGTACCACCCGTCCATGGCTTAGTTTTGATCATTTTGGTTTTGGATAAAATATTGAAAATAACACGGAAAATCAAGGATTTTGAAAAATAACGTAAAAAGTTTCATTCAAGCACAAGCAAAACATCTAATTTTTTTTATGCGACTCTGGTTACATTAATTTTGGCCATATTTGACGTTTCTATTGTTGCTGCTTTTTTTTTCATTCTTTCCAGATGGAAAGGCAAAGCCAACTAGGGCATACAGCCTCGTCTGATGTTAATATAATTTTTGAATTCTTATAAATACATACATACATATGAAGATAACCTAACCTAAACCTACGCACGACCCTCCCAAACCCCTAAACGAAATAACTCGACGATCCACTCCACGTAATAATCGACTTATGCAAGGGAATCCTTGCTAAGAGCACAAAACTTCACAAACACGACTTCTTTCGAGCACTCCAACTAATAGAAACGTTCGCGGACATCTACTGATTAACTTAACGTGATCATTTTTCACTAAATACCACGGAAACTATTTAATAAGAATTTTCACAAAAAAGTAGCTAATGTCGTTTCGCGCGCTTTTCAAGGAATTCTTATTTATTTTCTTAATGGACTCGACAGTTCGTCATTTGCCAATGTCATGTTACAGAAAATTCAATATATTCAATAGTCCTCTATCTTCCTCCAGGGGAGTCGCAGTAGCGTCTTCACCCTGGGTAGCCGCGTATTCATGTCTTCATCCAGAGGAGACGCCGTAGCGTCATCACTCTGGCCGAAGCAGCTACAGTCACGTTCACCCGAGCTTGTAGCGGGAACTCTTGATAAAAGCTTCAAACTTCAGATCTTGCATAAATAATCAAATAACTTCACCGTACTGTCATTCGCGAACATTTTCTGATTAATTTAACGTGATATTAAACACAAAATAGTCCCTGTAGACATTAAAAATAAAAATATCACATAATTTCGCAACCGTCGTTTCCCGCCATTTTCAAGAGAGAGAACCCAAGGAATTCTTATTTATTATTTATTTTATTAATGGACTCGACAGTTCGTCATTTGCCAATGTCATGTTACAGAAAATTCATTGTATTATATCTTCCTCCAGGGGAGTCGCCGTAGCGTCATCACCCTGGGTAGCCGCGTCTTCTTGTCTTCATCCACAGGAGACGCCGTAGCGTCAATCACTGTGGACGAAGCAGCTCGACAGTCACGTTCACTCCCGAGCTCGTAGTGGGAATCTTGACCATGGCGCCAAACTTCAGATCCTGCTTGAATTCTTCAATAACTTCACCATACTGTCTTTCGCGAACATTTTCTGATTAATTTAACGTGATATTAAACACAAAACACCCACTGTAGACATTAAACTGAAAATTATTAAATAATTTCGCAACCGTCGTTTCCCGCCATTTTCAAAAAGCCCCCAAGGAATTCTTTCTATTGTGTTGCAAGTTGCGTGTTGCCAATTAGCAATCCAAAAAAGTTACAGATTTAATCACGTTAATAGAAAGAAAAAAGGTACAGATTTAAGCGAATAATCTAAGGTTATTGATCAAAAAGTTATACCTCGGTACTAATAAATGCCACAACACATACACAACACAATCCGCCACACATCGCTTGGATCATTTTGGACTTTGGGTAGGTACATAGTTTATTTATTTTATTTTACATGTTCGGAATAACAACAGCTGTACAGCATGATCAATATTTTTTTACAAAATTAACAATAACTGTGCGTTACTTTGTCGGTTTGAAGCGTTTTTTAGATTGTATCAACCTTTAGATACTATATATAGCTATAGGTATAGCATTCACATCATATCTAAGTGATAAATGATGTGTATGCCATAAGAACAGAAAGTCCATACCTACTAACTATAGAATTCTCTCCGAGGGCAATGTTTTAATTTTAATAAGTATACAATTTATTCATTGTCCTTAAGTAAAAGAAACTAATTTTTTATCCAACGGACTTCCGCTGGATAAAAAATTAGTTTCTTTTACTTAAAGACAATGAATAAATTGTATACTTATTTGTGTTATTTAGTACTTACTAAATAACACAAACAAAAGTCGTTTCGGCGTGTTAATTAGAAATAGCGATGTAAGTTCCCATTTACTCATTTACACTATCGGCTTATCGTACTTACGTAGGTACATACCTACCAAACATAGGTGCCAAGACTTACTACTTATATGACATGTGTAATATGTATGTATGTAAGTACCTCCTTAACCAGTTAATTAACAAATTAACACGTCCATATAAGTTAGGTTTAGCTTGCTGTCTGTTCAGTCAAAAAGTTAATTTATCATGGGTAACTGGATCGTTAAAGTTAACAATCAATAATTAGTGCGAAAGTAAGTACTTTAAGAGCTATAAGTACTCGGATCTAGAGTTCTACATGAAAAATTAGGAGAGAAAACCTTCAGTTTTAAAACTATAAGTAATACTTACGTGTTGGTACAAGATATAAATACGTACAACAACAACACGTGACAGCAGCGGCAGTGCGATGGACGTGTCGGCCGCCCTGCACAATACGACGCGCGCGCAAGCTGCGCTGCACGCGCTGGCGGCGCTGCAGCTCACGGCACACCTGTGGCCGCCCGGCGCGCACGTGTGTGGTAAGTGTTGGCGCGGGCGCAGGCGGCTGCGGCGCGCGCACCGCATGCTCACCGCGCCACGTCTGTGCAGACGGCGACAGCTACGACTACGTGGTGGTAGGCGCGGGATCGGCGGGTTGCGCGCTGGCGGCGCGGCTCGCACAGCTGCTGCCGAGCACACGCGTGCTTTTGGTGGAGGCGGGAGGAGACCCACCGTTAGAGTCGGTCGTGAGTATTTACATTACCAATGCCAACGTGATCCCAGATTCCATCAGCTGTTCATAATATATCTTTGTGTCTTCAGCTCCCTGGGCTCTTTGTGTACCTCCCGAGAAGCGAGTACGATTGGAACTACACGGCATCGGACGCGGCGCCGTACCACCGCGGTGGCGCGATCGACCTCACCCGCGGCCGCATGCTCGGCGGCAGCAGCTCCGCCAATTACATGGTGTACGTGCGAGGTCACCCCCGCGACTACGCCGAGTGGGCCGCCGCCGCTGGTGATGCCGCCTGGGACTGGCCAGCGGTGCTGCCCTACTTCTTGCGCAGCGAGCACCTCGAGGACACGGCGATCCTCGCCTCGCCGGCCGCAGCGCTGCACGGAACCACCGGACCCCTACGGGTGACGCGGGAGCCACATGCGGACATCCCCGAGTACCTGGACGCGTTCAGGGAGACCGGCCACGCGGTGCGGCTCGACGTATCCGGCGACGGCGCATCGGGCTACGCGCAGCCGCTGTACACCATCGCGGGTGGCGTGCGCCAGAGCAGTGCCTATGCCTACCTGCGCCCCGCGCCGCAAACCTGCACGTGTTAAAGCGCACGCTCGTCACTCGTGTGCTGTTCGACGCGCGGCGCCGCGCGGTGGGCGTGCGCGCGCAGCTGCCGGCCGGCCACGCGGTGGCGCTGCGCGCGACACGCGAGGTCGTGCTGACGGCCGGCGCGCTCAACACGCCGCAGCTGCTCATGCTGTCGGGCGTGGGCCCGGCAGGGCGCCTGCGCAAGCTCGGCGTGCCCGTGGTGGTCGACCTACCGGCCGTGGGGCGAGGCCTGCAGGACCACGTCAGCACGCTGCTCTACATCAAGATGGAGGAATCGGACGCGCCGCCGCCGCCGTCGGACGACCCGACGCGCTTCCCGGGCTCCATGTTCCTGGGATTCTCGGCGACGTACGAGCGCGGGCCAGACGCGCGCCCCGACTACGAGACCGAGAACTTCGCGTTGCCGGCCAACGACGAGAGCGCGCTGCGCCTGTGCGCCGTCGCGTTCGGGCTGCGCGCGGACTTGTGCGAGGCTCTACACGCGGCGGGGCGCGCTCGCCGCGGGCTGCTCACGGTGCTGAGCTTGCTGCACCCTCGTTCGCGCGGCCGAGTAGCGCTCCGCAGCGCGGACCCGCGCGCTGCGCCCTCGATTGAGCTCGGCTATTATTCGGACGCGGCAGACCTGGAGAGCATGGTAGACTACATCGAGGACTTCCTACGCGTCCTCAACACAACGCACATGGTACGGGCGCGCGCCGAGTTGTGGCGACCGCTGCTGCGCCCGTGCGCGAACCTGAGCGGGCGCGCGTACTGGCGGTGCTACGCGCGGCACGTGGTGCTGACGCAGTACCACTACGCGGGCTCGGCTGCGCTGGGCGCGGCGCTGGATGCGCGGCTGCGCGTGCGCGGCGTGCGGCGCCCTCGCGTGGCGGACGCCAGCGCCATGCCCGCGCTGCCCGGCGCCAACACCAACGCGCCCTCCATCATGATCGGCGAGAAGGCCGCCGACATCATCAAAGCGGATCTCGCCCGTACCCGACCGAGAGGTAAAAACGCGACATCGATTTAAATATCATAGAAGCACAACTCGAAGTACGGTAAGCAAAATAAACCTACATGTGGTATGTTTTGTACTTACTTAAATATGATCTTTCAATTATTGTAATTATGATCTCATAGTAAATAAATTCAATAAGATACGAACGTATAAGATCAAAAACGTTTTCAATATAAAATATAAATAGGACTGTTTCCAACCTCAGATCAGTAAATAATTTTTAATTAAATACTTAAGTAGGTACTTACTTATTCTTATTTACTGACCTGAGTTCGCAACAAAGATTTAAATTGGTTAGTCGCAATTTAGATAGAACTCATTTTTATATACTTACCTATAATTATAAAGAGTCTATCTATCTATCTATAAGTATAAGTTCTTAGATCTGAGATAGGTACCTACCTACAGAGTTTTAGCTGGTGTGCTAACCAAGCAATTTATGTGCGAATGAGAATTATAAACTCTACCATAGGCATTAGCTGGTTCTCAAAGGGAGTTCTGGCAATACATTATCTGGTCGTTCCTTAGAAACAGATATAGGTAGATGAGAAGTCCAGTATAAATGCGTCTGGCTGGTTGTTAGTTAAGTGGAACCGATATTGATATTGGGGCGTCTGAGTAAGATAATTAAAGGTAGTTCAACGCTTAGTCTAATTAGCTCACAATATTTAGCACTTGTTTACTGATCATTCTCTCTATCCATTCACAGATTCACTATGGATCTACTTGGACTTTTCTTTAATTCTCACTACCTAATAAATAATACTTACCTAATTGTTGATTAGAAAATGATGTAAGTACCTATCTGTCTAGGAAATCTATCGAAGGAATTATGTCTGGTAACTGAAGACTGTGGAGTTTTGGGTCATATGGCATGGCGGTCTTCCATTCACGTTTTCGTGATGTCTTGCTTAGAGAACCAAAAATGTTTGAGCACCTGTGTTCTAGTCTCTAGTTCCTTTGCGAGTTAATTAATTGTATTGCAGCCAACAGTTTAATTAATCAACGGGAAGTTCAATTATTTTAATGTGTCCAGTGGGTTGGTAAAACATACAATAGATAATAGTATGTAGGGTATCGTGTATGGTATGGCGCACGCTCGTTGGATGCTCAAGCGATGACCGGCGGGAATGCGACGCGTCGCGTCGTCTCGCCTCGGAAATGTTTTGCGGATCGCAATTCACTTCAGCTCAGTTCGTTCAGTAACAACGTGGAGCTCGAGTTGTGTCGACGTATTCACGTTATCGTAATAAAAACATAACCTCACCGGCCACCAGTTGCGAAACTTTCACTTACGAACTGCTGAAGTTGTTGCCCAAATATCTTGACTTAAAACAAGTCTCAACTGCTCGGGTTCGGGGCGACTCGACTCCCTGAGTCGTGGCTCAGGTGTAGTGAGCGCGTGTGTTGTGTTTATAAAGTTTGTTTGATTTTGTGATCGGCTTGTACAGTTTGTGCGGGGTTCCGGCCGTGAACTTGCCAACTGCGCTTCTGAGGTAAGCCTTGGCATCATGACAATTCCTCATTTTATTCACACGTTGGTACCTACATTACCTACCTAGAGGTATTACTTATGTCATTAATTTGTTTTGTGCTAAGTATAAGCATTCGAATAATGATTATAAGTACCTAAGTGTCTCTATGTTACCCAAACCTTACTACCAAATGAGAAGTAGGTAAAGTATTTGCACATTTTGGACAATTTGATTTTATTTATTTAAGTATATACTTATAAAAATTGCTCTTGTTGTGGTGAACCCAGGTACCATAGCTTAGGTAGGTACTAACCTACCTAAGCTATGGTACCCTCTGGGTTCACTGACTTGCTACAGCTGCAGTCTACACTGAGCCGGAAGTACCAATACTCCTTTGTTTCACACAATTTTAATTGATTGACACATTGGTAGGTAATGTAAGCGTTTTCGGAGGTTTTCCACAACAAGAGCAATTTTTATAAGTATATACTTAAATAAATAAAATCAAATTGTCCAAAATGTGCAAATACTTTACCTATTTGTACAAATCCAACATACCTAATGTAATGGCATAGAATAATAAAATATATGAATGTGTTGCCATAGTGTCGAAATTAGCTGTGTTTATTATTATGTTGTTACTATTTGTGAAAACCTGTAATTTTTTGCTGTTGGTTTTCCTGTGAAAATAAAATAAATAAATAAAATAAAATAGTGAAAAGTTATCCACCTGTTGCTAGTTTCCCACTTATTACCGTTTTACGAACGGACAAGTAAAGACACCACTTAAACTAGATTTGGTAAGTGAACCTTTGTTATTTCTCCGAGGTTATTCCTTCCAATTTTAAATGAACAAGTCCAAAACGAGTTTGTTGACTTTGTGGACATGACAAAAAAAAGTATTTGGAATGAAATAAAACTTTCGTAATTTTTTGCTACTATGGTTGCTTATTTGCTTCTATAAATTTGCTCATGCTTAAAATGAAATTAATTAAATGTTTTAACTACTTACCTATGTATACCTATATATATTAAGTAGGTCTTACTTAATTAATTTTTGCTGCTTTGTACCTACCTAGGATAGTTAAATGAACTCTTTTCTCGACATTCACCGTTTACCGAGTGAATATAGGGTCGTCGGGTGAATTCTATGTTGCGGAACAGGGTTTTTCTGTGTAGGTACCACCCTTCTTCTTTATCCGATAACCCAATGTTGGGTGAGATCTCGTCTAATAGGTACACGCCATTTTTAGTTAATGTTCTTTTGCATAAAATCTTTTGAAGGGACTCCGGACATCTATCTTGCTGCACATCTATCCAGGTCCACCATTAATTTCTTGTCCAGTCGGCCGTAATTTCTACCAGCTCTTCAGCTGTTCAATTTAATTTTAAGAACCATAAATTCACTCGATGACATTCCGCCAACTCCCAAAGAGTTGAAATAGTTGTTCCGGTATTGCCGCGGTAGTTTACGAAAGTGTAGGTACCCGTGGTCCTGTACATGGTGGCGAAGGCGTAACACCTCAGGAGTTTTAGTTGGTGGGAGTCCAACATATTCACCTGTATCCCGGTTCCCCGGACGGGTGGTTGGTATCCATAAAGGATTTCTCCTGGGCAAAAATAAAAGGGATGGAATGGAACCCAACCTATGTAGGACTTTTATCCACTATTTGCGTCGGTAATAACAGCAAGATTGCAACCACGTTGTGTTATTCTATGAGCTGTGGAGTGTAGTAGTACTCGTATCTAGCCAAGCCACCTGATTTCGATAATAATACTTGAAATATTTGATTTAGCGTTACGATGTGTTGACTGATAAGCATGTGATAAATTATCGTTTACGTTTGCGTATTTACACAACTTGTCAGATAAGTTGCATATAGAGGGCGAACAACTGGATATATTGATAACATGTAAACTTATTGGATTTACTTGTTATCGAAAACAAATCGTCGTTAGGTACCTATACCTAAACAACCTCGTTAATAAACAAAGAGGAAGAGAGTAAAGGCCTAATACAACGTGAAATTTTAGTGGTTGGTTTCTCGTGGTAGAATGATTTGCCATCAGTAGTACCTACTATTGATTTATAGGGTTAAACTTTAAAAAAAATTACTTATTTATTTTTTTCAACTCAAAAACATAAGAGACAATAGTAACTCACTAAGCGTAGGTCTAGGTACCTAAAAAACAGCACATGCTTCGTAGTGTACCTACCTCGGTCCTCGTCCGCTGGTCGCTCCGCGCCTGTTGCCTCGCTGCGATTCGCGGTGTTCTATTGGATTCGCGATCGCTATAGAGTTCAATTTGTCATTTCTTAATTTAACAAAATTTCATAATTATATAAATCGATAGTACCTACTACCGAGACTATAATCTCGCTGCGGGAAAACAACCACTAGAATTTCACGTTGTACCTATATATAGACAGTTTTGGGTGTGATTAGAGTTTGAGTTCGGTCTTACAACTGCCAGGTTTAATACAATTTAAGTACCAACCTACCTATAGTACGTATTAAGAAAATAGTGAAAAAAGAGCACGTCTATCCACGAACCACGGTTGACAAATTAGATGACTTAGACAAATGTGCCATAAGAAGGAAAGTTGAAATTTTTTTCCTTTGAACTTTCCTTCTTATGGCACATTTGTCTAAGTCATCTAATTTGTCAACCGTGGATAGACGTGATCTTTTTTTCACTATTTTCTTAACGCGTACGTACTATAGTGTGAAAAGTGAAAAACTGATTATTTCTACCTCTAATCGACCAATAGGGTATAAGAAGTTGAATCATCATTATTGATGATTATAATAGTTATAATATTTATAATAGTTATTTATTATAGCTTTGAACAACTTGCATGAGCTAAAGAATATAAACCTATATTTAAACAAAGGGTCGTTCAGATCTTTATTATCCACGGCTACAACACATGAAATAATAATAAAATTGTAACGGTTTCCGTTGACCAATCCTATATTCGCGGCGCTCGCATCCAATCCGCGACCTATTTCCGATTGGACGTATTTTTGGAATGTCAACATGGGCAATGCATGTAGTGGGAGTGTGTGCCAGTTTGAGAGCCGTCTACTTTTAGTTCATCGTATACAGGGTGGGAAGGGAACCCAGGCTTGGCGTTTAGTGCTCGGCTCATAATCCGCTGCATAGAAGCGAGATTAGGGTAGGTAATAAAATTAATTGAGAAATCCTGGCGGCAGTCGATGTATAGAATCTACACCGACATGGCGTCTTTTCTATGCTGAGGCCATTTCTTCAAGTAACTGAGAGGAGCAAAGGTATTGGTAGGTAAGTAAGTACCTACCTACAGTTCACACAGATAAAGTTTTTAAGTTTGAGATTTTCTCAAAAAATTCTTTGTAACTGTAAACGTTAGTAGTTTTTGAGAAAATCTCAACCATAATGAGGGCTATTTACTTAAGTATCTCTGTTTTCGAATATATACCTACATAACCTATTGAAATTTAGGTATGAGATTATGAATAAATAAATAAACAGGTGCCTATACCGCAGCCCAAATAAAGTGTCTTATTTTGCAAACAAATATGATCGTCTAATTACCTGTTCTGATGTAATACTAAAGGATCTGATTGATTGAACCTGTTCATCATTGTAAAAATAAGTTATCCGATCTAATAATGTGAAAATAACTATGCAATAATCAAAGTAAAGCTTAAAATGTTACTTGGGGAAATGCTTTTCGCATCACCTACCTATTATCTCAAAAACTACTTACTTATAATAAGTTAAATTTATGTAACATTAAAATAATGAAATTATGATATTCGTTCAGTATTTTTTAAAGAAATCTCTACATTATTAAGGCCTCATACCACGTGACATTACCTACAAGCTACCTGTAACTTTAAGCACGTGACACTTTTGTCGTGGTTGTGGCGTCTGAATAGAGAATTACCTACAGGGTTTATACAAGGAGTACGGAATAAAATTTAGGTAGGTAGGTAGATATTAGGGTCACTACTATTTTACATGGATTCGTGGCATGTCGTGTTTTGAACTCCGTTGCACCCTGTATCAGTAACCTATCGCTATCCATCGCTAAAATTATCTGCTCCACTGAACTGCACGTGTGCATTGTCATGCCGTAAGGGTTAGGTGTAGGTAATTCACACTGGCGATGCATCACGGATAATGTATGAAGCCCAAATCAAGTCTCTTAATTTGTAAACAAATTGATCGTCTAATTACCTGTTATGATGTAACACTGAAGGAACTGATTGTTCGAATTTGTTCATCATTGTAAAAATAGAGTGACCCAATTTAAATAATGTGAAAATAGCTAATGCAATAATCACAGAACAGCTTAAAATATAAGTAGGGTAGGGTAGTTTTTGTTTACAAAATAAGACACTTGATTTTGACGCTGAGGAATTTTTTTATCAAACTAAAGCCTCCTAAAATGGTTGACATCGTGCTTTTAGGACGCCTTTGGGATCGACTACCAAACGTCCCGGTGACCCCCCCAAACTAATCTAAGGTCCGGACATTAATTAAAAGGACTAGTTAAAACATACTCTCCAGTGAAATTAAATCTGAGGTACATCTCCAGAGACAAGAGCTCCACCCACAGATTAAATATATAAGTTTTCTATTCAAAAGCTTCACCTGTCAGAACTTCCCGACAAACGCGAAAGCGCGGTCTTAGGTCGATGGTGCATTTCCCAGGGTCACCACTGCCATGGACGATCGAAGGCTTCCGGTAATCCTACACTATAGACGCAGTATATTATTTAGTATTCTATGCCTGTAGTTAACAACCCTATCATGAAAATAATACGACAGAAGCGGTTCTATCTACCGGAAAACATCGTCACAACAACCGTATTTAAAAGTGATATGTATGAAGTGCGTATCTTTGTCGCACCTAATATCGCTAATTTGTTAAGCAATGTAAGGGATAGACAAGCCTAATTAACATGTAATTAACCGACTTAACTGTTTACGTGCGTTGTGTAATGCAACAGAAACATGGCAATAGTTTCAATGTTTGGGCAATATTTAAATTAGAAAGAAAAAAATAACATGTACCTACCTAACTACTTACTAACAAACAAACAAATACAAAGGCGAAACATGGACAATGAAAGATTTTCTTCTTTACTACTTTTTACAGCATATTTCAGTCCATTCCAGTATCTAAGTAATGATAATATAATCCTTTCTAGTTTTCATAAAATTACGCCCTATTAACTTGTAACAGAATGTATTATGCCTGGACTAGATGTTAACTATTGGATCCAATTACACGTTTCACTCAATCGCATTGAAACGTGTAATGAATGGCACCGTTTTGGCAGATTCACGTGAGACTGGTCGGCGTAATTAATTAAATGGGGCGAAAGACAAAGAGTGATCGCCGACGATTCAGAATGGATTCCAATGGACAGACATCAATAATATCAACAGCCTATACATATAAGGTCCCCAACCACTCAACCACTGATGAAGAACATTCAATGGAAAGCCGGATCATCCATCCAGGACGATTTGATGGATTACTAACACGCCTTGGATTGTGTCGCGAAGTTTTCTTTCACTTTGATGACATCAAAATTTGTGTTTAAAAGTAGTGGCATATTCTAGCAGGCGGCAATGTAAAGTATAATATAAGCCCAAAAGACAGATAGACCAGATAATCTGGAGAAATTGCTTATTGTTTCCAAACATAATGGAATGAAACGCATGAAAGGTCGCCGAGAATTTTACAGGCCTATCGTTGCAACTGCCCTGCTGCGGACACAAACGGATAGAGAGGATTGATTGACAGCACGATGAAGGATTTTCAATTCGGTCTCAGACACGATCTATAGAATTGACGAATAGTACAGCGCAACTCTTCCATTTTTGCTAATTTCCATACAGTTGACACCGATCAGTCAGCCCATCAATTATTTATAGGTATACAATTTTTATTTAGGTTAGATTGGTAGGCTGTTTCTCGACGGAAACACGGCACCAAGGCTATAGTTTGATATAGGTTGATGTGCCATCGACTATACCTATAATAACATGAATCACACCTTTCCGAGGCCTCCGGTAGCCGCACCGTGCTTTGCTTGGCATTGGCAGTGAACTCTCATTAACTGCCCGTTAAGTCATGGTCGAGTTACTGCACGAATTCCTGGCAAAATCGTACGCTCAGTTAAACAATCGTTGACTGGAAACTGTAATCTGCTTATTAAGTAAATGACTAGGCTGTGTTTGTGCGCGGAAATGTACCCAATAACTAAGGTTGTAACATGAAATTGGAATTTTGTGGTTACTTTAGGTTCATCAGTAACCACGCATATTGAACCGAGCTGAATTTGTTAAGGAAAACATGGCATCCGTAAGTTGTCAAATAAAAAACTGTTTGGTTATTCGTTCAGCCAAATGGTTGAGCGAATACTCAACAGAATCGGTACCATTTTTATTCGAATTCTAGCAGGGTTCGACGACGAAAACTAGTTCGAAAACTACCAATATTCTCAAGTGAGAACAGATGTTGCTACTAGTAAATCTAGGTCTAAGCCACCTTACTTTTGCACCCCAGGGTACTAGATAAGTGTTAAGTTGGAAAACGAAAGTTTGCACTTTGTACTAGTTTTGTGTGTGTTTTATGTGTGCTCTACAGCACAAGTGTAGGTTCTTTGTTCCGTTGTATACTCGACGTCTTCTTTCTCATGGCGCAGTCGAATGTTTCAATAAGTATGAAAATCCTTTGCACTTGGTACTCTGTACTCCTTATTACTGATGTTATAGCCACACAGATATCCGAATAGTCTCTGTCTGGCAGGATTCATAACTCATTACAGCCAATCCCTCCCCGCAACGCTCCCGGCTAAAATATACTTACTTCAAGTGTACAAAGCACAGAAAAGGAGATCTTTTGCTATCACAAGTTAGTGTGCACTAAGACATGGAAACTCGCATCTAAATACGATGAATTAATGATGGGGCGATCTGTCGCAGGCTTTGTCGTCACCAACGGCGGTGACATTTTGTTATTTCCTGTAGTGTGATTTGTAAGTCGATTTATAGCCTTGAAAACTTGGTCGCATGTCATGGTTTACACGATTTGTGGCTATTTTGAAAGCCTGAAATATTATGCTTTTCTTAAACTTTGCACAATCCAAAGTATTAATTTTTTATAGTAAACGATGTATTTTTTAAAAATAGAACCCTAGACGAGAAGTGATCTTTGGCCACTGAAAGGAGAAGACACCATCAATAGTGTCAATTTGCATCATCGAGTATAGCCAAGGTCTGAAGTCCGTTCAGGCCCTTCTCTACTACGCCCTTCAACATTATGGAAATAAAGCCTTACGATTCCGCTTACGAGTCCTTACGATTGATATTGAAAAAAAAACTGTAATGGCGTCATCTCTTCCGCCTATGACAAAACGAGTAACTTTCAAGGACGATAACAATGAATAGGTAGTAACTCGTATTAGTAAAGAGATTAGGATTTTAAAACAGTTACCCTATGTTATACCAGTTCAAAAAACTCTGCGTTTTGTGATTCCGATAAAATTATTTGTTTAACAATGGTATTCGTCCAAGGCTGGATGACGACACTGCGAGCAAATCGACGCGCCATATTGCCTTTTGTTTGCATTTGGTTGACAGTTGTTTAGAAACCATATTCACAAATTA
Organism: Tachystola acroxantha; assembly: GCA_963506565.1. Taxonomy (NCBI): domain Eukaryota; kingdom Metazoa; phylum Arthropoda; class Insecta; order Lepidoptera; family Oecophoridae; genus Tachystola; species Tachystola acroxantha. Next base: position 5,265,544 of record OY735884.1, read on the forward strand.
CTTCATTGGACTATTGAAAATGGCGGGATACGACGGTTGCGAAATTATTTGATAATTTTCATGTTAATGTGTACAGTGGTTATTTTGTGTTTAATGTCACGTTAAATTAATCAGAAAATATTCGCGAATGACGATAAGGTGAAATTATTCGATGATTCGTATAAGATCTGCAGTTTCGAGCTATTATCAAGAGTCCCAGTACGAGCTTGGGAGTGAACATGACTGTCGAGCTGCTTCGTCTAGAGTGACGACGCTACGGCGACTCCTCTGGAGGAAGAGAAGACTATGATATTTTGAATATTTTGTAACATGACATTGGCAAATGTCGAGTCCATTAATAAAATAAATAAATAAGTACTTCATTTGTTAAATCCAATGTGAATTTCTCAACCGCTAACAGACTACAGAATTAGTACTTAACTAAATAGTAAACTTAATATTTAATCTAAAATATTCTAAAGCATTTGCTTGCTGCCTTCAACCAAAGGATCTATGATAATTAAAGAGGCATCTTCATGTGGCTTCAGCATATGAAAGCTTATGGAAACTGTCGGTCTAATTGCCGACTTCAACAATAAAAGTGAGTGATATCCGTTTATATATAATAATATGGAAGCTTCCTAAGTGGTTTTAATATAAAACTTGGCTTATGTAGGTTACCTTTGGTTGGTTGGTACATACAGAAAGCGGCTAGGTATGGATCAGTAGTATGATCGATAGGTAATGTTTGTAAATGGCAATATGTGTGACGATACGGTATATACGTAGTTTCAAGCACTATTTATTAAATACCTACTAAATATTAAGTACCTAGCCGTTTTACCTTACATTCCGGTATATACATGTGTACACAATTAACGTTGACGCTCCTCAGCATGCTCCAGTTTCACAATTATCGATTGCGATTTTACTTTAAAATTGTACTTGACCTAAGTGTATTAATTCCATCTTGATCAAAAGCCTAACTTTGCTGGTGTAACACAAATAATAAAAACAATTGCCTAAACCTCACCCCCAGAGAGTTTTACGCCCACAAACGTCAATCCGTCATAACAATTTACGAAGATCTCCAATTTTTCCCCATAAATTGGCTCTCCACTTGTGATAGGCAATAACTGCGCCAAAATGACGGTCGTATTCCTAATCCGGGTTTATCCTCGCAAACGACCCCCGACGCCTTGCACAGATAATAAAACGTTTTTGTTACTAAGACACTTCTTAACACCATCTCGATATAAGAAAGCTGACCCGAGTAATCTCTGCTTCTACATATTGTAAAAGTTAATGTTGGGCTTGTGGTTTAATTTCGGGTACAATTTGGGATTTATATTGCAGCGACCCATGTGTGGTCCGATTTAAGAACTTCCTGTAGGCACATGAGTGCTTGCAGGAAAATAGAACCTAACTCTAATTTAAACGAGTTGTTATTTATAAATTTGCTTCCTTGCACCCGTTACGTCTATATTTATTTGACTCAATTTTATATTACACGAGAAGATAAAACTGAAATTCGTTTTACTTAGATGTTTTCAAATTTTCAGCGAATCTAGCCTCGTCGTCACCTTTGGACCTTTGACGTAGTCACGTCACGCACATTGTTTTCGCCTTTTTCTAACGACTGACTTCAAAATGCCTGTAACTATTTTTTGCGAGCTCTGTAACTTTTTAAATTAACAACTTTTTGTTCTGGAGGTTAGTAGATTTTATTTTATTCTAGGAAGGAAATAACTATCCCGTCGCCCGCAAAAGCAGAAGTTTCAGCAGCGGGTAAAGTGTACACTGCATCACATAAGCGCTATCGCATTCATAATTAGTAGATTTTGAGGGTCAATCAATCAACAATTTTAATAAATTGCTGATTTGATATTATGCTAGTTCGATAACTGTTGCAGAAGTCACGTGCTGCGCACAAGTTAAATATTATCAGCTTTGCGAATACCGATAAAGGGGAGATAAAGGTTTGATAACCATAACCTTGCCTTGGTTTGTTTTGTTGATAATTTCACAAGAATTAGTTCCTTGTTATTGTTTCCCTAGCTCGTACAGTCGACAGCATATCCAGCTACACAAAACAATGCCATTTCGGTTGTATTACTTTCGTGGTTGTGACAAAATTTAATTAGATTTCCATACGCAAGAGTCACTTTGAATTAGCAATTTAAACTTGGGCAGGATAAAGATCTGCAGGCCAGTTTGTTTTTAAACGAATTACGGAAGTTTTAATGAATTTTCATTGAACTTCTGTTACGAATAAGTTACGATACGATGCTTATTTTGAGGGATGAAAATAAAATTTTACAGGAATCAGGGAAATAACAAAATGTTAGACATCACGTGTCCTGTTCTGAATTTGTTTGTGTACTCCCAAATTTTTAGTAGGCCTCCCTGATTATTCAGCGACCAGCATCATAGATTTAGATTTCATTTATTTCATCTTTACATAATTTTCTTACAATAGTAGATAATACATATAATGCAGTCCTATTTGTAAGGATGATCGTCTTTATTTTAAATACCAATAATAGTATTTGTATGTTGTTAATATCATTTAACAGTTAGGTACACTACTATACTAGTAGACGATGTACTGAATGTCATATTAACTAATATAATAATATATATTTTATATACGTATGAATTCTATTTAATAACTGCCTATAAAATGATAACTAATACAAATAGGTATAAATTATTTATTGCAAACTACTTCATAAAGTAGTTTGCAATAATTGACGTTGTGTATGAACAAGAGCCACTGATTTGCTATCCTTGTTCAATCTCGTGAACTTTGCATTTAATGCCTTTTGACGTAATCCTATCATAACGAACCCGACTGTTAATCTGAATGTGGTATGAAATGAATACAGAGTGTGTAGCAAAGTGTATCAATATTTATCGGTTGATGCAAGCCATTTAGATAGTACAACCGACCTATTTTGTACATATATTATAGTTTTATTAATGGCTGGCTCCCTCCCATGTGCAGTTCACGAGCAGGGCGGCGGGGGCGGGGCGGCCGGCGCCGCGGAAAGTCTCAAGCGGCGTAAATATGCGGCTCTCAGCGAGAGCTACATGTTTGCGCCGTTTGGTGTAGAGACCATGGGGCCATGGGGACCAGAGGCGCGGCGACTGGTCAAAGAACTGTCGTCGCGCCTCATTGACTCGTCGGGTGACCAAAGGGCTGGCGCTTACCTCGGCCAGCGTATATCGCTGGCTATACAACGAGGTAACGTCGCCAGCCTTTTGGGCACTCTTCCGCAGGGCAGCGATTAGGCCCCAATTTTTTATTTATAAGTATATATTTATTATTATTATTTTAAAATAAGGCTTTAGGTACAACGTTAGGTAGTTGCAACGTTGAATGCTAGGCTGTAAGGATAGTTGCAGAATATCACTATTGTTCTTGGAAAATGGGTTATGTTCATCGACTAAAGACATACGGAAAATAAAGTGAACCATACAATAAAATGTTTTATTTTATTTTAGTTATATTTTAGTAAGTACTTTTATTTTTATATATAGCTAAATTCATTTGTTTATCTTCTAAAATCGACTCTACCTAACGGTTTTAGGTTCTCGATTATTAACATCGTCATTATTAATATTACTTTTATTCATCTGGCTAGCCTGATCCAGCTAAATAATTTTCCTATTATCTATATATCTTATCTGTAGTTGATGTTTTAAACATCAATCATTCAAATCTTTAGTTATGTTTACGATTAAGTCTATTAGTTCTTCATCCTTTCACAATGTTATAAGAAAACATGAGAACTTGTTATACCTACATATTTCCACTAATTTAGTGCTGTATTTTAAATGTTATTTTTATTATCTACTTATTCCGACCTTCAAGATGGTTTGTTCCATCTAGTCAAACATTTAATTCTACATGACTAGTTGGAAAAAAATATTAGAACTAAGTACTTGGACTTCATTAAATGTGCATATCTTATTCCAAACTGTCACACGCCTCCTGTGTACTTTAAGTGTGTACTACTTGGAAAACAGCTACGGCTTTTACAACCGCTAAGGCCTGTTTTTTAAATGTTTCACTATAAAATGGTGAGATATCTTGGATTCAAACTGATTATTCGAGTAACTCAGAAGCTTTATCAAGCTAGCTTGAATACAGAGGGCTTTCGGTCTCTTAAGCCTTCTCTAGACAGCACGAAAGTTTGCGTAACTCTGGTCTAGTCTAGTTGAGTCAACTCGGCCAGAAGGATTTGCAGGATTTACACTACTTTGATTTGTAAGACTAGTGAGATTTGAACTTTTGTTTCTCTCAGAAGAAATTTAAAGAGTACTTACGGGAAAGCTCGTTTGATTGTCCAATGGTATTTTTGAAAATGAAAAACAGAGGGTAGGTAGTTTGTTGGGTACATATCTGTGGGGCTAGCACGAGTCGCGTTAGCGATCGATGCAACGCCGCAGATCTGTCAAACTAATGTCAGACGCCTTGTAATAATGTCACTTTGACAGCTCCGCGGCGGTGCGGCTAACGCTGGCTCGTGCTACAAGGGCCGATTATTTACATAGTATACAGTCTACGTGCTTCGAGATCCTCGGTGTGTGTAAAATGCATTAGAACCTACATCTGTCAAGTCATGTGACTGTGATCGATTATATACCTAGTATTTATTTATTATAATATGCCTAATATGAATTATGGTGTGAATAATTAATATACACAGCCTGTCAGACGAATTGATCGCGTTTATAAAATAATTGGGGTGACTTTGATATTTAGATATGTACGAGGCGACTTTGGTTACACTGATACAATGACAATGAATGTATTACTTATAATTAGGTATATCTGCTTAATGCTCTGATGATAAATTAGTTGAAGAGGTTAATTTGTATTGAGTTTATTAGTACTTAAAACCTAATTGGTAAAAATATGGGCATCTAATTCTATGTCGTAAACGAGATTTAATTTGAAAATGAGGTTTTCCCGAAAATATACAAACTAATCTTGGTTTAAATAGAGTCCTGCGTATGTAACTTATTTTCATAATCATAATAACATTTAAAACAAAGTGTACATTTCGTAAACGTTTCCGGCAATCATTGAACAAGTTTTTATAAAAAATTAGACGATTCGTCGTAAAAGAACGAAGGTCTTTTATCGTAGTGTGATCTTGACCAAGATTGACATTGTTTGTATTGTCATCACTTGCGCCAAAAGATAATCCGAATCTCAAGTGACTAATCCGTGTTAATTTATAAAAATGAAAAGGTAGCTAAGTATTAAAAATATTATTTAAATTTTTATTGCAAAATGGTAATAAGTATACAATTTAGTATCACAAACGGTCTTATCGCTGAAAGCGACCTCTTCCAGGCAACCATTGAGTATTAGATTTTACTATTAATAATATATAAAGTAAATATCAATGGCTATAATCTACGAATAAATAAACTGATAAATATGTACAATACATTAACAATAAATACGGCATACTTACATTACAATATAAATACAGAATGTACAGCCTTGATCTGACCCAAGAAAATCTCCAAGGATTTGACAGTTCTTGTTGACCGGTTTTTAAACTCTACTTAAGGATTATTTCTTGGCGCAAGTGGAGTTAAGGAGCACGTTAGTTTCCTAAATTCTTATGAATTTACATAAGTAGTTAATTACATACTTATGTAATTAAACTGCCTAGGTAGAGTTGTTGTTCTGATGGTCTAATCCCTTGCCAAGTGGCATTGACTTTCGTTGACGCTGGTAGAATAGAAAGAAAAATGTAAATATAAGTATAGGTTTGACATAATTTGTTTTTTCGTTAGTAAATATAATTCCCATACATTTATCTTTCTATTCTAGTAGCGTTAACGAAAGGCAATGCCACTTGGCTAGGTTAGGTTGTTGTTAGGTGAGAGTTTTTTGCCACTTTTTCTCCTCAGCGTTGGCACCTTTACCTTGCAAAGTGGTGTAAATGTAAATTCAAAAAATATATTGACGTGCAAAAATGTACTCAACGTGCTTACTTGCAATAAAGAAATTTGACTTTGACTTTAACATTTATAAAGTATATGCGTAATTAATATATTTTATAAAATTATTTATACCCGACTGCCGAAAAGAGGATGGTACCTAATATTTTTCGATTATCTGTTCCTTTGTAGCCAAAACGGCTTGATGGATTTTGAAGTATGAGATGTCCTTAGAATCGTTATGAACATGGGACAATTTTTTTGTCCGAAACTGGATTTTATGTAGGATCTATGTAAAACTTGAAGCTGAATAATTCAGCTACGTGAAACAGATGACGCAAACTGCAAAAGGGTCATGATAATACCATTTGTATTGATTTATTATAATAGACAACTTTGCGATATCAATGAGGTCATCCCATCCCACTCCACTCCACAGAAGCTGTTCCGGCCACGACGCGCCTTCGATCCTTCGCAAAACAATAAGACTACGGGAATGTGGCGTGATCTGGGCATTGCTAGAAATGCCATGACTAAAATTGACTGAACGAAAATATAACATCCTTAAAACATCTTACAGCCTAAATTAAGAACGTCGATGTTTTATTCCGAGAAATAATGATTTCTGTAAAAATATGAACTTTTAGATCCATTTCAATAAAAGCTAACCCTAGAGTTAGCGGTTAAGTCATGCAAACTCCTTAATTTTTTTTAACCCCCAGTTAAGGGCTACCCTTATAAATATCGCAAGTCACTCTTAGCATCGTATAATCTTAGAATTAAAACTATAGTGAGCCATTACTACAAATTATTATACATATATAAACGGATATCACTCACTTATATTGTTAAAGTCGGCAATTAGACCGACAGTTTCGACCGATTTCGACGGTCTTATTCAAAGTGAGCGCGCCACGCCCGCGTCTCCGTTGACGTTTCTTCGCGCACTGCGGATCAGCGCCCTCTGTGCGCGCTCCGACATACCTTGAAAAAGACCGTCGAAATCGGTCGAAACTGTCGGTCTAATTGCCGACTTTAACAATATAAGTGAGTGATATCCGTTTATATATAATAATTCATCGTATAATCGTAACTATGTATATTGTCGCTTGCTACTCTTGTGTATTCTTTAGGTACATCTAAACTCTCTATAAGTATTACTCATGTGTATAATACTCTCATAACCTACTTAAGTAATAAATAATATCAATCTTGCTTAATCTTTGGTCTACTTTCCCCAGAGAAAGGCACGATTGGGTATCTAATGTTACTAGTTTGAGAATACATTTTTTGCAAACGATACGGTTATTTTCTTTCACCTGTGCTTTGGACCCTGTTTGCAACATATAAGTACGTAAACCCTTGTAGATAACCTTATTTTTATCCAACTTTTCATTATCTTATTGGACAACATAATAAAACGTGATTTTGTCAATGCAGTGTCTCTAAACTGAAGGTCGAAGCATTCTGAACGCTTACTAAGTGAGGTAACCAATGTGGTAATTTGCGTGGAATCGTAAAGACAAGACATAAGTACCTAGTTGCCTATATTTTAGTGGTACCGAATATCGATGAGATCATACGGTACCTGTTTTACAACACTCCGTGCCAGATATGTCACAAAATACATTGTTGTGTATCACAATATTATAAGTGTTGGACTTTGGCTGCTAATGAAGTTGGCAGTTCATTCCATTAGGGATTTCTTTTGTACAATGTTTGTTAGTAATTTCATCAAAATCAATTTACTAAACAACCTTTCTTTTGGTAAATATTCTTTATTTATAACAAATCAATAACATATTTACATAAACAAACAAAATGATATAAAAAATTGAAAAATGAAATACTTACTTAAAAAATAAAATTCTAAAAATGTACCTACTAGGACGCGGTATTCCAGCTGTGACTGGCCTCTACCAGTCACAGGTAGAACACCGCGTCCAAGTCGCTCCCATGCGGCAGGGTGCTCTCTTTTGGTTGCACTCTTTAGTGCAAGAGCACTTAATATCAGGCAGGAGTGGCCTTTACTAGTACCATTATTGGTACTGGAGAGCACATGGAGCAAATGTAGAGCGTCACAACTTTGTAGAAATAAATAAATCACAGTAGGTATAAGACATATAAATATCGCTTGTGAAATTGATGGTTCAATTCAAACCAAATAAATTACAATGTTTTTAAAAAAAAAACACAAATAATTTAATATTACTCTTTATCAAAAGAGACAAACAAGATGGAAACAACAGACTTTCTCTAATGTAATAAATAATAGATTGCTTACCATTTACCTAGCGGCTCTTGTGGTCAAAGGCATAATTTTATTATGGATTAGTCCGTCAAATTATGTGCAACCCTTCTATGGAGGAGTCGTAATTAGTTTGGTATTCTCTATTTCTAGTTTATTTTATATTTCTTCCGATATACAATAAGTCCATTCGATTTCTCCAGAGCCGATTCCAGTCAAAAAATTCCGTGGTCTAATGTTTTGTTTACGCCGACCGCTGCTCCGTGCGTTTCCTCATCCGGTGCCGCTTCCCTATGCCGAATTTTTATTTCGCTTTCGATCACGGAAGTCACTCCTACGTGCCCTTTTAAGAATCCATTTATGAACTGATTAAGATTCTAAACACGGAGTTCCTCGTACTTTAAACGCGGGGCACAGATTTGAAATTTATTGCTCGCATATAGATAAGAGAGGTCGTTTGTTTTAGTTTCTCATTAGAATTCTAATCTATGAGAAAAATGGCACGTAGTTCGCTTCGAGTGCGACTAATTCAGATAAAATTATTGATTAGGTTTTGATGCCTTTCAAAAGCCATTCGTTTATAATAGTCTAGACAAGTCTTTGCTGCTCTTATTGCGAGACTTCAGAGAAATTCTATTCGTCGTATTAAGTTGGCGACTGATTTACTAATAAAGATGTGTCTCGATCATTTCCACGGCTCACTAACTGTGCGTGGGCGTCAACAGGCGGTGGTCGTTGAAGTGATGAGTTTCAGGGCATTTTGCTGCAGACGGTTTAGTTGCTGTGTGGTTACCTACGTGTAGGTATCTATGTTACTTTATTTTTATGTTTTCCTCCAGGCGAGGCGTCTAATCTTTGCTTGCCAACTACTTGTTGCTTTTAGAATGTCTCTTGTCGCGTGATTTCGTGTTTGCTATCAAGTTATCCGAGGTGGCTTGTTATTGTTTTTCCTTATATTGATGACAGTCTGTTATCTGGCATACTTAATTAATTATGTAATTAATAAAATTTTGAAATGTTATGCCTATCATACGGCGAACAAATAAAATGACTCGTGGAAGACGCATTGCGTATACGATGAACGATGCACATAATAATTAGAATTAATTAGTAGAGCTAGAAATACCATGTGGGCGCATTCTTGCCGCTCATACTTGAATCTCATATAGGTACAGTCGACAGCAGATCAATGGTAACACTTTTTAATTTTGACAGTTCTTTAATTTGCGTCGTAAGACTTGAAATCGTACTGCAAGTGTTACCATTGATCTGCTGTCGACTGTACCTAACGTAAGTATGAGCGCCACACCGATTTCTTCTACTTACTATTTATTTATAACTTATAGGTACTTGAGAGTAAGTCATATCTTAAAATACTTGCTGTACAGTACACCAAACGCTAGAAAAAACATATTTTTAGATAAAGTGCTTTAACATCATATTAATGTTAGTAACATCAATCGTTACATTTATCTAAATCGTAGTGCCATGATAAGGTTAATGCATGGGCAAATCTAATCGCCGATATTACTAGGGAAGTCATAGGCACAAACCGGTCGATATTATGGTACAGTGGATATCACTCCAACCTACACAAAACCATTACAATTTGGGCCGTATTACCGTATAGTAGAGTACCCACGCCTGTGATGTGATGATGTAGTGATGTAGGTACTCAACTCATGTTATATCAAACTGTAACTATAACTTTATTGGAATTAATTCAACTTTTTTTTTTTCAGGTAAACAACAACAAATACTAGGACAAATTGGGATTTAATCTAACGGTGAGCTGATTTCAAGCGATTTCATCACAGATCATTGAATATAGGTTATACCTATCACGGGCAGATCTGCGGGCAAAATATATTGGATCTTAATACTTTCTTAACCACAAAAAAATAAACGTTGAACGCACGTCTATAATAAATATGAAATGTTTTAAAATTTAAAGTTTAGTCATTTTTATAGACTCGTTTTCAGCGTGTTATCTTTTCCATGGTACGTAATAATAGTTGATTTGGAGTAAAAAAACAATTGTACGGTCGAAGACAGAGAAAGGTATAAAGTAGAGTTTTTAAGGTTGAGATTTTTTCAAAAACTACTTGACCAATTGCAATAATTCTTTCACTGTTAGATAGACAAAATTTAAACCTATGAAACTGTATAAGAATTATTAAAATCGGTCCAGTAGTTTTTGAGAAAATCTCAACCTTATTGAGGCTCCCTGTATACTTATCTCTGTATTCGTGTGAACACTAATTCTTTCTGAAATGCGTAGAGGCATAACTGATCGATTGTGTTCAAGTTATTGATTTTTTTCTCTCGCAAAAATGTCATATAGATAATAAGCTAGTAGATACTTATATCAGGGTAGGTAAGATGTTATTAGCCAAAAATCAATGCTTCTGTTAAATATCTAAGAACATCATTAATGCAATAGAGGCATAGCTACCATCCTACATTGGACTTGATTTACCTACTAGTTTACATAGTAAAAAATCTTATTCCTAGAGATGAATGGCGATTTTTTCTTGTTTCTTTTTTACCGAAAACATTTCGTATTTATTTACCATTCAATGGATGGTTTTATTAATTTATGGGCCATTAGTTTAAATTTAATTACTATATTACTATTAATTAACACTCAATTATTCCTCGTAAATTAGTCTCACTACCTTCTTTAATATTCAAAGTAGGTGATACCGTTGCACTTAAAAATCAAGCGATATTGAAATGACGTATTTATTAATTATTATTATGTTTTGCGAATCCTTGTAACATTGCCATTTTTTTATGTAATGATGACAGTAACGCAATTAAACAACTAATTCTGCGTCACAGATAATCGAAGTACAGTCTACAACACATTGACTTAAACAACAATAATTTTAAATGCAATCTATGCCGTATTACCGTCGGGTAGAGTACAATGTGCCATTATACATATTTGACATACGGCGTGAAAGAAAAACATTGTAATCTATGCATTTTACTGTCGCGTAGAGTACCTATTGTGGCGATTCCATAATGCACACATTAATAAAACGTCGCTAAGCAAGACGTCTCGCTCACTCTTGCGCCATATAACTATAAGGGATTGCGTTTAGGATTAGATTTGTCGGCCACGCACTACAGAATTACACCTTACCAATCTCAGGCCGCGTTTACACCTACAAGAAAACTCGCTCAAATCTTGCATCAATTACTTGCAATATCGTTTACATATCGTACTATCCTGCAATTTGCTGTCGCGACAGTACTTTCTACGGAGTTTACTCTTGCAAGCGGCTGTTGGACTTGCAGAAGTTATCTTGCAGGTCGCAAAACGTCGTTATTTGATTTATTTCAGTCAATTCGATGTAACGTCATTCATTTCCCGATATTTGCTATCGTATATGACTCATACCGTTTGAAGTCACAAGATTACCACATGTTCAGTGTTTATTTTCTCATACAACATCAACAACGCGTGTGTGTTAATGCATAGAGCTCACGAATAGTCATGTGTGATTGTTTTGTAGAGATTTATCTGGCAGGTAGAGCAAAACAAAATACAAGTATTTACCGTTTTCGGAAGTAATTATATTAGAAATATAAAATATCATAATATAATTATTAAATTTAAAATGGTATCAATGTAGAAAACCTCGAAATAATTAAAATCAAAGGAATAAAGTATGCAGGCAGCCCTAGTAAGATTTTGTCGATGACTAGACTAATTTACTACAGTTAGCAAGTAATATATGTAGTCATTTTTAATGCATTTGCGATCGGTAAATAACTCTCCTACCTATTTACCGATCGCAAATGGTATATACTCTTTTGGCAAGCTATTTTATTACGACTCACTTCTGGCTTCCGAGGCTTTTTTTCACGAAGGCTACGGCACTAACTACTAAAATTAAACGTCTGAAAAATATATATAGCAATCTTGGGGTGTCTATTTAGAGACTGATGAATACCGATACACGATTGGGCAAACTTCGCTCGATATATAAAAAATTGCAATAATACCCCTAAATAAATAATAAATAGTCTTTTAAAATTGAAGTTATATCTAAACCGAAATAGTTATTCATACAAAATATATATCAAAATGTAGGGTACTATAAATACGAGAGCTTGTTTAAAAAAAATCAGATTTTTGTTGTCGTATTTTTATTTCCCTGCCAAAATTCATAAAAATACGAATATTGCGGCACTGCGCCGTGCTCTTCACTCCGCCGCTGCGGGGCATCTTCTGTCTCACTCTTGCTTTTGACAACTATATAGCGCCTTAAATCACGTTTATGAATACGCGCCATGAAGTGGAACGGTTCTCTTGAAAATGGCGGGAAACGACGGTTGCAAAATTATTTGATAATTTTTGTTTTATTGTACTACAGTGGTTATTTTGAGATTAATATCACGTTAAATTAATCAGAAAATGTTCGCGAGTGACAGTATGGTGAATTTGTTGAATAATTTGAGCAAGATCTGGGGTTTCAAGCTTTTATCAAGAGTTCCCGCTACAAGCTCGGGAGTGAACGTGACTGTCGAGCTACTTCGTCCAGAGTGATGACGCTACGGCGTCTCCTCTGGATGAAGACATGAAGACGCTACTGCGACTCCCCTGGAGGAAGATAGAAGACTGTTGAATATATTGAATTTTCTGTAACATGACATTGGCAAATGACGAACTGTCGAGACCATTAATAAAATAAATAAATAAATGAAGTGGAACTAATTACTGCAAACAAAAGCTAATAAATAAACCTCACGTTTACCTGCGCACAAAAAGAATTCTTGTGTCCAATCTGAAAAACGTTTACTCTGTGGCTGTGTGATAGAAAACAAGTTTGCAATAAACACGTGCGGCGCGAGTAATGTAGATAACTAAACTATACTGTGTTTATTGCGAAACCATTAGAATAATTCCGTCCGTAATTCCGTATACGAGTCCTAATACGTCTACCACGATTGAGTCTACTGTTCTAACAACTGTTGTATCATAGTAGATAATAAAATTAATACTTCCACTTTTGTATTTTTGACTCGCTTTGAGCATCGTTCGCACACTGAAAAAAACCGGCCAAGTGCGAGTCTGCTGTCGGACTCGCGCACCGAGGGTTCCGTGCAACGTCATACATCGATATACCAGGCGTCAACTGCAATTATAAGTTTGTAATTACATGACAATGCCAGATTCTGCCCCACCATCAATGTACAAGATAACGAATAAATGTAAAAATATCTCTATTGTTATTTTTCTATAGGAGTTGCGAGAGTAGTAGAAAATGATACTGATTATGAAACCTGTAATAAGTCCCCAACAAAATGATAGGTACAGCTTAAATAGTCACGTAGTTTTGTAGGTGGGGCAAAGCTCCATTGCAATGTGGCAATGTCATTTAAAATTTTCGGATTTTTCCCTTTACTTGTGCTATAAGACCTAGTTCTTGTCAAATTTCATGATTCTAGGTCAACGTGAAGTACCCTATAGGTTTTGGTTTGTAATGTGCGAGAAAATGTGACATAAACAGCACGTAACCGTAAGAGAAGACGATATTTTCAAAAAGCATGTGACAGGTAAGGCAGGTAAATATCAGTGAACCTTATACCATCGCAATCAGAGCCGAACGTTGAATGGCCCGTCTCTCTGTCTATAGGTATACAGCAAAGCACATCAAGTGTAACACTTTGGACCGTTCTTATTATCTGCGTCGTAAGAGTTGAAATCGTACTGCAAGTGTTACCATTGATCTGCTGTTGTCCGTACTACAAAATTATAAATCCTACTAGGTAGGCAGTCATGATTATAAGCCATGTGACTTACAGATCATGATTACTTCGTGTTGATAAAGAGAGGTAGGTAATCGCTATTAGCTAGCACGTGGCAGTAACACACGTGCACGTGGGCAGAGCTGCATGATTTTCATGTTTCCTCACACGATAAAATAAGTAAGATGAGTTGTGAAACGGGAAACGTTAAGGCACGAATTCATAAACGCGATTTAAAGTTACGCCACCGTTTAGGCCCTGTCCCTTTCTATCTTAACCCTTTTTAATCCAAGTGTGAAAGGGATAGCAACACGATTTAATCGAAGGTTAAAATAACAGCATAAATGGATAAAATGAAATCTAAAATTATGAAAGTAGTTAAGCGTTCTATATTATCAGAATAAACACTGCATTAACAAAATTATTTAAAATGTAGAGAGAAATTAGCTAATGGTTGCATAAGTAAATTACCATAAATTACCTAATAAATCTAAGTTTTAGCAAAATGGTGGTAACCTTTTTTATTATTGAGTAAATGTACTCGCATACGTAAGTAGGTATGTGTTGAATCCTATCATTTATCCCAACCACAAAACTGATTGATTTGCAAAATAACACTATAAAAAAATGTCTTGGCGGGATCAGTCCACTGCCTTTTTTGGGGTATTAAGGGTAACCATCTGAAATCTGCCAAAATGTACACTTTATTATTTAATGTAAAGGCATAATCGGACGCAGCCATGCATATGAAATCGAGTTTCGATGTTGGAAAAATCTTTTCCACATTTTTCTATTCAAATGAGTGTTTATATTCAAAAGTAGGGGTACATAGCGGGATTAAAGGATTTGGGGGCAGGCAGTGAGTTTGGTTATTGTTTTAGCGAGCATTTTATGTTTGTGAATGCACACTTTATTGTTTTATATTATATCTACTTGCCACTAGCAGATTCCGCGTGTTTACATGTAAAGTCTTCTTCGTACTAACTCAACCTGTAGGTTTTTTAGTTATGTACCTAGTTATTAAGTAATTGTGTTATCATTACTTTAAAAGATGTGCTGCTGAGAGTTTTTTGCCACTTTTTCTCCTCAGTGTTGGCACCTTTTCCTCGCAAAGTGGTGAAAATGTAAATTCAAAAAATATGTTGACGTGCAGAAATATACACAACGTTTGCATCAGCGGCTCCACTGAAAACCAGCGCTGCAGTAATGTCCAATTACTGCAGCACATGCTGAGCTGGAGACCTGTTTGACACCACACCACTGCACTATGTATCTCTTTTCTTTGTAATTTTTATTCTATGTATCTCTTATGCTCTGTGTGTGTGTCAAATAAATTCTATTCTATATGTTTTCTATTCTATTCTAACGTGCTTACCTGCAATAAAGAAATTTGACTTTTTTTTACTTATTTTGTTATGTTAGATCAAAACCGCGTTTCACCTCAATCTCACCTGATGGGCGACGACGAGGCCGATGATGAAGCACGCGGGCGGATGGGATAATATAATTTACCAAATCCTCACTTAGGTAGATCTTCTATTTCTATAGGATCATGAGTACAAGCAAATAGACATCCAGTCAGACAATAACAGACTGTAGACGTTGAGTTTTATAAACGTAGTCGAGATAAGTAGTGTAGTTCTCGGTGGCTCAGTGGTTGGGTCAATGGACTTGCAATATGGAGGTCCCAGGTTCGATTCCCAGCTAGGGCAGCCATGTACCAATGAGTTGTCCTCGGTTTTTGCGACGGAAAAACTTACGTACATTTACCGAGTGCTCTCAAAACGGTGAAGGAAAACATCGTGATGAAACCTGCATGTCGTAGAAGAAAAAAAAATCTAAAGCATGTGAAATCCGCCAACCCGCATTGGGCCCGCGTGGTGGATTATGGCCCGAGCTCCCTCGATGTAAGGGAAGGTCTGTGCCCGAGCAGTGGGGCAATATAAATAGACTGATGATGATGAGTCGAGATAAGCAGATACAGGTTTGACCGTCATAAAATTGTAATATTTACCTGTCATTAAACATTGTCGATTTCGTGATTATCATTAGGCATGAATAATTTATAGGTTACGAGTTCGAATTTATTGGCAATAGAATGACTCGTACGTAGGTAAAAGAAATTTACAATTCAAATTGGTGTTTCCTTGTTAGTTACCGAGCAATTATGTTCCGACGTTGTCGTGTGAGACAAAGTAGGGACTGACGTATCTACATTTCCAGTTACTTTGTATTTAGGTTTCGTTGTTTACACAAGATAAGTACCTACCCAGCATATAAGAGTTAAGCCTGACACATACATAGGCGGCCTCTGCGGCCTAGGCCTCAGCTGTGGATTAAGCAAATAGTTTGCGGGCTGACTGTTTGCTTTCCATAGGTGCCTATATTTAGATGGAGCTGTCATACAATGCGTACATCTATTGTATATTATATTATCACCTAACATTGTACCTAGGCTTTTTTGACAGTACCTACCTACTTTTTTGAAAGTCCGTAACAGTCACACTAGAATTCCATCTGTACAGTATATATTATTCCAGCCCCTCTTGTTTAATAAAATAAAGTTTAAATTACAATTATTGTTCCTTGGACATTTTGCGCTTTGGATATTATGCGCCTAAACCTTCCTTCACGGTTCAGATTTATACCTTTTTTTATGAATAGTTTGTTATTTTTGCCCCTTCCGGGCGCAAATACATTACAGTCATATTGTCCCGACGTCTTACGGTCCTGGTCGCAAAAGGTCAATGCCGACGATTTTCCTGCAAGACCTTGCGGCGACCAAGGGCAGAGCTTAGTGTTAAACTTAATGAAGCAAGATTGAGGGATTCAGTGCACGCTTTCCCCACTGAAATACTTTATTTATTCGCCTCAGAAAGGTGTGTTTGTCTCTTTCAGACTACTTTCAAGGATACACGTGGGTACGGTACGTGAGATCGGTACGTGAGATAGGTACCTACATGAAATATAGATACGAATGTGACATCTTTTAGTCGGACAAATAGTATCGTTAGATTCAAACTCGGGACATTAGCAAGCTACATACATGTCGGAATAGAGCTCTATTCCGACATGTATGTAGGTATAGCTAACTGAAGTGAATTTGATCCGATCGAGAAAATCTTACTCCATAGGTACTAATTCGATTTAGGATTTTTACCGTCTACCTATTTAAAACCTATTTAGATTTACAAAAACAAAATTTGGTTAAAATGTATCCTAAGTCAGTGCCTACACTACAGTGATCTAGTCAATACGAATCTAACGACACTTCATGTTCATAATTACATTCTTACTTAAAGAAATTCTTAAAATTTAATCTTACTTAAATCTTATATAATTCTTTAAATAACCAAAATATCTATTCATCAAGCCGTTTATGCTACATATATAGGACGCCTCAAAGGAACTTGTTACAAGCATAACAGTCGAAAAACATTCGATTTGAATTTGTACGCACCGCTACGCGAAATGAAAATCAAAATATTAAATGGATAAAAAATTTCGCCATAACCGGGGTTCGAACCTCTCATCCCTCGCCATTCCGTGGCACTCTTTTCCAATAACACATTCCTTTCCAATATCAAAAATATTGCCGTCTTTCCTTAGTATACCCGTTTTAGGGTAGTTAATAGATTTTGCAATTTATAAAATAAGAGGAGACATTTCGAGCCTAAATAATGAAGACAGACATTTCACTTAGTGGCCGACACGAGAAACTGAAGGCACTCTAAGGGAAATTACAAAATTTGTCACTCTATGGCTTTACCAATTCGCTGGCTTGACCCCGATAAGAAGAGACATAATTACGGAAAACAGATCGATCTTGCTGTAATGAATTAAGGCGGCCTACCCTTTGATTGGTGTTTGAATGGAACTATAGAGTTATGTTTGTACATCTTCGGCTTTGGATCCAATCGTATTTTCCAGAATCTGATTCGATCCATTCCACAGATAAAATTAGGAGTTAAAATTAAAATGTCTACGATGACAGTGCCCACACGCTGCAATAATTTCAAGAGAAATTGAACAGAGATTTTTGTAATAGTAATTGTGTTAAAAAATTATAAACACACAATTTTAGGAAGTTAGATTATTAAGTCCCGTATTAATAGCTCAAACCCGCCTTCAAGCGTGAATTCAGCTGATAGACTCTCAAGACGTGATCACCATCTCAAGTAGGTATGTCATTTATTAATAAACCAATCTTGAGGGCGTATCACGTGATGTCTTTCTCAAGTCGCGGTTCGCCTGCAATCAGCAAATAATTTCTCAAGTGTGAGTTGGACAGTTCTCTTGAGAACTGAGTTTTGTTTATTAATAATAAGGCGTTACTCACGTGATACCCGATTCCTTAACCTAAGTTACGTTTATTAATAGGAACGCCATCTTGAGGTCGTTCTCAAGATTTACTTTTGAGCTAAGAGTGATTTACCACCTCTGGGTGGGCATCGCTGATCAAGACACTCCCTGTATAAGTACTTAAGCTGCAAAATACCTTTATTGTCTGTGATTGCTTGAATTAAAATTCTTGGGCATTGGTCAAAAATGTCTATCTTTACGGCTCTATATAGCTACCAAATAAATTGATTCCCGCATCGAAACGGAATTTAGGTCGACACTTCGAGGGTTTATATCAATCACACGGTTCGTATCAACCGTGTCTTAATAAGGTTTCCAGAATACGAGTATCAAACTATCAAGTAAGAGTAAATGTTTCAAGTTAGGTCGTCTTACATTAATAGTTCCGTTACTTCTACGTAGTCATCAGGAACAAAAGTAAAATTTTGTTATATTAATAAAATGTGATAGGTAGTTGGAGCCAAGTGCCATTAACTTATCACAGCGAAGAGAAAATATATGAAAAAAAAACCTTTCGGAAAGAGTAACAGAATGCCCACTGTCATTGTGTTACTCTTTCCGATGTGTTGTGCTGATGTGCTCCCAAAGTTCCTAAACTCAGAATAGGTCTAATATTATCTAAAACTTCAATAACTAAGTTTATGTTACGCATGGAGTCTATACTATATAGATAAGGGAAATATATTAAAGATTTACAACATATTTCTACCTGTTTATTTTCTCTCTGCAAATCCATAACAAAGCAAATAGAAAACTATAGCCGAAGTCTAGACTAGATACTTACTCTATTATTTATAAAACGCGATATTATAATAATATGCAACCTTTTGAGGACATATCTTGAATTGCGTAGGACTTTGTGGTAAGACAGAAATATAATTCTTTAACCACAAACCACATTTGCTTTGCGTCACGCTCCTAGCATATAGCGCCCGTCTCGGGCACATACGATATTGACTACCAGTCAGAATTTCATTCAATGCATGGGTTTTTAAAATATGCTTACAATTTTATCTAAGTAAAATAGTTACCTCATTAGACGATATTGGGAAGTCATGTATAGGTCCTGCGAAAATATGTTCCCACGGTAAATTCTAAAAGTACGTCATTGCATATAATCTAACAAATTATATGCATGAGACGCACTAGAAGATGAAGTGGAACCGCATCGGTACACAGTAGTGAAACGATAATTGCATTTACTATTGTTATCTCGAGTTAGAAAGCTTTCAGACAACTGAGGGGACGTGGAATGGAAATGTCCTGTCCCAGATGACTCTATTAGTATCGATTTATCAGTCTGTCCTGCCAACTGGAAATCGTGCATTGGCTGAATGCATTTTCGTGCAAATGCATCCAGTTTCATTACTCATCCGGTAAATTGCTGCCTCCTAACGTTTATACTGTGATACTGACAATGACAACCTTGGGTTTTAATGTCATTGCAATAAAGTTGAGATTGAACGTTTTGTTTACTAGCTTGTTAAAGTAGATCGCATCTCGCCAGGATTTTATTGACCGTCATACAAGTTATAACGGCAATTAGATGTCTTTTAACTTTTAAATGCCTTTTTATCTAGAAAGTACCTAAGTAACTTCATTGATATCATTAAACCTAGGATAAGTTATGTTTTCAGAATACTGTGCATTTTAACATTCTTCCTGTAGTATTTGTCAGTTTTAAATCTAGAGGTATGGTCCAGGATACAGTGCGAAGTTGATACGGTACTTTGAATTTAGTACGAATAAAGTACAAGTATTTTTTTCTTTGCTGGGTAGGTAGGTACTAGTCGACAGTGCTCATCATTCGTAAATACTTATTACCTACGGTTTCAACTCTTATTACACAGGCATTAAGAATGGTCCTAACGTTAAATTTGATCAATGTTAAAACTTACCCTCTGTGGAACATCAACAAAAGCTTTCATGGGCAGTATTAACTAGGACGCCTTGAATAAATCACTTCGGCTTCGATAGCCCATTGATTGATACTTTCAATCAATAATTTCTTTCAAACTTATATTATATTTCTAGGCATTTGTATTCTCTATTTTCTGATCGCAGTTTGACTATTTTATGGTACTTAAATATAGGAACATAAAGTAGATTAGATAACCTAGCTAATGATGGGATTAGATAGACTTTGCCCTACAATAAATACGTTTTAGTCTAACAGCTTTATCTGTCGTCAGATGGCTAATCTGGGCATTAGTCATGTCATGATTAAAGGCGAAAACATGGTCAAAGGCGGGATTAACTGTTAGACTGTATCTAGTTGGTTAGGTGTTATATGAATAGAAAATGAAGAGATCGTTCTGAATGCCGTGGTGTGAGTTTAGTATTTAATCCGACAGGGTTGACAGCTTTCAGGCGGGGCTGGATTTGGTTTCTAGTTTCTATTGTTATAGAAGTTCTATTCTCTTTAAGTATTCTCTCTTATTCTATTTCTATTCTTACTAACAAATAAGCTTTTATTTTATAATTCTTACTACAAATACTTACTTCCTAGGATCTGTTGAACGGATAACAGGTCAGTAACGGATTCCGTTCTATCTAGGTCGGTCTCTACTTTTTTAAAGTTGTCTTTTTATCTTGCTAGAAGGCCATTAGTGTGACACGATCATGAAAAATTCATCCATATAAAATATGTTGTACAAAATATGAAAAGGCAAAGCCTCAGCATAAGCTGCTGTTTTTCAGGCTTCCCTTAAGCTAACATCATATAAAACTTATAATCAAGTATGTAGTATAAATAGTACAATTTCAATTCAAAGACTGTCATAGAACAATGTAAAACAAAATCACTTTCCTTTCCTACAGATGCAATGCCCTCACCTCACCCGTTCAATATTTGTTTAGTTTCTTCAGACACAATAAATGACGTCGGTTAGTCGGCTGGTCTACACAGGGTAACGACCTCGCAAACTTTTCCCTCCTGTTTGAAACAGCCTTTATTACACTGGCGAATACCCGTGACTCTGACTGCATTACAATGAATCTGTGTTGAACGAAGTTTTTGTAAGACTAAGTACCAGTAATAGGTCTTCGGTGTGTGTTTACTTTAAAATTCTAACTATGATTAAATTCGTCTTGATTGCGGGAGTGTCATAGGGGATAAAAATTCAATCAAAGGGGATAGTTTTTTTGCAGTCGGTTTTTGTTTGTTTTTTGAAATAATTTCTGCTTGTTACAATTATGGACACGTCTCATGCATTACATTTTTTATCCACAATACCCTCATTAAGTCGCCGCCGTTCTCAGAGAACCGCCGTTTTTGGAGTATCCTGAATATATTGATGATTTTTTTTAATTGTACTTATTTTCGTCATAAAGTAAAAAGTGATACACTGTCTTGTAGGTACATTAGCAAGGTATGCTTATGCCAAATTTCAGCCTAGTTCATCGATTAGTTTTTGCACAGTGCTAGAAAATATAACTTCGGATAACCCTTTTTGGCATTCAATGGGTAGATATTGATGTCACCGATCCATGGTTTTCGGTATATCGTCTGTCCGTGGGACACCCTGGAAATAGTAACTATTAATTCAATTGAACAAAGCGACTAGGTAACCTCGAAATCCTTCAAGGCGTTAGGAGACCATGAAGTACATACAGTATAATACCTACATATGTACATATATATGTATCAACATACAAACGCCCAATAAAAATTACCCTCCTTCCGACTGTCGGGTCCGGACTGCATGTTTTACCTGGGTTAAAAAAAAGGTTGATAATGTAGATACTGTGATGTCACAAAGCCGCATTGTGTATAATATTTTCATGTTTCCTTTCTAAGTACGACTAAGTAGACTTTAAAGGGCGAACGAGCGTGCTTGCTAACGTAAATCCTTTTTAACCCTCGACACAAAAAGGCGAAACGTAATTGGATGTTTGTGAATTCAAAGGCGAAAGGATTTCAGCTCTAGATTCAGTCAAACGGATTCCGTCGAAGAATGTACAATTTATGCCACTGGGTTTAGTGCTAGATTTTAAAATGCGCAAGGCAACATCTTTCAATATATCTCTGTACTGTATTTATTGAAAAATTGTTACACTTGAAGAACGATTTCATGTTCAAATGAGTCTCCAATTTCCTTAGAACTATAGAAGTTTTGGAAAAGGTTCCTGAAAGGAATTGTTATACTTGAAGAACGATTTCACTTACAATTGTGTCTGCAATCTCCCTAGAACTATATATATTTTGCAAAGGGTTCCACTATAAGGACTTTACCCTACCCCTGTGTTCAATTGTTCTGTCGACTGTACAACATAAACATAATAGGGCCTAGATATTCAACACCCGCCCACACGCGAAAACATCTCCCTGAAGATTAGTTTGCACGCCTATTCAATTCCACCGACCATTCAACTCCGTGTGATTTATTAGAAGACAAGATTTCTCGGTTCAGATCCCAATTTTCCAGCTTACAGAAGTAGAAAACCTTATCCTAAAATCTACATGATTCAGTTTATAGTATAGATAGATCGATCACGCGTAATATTTACTAGGATATAAATATACTTATAGGTAAATTATACATTGACAAAATAACGAAAGTTAATTGGTTTTATACTTACATAACATATAATTGGTCAAATGCGATGAAATAATATTGGAAAAATCGAGGAATTAAGTTGAGATTAGAACATGGCTGAACAGAATTAACTCACAGGTATGACAGTTATATAACTCTTTAACTGGAACCTAATACATATGATGCAGCTAAAAATCTCCTTACCTTTTAATTGCGATGGGTTTATTAACATGCTTTTGTATTTTTATACAGTACTGTTACTCTATCCATAATTTACTTCTTATCAGCACTTTAGTCACGATGACGTAGATCTCGAGTGTTCGATATGACATGCATGATACTTATATATTCTATCTACAGTACAAAATGTAAATGGGTCCAATGACCTGGACATTGTCATAGCCTGAGGTCATAGCATTGACATTTTACTTTGCCCGATACTTGGTATAAAACTAATAATCTGTTTATTTGAAATATAACTCAACCATCGTTAGACTGGAAGGATAAGATAGGGCCATAGAACAACTAACTAATAGAGGTTACAAAACAAATGTGGCCGCGGGTTAGTCAGTGCGGGTGTCAGCGTAGCTGTTCATATTCCCCAGGTATGAGCCGTTACTCTGGCCCATCCATAAGAAGCTTCTCTGTATGTTCTGCAAGCAGCGTCTAACAGCTGAGGTAGGTTTTAGTATCTATAACTTGATGGTTCGTGGTTACCTGCCGAGATAAAACACTACGTTGTTACGCATACTAATCTGGAGATATCACACATATTTTTGAAATAATAATTTATTAATAAATACGCCATTTTTCACGGCCGCTAGGATCAAAAAAGTACCTACCTATACCAATACCGAGGAGGCTTATACGCGGATGGACCAGCAGGCGTATGCTAAATGATACACTCTAGCGATTTAATTAAAATTCCTACATACTTAAATACCCTATTTGAAAATTTAATGAGAAAATTACTACAGAAAATCATTGCCGTTTTTATTCTTTCACATCCTAGTGGAATTGGAAATACCTAGCTCCACTTAGCTAGTTAGTTGTAATGCTCATAATGTTTACGGATTCAAAATTGTCAGTTAGCAAGTAAGTGTCAATGTCTAATCCATCAGCGACTCAATTGGCTGTAAAATGACGTTGGAGACTGCTGGTCTACGTGGGACATTATTGACAATCCCAACTATGAAGTGGCTTGATCTAACAAAATCCGCTTAGGCCGGCCATGAAGGAAAAAATGCCGGGCTATATGAAAAGAGCATAAAATACATTTTGTATGGGGACAGGTCGCCGCCCTTGACTTTTATTGAAAATTGAAACAATGGAAACACAAATGAGACGCTAAAGTCATGCAAGAGGTGTCTGCGATGTAAATATGGGTAAGTCCATAAGGGCGTTCATTAAATCCTTCATGGCCATGGGTTTTAGAAAAGAATATATAACCATGGGATTTTTGAAAATGGCGGGAAACGACGGTTGCGAAATTATTTAATAATTTTCAGTTTAATGTCTACAGTGGGTGTTTTGTGTTTAATATCACGTTAAATTAATCAGAAAATGTTCGCGAATGACAGTATGGTGAAGTTATTGAAGAATTCAAGCAGGATCTGAAGTTTGGCGCCATGGTCAAGATTCCCACTACGAGCTCGGGAGTGAACGTGACTGTCGAGCTGCTTCGTCCACAGCACAGAGCACCCCCACTAGAGTCCGCATTAACAAATTTTTGTTTGAAAACGAAATCGCCACAGGAACGAGGTGCGGGGCGGGACAAGCCACATCCTGATTGGCCAATTCAAGGTCGTCGCACGTCGTAAGCGCAGAACGAATGCAGCGCAAGGATGTGACAATAATATAGGATGTATCGATTATCGACATTTTCTGTCGATAAGCGATTTTGTACTTGAATTTAGAAAATTGTTAGGATGAGTCATATTGCGGAATTTGATGTGACATCAAATGTCTACTACTATGTGATACTAAACATTAATAAATAAAACAGCGCAAATTGTAAAGAAATAAATTAGTTTTATTAAATTAAATAATACTGATACTTGATAGCTTATAGATAGAGAGAGCTCGGTGGCGCAGTGGTTGAGCCACTGGACTTGCAATACGGAGGTCCCGGTTCGATTCCCAGCCAGGGCAGCCATGTTCTAATGAGTTATACTCGGTTTTTTTCGACCGAAAAACTTACGTACATTTACCGAATGTTCTCAAAACGGTGAAGGAAAACATCGCAATGAAACCTTCATGCCGTAGAAAAAAAATATCTAAGGCATGTGTAATCCGCCAATCGGCACTGGACCCGCGTGGTGGACCATGGTGCGAGCTCCCTCGATGAGAGGGAAAGTCTGTGCCCAATCAGTGGGAACATAAAAATAAATAAGCTTAAAACAGGTAAATCTCAAAGGAGCCCATACCTTTAAGGCCCACCCTTGCTGTCCTGTTATTGAGACAATATTAATCCCATATTTTTCTACCGCGTTTATTGCTCTTAAACACAAGGCTAGTCAATGCAAAGTTGAATTTACCTTAACATTTGATGAAATCAAAATAAAAAAGTTGAATATGTTCCTTCGAATCAACGTACTTTTCTGTAAGTACCACTTGTTTTTATTAAATTCAATTGCACAAATGAATGCACCGAAGCTTTGTTTTTCCTAAGTCGCATTTTACGTGGAGTATTCCAATGAGTTGGCAAATTTAGTAAATCAATACTGGTATCCGGTTGTATTATCTCGGGGAATTTTTGTGGTTCTGGCAGCGTGAAATGTTCAGAAGATGCTGGGTTTGTTCTTGGCGGTACTACGGCATGTTTTGAATACTGTTCATCTTCAATAAAGTTCTGTAAAAGTGTAATAGTTACATGTTAATCTTAATTTGAAGGACATAAAATTATCAAAGTTTATAGTTATGCTCAAGCAACATACCTTAGACATAAATGTTGTCTCCAACGTTGGTTGGGAAATCATAGGCAACGTTACTGAAGTTGACTGAACTCCAAGAACATTGATATATAAATTAAATGTATTCCGAATAATATTTCGATCTAACAGGAGGTAGAAAAATATGAATATTAAATTAATAACAGTATACTTCTATAAAGGGTGGGCCTGGTTTGATCAATCTCCTTTGAATATGCTAACAACATCGACATCGACAATTCCCGAACGGGTGACTGAAAGCACTAACTTACACGTGCCGGGGAGAAAGCGGGATGTCTAAATATGAATTAACACATGAAAGAAAGAGATTCGTAAAAAAGACATCAACGTGCTCACCTGAAATGGTACACATTATGCAGCAAAATTTATTTTATTATTTTAATCTTTTTATATGGAAATTCAACTGACCGATGAAAGGAAATACCATCCTTTTGAAGATTCGATGTTCTACAAGACTTTCCAAATAATTTTACCGCACAGTAAGACATATTTAGATAGTTTTTTACCTCATTTTCACTCACAAACTCATGAGGACGTTCAATAAGCGAATGAAACGATGTTTTGAGGCGTGGCGCTATTATAGTAGTACTAACTATTATGCTTGGCAGCAGCGGGGGCCCTCATATGCGGACTCTAGTGGGGGTGCTCTGTGGTCCACAGTGATTGACGCTACGGCGTCTCCTGTGGATGAAGACAAGAAAACGCGGCTACCCAGGGTGATGACGCTACGGCGACTCCCCTGGAGGAAGATAGAAGACTATTTATTATACATTGAATTTTCTGTAGCATGACATTGGCAAATGACGAACTGTCGAGTCCATTAATAAAATTAATAATAATAATAATAATAATATATAACCATATATTTTTACCTAATAGTGGTAGCTACTAACCTAAAGTGCTAGGTAATAAATAGTTTGTAAAAAAAACGCCGATGCGCGACGCAAGGGCGAACTAAGTAGTAGCAGTCCATAAGTCCCAACTAATGGTTCGAGCACATTATGCCGGGCCGCAGCGTGCCGGGGCGGAGCTCAAAAAACCGCTCAAATCGCTTTAATACAATTTGTATGAACTATCGCACACAGTGTCGGGCCGCAGCGGCTCGCAGTATTGCGAGGCGGATTTGCGTCCGTGCGATACAGCTCGCCCCGCCCCGCTGCGCCCCGACACAGTGTGCTATAGCAAGCGGATTGGAGTGCACGCGCGCCCATGTTCATTTTACGATATCTGGCAGCACACTGTACTCAAAATCCGTCAATGCGATGCGACCCGGCCCGTCACTAATGTGCTAAGTAAGCATTTTGCGCTGCGCTGCGGCCCGCCCCGACACGCTGCGGCCCGACATAATGTGCTCGAACCTTAATGGGGGCACGACTATAGGTATTTAGGACGGAAAGTATAAAAACTCTAAAATAATCCCATCAATTAGTTTCATATTTCACTATATTGTAGCTTCAGTGTATCAGTATGGATTTGGTGTATGTAAGGCAAATGTTTCACCGCAAAGTTTTCCAAGATTTTGCAGAAAACCGAAACTAAACCGTCTACACGATTTAGAATCTAATTAAGGCATAATAGGGGAAAGGCAGCAAATAAGGTTGAGGTGAAATGGAAAGTTTACTACCTAAAAGCGAAAGTAGCAATAAAGGCAAGCTGTGGTCTGGGCATAGCCTGAACGGACTGGGATTTATCTTAAGGCTTTCAGAATGGTTTAAGGCACATTTTCGTGAGAGTGTTTTGTGATAGCTATTGTTGGAGCATAAAGGTAGTTTCACTATAGTTTTATATTGCTTTCTCGGTTGTAATATCATAATAATAATGTACCTAATGTATGTACAATCCGCACTGGACTCGCCAGTTTTTTCGATAAGGGAATGTTGTGCCCATAAAAAGTGGGAACATAAAAATAGCTTGATGATAGAGGGATCATATTTGAAGAAGACGGCCTTACCGTTACTTTAGTAACGTTTCAGTATCAGTATATAAATAATAATATGAATAACTTATTTGAGTTTTTAGAGTTATCCAATCTGCAAAGTTGAAACACAGCAGATTTTAGAGAGGATTCTAAAATGGGACGCGAACACAAATACTGAAACATTTTGAACAATAGGGACACAACTCTGAACTTAACAGACGTATTCGTAGCTTCATTGTTATTGCAGTAACAAGGGTAGGTACTTGAAGGAACGTAACTTGACGATACAATGTATTAATTTAAAGCTGTGTTCGCAACTAAAGGTAAAATAACCATATTTTTGGTAACAAGTTTGGCAATACAGTCATCTGATTGGTCTAATGCTAAAATTGTGACTTTTAGCGATATTTTCTCATGTGAATCCAGCATAATGCGTTTCGCGTCTTATCGCCGCATTTGCGTTCCTGCAATACTGTTGGCGTTAAACTGAGGCATTATCGTCCTATGATTGGTCAAACGCTAAAATTGTGTCACCAACATTGTAGGTAAGATGATAACCCCGGGTTAAGACCCCACGTAACCCCATTCAAATCTGAAATTTCAGCACAGATAACACCTTCTCACATTCGAGTTAACCATATCAAACAATAGGTTCACCAGGGTTAACTATATTTGAAACGAGGTGACTAACCCAGTTCGAACATTATTTAGGTAACCCGAACTTTGATGCAAGTGGCCGTAATTAATGAATAGCTACAATGTTATCATTAGGTTCGGAATAGCGAAGTAACGGCCATTATCTCTTGAACGCTCAGCCAACAATATTACGCGTGTCGGAGTTTTCTTTTGTTTTCATATCATTTCCTTTGTTTTACGGATGGCCTCCGCGTTCAATTTCCCCGTTTACTTCGCAGTTCCTCTCTGCTTTCTACGCGGGAATTACTTTTGATAAATAAATGAATAAACGGCGGCTTGTTTGTATCTTTGTTGGGTATACGATATCTGCTATAGTACGGTCCGGGCGAGTTTTTAAAGTTGAGATTTTCTCTCAATATCCTTATAAAACAATATGCTTCATAACCAAATTAAGTACTTAACTGATGTATTTTAGCATGGTAATGACCCTTTGGAAGTTTGAAGGGTCTAAAACCCATTTGTCGTTTTTGATTAAAGGGCCTCCAGGCAAAGGTTCAATTTGACCCCTTCCAGAAAGTAACTCTACATTCTATATTAACAGACATACCCTTACAATTCAGGTTTTCATTAATTAATTTGGTAATGGTTTATCCGTGCCTATTGGTCGTTTATTACATAGCCAGGTAACAAAGCATCAGAACACTATTATCAAAAATATCAACGTTTTTTGTTATGTACGGTTCTCTATCTCCTAAGTAAGTATTTGTAACTTAGGAAGGGAAATGATACATGAGTACAGATTCGCTCAATGAAGGTTTTGGTATATAAATCTAACTAAGTAAGTATACCAAATTGGAGACAATGATTTGAAATACTTAGGTACTACCTATTCAAAGTTAATCTACCCAAAACTAGCAACTCCTGAAGATGATAACCGCTTACCATCAGGTCGCTCGTCTGCCTCCAAATCTTTTATCAAAACAATAGGATGAAAATAAAATTAATGGCCGCCATTTTTTTTAATTTATAGGCAAGGGGTCCCGGTCAATACAGCCTCTAATCTTCATTCAAAGTAGGATTAATGTGCGTGTCGCGCTGGTTGATACAGTAATTACTACTTATAAAGTTATGTTATTGCCACATTATTATGCTTAAGTACATATATGTAAAATTATATTAACTGGAGCTCAACCCAATCCAATGACATGTCCTGTGGGAGGGGAACCCAATATTTTTCCGAAACTTATTAATACCCTGTCGTACATAAATTTTGTCACGTTACTCCTATGTATGTATAGGTACGTAAGTATTTACGTGACATGGCCGGTCCGGGTATAAAGGATATTGAACATCTATCATTATGGCACTAAAAGGCGCTTAGGGGAGATCGATTGGCATCAGCTAATATTGACAGACTCTCAAAGCCAATGTATCCAATATATTTTAACATATAGGTTCTTGTGTTGAGAAGAAGTAGGTATGATTGTATTAAACAACAAATGACAATGCCAGATTCTGCCCCACCATCAACCGTATGATGAACAAGATAACGAATAAATGTAAAAATATGTCCGTTTTTTATTAAAATTATTGGTTTAAAATAAAGTTTTGTACATCAAACGAGTCGAAAAAATATCTTAATTAAGAATTCAGAAAATAGTAAGAAATCAAAACGAATTATTCATTGTCTTTGTTATCATTTTCTACTACTCTCGCAACTCCTACTGATTATGATTATGCAATATGAAACCTGTAATAAGTCCCGAACAAAATGGTACAGCTTCAATGGTCACGTAGTTTTGAAGGTGGGGCAAATCTCCATTGAAATGTGGCAATGTCATTTTAACATGATAGCCATATTTGGGTATGGAACCAGCGTCTATGTACTGCCTAGGTATATGTAACTTATAATATTGATAGCAATGAGTATCATTTAGGTACTTATTTACCGAAACAAACTTTGCTATTTGGAAGTTAACGAAAGTTTAGGCCTTTGGCTGAACAATAATTAAGGGAAACTTGGCGAATAACAGATGCCTAAGTAAATCAATTAACACTAACTTCGATTTGAGTCGATTAGAGTAGTAGAAGGTCTGGTCCTAGCTACATACTTACGTATTCGAAAAGTAGGTAGTAAGTCCAAAACTAGGCTCTAACGTTAGTATCGACGGTCGGCAAAATTGTAGTATGCCATTTAGATAGTTTAAAGTGGTGTAATATATTTATATTCCAAATAAAATTGACGTGCAAAAATACAGGGTGACTGGAAATTCGTTACATTCCTTGAAAGGGGTGATACTAGAGGTGGTTAGAAACAAATTAGGCCCTATTAACGAGGGGTCGAAAATGTGTGGTTTCTGAGTTGCGGTAGTTTTAATTTTATTTAGGAATTTTTTGACTTGTTCACAAAAAAAATTATGTTCAAAAAAGCATTAAAGTAGAGATTATCTTAAAAAATGCATGCCTAAAATTGGCATTAACTCAAAATAAAAGGTATGTTTCAATTTTTTTTTCGACCCCTCCTTAATAGGGCCTAATTTGTTACAAACCACCTCTAGTATCACCCCTTTCAAGGAATGTATCGAATTTCCAATCACCCTGTACACAGTATTTATTGCAATAAAGATATAAATATGATTATTATTCTCCTAATAAAAATTGTTACATAACAACTGTGTTATACGAGTTGAGTGTATTGTAGGCAGGGTAGGTGTATTGTATTTGCGTAACCAAAACACGTTCAACCAAAATGTCAAGTGTTCCGGATCAATTGTAATGGAATTAAGGCTATTAAGGTTCCGTGCGGACGACTTAACACTATTAAAGGCAGGCGCGAGGCTTTCTAGCGGATTAAAAATGCCAATCTACATTAGCTGAAGATAAGAACGGTTTTTATTATCATTTTTTAATTAAAGTCTTTATAAAATGATGAATATCGATAAAAACACTTGGAAACTAATTCGTAAGTGACCACACACACACACCACACCCTCACGCCATTGCGCGTGACGTCACATCTTACTATAGGTACTTACCTACTTATTCAATTTCTGATTTTCAAATGTCTCTATAACTTAACTGATTTCTCTTCTGTATTCACCACAGTGACCACCATTATTACTAATATTTAGATCTATAAGTGTTTAGTAAAAACAATGAAAGTAATTTAATTTTCAATACTTACTACACCTCTTAGGCGACAACTATCCTATTAGGCGAGGTCCAATTTATCTTTTATAGGTACTACGAGCTACATAATAACATTTTTTATGTAAGTTACCTATCTACGTAAATAAAACGACTGGCCGAAATTGTCCAATAACGTACATTTTAATTGGAATTTCGTGTCAATGTGGGCAGACAATTTATTTCCAACCATTTTCTTTATTAACTGTCATCCACGTACAGCACCAAATTGCCTTGATAAAGTTCTTTATGAGTTTTTTTAAATATACTTTGATGGCATATTTTGTCCATAAGATTACCGTCGGTACCTACTTACCTATTTAATACTACTTACACTGCTATTTTTAGCGCTAATAATTGCTTTAAATTTCAAGTATGATCAACAACACTATCGTATTTCTACTTTCTAGACACTCGTTTCTGTCTTTGAAGTTTTTTTCGTTCGGGCAGGTGTTGATTCCTGAAAAATCACAGATCTCATCAAAAGGTACAAATTATGGGATCAATTCGAGATAGTCTCAATAAACAAAAGACAGATATACAGGCATAGACTTCGGAATTTTAGTTAAGTACCCATAGATTTTTTTGGATTGTGTTATATTACTTATCTATTTTATATTCACATTTTTTATAATTACTATATAATATTTGGTACTTACATATTAAATGAAATTCATTTTGCGTTGTGATGTAATTGGCATTATACATATATTATGTAATATGTTCATAGGTACATGTATTTTTTTCAAATGTAACATGCTGTATCTGTAAATAAATAAATAAAGTAGTGAAAGAAAATTGAAAGTTCTAGACAACTTCTCCTTTTTTAACGATCTCGGAGAAAAAAGTAACCTCCTTTTTAGAAGCCGGTTAAATACTACCAGCACCTATAACAATGATATATACACGTCAGTACATAGGGCGCACATATCGCGACTTAATTTCCGGATAACTGTATCCCAAACCAACGTGCCTCTACGTTTGGCAATTTCCTAAAATGTCCCACCTATTACCGGGGAAGCGGGTATAACTTCTATTGACTATGGTTAAACAAAACATGTTATTTTTATTTTATTTTGAGTAAATATTGATAAATGTAGAAGTAATTGTAACCTAATAGAGGTGTTAGGTGTTTAAGTATTTATAATACCTACTAAATACATTTGGACGACTAATTGTTAGTCGCTACTTCACACACGATAGTAATAGTTATATTTTTAGAATCCAAACTTAATTTCTATTTGATGGTTACCTTAGTTAAAATTGATCAACCTTTATTTTGTAGATGAGGAAGGGCACTTATATTGCGATCTAAACCGAAGCCCAAATCAA
Source organism: Tachystola acroxantha (assembly GCA_963506565.1). Lineage (NCBI taxonomy): Eukaryota > Metazoa > Arthropoda > Insecta > Lepidoptera > Oecophoridae > Tachystola > Tachystola acroxantha. The sequence continues at coordinate 5,298,424 of OY735884.1, forward strand.
GTGTCTTATTTTGTAAACAAAAACTACCCTACCCTACTAACATTTTAAGGTGTTCTGTGATTATTGCATAGTTATTTTCACATTATTAGATCGGATTACTTTATTATCACAATAATGAACAGGTTCGATCAATCAGTTCCTTCGGGGTTTCAACACAGGTAATTAGACGATCATATTTGTTTACAAAATAAGACACTTGATTTGGGCTGCGGTATAGGTAAGTAGGTACCGGTACCTATGTAATCTCGAAATATAGCGAAAAATTCGTGAAACGTTGCGGTACGTACCTACTTGCCTATGAGGAGGAAAATATTGAAATGAAATGTTTTTCTCATAAGGATTGGCGCATGTTGTCGTAGATATATATAGATTTTTGTGTGTTTACAAAAACTAAAATATAATTATAGTTACCAAATATCTACCTAGTTAGCTTTTTTATTGTTGACGTGGTAATCATTTTTATTAAAAAAGCTATGTACACAATCTTTATTAGGATAAATACTATTTTTCAATATACAATACATGGCATAATTGCGACAAGCTAAGTAGTAGTTCACAAATATGTCAAAAACGGCCGTTTTTCGCAATTATGCGAACTACAACTTACAACTTGCATTTAAAAAATAGTATTTATTAAAGTAAAGATTGTGTACATAGTGTTTTAATAAAATTGATTACTTATATTGGAAGATATTAGTTTTTTAAGATTGGCGACGCTAGTTGGCTCACGTCAGGCCCTTAAAACAGACGGCTAACTAAAGGCTAGAAAATGTTACTCGTTCCCTATATAATAATGTAAGTTTCATAGAAATCAAAACAAAAGACACATTAAGGTGCTCCCTCACCGGGAGCATTCGCGTGTAATGTAACGTTACAGATTCGAGCATTACATCAGTGAGGGAGAAAAACAGCGTCAGTCAGGGAGGTAGTATTGTAATGTAATGCTCAAAGTCGAATCTGCAACGTTACATTACACGCGAATGCTCCCGGTGAGGGAACACCTTTAGGATTTTCTTTGTTTAACGCTGTGACTCTGTGATTTTATTTCTAGTTTGCTCTGAGATTTCTCATTATTTGAGGGTAATTAAGTTAGTAAGTAGGTAGGTATATTGTATGTTGCCCACCTAACTTCCTTTCCCCCTGTTTACATAGGAAGGACCCTTCTCTGTTTATACATCGGAATGATATTAGAATTGTTTCTGTCTCTTGCAGCCAAAATTAAAATTGTTGTTTACGACTTGGCGATGCGATAACGAAACGAAATTTGTGTTAAATTGAGTTTACCCTGACTTTTTGACTTCCAACTTTTTAATTGAAAATCATTGTTACGAGAGAAACGTGGGAGATGAAATAACGAAGACTTTTAAGTCTTAAAAAGTTGTAATGTGAAGATTCATATCGGGAATCAAGATAAGTCAATTTCTCCAAGGTTTTTTCCAGACAGATTGAATTTTTGGAACCATTTTTGTTTATGCGTTAATTATTAACACTTACTCCGGCGTCAGACATAGTCAAAGTCTTTGTCAAAGACGCTCAAATTCGATGTCCATTGACGGCTTTTTATGACGCCGTAGTTATAGATTCTCTACAAAGCTTTCAATGGTAGGTACTTACGTAAAACTTTGCAAATACTGTCACATGTCTGGCGCCCGCCGGCGGCATTAGGTAGGTACACTCGTTTTGTTATTGGCCACAAATCGTCAAAACAATTTGAAATGTCATTTAGAATAAAAAATCGTTTCAAGAATTTTTTCGTACTTCCCTATCGTTATTGTTTGGTTTTTCCTAAGTGGCCAGCTATCAAGAAGATTTGACTAAGTACTGGTAGGTATTGGTTAAGTTACTTATATAAACAGCTATGTAGATATGCTCTTTTGTTTTTATTAAGTATTTTAATTATCTTAAAAGCTACAGTTGACAGCACATCAATCAACTGACTATAAGCTAAAGTCTTTGCTGTAACCGAACGATTACCTACTTACTTATATGAAAAGTTTCGTAAAACTTGATGAAAAGTTTGTTCAGATGAAAATTCACAACTATCGCCATCTAGCGGCACTATTCGTTATTCCTCTGACCGTACAGCCATCGCAAGACCGTAGCTTTCCGAAAAAGATTTCCCACATGAGTTTCCTCCGTGGTTTCCCATTGCAACGGTAGATGTCGCTGATAATAAATACTCGTATAAACTCTATTTCTGTGGTTGCTTTGTATAAACTCTATTTTGTGGCCCGAATAGTTTTTGTAAAATAAAGAATTGTAGTATTTCCAATACAAGTTTTTGTAGATGTCTTTATATTTAGATTTGAGTCTGTATAAATAGACATAATTTAATTTTTGCACGCCGACTTTGTAAAGTCATGGTTTAAGAATTTTCGCCGGATTTCGCAATACAATATCTTTCGTCAAAGAAACTGTCAAATTAAGCCATTGTTTAGCAGTTTTTATCGCTACGAGTCTACTCCAATACATTGAAGTTGACGAATTCCACTGAACAATACCTAGATGTCGAATTAATACTATCGTTATGGGACCAGGGTCCGTAACTTAATTTCGAGAGACATATGTTCGATGAATGGAATATCGACTGAACGATTGTGCGAAAAGAGTTTATTGCGAAACAACTTATTGTCGCCAAATGCTACTTCGACTGAACGATTCTTCGAATATTTATTTAAAGCGCTTTGATTAAAATTTTATAGCCTATGTCACTTCTACAATCAAGCCGTTTAGGCTGTAGGGCGTGCCAAAGTATTAGACATACTTACATTCATACGTACAGTCAACAGCAGATCAATGATAACACTTTTTACTTTTGACAGTTCTTATTATTTGCGTCGTAAGACTTGAAATCGTACTGCATGTTACCATTTATCTGCTGTAGACTGTACATACATATTTACATACATACCATCCTTCTTGCGCAGTCGGGTAATAAATGACGTTTCTTTCCACCAGGTGACGGCTTCAAGCTGGCATCGTCAGGGCCAGGCGGCTCTGCGCCGCCGCCGGTGCAGTGGCGTATGCGAAGAAAACCAGGTCAGTCAGCTCCTCCGTCACCCAGAAGCAGGGAGTAGTGGCACCGTTGATTTAGCGTCCACTGTTTGTGCAATGTTTCGTATTGTATGCAATTTGTACGGTCTAACACTGAGAAAAGTACCTATAAGTACCTTTACAAGAGACTCTAGGTATAGACTCTAGGTAGAGACTCTAAGTAGAGACTCTAGGTAGAGACTCTAGGTAGGTAGAGAAGGTAGAAATTTTCTCAAAAGTACTTGAATGATTTTTAAAATCAATTTTTTTTTTCACATGTTTAAAGATGCTGCCTTCTTGCCTACATCAAAATGATGGCACTACTTTAAAAACTGTCATTAGCTTAAAATTAAAGAGCGACAGTCCCAAAATCGCTATCATTGTGTCCTATAGGACACTACTATTATATACTTACTATAAGATTTTTTTACAATCGGTCAAGGAGTTCTTGATAAAATCTCAACCTTAATGTGGCTCTATGCTCTCTGTTTTCAACAGTACAATGATAGTAATTAGTTATATTTAATACTTCTGTATATATTCAGAGATCCGGCGCCAGATGTTTGCTACTACTACTTGGCTGGGGCTGTCATAAATCATAATCCCGTTGATCTTTAATACTTGACACGAAGTGAGCTTGCACCCAGATTTTTTTATCCATCTTGTCCATCATCCAGGGGTACATATACCCTAAGAAAATGCACCAACTTTGCTACTAACTTCTGTTTGTTTATACTAAACAGCTCATAATGTTCTTTGTTCTATTCTAATGTCCAATAAAACCTGAATACATAATGTAATACATAACGACATAAACCGTAAGTCATTGACCTAGTAAACTAAAGCACACGGGTGTATATAGTACAGACATAGTAAAACGTGTTCCTTTATTCTATTTTTAAGAGATTATGTAACAGCATATTTCATATTTTTAACAGAGAAATAGGTACGGACAACAGCAGACCAATGGTAACACTTGCAGCACGATTTTAAATCTTACGACGCAGATAATAAGAACGTACCAAAGAACGAACCTAACACTTGATCGTTAGCTGTACCTATATAAATGTGTACGTCAAAAAAAAATGAGTCTTGAATTAATTACGAGTAAGAGTAAATTACAAACTGGACTAAGTGAAACCCTCGTCCTTTTTTAAAGTTGGTTAAAAATCGTTCCTGTATAAATATCTTATTTTATCAGGTTGTACACATGAAGACCGAGAAAAGTATACCGAATTGAATAATTCTTTTAGAGTTACATAGTTTTAACTTTTATCTATCTAACAGTGAAATAGGTAAGTCTTGTAATAGGTCAAGTAGTTTTTCAGATAATCTCAACCTTAAAAACTCTCCTATAAGTACACAAATAATTTTTTTTTCACTTTTGAAAAGTTTGAAATAATAATAAAATTAATTTTAAAAAAATTATATTATTATTATCTCCAATTACAACTAATTTCATATTTTTTTTGGCTTAAAAAGGTAACGTTACACCCACACAAACTGATATCGTATTGCAAAATGATATCGTAAAACATTATTACAACATTTAAAATTACAAAATATTAGTATTTTAATATACTTTTACATATACTTAGGTAGGTACTTAATATGTCAAAGACACACTGTAACATTGCAAATACGAGAACTAATTATTGGTTAATCTTGATCGATGCGAACATTATACTCAATTTATTACGTATAGCTCTACCAATCGAAACTTAATTACTACGATGTACGCATAATTATCAAATTAATTAAGTTATTACTATTATTAAGGTTATGTTGCCTTTTAATCCTAAATAGACGCAAATGGGTCTCCTATTTGACAGATAGCATCTAGTAATTATATTCGAGCGTCGTCGTTCAAGGTATTCCCTTGGGCTATTACGCGCCTGAATACTCTGAAATGGCGTAGAACAGGAGCGGCTCAAGGCAGACACACACGCCTATAAGGTAGAACTCCGTCCTAGCTAAGTGACTTTGACGTTGTACGCTAGCAGAAAATAAAGAAAAATGTATTGGATTGACATTTGCTTTTTAGTTAATTAAGGCTGGGTGTGCGTGGATTTTCAGTTTTTCTATGAAGGCTACGGCGCTAACTACTAAAATTAAACGTCTGAAAAAAATATAATACACGATTGGACAAACTTCGCTAGATAGAAAAAAAATCGCAAATATACCATTTCCATGTTTAAAAAATTTTTAATTATGTCTAAACCGAAATAGTTGTTCATACAAAATATATGTCAAAATGTAGGGTATGATAAATACGAGAGCTTGTTAAAAAATCTGATTTTTGTTAGCGTTTTTTTATTTCCCTTTCAAAATTCATCCAAAATTAATAAAAATACAAATATGTAGTCACTGTGCAGTGCTCTTCACTCCTCCGCTGCGGGTCATCTTCTATCTCGCGCTTGAGTTTGACAGGTGGCAGCCCCTTAATATAAATCCTACACATTTTTATTTATATTCTACTAGTAAGTAGGTATATTCGTTACCTATATCTGTCTTCAACCAGCAGTGCATGGTGCATTGTGATTGCTGTGTTGTGGAGCTTTCGGTCCTCCGGCAAGGATGTTAGGATGGTATATTTTTCTCTACAGATTACTTTAACATGCAATATGTCGATCTATATTGAATTTATTAAATGATGTCAGTATTATACATATTACTCACTCAATAGTGTCCATAGTAAATCGAAAGGAGAATTATGCATTTGTAACAGAATAAAATTATAATTTACCTATAAGTATTCGCTATAAACTGAATAAACTGAAATCACAAAAGAAAAGATGGAATGGAGTTAGTTTAACTTTCAACCCTTTCAATTTTGATACTTATTCCGCTATGCTTCCAAGATAATCCAGTTGGTTTAGGTTTTGTCACGAACCTTATAAGTTTGAGAAATTTATTTTCAAGCTGAAGCTAAAATGAATTGAATGAATGTCTATGAAAGAAATAAGCAATTGTTACTTGTATGAAATGAAATTTATGAAATATGTTTATTGGTACTGTAATTTGGGCAGAATTTGTAACAAACAAAAAAGTAAGTATTAGTGAAAATAAAAGGTTTTAAAATAATTCAAAACGTAAGATTGGTAGCGATTTACATGTCTTAAAGGTAGGCCAGGTTTACGAATTTTTACTGGATTACATCATACAAAATCAGTCAATCATTCATGCCCAACAGGAATCTGAAAAGCCTCCTTCTTATGGAAATCGTTTAAAAAAAAAAACAATCTCAACGAATGAACCGCATACATTTTTGGAATTCAGTTAAAAATAAGGTTGCGTTATCAATGTCTGTCACTTTAATCAGGATCCTCGAGACACCCTTAGTTCGTTACCGTCATAGCGTGACAGTACTTAATTTATTTATGCGTCGTCCACTTTCCTAGAAATGTTGTTTTCGATATTCCCTATTACGTCTGACACTTCCATCCTCTAAAGTTATTTGATGGGGCTTTTAACTTTGTTTGCTGCCGACTTCCTCTTAATGGATAATGAAATGTTTTTCTGTGAACGCTTCAGGTGTATTCTAATTGGAAGAAAATTGTCAAATACCACTATTAACGTTGTCATGTACTATAAAAGTGGGTGTAAATGTTGGTTAGGTTGTTGCTTGAACGTCCGATTCAATTTTGTTTTGACGTAAAGGCAACCTGGTAAGATCAATTAAAATAGATAAGGAATCAGTCCCCTCTCTTATTTTTGGATTCTTAAGTTCTAATAGCTGTACACCTCCAAACAAAAACAAAAATCTATGATGTTTGTCGACTAGGTACTTCTATGTTGGCAAAGTAAAGCTATTTCGGAGTTTATTTGAAACTTGGTTTCTAAAATGGCTGAAGCGAAAATGATGTATCATGTAGTTGTAGGTAGGTACTGGTTCTTGGGGAAATATAGACCCTATCTGTAATAATAAAGATAAAAAGTAAAAACTAATTATTAACTGGAATAAGTCTTTAACATAGGTAGAGTATGAATCAATAGTAATTTTCTGTATTATACAATATAATATTAGAGACCATACTTCTGTTTAAATAAATATTGTATAGTTTTTAATCATGACAAAAATGATTTTACAAGTACCTATTACTGTTGATGCCCCAAGGAATATATCGTGAAGACACTCGTGTGTTAATGTACCCATATAATGCTAATAAGTTAAAAGTGTTCACATTTTCGAGAAAACTAATTAAATATAATATAAATTCTACTACTAATAATAATTAACCTACCGATATTAATGAACAAATCAACGCCCTGTATATTAATGAGTAACTGAAGTAAGTACACCACTAGACGTGTACCCATTCCTGGGATATATTATGCACGAGTCTCGTAAATTGAGCCTTTCGCCAAATTGCTACCAGCTCTGACAGTTTAATTTAGAAAGGCATCCTCTTTAATTGTTTCCAAGCTGAAATATAGACAGTGTAAATTCACTGAAGGACACTTGCTACGGACACTTTTATATTTTCACACAATTTATTCAAACTGTTACACAGTGACTGCGCGAGTCTAATTGAAAAACCTATTTTTCAGACAAGAGTTAAAAGTTTCAATGAAATGCGTTTTTTCCTGGCTAGACATGACTTAAAATATTACTTTTCTCCTTTTCGCAATCGCGTACAAATTGTTTGTTCTCGTCTCTTCTCTATTTATCAATCGCAACTGCGATCATTTTCGCTATTTTCACGAGCAAAAATGACTAGATACCATTTGCGATCGGTAAAGAGAGAGGTATAAAAATGTTTTGGGTATTTTACCCGATCAGCTGATTCTAGATCAAACCGAAGTATATCCTTTTCTACTTCCTCCCTCTGGCCTGAGATAAAACAAAAATAAGGATACTCGTACCTACATAATATATATTATAAATGTACTTTACACTTAGGTACGATCTTTCTCATTCTTCCGCTGTCTTCCTTTGCCAAAAAATAAACGGTTGAAGTAATTTGCTCACAAAGGAACGATAGTGTTTTGTTCCCCATGGCGGAAATGGGAGAGCATTCCGCAGATAATCCGTCGTAATTCATCATCTTTTGGGTGTCTTCCTAATTTTCTGAGACGGCCTCATTATGAAGAAGCCTCAAGGCTTACCCGAAGGAAAGATAAATATTGTGAGATAGGTTAAGTGTTACTTATGGTGTTAAGTTACTTAAATAATAAAGTAGACTGGTTTGTAACCAAATGTTGCAGGTTCGATCTCCTTTGGACTATTGTGGTGGCCGCTCCTACCACATGATTTTACCATTTAATTAAGTTAGAGTAAAATTCGTAAAAAGTCTACTATCGGTGGAAAAGAATTCCACCAATAGTAGACGCAATTTTGTGTACTTATTTCTCTCGGCGAAAACGTTCACATTTACCGACTTATAAAAAGTGTTAGTTAATTTCTGTACATAGTCATTGAATTTTTTGAGAGTTATTCTCAGAGTTATTCAGGCCGCCCGTAGGCCTCTGACGTGGCCTAACGACTGCTGCCGAGCGACAGCAACCGGGACCAACAGTGCGGGTCTCAGATGAAAGTGTCACTAGCGGTCACCCATCCAGCTCCTGACCTCGCCCAGCGTTGCTTAACTTGTACGTTTGTTTTCAACGTGTACTCGCAACTGGACTACGAGCCCCCCTAGTAGAGTAGTCAGTGAAATTATTTCAGCGTACAATTACACAACAATTCAGCAATTTTCGTCTTTGGTAATTCTAAGTGAGTATTGACTTTTCTAAAGGGAGTCTTCCCCATGCTCCACCTGAAAAAAAGTCGTTAAAATAGTGACAAAATCTGCTCGTGTTGTGTTCTTCTTTACCAGTGACCAAAAACAGATTTCCTCTGATGGTGATAAAATAGAATCAAAATGCTGATGTGAACTTACAAGAAACCAAAGTCCCTACAGTATCTCCACTCATTAGAATTGGTTAGCAACACGGCGCCAGGCAGAGAGCATAGTTGATGTTATTAATGGATCACACAACTTTATAATTCGAGTTTGAGTTTCGGCTAATCGCTCAGACAAAGTTCGCGAATTAATCGGCGCGGTCGGTGTGAGCCTCGCAAGCTTGCCATGCTTTGTACGGGGTGATACCTAATTCGCATAGTTCGCTGAAACAATTAACGCCCACGGAACGCTATTTGTAAGCGTGGATTAACGGTCGTCAACGGAGTTACAATTACACGACATGCTTGAAAAAATTTTGGGGTCATCATCATCAGTCTATTTTTATGTCCCGACTGCTCGAACACAGACATTGAGGGAGCTCGGGCCATGATCCACCACGTGGGCCCAGTGCAGATTGGCGGATTACACATGTCTTTTTTTCCACGGTTTGCAGGTTACATCACGTTGTTTTATATGTATAGGTAAATTCGATAATGATTTTTGGGATGATTGTCAAAAATTCTTCTTCGAGTGATTAATTTTCATACAAGAATGACCCTTATTATAATTAACATTTTATTGCAAACACACGATACATAACATGGAGATGGAACGTACAAAGGGCGTGTAACTTAAGATATCTTACATATTTTTGTGCGAAAACGGCTGACTAGAATTAAAAACCAAGGTTGAAGACACTGTAAGTTCATCCAATGCCAAAAATAACAACTCATACAAAATACTTACCAAAATAATTGAATTTCCACAAACAATTTGATAATATTAAAAACAGACCATCTAAGTATTTTGTGAAATTGCCCTTAAAATAAACATCTTCCTAAAATATCTTCTGATGTGTAGGTGTCGTATAAAATAAAATATAAATAATCCAACATGAAAAACGGGAGCGTTCGCAAGTAGGTTAAGTATATCGCATGTGAGTGGCGTATTTGCAAAATTACCAATTTCATAAACCGTTATCAATCATTATTCGTATCGGGAAATGACAAGTTGTAACATCACATTAGTGACGGTGGCTGCGTTTACTGTTTGTATTTTCATGTTGGTTTGATAAGAGCTTACTCACTTGGAAATAATTATACCTAAGATCTAAGTGGCGTCCCCAATCTGAAACAAAGCTAGTTAACAAGTCTTTGTTACCATAAATGCTATTTTCTAATATGTATACAATATATATAATTATTAATTAGATAAAACGGGAATATTTGGTACAAGCGTTGCACTCGTATTTAACTACAACTTACCGAAATCGAGTCACGTTGTTAATGTGCATTGAAAAAAATAGCATTTATCGTAATAGAGATTTGGTAGTTGGTGCCCTTTGAATATTTATTCTAAGTAAGTAGTAGATTTTTTTTAAATATTGTGGGCGCCACTTGATTATCGAATGAATTGTTAGAAAATTATATTACCTAAACAAAGGTAATTTACAAACAAAAAGGAAATAAATAAATAATATCAACAATTTGAACAACATTTAAAATTCCTTTAGTCCTTTCACAAACAAGCCCATCGAATTTAAAGCTTTTAGCAAAATGTAGGTATTTATGTATGACTAATGTTTCAGTTGCTCACATTTTATTATACAGATGGAGTTTATAACGAACTTCGCCGTCTGTCTGTATACACAAATGGAAACCCATTTAAACTCGTCCATTGTGGTGTTCTTTGAATATAAAATACGAGTTTCCGTAGTGATGACCAGAATCCCAGAATTAGGACCACAACCAACAATAAGAAGGACCAAAATAATAAAAATGCAAGAGATAGAGCAATTAAATAAGCAATTAAAGAAGGAGAAGTGTCAACCTCATCCATTACAAGTTGAACACTGAAACCTGATCGAAATTGTTAATCAAAAGGTACAGTTTCCATGAGCCGAAAATGGGCTCCGCTACTGGAGTGCGAAACACGAATGTGCGATGAACGTTAGTGCGACAGAACTAATCTACGACAAATTATTGATCGACAAATGGAACGGCAAAATGAGTGGAAGTTTATTTAATAAGTTACAAGTCCTTATCATGAAAAATTCAATGTATTATGACCATGCCAGATTCTGCCCCAACATCAACCGCAAGTTGTACAAGATAACGAATAAATGTAAAAATATCTCATTTTTTATTAAAATTATTGGTTTAAAATAAAGTTGTGTACAAGTTGCGATTCGAAAAAAAAAGTTTAAAAAATCAAAGCAATTTATTCATTGTTTTTGTTATTCTTCTATAGAAGTTGCGAGAGTAGTAGAAAATGATACTGATTATGATTATGCAATATGAAACCTGTAATAAGTCCCCAACAAAATGATAGGTACAGCTTAAATGGTCACGTAGTTTTGTAGGTGGGGCAAAGCTCTATTGAAATGTGGCAATGTCTTTTTCAGGCTCCATAAAATACTGTCCTCTTTTTTTCCAGTGTCCGGACAACAGCAGATCAATGGTAACACGTGCAGTACGATTTTAAATCTTACGACGCAGATAATAAGAACGATCCGAAGTTACACTTGAGCATACGTTTTAGGAAAATTTTAACAGCCAAACCAGGTCTACGATATATCAACAATGATTTTTCGGTTAGGTCTTGAATGGGTTCAGCCCTACAACTGCCACAATGATGGGTAGAGCACTGTCCTACCTGTATGAACACAATTTATCTTCAAGGAGAAGCTAAATGGCATACACCACAGACGAGACGTATATGTTGTTGTTTAATTTAAATGGAATATAGGCAGAGTAGCGCACAAAGCTTAAAATATTACACCTGTGCTTTCGGCTGTTGGTAGTACAGTCGAAGACAGAGATATGTTTACAGGAGACCTCAATAAGGTTGAGATTTTCTCAAAAACCTCAGAACCGATTTTAATAATTCGTATACAGTTACATAATTTAAAATTTTTTATATCTAACAGTGAAAGAATTATTGTTATAGGTCAAGTAGTTTTTGAGAAAATCTCAACCTTACAAACACCTTTCTTTGTATTAGACTGTATTGGTACTATGCATGTTATTATAAATGTGTATCATTTTGTGCAAATTAGGATGTAAGTAAGATATTACTATCATACGTACACGTACAGTCGACATCACATCAATCGTAGTACAAATAATTTTATAAACGCCAGACATTAATAACGGTACAAAGTGGAGTGTTACACTTTACGTGATTTCCACTGTGTAGTAGAAGTTTCAAAAAGTTCAATTATACAATAGGTTATCGAATAAGAACAAGAAAAATTATATTAGTAGTGAAGTTCGTAAACAACAGTGTTTTTGAGAAATATTAAGACATGACTTTAAACGTAATTTAAAGAAAATTCAAATAGGACTCGAATCGAATAAGTAAATAAGTAGGTACTTATAAAAGGCACAGAAGCTATACATTAGAGGCAACTAAGTAAATAGGAAGTCTCGGTGCAAAATAATCGCAAAAAAACATCTCAAATTCCTGAAACTAGAATGCTTCGATGAAAACATAAAAGCTGTGTCGAGGACGGTTGTTTGAGCACCTCCTACTCGTGTTTGATAGAAGTTTCGGTTACGATTTCATAGAACCAGCGCCACAGTCAACATTTGGGTAACGAGTTTAGGCAGTAAACCAACTCTTATGAGGTGGCTGTCAATATACCCGTCAATATCCCGGCAGTCGTCTGGTCCCCTAAAACAACCAAGATCTCACAAAATTAGTAAGTTTTTTTCTATTGCACACAGAAAATTGGTATGGTTTTGCTACTTTAAATTATCCTGTTCTTGTTCAAGTGCTGGTACTTCGTAAGTACCACGCATTTTGCCTAATAGATCAGGAAAGTAAAGAAACTTACTGCTAATTTTATAGCGATTAGATTAGATTTTAGTTAGATGAGATCTGTAAAGTTCATCATAAAATAATATAAGACACAAATTCGCAAAGAAATAAATGAAGATGGTTTTAGTGACAAAATAGCAAAGCAATTGTCGATTTTAGTGTTAATTATGTGGTCATATAAGTACAGTACATGCAGTAAATACAAATGGTTAGCTGTTTAGTAGGTATGAATCTAAGTACTGCCTAATGTATTATGTACTGTGCCTGCGGTATTGATCAGCTGTTTGTTTGTATTGCGCCAGGGGTCGCCAACCCACGGCTCCATGTGTGGCGATGACACCGTTCCAAAACGCCGAGCCAAGAATACATTCATGAATGAACGAAACAGAACCCGATCAGAACAATCCTCACGCGGCTGTGGAAAATTTCACATCCGGCATGGAAAAATCTCATTACGTCACGGGAGTTTAAACTTTAGCGACTGTGCGTCTGAAAGTAAAATTGAATTGAATCGCTGCGATGGAAGGAAGCTCTAGAACGCAGTGATTTTGCAGAATTCAGAGTATATTTTAGAATTTTGTCTGTTTTAAGGCGCCACTGCTGGTCTTTGCTCGTTTTCCGTCGGGTATTTTTTTATTTATTAAGTCATGTCAGTTTCGGACAAAAATACTTAGTTCTATAGGTATGTACATAATTTGGGTGTATTGTGTGTTTCTCTAAAAATATTGCAATGGAGATTGTAAAATTATTCCACAAATATGAAATGAGTCCACTAACCACACCACATATGTACATCATGGCTTATACCCTGTAACCATATTCTTTTCTGGGTATTCAGGTGTGCCTAAACATAGCCCTAGACGAAAACACGCATATACCTACCTGCTGAGCTGTGTGATAAACTTATTCTCCTTCCAAAAAGGTAACATCATTTTCATTATTTTAGGTATTCAGAGGGACGGGATACCCTGTATAAAAGACAGCTTATATCTGCCTCATAAAGATACTCGTATCAGTCTCATGAATGAACATTTTCACGAGTATTTTATAGGTGTCAAAACTTCTAGATACTCGTACATCTTCAATATAGATAGAAGATAGTGTGTGGGGTTTTGTTTGTTTACTTTTCATAAAGTCCCAATATGTTGTGTGCTTTATTTGAAAATATAAGTAGGGCAAATAATATCTCGGGTTTTATTGTTATGGACGCCAACCAGACGAACGTCCCAAATTTAGAACTAACAGATAAAAGGACATAGGAATATGAGTGGCATCAAACATTCTAGTTCTTCTTGTGTTTGAAATCAACTTTGGATCGCTGAGCCAGCGGAATAAGTAACAAATAGTTGGTTAATTACCTAATTGGGACCCAATCAAACCAACGTTTGTCCTCCATTTTAAGATGGTGGTCTCAAATCAGGAAAGCAGGCATCATTAACCAGCAGCCTTCAGGATTAGTTGTGTTTATGAGTTCACTTGGCGCGACCTTTAAGCCATGGAATCATAGATGTTTGAGGTGTTCTTATTTCAACGCTCAAAATAGAAATATCCTTCCGTCATCTTGTTACGATTTTCCGTGTTTAATATCCACACGTGAGAGTTTTAACGTGTCTTTGTCTATCAGGCGCAGAATGACGACATAAAAATACATGATGAAATTAGTATGAAATCTCGTAGATGGAAATATTAGCAGGTAATTAGTTAGTAGATGGAAATGTTAGCATGCTCTAGATGTGATCCAGTTTTACCATCTATGCCTATGCATCAGTTCAGCTGTTCTGGCCGTGTCAGAGATTCGTCTCTGTTCGTATGAAAAATATAGTCACTGTCATGAGCGAATATATTTTCTGTCGGGTTCTGTTTTCCGAATATTCCAACGTATCGCAGGGGTCATTACGTGCACAATATACGTTACATGTGGGTAATTCACGTGCTGGCAGAACCGCAAATGCCGGTAATTTGTACGGAACCGTTCGTTTGTGATGACAGGGCATTTAATCTTCCCGCTCACGTCTTCCAAGTTAGGGATCCGTATAGGGATGTGAAAGTATTAACATAAATCAATTTCAGCGATTCTTAATATTATATTTCCTATAGGGGTTTGTTGTGTAAACCGTACTCAGAAGTGAACTCGTTAACTGTATAGCCTTGCAGTATGTTACAAAATCCTATTTCAGCATTTGTCGTTCTTTAATTATATGGATGAAATGAAAGGTTTTTATGATGTAAATAGGTATGTACTATAATTATAATTAAATGCAAATTCTACCGAACGACTACTCTGAAAGTACACTGCACTTTAAATACTTAATTTAAAATGAGAAAATATCTGCGATATTTTACCCGGTTGTCCCGAGTCCCAACGAAAGCGAGAAGCGGGAGTCTCGACTCGACAAATGACACCAATTTATTTAAACGATATTATTTCTAACGGAGTCTTTAAAAAGACTCCGGTAGAAATTTTAGATCCCCTTGTAAGATGAGTCCTGACGGTCGTTATTTATTTTGGACCCTTATTAAATCACTTGAGACTGAGATGTTGGAACTTATTTACTGAAGTTATTTTTAACGAGGCTTGTATACAGGATGTAGTGTAAAATAAGTGTCTGTAACGTTGCAGAACTTAGTTACTACTGAGGTTCATCATCATCATTAGCCCGTATTAGTTCACTGCTGGACGTAGGCTTCTCCCAAAACACGCCTCTCAACCCTACTCTCGGCCCTCTGCATCCAGTCTCTGCCAGCCATCTTGAGAAGGTCATCCCACACTACGTTTCCCCGTTCGTGGCTTCCATTCGAGAACTCGTCTACCCCATCGGTTATCGGTTCTACGACAGATGTGACCAGCCCACTGCCACTTCGTTTACTGATTCTATGAGCAATGTCAACCATTTTTGGCTTCTGGCGGATATACTCGTTTCTTATTTTATCTAACTACTGAAGTTATGATGTGTTTAAGTCAAAGCGCACGGTGGCTGGCAGGACTGCATGCGATCGGATTGAGTGGCGTGCTTTGGGAGAGGCCTACGTCCAGCAGTGGACTGATACGAGCTGATGATGATGTCAAAGCTTAGCTTTTGCCCCAGCATATTGGCCTGTTTTTGTTTCGTTTCCCGCAGGAATTCTTTTTGTTTTCTCGTGGTAAAAGGAGACATTTCTGAGTTGTGTCTATCTATAGGTGAGGATTCAGGTGTTTGTTCTTTACTTTATTGTATAAATAAACTTAGGGGCGCTGAGTCAGTGGAATAGGTAAATAATAAAGGTTTGTGTAATTTATAAACATACTTAAATGAAATATTTAAGTAAATAAATATCTACCTATCCAAAACTTTATGATGATGTTTCGAGTTACTTCTAACTCTATTATTGTTTTACCTTTTATTCATTCTTCAAAGGAAACAAATTATTATATACGAGTTATTTTTGATCAATAAACGGAAGATTAAATTCGCCGTTGTTTATTTTGTTTCGTACAATAATTTACTGATATCGGCAGCTTGGCTCGACTTCTGGGAAGCAAATGATATATGACGTAGCACTGCATGCCAACAAAAAGGTGTTTGTTTTTGATCCAGCTTTCTTGGCAGAACCATCAACGCTACCACTGCAGTAAAAAAAGTATTCCCCTAGGACGTTGCACACTGACCTAGATGTTTCAGTCTCCAGTTTCATAATTGTTCTTACCAAATTTTGGAACAAATCCAATTTTTTCCACTGAGTAAACGTTTTAGGCTTAATTCACAGTGGCGCGAAATCATAGACAAGAAGATCCTCGAGAAGACGTGCTAAGTACCGAGATTGCTCGAGCATTCTTTTCTGGCTAATTTGCTTTTCGACCGGGAAGAGTTGATGCCTGTTGTCCAACCGACTCTCTATACAGGGTGTAACATAAAGGGTATATGAAGCCGACGGGAGGGTGTTCAGTATCGGTAACTGAACAGTAGTAGAACAGTTTATGAAAAGTTAAAAAAATTAATTCGCGAAACTCGAAAAGTCGTAGAACAAAAGTTGTTCAGTTGCCGATACTGAACACCCTCCCTTCGCCTTTATATACCCCTTACGTTACACCCTGTATATCCACTGCCAGTGACTTTTCGTTTAATCGCAAGAATTCGTATCACCGCACTATACAATTTTGTTCTCTATATAAATTGGTGATTATAAGAGCGACGCGTTTTTCCCCTTTGTTTCCGTTATGTTCGTAAATAATAGTTTTTGCTTATTTCCTTTTCTTACAAATACTGGGACTTAGTCCAGCACATAATGCAGGTTAGACTACCTATAGATGTAGATGTACATCTGCCAACAAAATAACGTTGGCAATCCTATTTCTTTCAATGCGCAGAGTTCCGAATACCGTAACTCGGTTAGGGACAATGCAATTTAGCGAAGTTTCGGCCGATATTGTATATGTCGCTGATACTACTGAAATAATCCAACATGGTATTTTTCTATCCTGGGTTTTGATGAATTATTGTTTTTGTGAAAGTTTCCTTCAGTATTAATGAGATAAAATGATTATTGATTTCCTTCAGCATATTATTTAAAAAAAAAATTAGGGCGTTCGCAGCTTTACACTGGCACTTGACAAAATTTGGGATTGTCTATTCATCAGCAAGGAATTAAATGTTATCAATTATTAATTTAAGAATTTAACTTATCACTTTAATTAAATTTTAAGCGGGCACCTCGGTCATGTGATCCAGGTCTGATGAATATAATTTTTACGAATTGTGTGACAACATTTTTGTCACCCGACATTTCGAAACATAAATAGGTTTCCGAAGGCTACAATTGAGTTTCTGAAAGCGACATTCCAAATGGAAACGTTCCATGAAAGGCCTCCCGACCTGTGACTGATGTGTTAAGTGAATTTCTCGTAGGTAGCGGATTTATTGTACTTTTATGTTACGCAGTCTAAGATACAGTATGAGAAAAAGAGTAGGCACGAATACAATTTTATATAAAACTAGGAGATAGCTCCAGGGTCGGACTGAGCCGGAAGGGCCCGGGTGGCTCCCCACAAGCCCGGGGCCGGGGCCCGAGACTGTATTATGCTATTAAAATATACACAGATATACACGTCAAAATAAATTGATTCGGTCAAAAGTTATCCCCGTTCAGAAATTTCCAAAACCAGTTTCAGGGATGGCCTACTCAGGTTCAACCATTTTTCGAATTTTTCTATTTCATTTCTCTCTAATTGTATGAACGAACTATCTGATCTAGTTTACATTTAGGCTTGCCGCAAGATAGACGGTAGGTAGGGTAGGGGGCCCGCGCAGGCTGTGGCCCGGCTGGCAAATGCCACCTCGACTATATAGTCTATCTATGTCCAGTCCGACGCTGGATAGCTCAAAATGTGAGTAGATAGCGAGACTACATAAGCCATTGCGGTAGGTAATACGATGTGGAACCATATAAGTAGAGTGGAAGAGCTGCCTCCCAGTACATTGAAAGTACTTCGTGGAGGTCTATAGTAAAGTAACCACCGACTTCTACGCATACGAAGTTGCGATATTATCATATAAAATGCTCCCCAAACTACCAGAATATATATATATATATATATATATATATATTTAGTAATAACTACTAATTTATGTGAAGGCAAGGCAATCACACAGAAATACCTATGTTGTTGTCATCTCATTTTCTCTACTCAACTCGAATGGCACTGAACTGGCGAATCGAGATTGATTTGATTGATTTTATTTTCAAAATTCTTTATTTATTAAATATAAATGACACATTTGTAAAGCTAGTAATTATAAGCCAGACAAAAAGTAACACCTTACGACGCAGATAATAAGAACGGTCCAAAGTGTTACACTTGATCTGCTGTTGGCTGTACAATATAATTATACTATTTAAAAATATTTGAATCTAGAAAGCGCTAAATTAGCATATTAGTTTCGGAATCAGAACTACATCGCCAACCAAGTCTATAGCAAAATATTTTTATAATCAATTGATAAAGTAACAAAATATCCAAACATCTAAATGCATGTGTAACGCAATGCATGTAAGGGCCTGAATAATAAATATGAACACTCTATATAAACACTACACTGACTCTTTGATGTGTGATAGGAATAGGAAGTGTAGCTGGCAAGTAAATGGGATTTCATATCATTCCCTACTTTATTTTGCCCATTTCGGTCAATAGATTTCCTTTATCCCGTGAAAAGGGTTCTGGTTCTATCAAAGTCCGAAAGCTTCGCATTTGATCTGACATAGCATAATATTTTATTTTTTGTGCGATAACTTTGTTTATTGTTTTTTATCGTGGCTTATGCCAATGGCGTGTATTCATAAACGTGATTTAAAGTTACGCCACCGTTTAGCCACCCTGTCCCTTTCTATCTTAACCTTTTTAACGAAGTGTGAAAGAGATAGCAACACGATTTAAGGGAAGTGAGGTTTAACTAGGTTTATGAGTGAGTTTATAATTTATACCTTAAGATATGAGCATATTGTGCCCAATAAAATAGTTACATATAAGTACGATTTCTCAAAATATGAACTACGAAAATCACCATTTTAATAGTAATTTGTTTATTGCATTGGAAGTAGGAATAGTACTACTTATAGCTACTGATATTATTAGGAAGGAAGACAATGCAGAAACTTTAACGGATCGTGAAAAAGTTTTACGAGACGACAAAGGGCCCGTGATAAGTCCGAAGGGACTTTTTCCCAACAAATAAATACTTGACAAGAAAGTTTGTCGCTTTGTATTGCTTGTACCTTTTTGCGTAACCGGGAACAAAACGATATTTTACATAATATAGAGGATCATGGGATAGTATAGTAGGTTATGTCAAAGGTTATTTAATGTACCATATTTTATACGGAGAGTATAAAATTAAATAGAATAGAATAGAAAATATGTTTATTGCCATACACCAATTACATAAGCTTACAAAAACAATCAATCAGTAGTAAGTTATCAATATAGTTATGCTAAGTGGTGTGGCAAAAGGTGCATGTTTCAGCTGAGCTGACACCGAGGTGTGCAGCGCTGTTTTTCGACATGCACCTCTTCCCTGCCATGTATACCTGATATTCGGTATGATAACGAGCTTGAACTAAGATAGCCTAGTGCTATCTTCCCTTAGAACTATACTAGGGTGGGTGTGTACGTAAATAGCATTAACTGATGTTTGTATATTTTAGAGTTTTGGAAGGATGTATATCAGTAATTTTAAGTATGCAAGCAACAATGAGTAAATGACAATGCCAGATTCTGCCCCACCATCAACCGCAAGTTGTACAAGATAACGAATAAATATCAAAATATCTCCGTTTTTTATTAAAAATATTGGTTTAAAAAAAGTTTTGTACAAGTTGCGATTCGAAAAAAACAGCTTAATTAAGAATTCAGAAAATAGTAAGAAATCGAAGCGATTTATTCATTGTTTTTGTTATTCTTCTATAGGAGTTGCGAGAGCAGTAGAAAATGATACTGATTATGATTATGCAATATGAAACCTGTAATAAGTTCCCAACAAAATGATAGGTACAGTTTAAATGGTCACGTAGTTTTGTAGGTGGGGCAAAGCTCCATTGAAATGTGGCAATGTCTTTTGGTGTTGTCAGCGAAATATAATTTGCGTACTAATCTATGGCCTTTGGGTTGTTGGCCCTAGGTCATTTGGGTTGGTTGAACTGAAATGTAGCTTGACAAACACCTATCAGAAAACTCTACAATGTATTAATATCATTTGACATGTACGTGTGCCAATTATTAGTCGATAAAAAATTAATATAATATTTACTACATAACGATATATCACGTGTATATCATGTAGCATCACGGGACGATAGCTACTAGGTACTCCTTGCGATTAGGACAACAGCTTGGCATGAGATGCATATCTTCAGAGACTTCAGATACGACCTGTACTATATTTATATTGATCTTGTAAAACATTTGCAATGTGAACAAACACGAAAATGCACTCCTTTAAATTCTGTCTGTAGATCAGTTTTCTGATTTACATTTGAAGGTATATTCTCTACTAGGTATTATTTTATCCTCAGCCAAGCAAGACTCGATATGGTACAAATTAATGGTTTGACTATAGATTCATTTTCCGTATTTTTATTATTAGGTAGGTAATCGTAATTGTATTATGTTAATTATTACTTCATTATGTACTACAAGTTTATTGCCTTTATCATAATCTTCAACTTCCTTTCAGGTAATATCTACGCAATCGGCAATGTGAATCGATTCCATTCAAGTGAGTATAATTTATCGTATTTAGTTAATTATCTATGTCACGTGAAATAAGTACTTACTTTGCTTGTCCTTAATTGAGTGTCTTCATTGTAATTAATTTTTGCATGTCCTTCATACTGAATGAGTTGCAAAACATTTTTTTTACATGTTGCAATTACTTGAAATTCTAAGGTTATGTTCGCAATTCAGTAATATTGATGTTTTATTGTGCAATGTTTATAAACAGGTTTTACTCTACTTAACGTAATCATCAGCAAGCTTCGAACACATTCTTGGCGTTATTTTATCGTTCTTTCATTAGATTATAGGTAGTTGCAGTCCTGAATCAGCATATTTTCTGTAGAATTGCTGTCTACCCATTTTAACATACCGAATCGATCATAAACTAGGAATATATTTTATATTGAAACAATATCTACTAATACGACTGACACAATTTGGGTATTATCGTTGGGGATTTAGCGGAATAGTTAGTGCTTGAGGATTCCCTGGAGATTCCAGTTGGGAGAACGCGCGTAAAATTCGGTAGCAAGTGGTGTGTCACACACATCTAATTGAAGATTAGGTAGATCTGCTGGGTTTATACGTTAGATGAAGTATTGTGACGTCAACGTACAACGTACATATGTATTCCTGCTCTTAATTAGTTTGTTTATCAAGTTCCATTGCATTCGCATCATAATCAATTACATGTAGTTTGTCCTTATTGAGAGTAATAAATTGTTCAGTTTCCTGCAGCGTCCTCAAAAAGTTCATTCATTACTACGTGTCATATCGTCTCATATCGTGTCTGCTGTTGATAACAATGTCACAGTGGATGTGTGGTGTGTGTGACTATGCATACATATGTGTGGCAGTTTTACAACTGATGAGTGCGTAGTTCGTCTCACACTACATCTGATTGTCCTTGTTTTGTTCAGCATGCAAAGTCGCTACTTCGAAAGCCCTTCCTGTTACGTTCCGAAGTTTATCATTAACACAATCTATACAGATGAATTCTGCTTCGTCATTAGGTAAGTACAGCTTGATGTCGCTCTCGTTTAATTCACATAATTATTTGCTAACATACGAAGATGGATACTACACAAAGACAATTTGAGATATGCCATAAATCATTTTCAATTTCTTGAAAATGTAGAGTTACCATAGAGGTTTCAATGTTTATATGTGCAGTTGCAGAGAGTGTTGTTGTGTTTTTATGTTTATCAGTTTTTGTTTGTGTGGCCCATGCGTGTGAGCGTATGTGGTGGCATTTTATGGTTGTGTGTTGTGTGAGTGTTGTATGTGTGGGTGTTCCTGTGTCGGCGAGGCGCGGCGGCGGAGCGCGGCCGAGTCGTCGTCGGCGGCGCCAGGCCAGTCGAGTTCCGAGCGCCACGGGGCTGCCGCGCTCTCGCCGCGTAGAGCCCGCATTCGCGATCCCACAACTTTGTTACACTGGAAACTTTTCAACGCAATTTTCGGCCGGAATCGCGGTTCGCGCATTTCTATTGTTTCGAAACTCAATTCGCCGCGTAAAGTCGCGCTCGCGACCGATAATGCACGCACTGTTGCGCGTTTATGCGAGTCAGTCGGTCTATTTTTGAATATTCTCTAAACGCTTCACCGCGAAGTTTTCGAAACGCAGCCCGGAGTCGGGTTAACGGCCGCAGTGTGCACCGCCTGCACCACATCTCTTGTGTTTTTGTTGACGGATAACATTTGTGTGTTAACCTCCGCCAGTTGAATCCGAGAAACGTTATCTGTATGTAAGTATGACCCCGGTTGATTTACGATACTAGCTGTTTGTTTAAACATAACATGTACGATACTATGGAATGTAATCCTCCAGATTTTTTAAAAGTATTTTGTATACTGTTGATTAACCAATGCGTTAATTTATACTAATGTATTGATGAGAACTTTAAGATAACTACGAAAACACAAACAAACCGTATTTCATATCGATGACCACGCTCGCGAGTGAGGCCACGATGTGTACCGACTGAGCCATACAAATGTGAATGTGTGTGGTGTGTGTATTCACTTGTATTCTTGTGTGTCCATACGCAAGCACTTTATTAGTTACGACGATCTTATTTGCCTATTGTATACGTGCGTTTATTGTTCTGCAATAAATAACCTTACAATTATTGTTAATCAACTGTTGTGGATATAATAAAAACTAGCTCTCTGGCTTGTTTAATTACTTACTTTAATATAATGTCATTTACCTTAACCTTATCTACAATAGATAGTTTATTCAGCCACATTGTGTGCGTGTCAAAGCCAAATATCTTCCTTGAAATATCGCTACTGTTTTTTTTAAAGCTACATTCACAATCAAAGACAACACCGCAATTTATTGCCGCAAAATTCATGCTAGCCAATCAGGACGTTCGTCGGGATCTGTCTGCTGATTGATTGGCGTGAAAATTGCGGGGAAAGTTTCGATAATTGGTTATGAATGAAACTAGGTATAGATACGACTATTATTCATTCATTCTTTACGGAATGATAACTTCTCCCTAGGCTGGGTTCCTAAACATTTTTTTTCTACATTCATCCTTGAATGGGTGAATAACATCTAGAATTAACTATGGAACGGGGATATTCAACCTAGACGCTCATAGATGAAAAAACCCGGTAGGGTTAGCATGAAACACTATCGTCATGGATATCTCTAGTGACTAGAGTCTAGTCTATCGAATTGAGATCGAAGCGAGCTCTACAATTTTGTACCGAGACAGAGGCCCGTATTAATAAATCACTCTCAGCTCAAAAGTCAATCTTGAGAACGACCTCAAGATGGCGTTTTTATTATTAACGTAACTTAGGTGCGAGTTTAGGAATCGGGTATCACGTGAGTAAAAACAAAACTCAGTTCTCAAGAGAACTGTCAAACTCACACTTGAGAACGTATTTGCTGAATGCAGGCGAACCGCGACTTGAGAAAGACATCATGTGATATACGCTCAAGATTGGTTTATTAATAAATAACATAAGTACTTGAGATAGTTATCACGTCTTGAGAGTGTATCAGCTGAATTCGCTCTTGAGTTTGAGCTCAGACTATTAATACGGGCCAGAGAAAACTATACATGGGGCCTCAATAAGGTGGAGAATTTATCATGAACTACGAAACCGAATTCAATAATTTTTTTACAGTTACATAGACTTTTATCTAACAGTGAAAGAATTTTTGGTCAAAATCGGTCAAATAGATCAAGTTGTTTTTGAGACAATCTTAATCTTAAAAACTCACTTTTCTCTGTATTAGACCGTACCTGAGATTGTCAATGATTAGCCCCCGTCTATGGTTCAAGTAAAAACGGTCGGTATAGCATAAACATTTTAGTTCCGTAAACGGCTATAATAGGTGACTTTGACCATTGACGATGTTCTCATACAAATTGTAGAGCTCGCATCGAACTCGATCATGATTTGTTGACGATGCTGTTCCATGCTAGACCCTACATATATAATATAACATAAAAGTCACCCGACGTTATTCGTCGGTACAGTGCATGATGAAAAAAATCCATGTATTAAATTAAATTATACACAAAACACAATGACACTTTCCATATTCAACTTTAAGGTTGAGGTATTGTATAGTAGAAAACGCGATTTTAAAAGAATTATGTAAGTAGGTCTAATAAAGGAAGTTGAATTTTAATTTTTCCTCATTATTATTATATTATTAGTTACGAAAAACTACAAAGTTGAAATAATGACATAAACAATATGCAAATCTAACAAGTTTACTAAAAATTTGCAAACGGCCAGGTAACATCGTATGTATAATTGTATATACAGTGGGTATCTAATTTGAACTCTATTGTAAAAGTTGTCTGAATTCAAAATAGGAGTAGAAGGTAGGAGGCCAACGAACAATTAGAAACAGTGGGGTTAGCAGGCATACACCATCGTCATCGAATCGAGATCTTGTCATTCCGTGACACGCTCTTTCAGTGTTCTTATTAATATTTGTAAAATGTTTTAATTCTAAAATTTGTAAATTGTTTGCAATTATTGAAAAATGCGTGACGTGTAAATCATTATTTATGAATAAAATGAATCTGTTCTAAAGTTTTAGCTGTATGAAGAAAGCATGCACTAATATAAGGCAAATAATACTTAATCCCCATAAAGTCGCCAGGTAAGAGGGTGCAAATACAATAATAGGTAAATAAGCTTTGGTCTTCAAGCATTGTAATGTTAATTTTCCTATGACGTAGGGATATAAAACGTATCGAGCCCTTGGGGACTGGGCTCCATAGTAACCGCTGTGATAAATAAAACATGAGCGAGAATTAAACTTGTCTTTCCATATCGAGGCGATTGGAATAGTGGGAATAGGTAAGCGAATTGATTCGCTGTTTTGAATATACAAATCTCTACACCGTATCAAATAAATTTTCAGAAATCACCATTTTAAAATTGATTGCGTAATATTGAATCACTAAAGATTATCGATTACACCGATATATCTACTACCCACCTACATAATATCTATACGGTAGTATTAATTCATTAATGTTAAACAGACACTAATGTAAACAAGAGACCCGTTTTATTATACATTTAATTCTAGGTACATTATGCAGATTCTCACCGTTATTTAGCAGAAAAATTACCGGTTTAATTCAAATTAAATTAATATCTCGATACATTTATCAACATAATATAACGTATTGATATTCTAATTACGTTATCTAAGTACTGTATGTGTATAAATTAACCCAAACAATTCCACTCTGACAACACTGCGTTGTGGTTTATCATTAATTTATTTCCTAACTACAAAATAAACACTGTCGTGTTTGTCTGTCTGTACAACGACATCTTATAACTATACGCATGAAGTCGCGTTGGTCTGTGTACACACACAGCGAGTGGTATGATTGAACAGACCCTGCCTCCCTAGAGGTCAACAGTGTCAGAGATATTGTACCACTTTTTGTATGAATGAACTGTCATCAGAATTATTATCATCAGTTAGTGTACGTACGTATAAGATGTTTAATCTTTTTTGTGGCATCAAGAGGTTACATTTTAGTTGAAAGAATATGATTGTATTCGTTATGTAATGTGGTTTTTACTTTGTATATATTAGATTAGACTGTATGGTAGCCATCAATAAGCCTTTTATTATAAGCTGAAGTGGACTGGTCGTTTTTTGTCACAGAACTGGCAACCGATTGTATAGACGGACTTTTGTATGGGGCAACCCCAACCAGATGGAGGGTTGATATAATAAAGGTGACTGGCAGGAACTGAATGCAAAAAAAAACGTTCATTGGGTTGAGTGCCGCGCCTTGGGCGTGTAATCGATGATGGTGATGAAGTATAATAGTTTTTGAAAGATTTTTAATCGTAGATAATTTATTTACATAATGTATACCGACTTATTTAATATTTTTTTGGGATAGGCACCTATGTGTAAGATATAAGTACTTAAGTAGGTACGGCCGAAGACAAAGAAAGGTGTACACTAGGCTTTTTAAGGTTGAGATTTTCTCAAAAACTAATGGACCGATTGTAAAAAATATTTCACTGTTAAATAGATAAAAGTGAAAACTATGTAACCGTAAAGAATTGTTAAAACTATATCTTAAAGCTGAAAGAAAAAAAAATGAATAAATAGCCTGAATCATGTTCATTAGGCAAAATACGTAGGATTCAATGAAGATAAATTTATTTGTTCGTAATGAATAATGTATAAGAGAACATAAATAATATTACCGTGCCTAAACGAACACGTTTTGTACGACCAGAGAAGAGTTCTTTGATTCCTTTGTGGAGAGTCAATTTTCATATCAATAAGAATTAATCAGGTTCCGGCCAGGGTCCCCGTAATCATGCATATTGTAACGGAATCTTCTAGTCTTCATTAGATAGAATTGTAGTAAAAATAGCTAGGTCTATTCACTTTAGGTCAATGTCTATTGCTAATAAAAATTCAGTTTTTTTTAATTTCTCTTTTTTAATTTACTCAGCTTACATGTTCCGTACCTATAATAAACTTAAATTTTTTATAATTATTATAGGTAAGTATTATCAAAATTAAAATAGGCATTTTCAATTATTTTGGTTTAAACACGGTAGGTAATTCCTGTTTTATCTCGATACTAGGTACATATTTTTAAATTGTCTTGATTATGTTGGTAGCTGGAAATAGGTCCTAATATTATAGAAAAGATTTTTAAATTTCATTTTACTGTCTATAGTTAAATATATTTGTCATTAATATATTACCCCATACTGCGTTAAAAATAGAAATAATTTTGATGTGCAATATTCAACATATTATAGCTGAAATATACTCTATAAAACTTCTACATAAAACGCAAACTCGTCTAAATTATTTGCGTCATACTAGTTACCTATATACTTTGCTTTGTTTTTGTCGTCATTCACAGTATCTAATTTCTGATATTTGCTGATCATAAAATTTTAATATGGGTCTTAATTATTCAGATTTAAGGAAAAACATAATCTTCAATCGATGCAACATGTGTTGATAATAAATCTAGATTGATCCGGTACGGTGTATTGCTCTTGGCATCGCTTCTATGTATCGATAATTTATTCAAAACAAATATAATAATCAAGGAAAATTTTGCGATATTAAACTATTCCTTTGAAATTACTTTGGAAGCCCATTTCGTAAGTTTAACGACTTTGCATTTCTATTGAATATTGTAATATTTAAGTTTAATTACGTGAAGAAATCGTCGTAAAGGCAATGGTAAGTATATTTTGATTGTTACATAAGTTAAAATAACATATAAGAGACCAACTTATCTTTGCCATTATCAAAATATTATGTCCATACATCGACATACTCTTGATATACAAACTAATTGCATTTCTTAAAATAATTAAGAAGGTAAGTACCAAAATGTATTATGATGATAATATTCCCAAACCTGCTAGTTATCAAATATCTCTGCCAAATTCACAAATCGATGATGCGTGTTTTTTCAAGGAATGTAAGGTCGTCCTACATTATACTGCTTTAATCATCACTTACCTTTCTATGATTTGTCAGAATTAATTACAGAATTGAATTGACCTTTGACACCTAAATGATGAATGTTACGTCCTTGACTAACAAAGACATAACTCAAGGGTCAAGGCAGCTAAAATTGTAACAGACATTTAAGAGCCTTCATAGAGCCAACTAGCGCCGCCAATCTTAAAAAATAATATCTTCCAATATAATCAATTTTATTAAAAAAGCTATTTACAAAATGTTTATTACGCTAAATACTATTTTTCAATATACAATACATGGCATAATTGCGACAAGCTAAGTTGTAGTTCACAAATGTGCCAAAAATTTATGCGAACTACAACTTATCGACATTGAATCACGTTATAAATAAGCATTTAAAAAATAGTATTTATCGTAATAAACATTTCGTAAATAGCTTTTTTAATAAAATTGATTATATTGGAAGATATTATTTTTTTAAGATTGGCGGCGCTAGTTGCCTCTATGAAGGCCCTTAAGTCAAGAAACCATTCAATGCGGATAAACCCGTTGTTTCGAATGGACGACCAGTTTGAAACTATGAAAAGCGTCGTACCCCGAATGATAATTGTCAATTTGGTCCGGACCCTCTTTAATTGACTGAGCGATTAAGTTTCATTATTCATCCAGCAGCACAGTAAATATTGATACATAAATTCGCCTATTTCCAAGCCAAATGCTACGTTGATGATCTTTCTATAATCCCTAAGCGTTTTTTGATGGCGTCTCAGTAACTTTGTGGTGTGGTTAAACGGTAGTAGGTAGATCTCTTTTAATATTTTGTTTTGTGTAATCGACTAACAACGTTAGGCCCTAATTGCAATAATATTCATTCGTTTTTATAAACAAAGATACCTACTTAACTCGGCGGGAGGCGCATCCTGTTTTGGAACAAGGTGATAATATATCGCTTTTCGTCTAGTGAACTGCAATAATAGTATTTTTATATTAAATTGTATTATATTGTAAAGCTAATAAAACAACGAATTACTCATAAAGTCTTTTTATTAACTTTTTTAGAAAGTTTTAATGAAACATAAAAAATTTACTTAGTTTCTAATCAAACAGGAATAATGGCTTTTTTTCTTATTATTTTATAAAATAAAGCTCGAAATCAATAGTAATACATTCTAAACTATCAAATAATCATATAAAAAACATACTATTATAATAAAATAACTTCTTGCAAAAATAACTCATACTTGGTCTTATCGTAAAAAACACCCATACCTACTCACTTCACACGTCTGTAGTTGTCAAGTGCATTATGCCAACTGGTCGCCGAGCGGTGTACGCATCTGTTATTAACCCGATTGAAGGTACCTAGAACGACGCGGATGGGGAATGCACAAGAAAAAACATATTTACAGTTTTTGTACCCCTGTGGTAAATTTTACCCGGTAGCGCCGCTCGCCGAGTTAAAATGCATCTTACCTGATTAAAATTTCAACTTACCAAAATTTTTTCGAAAAAAACCTCATCATCATCATCAGCCCGTACAGTGCGCGAGGCGTAAGCTCAGGTTTACATTTGTGTGAGTGATAGCGGTACAAGAGGTGAAGTGCGGTGCGTGCGCAGCAGGGTGGCGTCCTGCTGGGGACGCGTCGCGCGTCGCGCCTCAGGCCGAATATCACTCTACACTATCTGTGTGCACTCACACAAATGCAAACCTGAGCTTACGCCTCGCACACTGTATGAGTCCACTGCTGGACGTAGGCCTCTCCCAAAGCACGCTCAACCCGACTCGGCCTTTTGCATCCAGTCTCTGCCTGCCTGGGGGGCGTCCCACGCTACGTTTACCCGTTCGTGGCCTCCATTCGAGAACTCGTCTACCCGTAGATAGAGAAGCCTATAGATGGAGTGTGGTTTCTGTCTCGCTCTCGAGTGACAAGAACAACATAATATGGATATCGTAAGCGTGAGAGAGAAAGATTCATATATCTTCTGTCCTTATCGGCGTAGCCAGTTTTACGTTATTAAAACTAACTGTCACCGGCACCAAAATGACAGTTCGTGTTTACGTTGTTGTAAATTATGATAAATTATTGTTTTAGCAGCATTTTATGTGTTGGATCTCGTGTTTGTAGTCATATATTAGATCGAAACATATTGTCCTTATTATATCATCATTGCTGAGGGGGTTTGTTGTGTACAGGAGTGTAAAAATAGATGAGAACGCAAGGATCCAAATATTTCGTTTCATAGGTCAGTATTTTCCATTCCTTAACTTTCTATGTTTTAAAACGTACGGTACATAGTTTATACATAATCAACACGTTGCAACGCGTTGTAATTTTGCTTGAAAACAGTGCCTAAATATCAAAATAACATCGAAAAGTATTTTGTAAAATGTACGAGATAAAATTCAGTGTTGTCAACAGTGTTGGTAAAAAATTCCCCAAAAAATATTTTGTTCCACAATATATGTATGGGAATTACAGTACTATTTAGCTAGCCCTAATTTTAAATACCTAGTCTAATTCATTAGATACTAGATCATTTACTTTGTGCAAAAGGATTGATTCACTCGATTGTCATGATTAGAGTTCCATACCTCAATAGGAAACAAAGGAACCCTTGTAGGAAGGGACACTTTGTTGTCCGTCTGTCTGTCCGGTCGTCTGTCTGTATGTATAAGACCTTTTGCTCTGAAACGCGTGGACGTACAGTCGAAGACAGAGATAAGTATACAGGGGGCCTCAATAAGGTTGAGATTTGCTCCAGAACTACTGGACCGAATTGAATAATTCTTTTACAGTACACAGTTTTAACTTTTATCTATCCAACAGTGAAAGAATTATTGCAATAGGTCAAGTAGTTTTTGAGATAATCTCAACCTTAAAAACTCTCCTGTACGCCTTTCTCTGTGTTCCACCGTACTTATTAAATTGACTTTCATTAAAAATTTTGTTACAGCATCCAAGCAATGGATTATAAAAATAGCAATGGGTTTGCTGTCACTGTCAGATACACTAATTGGCGGAAATGAACAAATCACACTTTCAAAATACGACTTTTTCGAAAATTACATACCTATTATATTATATGCCTAAATATAGTTTTACCAAAAACATATCCAATGCATTTTTTATGCATATTCATATCTATAATTTATAATTTTATTGTGAAAAATACCCTTAATGTTTGGTAATAGTTTTTCCTAGGCAACACCTGGCTGCCAGAAAGAAAGGGTAAATGTGGTTACGCGGGGACTCCGTCTATAGGATAATCTGTCTACGCGTCTACCCCATCGGTTGTCGGTTCTACGACAGATGTGACCAGCCCACTGACACTTCAGTTTACTAATTCTATGAGCAATGTCAACCACTTTTGTCAACTCTGCATGTTTTGACATTCAAATTGTCGAGGCATCTATCACTGGTCATCCTGGGGTTGTCTCTACCGATCTCGGTTTTATATCGTCAATCTATAGGACATCATGACTGTATAATTAGTGTATATCTCAAGAACTATATTCATTTCGATTTGATTGATTTAGTTTCCTCTAAATGGAATGTTTACACGAGTACTACTTAGCAATTTCTTAAAGTCACCAATGCATTCAGAATTTTTATTTGATAAAAACAGCGACATTGAAAACATGATCATTAATTTTTGGTAGGTACCTACAAAACAGTATCATACATTAACATAGATGTTGAAATAATTACTTATTTGGTAAACAATGAACGTTATCTATCATAGATACGCTATTAACACAATATGTAATATGTAAACTTTCCCGTGTGTACTTATACATAGACACGTGATGTTTAGACATTTTCTATTTAATAACATAAAAAAACGTTCTGACATTACGCATATAGGGGGAATGTTACTATTATTGCCCATGTTACAGTGATTGTCCATCTCCAGGGAACTTTTATAATCCAGAATGGATGTGGTGGTATGGTGGGTCCTCCATGACAAAACTGCTGGTACGATCTATAATTGTAAACTAAAACAATTGTACCTATAGTGCAGTTGCAAAATTATCGGATTTTTGAGACTTTTCGACTTTAGTGTCATTTTTAAAACATTACCTACTTAAAACATTTTGTACATCTACCGTCTTTTATATAATGGTGGCACTTCACTTGGCTATTCTATTCTATTTTTATTTGAATGGATTCTACTCTAATTCAAGAGATAATTTCGCCAAATTCGTATTTGCTATTGGGTGTCTGTCGTATTTGTCAAATACTTGACGTACATACAAATAAGACGAATATTTTGTCAAGGCAAATACGAATAGCCAAGTGAAGTGGGAGCATAAGATTCGTTTGGTAAAACATAGACTCGGAATCACATTGTTGCGAAAATCGCTTTAACTGTCAATAGATGTGTATTTTCCCCTAGTAAGTACTCATATGCACAATGACACTGGTGGGTAATGTGTATAGTCACGCAACTCAATATAACTGTTAACAATACTTGGTAGTAAATTTTCCACAGCGAGAAAATTGTTTGCTTATTCCAGAAACAGTAGTTATCTCACACAGTACTTTCAGACTTTGAGTAATGAATGTAGATGAAGCGGCAGATTTAAAATTCCTTTTCTCTTGTAGTTAATCTACATTGCAAAATGTAGACAACTCAAAGTCTGTGGCAACGGGTTACTTTGCTGACGGAATGACGACGATAGTGTAATCATCTTAGGATTTTAAACATAATTTTCCTTGTCAGAATCGGATGGACGATGTGGGCAGGTCACAAAATGAGATTTTCACTAGTTTCGATTCATAGCTCAGGTAAAAGATTTTTTAAAACTGTTGATGTATGTTTTCTCATATATTTAAAAACCCCATCTGAACCAACCATCTTGTATATTTTACAAGGTACCTACCTAGATATGATATAAGTTACATGTTATGTTGTAAGTACCATACCTGAAAAATGTAGAGAACTGTATGAGTCAAGAGGCATTTGATGTGGTATAAAAAAGAGCATGGTTAGTTTTTTTATAATACTTATTACATTACTCAAATAAGTACCTCTACCTACTACCATATTTTATTAGTCACCGGTAATTAAAAACAGGATATTTTTCGTAATGTTTACACATCAGAAGGTTAATTATAATAAGTACTTATTTTATTTTGAAATTTACTAAGTAAGTAACACTTGCAGTACGATTTCTACTCTTACGGCACAGATAATAACAACGGTCTAAAGTCCAAATTGTTACACTTGATTTGCTTTGATGTGTACCTACCCAACCTAAGTATTTTATTTGGAATATTCTCTTTAGAAAATTATTTTTGCAAACTTTACTTACTCGTAAACAAGTTAGCCACGAATTCATATTTGGAAATGTCAGGGTTGACACTATCATTTTTATTTTATCGTCCGTTCCGTATGTTAACTGACTTGGATGGCGTTAGTATTTTCTTTACATACCTATTTACTTTTTACGATGTATCATATCAAGCCTAGCCTACATAATATAAAGTGTTACGACTTACGCCACTCCGGGTTCGCGTTAAACTGTGCCGTGCGGTCGGCCTCTATTCCGTCTAAAGTCTACCGCTATCATCCGCCAGTGGCGTATATCTGGCGCCTCTTAATTGCCTTCGACAATAATTATTATCAGTTCGCGTGCGGACCCCGCCTCTCGCCTCGCCTAGAGACGCTAGCAGGGTTGTCGCGCACACGTTAAATTTTTTGATTAACGACCTATGTTTGTCGGGTTAATAACCTGTTATGGCATGTTACAATATTTACGTTTACATAATAATAACATAAGATAAGTATAAGGTTTCACATGATTGTCTTTATTTCCTAAATGTTTTATAGTTTAAGACAACAGTTGAAATCGAAATAAAAGCATTGAGTTCTCATAATAATAGGGTAGTCGTCAAGAAATCCTTTATTATCTATCACCATCCGGCCGCCAGTTGCAAACCAAAACGTCCCTCACCCTTGTCAGTCCTCTGTTAAATTCTGCCTCAAGTCTTATCCAAAATCCCATATTGTAATCTCGAATCCATATCACTGACCCGATAATTATTATTGCGAAAGTGTGGATCAATGTTTGTTCGAAATTAATCACGCTCAAACATCTCTACAGGTCCACTTTAAATATTGAACACAGATAAATATAGGGTACTAATAAAGTGTGGATTTTTGTTACAAAATAATTAAAATTCAATTGTAGGCAGAGTCCCGGAAAAACACCCGAGTTACCTTTTCCCTGGGCATAATATCATTATTATTGTCGTGTGGAAAACCTATTGTTCAGATCGCCCATAGAGGCCTCTGGTAATGGTCTAACGATTACAGTCGAACGCAATACAAGGACTGTTTAAAATGTTTTCCGAGGCACACAGTTTAGATGAAAATTCACAGTCACTTGTCTTGACAACGACTATCAACAGTGGTCGCTAGAAAATACTACGAGAAATGATCGCCCCTCAGGAAACTCGAAGCGTCTATTCACACATAGGTACCACAAACACGCTACATTTCAGCTGCATAAAGTGGCCGTTAAGTATCCATTTGAAATTAACGGCAAAATGTGGCCGGTGAGAAAGAAACAAATAATTTTCACTGAAATTATGGGTGTGGTAAGGTTGTGGTACAACCCAAAGCACATCAAGTGTAACTAAATTGTACTGCTAGTGTTACCATTCATCTGCTGTCGTTCGTACGTCGGAATCAAGGGTCATACCGCGAGTAACGCCGCGGGGCCGCAACGGCAAATAATAAAAATCACTTGCCAACCCTACACTACATACGCGTTGGACAGCAGTAGCAAACCCAAGTCGCACGCACACACAGCACGAAGCACGTGCTCTAGATATCCTCTTCCATCATCTGAACCATGGTCACGTGGCCGTCAGATAACAGGAGAAACAAGCCTCGTTGTTACTGAGTGATCGTGTTTCCTCCTCAATTATTATTCCAATTTAGGATCACTCATCTCGTGTATACTGAAGGAGTAAATGTGTAGATAAGTACCTACGCAGGCTGAATACTGCGACATTCCAATAATTTCTAACACCTCATATGACTGTATTCGAGCAAATAAATATTTCATTTCATTACGTACGTTCCACTAAGGCTGTGTGTAGACCCATTAGGCAAATAGTTCGCGTCTGACTGTCGGCTAGCTGACTCTGAGCTGCGTAGTGTAGTCAGTGTACTTGCGTACTTGTGTACTTCCGGCGCAATGAATATGGAGTTTACAAAGGCTTAAAGAGATCTCTTGCAGGAAACCTTTCGCAGAAACTTGAAACTTCAACAGTGAAGAAAGCTGATGTCTAATAGGATCTATCGCACGTGATTAAATATTGGTTAATTGCTCACAATTGTTTTACAAGTAGAAGTAGAGCTAACTCGGCCTTTAAAAAAAAATCACCAGAAGTTGGAGATATATCCATAGGCAGTAAATAAATTCCCCAAAACATGATTCAGAAGGTATCAAAACAGCAGTAAGTTTTAAAATAAAGTTGCCCAGAAAATAGAAAGTTACCAACTGTTAATGTTGCTATGTGCTACCCAGATTACGTATATCATGTTGTTAGGCGAAAAAACGACCTCTAAAGTTTACTATATCCTAAAAATATCATGACCACTTCACACTTCCAAATTCGGTACAAAGCAATTCTCCTATATCACATTTATAATAATTGGCAAAGCCATTTGTAGTCCTATGTGGTTATCACTTCCCCCACTACATAAAGGCCCATTCCATCCCATTTAATACGACCAGCTATAGGATACAATTATATAGGTAGTTACCATAACAGTTTAATTACATGTAAATGTAACCATACAATTATAAAAGTCAGTGGCCTCTGGCTACATAGTATTCGTCGAAACAAAATAACATTATAAATCCAACAAAGCGCAAGAAATAATTTATCAAAATTATTATAATAGTTAGGGATAAGTTAAGAACCTATCAGCGAATTTGCAAATAATAAAATACCTACTAGAGAGAGCAGAAGTTCAATATTATGAGACTGAACAAGCCGGATATTTAGTAATAAAATCTACAAGACGTAACGAACGTTAACACTATAATATAAGCTTACATTACAAGAAGTCAAACGAGTCAACCGTCGTGTAAAATCGTTTGAAAATACTGAAAATGGGCTACCAGTAGCGCCTTTTGTGTTCAGAGCGGATTTTGTCAGAAACTACTATCCAGTGGATTTGATTTAGCTAACTAACAGTATTAGGGAATTGTTACTACTCTATATGGACCACCACTAGTGTTTGGGCATAGGCTTATCACTGGATTATCTACAATTCAATCAAGTAATACATGTTCTAGACAGGGTGCAATCTTGTCCCGTATATGTTACTACTATAATGACTTCTAATAACTGTCTAGCCTTAGTAGCGTAATTAACATCACACCACACTAATCGATAATAAGAGATGTTAATATCACAATATAATCAGCCGCATTTAGCAATAAATAAGTTGACCATCGATTGGAACCATTATTTTCCTTATGTTCCGTCATAATTGTATATACATAAATATTATTATATTGTTTACCTGAAACCTCGTAAGGGCAACATACAGTAAAAATGAGACAGTAAGTTTTTATCTTCAGGGGCAGGAATGCGACCGAGTTGTGAAGTTATACACATTCTAGTAATACAATTAGAAAACGTCGTGATCTAGAACAAGGATTGTCCATTCACATATCCTATCAGAACTCCGTATTACTCCATCGATCGGCGGTCGGTTCCAAAATGGATATGTCGAGTCTACTATAAACATAGCCTGCTAATCCTATGGCTGTTTCGGTTATGGTTCTCTCCTGATTCGTTAGGTACCAACCGAAATAGCCATTTCTGGTTAGATACAAAAGCGATCTAAGGGATTAAATTTAAAGAAATAAAAGGGTCTTCGACCATAAGCTCTTGAGACGTTGAGTAATTTTCATCTTCACTACCTTAAAAGTTTTGACGCTTTGCTATTGCTATTTACTCGCACTTCTTTCCATGTATGTATACCTATAAGAGACAGTGGAACTAGTCAATTGTAAATCCTTTATTTTGCTGAAGCCGCAGTTGTTTACCTCTAGCGGCTTTAAGTAAAGGCATTAGTCGTGCGTGCCATTAATTCCTAGGCGAGTGCAACAACCTTCGCTCGGACGTGCCATCTGGAATCGTAATAGCTTTTAAACCTGCCTTCTTTTACCTACTTAGCTTTGACGTTAATTCTTTACATCCTTGATATCGAGTCTTTTTCAGATGACCCTAAGTCTTTGAGATGATAGCCGAGCTTTTTTAAAATATTCCTAGTATCATACTAGGTTCCTTTCAGTCAGTAAATAAAGCATTCTGAGCTTGGAGGAAAAGAACTTATTACTAGAATGCCAAAGATTGAGCAAATTGGGAAAATAAAGAAAAAATCAAGCCAGCAAAAGCAAGCCGGAAATTGACCCCTGATTATACCAGCGGATAAGCCCTTGGTTCCAGAGCTTCAGTAAATAATTAATATATAAACTGTAACATAACCATAATTTGTGAAAACCTGGCGTCGTAAGTTAATAAATGGTTTGACAGATATTAAGGAGAGTGCACTCTTTTACTCGACTGCACGGGTTTTTTGTTTTTTGAAATAATTTCTGCTCGTTTAGAGGCGAATTCTACTACGCAACATGCGACAGTCTTCAAGATCATGTTTGGTGTCGGATCGCAAGATTCGCAAGTCACATCCGAGCACATATTAGTCCTAGAGCCTAGGACATGACAGGTTGTCACCGTTCTTCGCCAAAGTTATTATGAAACATGTCAGAAAATTTCAGTTTTGTATTAATTTTCATGTAGAGTAGGTAAATCATAAAATATAGTGGTGTTATTGTTACGCCGCATTTTATTGGACGTTTGACCTCGTGTTATCGCGGCAAGCCTCCTTTGGTACCTACTGACATCTCTTATCGGTGCAGTGACGTGTCTACTCGGTTACAATCGATATTTAACGTTTTATGTGAAAAAGCTTTGTACAGCTGTAGCCGTATTCAATGACTCTCACGTCGATACAAATGTGAACATTTTTCGAAAGTGAAAAACAAAATATTCATTCGTTTTTAGATTACTATTTAGAATTATAGGTACCACGATATGAGCCGAAGGAAAAAATAGTCGGCAGCGAATGAATTCTTACCAGCTCTGTGACAAAGCGGTTACTCGGGGGTTGATACTGCAATAAAACAGTACCCTAAATATCGGCTTCATTTCAGTATGTTAGCAAATACGATTAAAGAACGTGCCAAGGCAAAACTGTTAATTTCCTTTTTGTTTCCATAACATATCTTACTTTTAATTTAATTTAAAGTTTTTTTTTAAATTGTGGCCATGATAAAATTATTTTCTTAGCCACGAAGTTACATTATAAAATTTACAAATTCTAGCATTCTTGAATGTCTTTCGAAAACGATTTAATTTTACTCGTTTCATCCATTTCGTAACAATTCAAAGATGTTGCACGAAGATATCCAAAAATTCTTTGAGACTAATTCATTGCCACAAAAAACAAAAAATTCCGCAAATGTAGACGTGACTGCCAAAGGGTTAGGTATATTACATATTTACTCATATGTACATAGCTATCAACCTCTACTGGTTAAATCTCCGGAGGGATTACGGAGGACAAAGGTCCTTATCAACACAAACCCTTGTCATTCTGTTCTCAATCTATTTGTTATGTTAAGATGCTTGTTCATACGAATAGTTTACGAATGATGCTGGATGATGACATGATGATGTTTTTTTTAAGTTTTAATACGTGTCTGTATTTTTGGCTTGTAGAAGTCTAGAAAAAATAAAATAAATTTATTTGACATCAATAAGATTGTTTACATTTTTCTGTAATCGGAGTCGTCTTTTAGGCTTTTATGCCTGTGCCAGGAGGCTCCGCTCTTCATTAGCCATAACAATAATGTGCACAGTAGGTACTTATAAATATATATATATAATATATATATGTTACATAAATGTCTTAAAACTATAAGTTAGTGACAAATAGAAAGATGTAAGAAAATGATATAATCCTGATAGAGGTAGTTTACAGATAAATGTTGGTTGGCACTGATTACTCCTACTTACCAACATTGATGTCAACTATGCACGCAAAGTAAAATTAAAAATTACTAGGGAAAGAAGAGAAACAGAATATTGCTTCATTCAATGTCTGTGATGACAGCACTCAAAGCGTAAAGTATTTTCCTTGGCTTACAAAAGTAATGCCTAGAGTGTGTTCAAAGCAATTCGTCCGAATCCAGACGATTTTTGACAGCAACATTCCATCAATCATCAGCATCGCAAACACGTACACAAAGAGTGACTGAACGTAACTGCGCGTTATTTTAAATCGATAGATATCCAAAAAACTTGGCCATAAAGAGTCACAAAAGATCGCCCCCTATTGTTCTAAAATCATAAAGTGGCCATAACACGTTCTTTAAACGATAACCGAGCCATTTGGGATCGCATCCACAATTCCACACACGGCAGCAGTGTTGCCATAACTTATTCGACTAATGGGAGAAAATAAATAAAATAAAAACTGGATATATTCCTCCATGAAACGTTAAACTATTTTCAATAAAGGCGAACTTTTGTATTATTGATTTGGTATGTTTTTCTTGGATTTTCTTGCTGCTATCTGTCACAGTTTTAAATTAAATAAATAGACATGGTTGTCCGAATACTACTACTATTGTGCGATAGATGGAGTTGCATAACATACCCTTTAGTATGTATAATACGATGAAGAATTTCGGTAGGCAGGGTGTAGCCTGTGGTGGTTCAGTTGGTAAGAGCGTGTCATGGAATGACAAGGTCGCAGGTTCAAGTCCCTGCCCACGGCTAGGAATTTTTCATCATTTTTTTGTTCGCCCAGCATGGATGGAAACAAATTTTGAAATACCAACCTTATCGTTAATCAAAAGACAATAATGTTTAGCATTACGCTCTTAGCATTCATTTGCATTGCGTAGAATATATTGAATTGAATAAGTAGAATTGGCAACACTGCTGGGACCACACGTGCGCCCCCCGCACATCTCATTAATTCAATCGATACGCCCTCACTAAAACATAATGTTACAAACACTATCTCACTACTTTATTGCCGTGCAAACCGGTTGAATTGAGACTCTTGCACAGGAAACATCGAGTGGTGACGAAACATGGATTCGTGCAGTAATATGTATGTATTGGTATTCTTTTGAATTTATGAAAGAATATTATGATTCGAAACCTACCTGCGACCTACCCTCAAAGTGCGCCAAACTCAGGAAATGTCAAACTTGTGTGATAAATT
The DNA here is from genome assembly GCA_963506565.1 of Tachystola acroxantha. Lineage (NCBI taxonomy): Eukaryota > Metazoa > Arthropoda > Insecta > Lepidoptera > Oecophoridae > Tachystola > Tachystola acroxantha. The sequence goes on from OY735884.1 coordinate 5,338,721, forward strand.
GCTAACCTAACCTAGTTAAGTTAGCAATTGTTCAACACCAATTTGCATGTATTGTCCAAACTACAAGAAAATAGTTCAAACAGATGCGTTTATTAAATTATTACAACTTAGGTAACCCAACCCTTCTATTCTGTTTTCGAATCGAATCTACAATTATCCGGGTACGGACATTTAATGTACCTAACATACGTTTGTATACTAGTATTAAATATTTTTTATAAAAAAAAATACCTCTTCTGAAAGCTAAAACGACACGACTCTGCTTGCCGTTTTAAATAATATACGAATGCGATAAACATTTTAACACAAAAAATACCAAAAAAAATACAGATGTTTGTCATATTTAATATTGTTGTATGGTTTCTTTTACCGATGCGCATCAGTTGTTCAAATATGTAGTTACAATAGGTGTTCTGAAAGATATGACACTCACCAACAACGTGAAGAAAACATGCAACATTCGTTTGGAATAAAAGTCCAAACAAAGGATGAAGGTTAACGATATGTATACGTACTCTGAAGTAAAAACGATTAATTTGGATAACTATTATGTACACTTCCTAAGTTTTTAGTTTTAGCATATAGAGTAACCATCTCCATCAAATAACGATGATGAAGCGAAAACAGGCGTGTCTGACAGAACAGAGATTCGCCCACATTATAAGGAAGATCATCTTTCTTTGCCCCAAAAAGCCTTGCGAAGAAGATGGTAAAAATACCACACATTGCCACAAACGATAAGAATCTGCAAGAGAACACGTATACCTCCTTGAATTCAGTCAGTGGCATCACTTCACACCTTTACAATATTTCACCTCAGTTTATTTGTGATGCAGTAGAAATAACCGCTGTAATTTGGCACTGTCTCTCAATTGGCTCTGTTTCCGCAGGCGAATGCATTTAGAGAACATTACAAATGCATTAGCGTTCCACTTTTTGTATGCGACAGCTCTATACCGGGACTACGATACCGGGCATATTTCCGGACTCCAGGTATCGGATATCGAATAGCAAAACAAGTTATATTATGTAGTCTCAAAATGCACTGTTATTTTCACTTTAATAACTGAATAAATACTTTTGCTATTAATTTCTACTTTAAATACTCTTCAATGTCCAGACAGTTTTTGTCGTCGATTATTTTCCCGTCACAAACCGAGGGCACGACCTCGCGCGTGACGTCACGCTTCAGATGAATGAACATCACCCCCATTACGCCCTCCAATCCCCCCTGCATCCCTAGCTGCCACCCAGGGGTCAGTTTCGTCGCGATGATCTCTAATATTGCAGCCACAACAGCTGCCGTTCTCAGGATTCTGTATTTTCGATAGCCTTGTATTGTTTCCGCTGTTTTGTAAGGCGGAAATTGAAGGAAAGCTGATCGAAAGGAATATCGATAACTATTAACATCCGGCGGTGGTTAGTACTCGTATTGTAGTTTGCCTTCGCTCCATCTTCTTTTTCAATGTCAACTACAAGGAAATATCTTTCACTTCGATTAAGTAGTATAATAATATCACCTTTACGATCTTGCTGCTGTTCTTTAGAAGGTGAATGTTTTAATGTCCTGATGAGTCATTAGTTGATCCATCCAAATGAACACACAACTCTTTGAATGCTATAAGACCACGTTTAAGAACTACTCGATGTAGAGATTAGTAGCAAATCCTGTTTCATTTCTCGATGCAACACTCAAGGGTCTGGGCAAGTCCCTTATTTGGTTTGCTATGAGTCATTGCATGCACACGCACACAAGCGCGAATTAACTGTTGCCCATATCGAGGCCGTCTTAAGGACAGACAAATCGATAGAGGAATCGTGAAGGACAATTTGATGGATGATTTTTAGGACCCTCATGTTGTCATAGAGTGTGATATATTATTAGTACTTCTGTTGTTGTTTGGCATGAAATGCATGAGCATTGTATGGATTACACATGGAAATGTGGGTAAATAATCTGATAAATTTAGTTTCTGGGTTGTAAAGCAAAGCACCATGTTTACCCATTGCTAAATATATTGTAAATTTGTAATTGCCTCATATCATACTGATTCAGCCATTCCTAAGTATGCAATTTAATTGATATTCAATAGTACAAAACAAAAAGGTCATACATATTCTCTTTAGTATTTTGTAATGCTAATAAAACGAATACAATTCACATTAATTTCAACTGGTTTCTTTCAATACAATGCAGTGCAAACCTCGATATATTTATATGTATGGTTAGGTGTTATGTTAATTGGAAGTTTACTAAATACCACTGTTGATTCTTATATGAAGAGAACTGGTTTAATCCAGTGAAAACTACTTTCATCCAGTAAAGATTAGATTCCTTCTGTTTTAGCCACGTCACCCACTGTGAAAAGGGTTTCGCAGACTTCATCTTAAACGGTGTAAAAACTTTACCATCACAACATGGCAGGGTGCGATGACGTGGCGTTCCCTTTAATGGAACAACCAGCTATACGCGTATACTTTATATGGGCTCTAGGTTGAGTTAGGTTATGGAGTAAAAAGTTCACGCTATGTGGTCTTGCATGCTAAATTTTCCTCAATTATCTACAAGGTGGGTAAGTGTCAATTAAAAAGAGTTATTATTATTAAGCACATAATAGTAGCTAGATGCTTGTACTTCCGTATTTCGCAAAACCCTAGCATGTATCATGATGATCATTACAACTTTGAATCACACTCGTAAAGATCGAAAATACAAAGGACCTTGCTCCAATTTTCTTCATTACGATAGCATCTTCATCATGTGAAATTGTTTAATGTTTACAACCCAGTATAAAACACCGGCTTTCATAAACTCGAGAACGATAACGTTGTCCTTGTCTATGTACATAGTATAGTTGCTTACATCTACATAGATACAATGTCATTTGGTGTATGTGTGGCGCCTTGACCTTCTCCTCAAAGCCGGTCTGTGACCGCATGCTAAATAAGCCTTGACAATATACGACTTGGTTCGCTAATATCACTTTTAAGGACAAAAACCCTGGTATTGTATTTGAATACGAAAATATCAAAGGAGAGCTGATAAATTTCATTAATTCGCTGGTATTTGGACTTTTGGCCTTATTCGAAAATTAAATGTATGCCTCTAAATTCGAGAAGTAAACTTGTTTTATGCTCGCCAAATATTCGCAATATACAGTTCCAGAAACTCGAAGTGTTTTTGAAACCGGTTTCCCATTTTGCCTGGAAACATGATTCGAAAGAACATCTGCCATTGTAAAAAAGTTAAACATACATATATTCGTGGTCACATAGGCCAATAAAATTGTCAAAAGGAAGATTCACACACCACACGACGTGGTTCAACCGGTTGTATAGCTTCGGTCGGCCCGAATTAGTTTTCAGTGCTTATAATAATATAATATTATGCACGCGGTCACTTGCGCTAAACACGAATATCGCGTTCTTTAGCGATCGTCAGTGTAGCAGGCATTAGCATATCACGTCCTCGATTTCAATTCTTTGAATTGTCAACAGCAGGGCAACGTTTTAATTATCATGTCGCCAGATTTCATTGACAGGAATCACTTAAATCATGCCATTGGTTAACACAAACAAGCTTTCTCTTTTATATTAAAACGAGTGCCTCAAAAAACAGGCGCAGATTCGTTCCAAATTGCTTTTTTGTTACGCTTCTTTCGTTACGAAAGACAGCGGAAACAGTCGTAGATTATGGAGCACTCAGCAAGAACTATTCAATATGTCTCCGTCCTTCTTAGTCGAGAGAGCATCTAATTTCACGTTTCTATTATTTTTGTTTTGTTTCGGGGTGGGGTGTTATAACTTTTTCTTTTTTTTCTTTGCAGTTACATTTGCGCTGGGCCTCGTAGTTTTTGCGGACGGTGATGGATACGGATGACCTTTTAGTGGTTTCTCTTTGTGGTTCGTGCTAGTGCGTGTTGGGCCGTTGTGCCGTCGACGGCAAGTGCCAGTGTCGTTAGTGTCGTCGCCAGTGGTGCCAGTGACATGTGACAGTCTATGGAAGTGTCACGGTGTTCTCGGAATGTTCACGAAACACGACAAGGGCCCTGAGAGGTGCCACCATCCCTCGCATAGAAGCTGCAAGAAGAAAAAACCGCCCCCGCACACGCCCTGGAAATACTTGATGAATTGCCCACTCGTTAGGAAATGTTTTGGTATAGTACCCTATTTTTACTTTTATTATTTTTTACTCCTTTGTGTGGTTTGTGTTTTCTTTTATTTTGCTAGGAATATTTATTACGTTCAAGAACAAAATTTTTTATTACTTAAATGCCTTTACCAGCTTTACCTTAGACATAATAAATACCTAATATCTGGGAGACTACCTACAGTGGTCAATCTGCTCAAAGATTCTGGTCTGGTATTCATTAAACTTTCTACATCTTACTTTTTGTAAGTAACATACTTACAAACTAGGTACTTACTTACCTACTTAGTTTTTGTTATTTTCACATGACAGCCTTTTCTACTCGTGGGCTTCAATTAGATTTGTATCATTAACGTTGAAAGGAAAAACTCAATAATTATACATGCATTCTTCATCAAAGTTGACACATTTGCATCTAAAAGATTCGGTAAAAGAAATAAAATGTTTTCCAATAAAACGGCAGCATAGGCGCAGTTGGGGAAATTCCAAAATGCGCGCCCGGTTTGTGAGGCCTTAAATGCCTCGTTTTGTTATGTATGATATGACTGACCTCACCGAATTAATTTGTGTTAAAGATTCTTTAAAATATATTAAAACTTCTACAATGGTACTTAATTTAAGCTAAATTTTACGTTTATAAATGTAGTCTAGTTATCCAGACAGTGTTTTCAGACCTATCCCATTCATTTTAGTTAGTATACTTACACGCTTAGGACATAACGTGCATAATCGAAATTCGTAATCTTACTAATCCCTTGTCGTCCTATTGTAAGTTGCATTTTATTGCAACATTAATTTGCACATTAATAAAACATTTTTATACAATTAAATACATCGTCATAAACTTTAGACAATTAAATACTTATACATCGAAACTTTGGTTCACGAGTCGGACTCACACATGGCCGGTTATTTTTTTAATGTAAAACACAGGTCGTTATCCGTGATTATTTGCATAGTTATTTGTTTGTAATCAAACCAATTCATTACAAAAGGTTAAATAGTTATGTTGATTACTTACTTAAGTATACAAAAGTGTTGTACAACGTTCCCGTCTCAGACAGAGTGCGTCGTATTTCTTACTTTGCTGGAAACATTAGACAGTCAGCTAATGGAAGTTACTACTGTGAGTCGAGTCTAAATAAATAAAGCATTTAAAAAAGCTTTCTTAATATATACTATTTACTTCTCTAGTCTAGGTACACAAGTGGAGTTACTACGGACAACAACAGATCAATGGTAACACTTGCAGTACGATTTCAACTCTTACGACGCAGATAATAGGAACGGTCCAAAGTCTAAGTGTTACACTTGATTTGCTTTGATGTGTACCTATGATATTGATAATCACAAGTTCACCACACTCTTTACACACAAAATTAGAGTACACATAAAGCACATCAAGTGTAGCACTTCGGACTTTGGACCGTTCTTATTATCTGCGTCGTAAGAATTGAAATCGTACTGCAAGTGTTACCATTTATCTGTTGTCCGTACGCATAGTAAGAATGTCAACTCAAATGTCGATATTGATATTAAAAAGCCCCTTCAATAACAGGATATATTCGACCACTAATTACTACTAGAAAGTCGCTCACGACAGCAACGCGACAGATACAAAAGTGTCGCCGGGTTGAAAATGATTGAAGCGACCACACGTATATTCAATTAACGTTTTTTCATACATATTTGTGCCCGGAAACACTTTTGTCGTATGGTTGTCGTTGGTTTGACTGAATATAGCCATACTGTACGCAATGCAACCATATCATAGAAATCTCGGACGATCCACGGCCGATGAACGTACCCGACCTTGCGACGGCATTCTTGCCATCCCGGCTGCAAACCCGATCGTCCAGTAAACTGGTTCTTCGGCTACTATTACCGTGATGAGTATGTTGGTTTGTACACTCGGTAACTCATCAACATATACAAAACCCTTGCAAGATCAAGACAATCCGTGTTTCCTTATAAAGAATTAATTTAAATATTAGACACAAATTGCCCTGAAGGACGAATAATTTTCTGTGAATCATCGCCGCATTTCTGTATGTAGGAAGAGTTGTCTTTCGATGGTCGAGTAATAAATAGTCGACCATCGAAAGACAACCCTGCCTTTCATGTTACGATAGGTAACTGGTAACATTGAGTCGTCATTTCCACAAACCGGCGAGGCGCCACTGAGTCGATATTTCTTGAAACAGGTGCAAAGAAACACGAAAATTAATGCCGTCATTTTCATTTCGTGTTCTTTTTGTGAAAACAAAGGATTCCAATTCATAGATAGATACAGCGATCATTTTCTGCGGCTGTCATGGTGTTGCGTATACCCAAGGGGAGGTTTCGTATACCCAAGGGGAGGTTTCGTATACCCAAGGGGAGGTTTCGTATACCCAAGGGGAGGTTTCGTATGCGGGTGGAACCGCAGACACATGCTCGTTATTGGATAATAGTAAGCCATAATGGGAAAGCCATTCAAGCATTCATGTTCCAGAATGTACGAGTAATTATTACGAAATTGACTGATCCTTAACATGGTCAGCATTGTTCATTGTCTTGGTGTTGATGAAACATGAAACAGGGGCAGACAATGGTATAAGTTTCTGATAAGGCATTCAGAAAGAACGCAGAATAGTTATGTACATTGTACAAGGAATACAGCAACCGTAAGGTGTTCTTTGAATTAACAATGACTTAATATTAATAAGCAACAAATAAATTCATATCTGTTTATTGATTTCTTAAGAAAAATGTTGAAGACTGTTCAGACTTTAAAAGTTTGTGCCGTCGTACATATCACACTGAACAAAATGCAGTTCTGTATCGTGAAATAGAACGGACAACTAATTTCATGCGAGTTGATTTCGTATTTCTACGTTTCCACAATAATTATTCAGTCGAGAAGTCGTGCAACTTGTCAAATGAACTTACTTGTTGCGCTTTTCCAATGACACTCATGGACTGTTGACATTTCTTGAGTCTTTCAATACAAGTTCGCTCCTTTCAATATTAGTTTATGCAAACTACATACATACTACATTTTAAACGTTAATTTGTGATGACGCTGATATACGGAATCAATGCTGAAACACTGTTTACATCATTTTAACCAATGACTCAACGTCATTTCCCCGTAGGCATTTCTTTGCGTATACTCTGATCCTGTCTGGCAAACCTCTTATGTTGCAGGAATAATCTAATCTTGCAGGAATATAGAAAATCTAAGTGGGACCGAGACTCATTGCTCTGAAAGGGTTTAATATATTGTCTTTCGCAGTGATCAATGGCACCGCATTCATTCAACTCTAAAGTCTGCCTGTACATCATTTGGTTTAGGAAAATATAAACAATGCCTATATTTGTTGTGATAGTATTGTTTGTCCAACCCCAATCAAATATAACCGGAAATTGCTTGCCACGCGTGACTATATATTTGCCAATTTATGAACATGATATTCCTATAGGCTTTGCGCGACCTAAATGCCCTTCTTCTAGCTGAATATGTTTGGCGGATGGCCCACAAAGTTAGGTAGGTGACCAAACTGCGACTCTGAATTTTGTGGGTCTAACTAATTGACGTTGCATCCTAATTGGAAATTAAAAATCATATCTAGGGTTAAGAGCCACTGGCGAGGTGATCGGAGGCTCCTATTTTATTTGATTCAATATCTGGCATGTTACTGTTACTACTATAAAATCGGATAAAATAACCGAAGGAGCGAAAGGCCAGATGTAAGATAGGTAATATAATAACATACACACACCTGTCTAGCCTAGACTGGTTGGAACAGTATAGCGGATATTTTTCCTATTACATTCGGGGCGCGTGTTCCAGAGGCGGGTAGACCACGATTTTTCCCGGATGAATACATTATGGTTACTTAGTATTCGACGTTGGCTCCACAGATTGCGTTACCTTGTCGCCTTGAGGGGCTCATTGCATATTTCAAAGCCCATTGAAGGAACGCTGGAATAGTCCGACTGTATTTTGTTTTAATCCTTTACCATATTACCATCCTTTACTAATAAAACAATACAGAAAATTATTCATTATATAATTTATAGACATTTTTTGATTTAGGGTTTTAGGCCGAGCGTCATGCCCATTGTTTGGGCGCAAGAGCATGAGCTGGCTCTTGCAAATGCCAAATTCCATAGGCGTTTGAGAGTTGTAAGAGCGAGATCACGCGTGTAATATAAGTTGAGTGGAAGAACTGATAGATATTGTTTATAGCTTGTTATAGAACATATTCGAATTATTTATTTATTTATTCAATACATAACTGACTGGTTTACAGATTTCTACAGATATCACCAAAACACCGAGTCAGTGGACACAATATAATAATAATTCTTACAAAAAAAAATTTAAATTTTATAAAATTATTATGATCTTTGAATGATTATTTCAATTTGAATGATTGTGATTCAAGTAAAAAAAATCATGTTTCAGTAAAATATTTTCGAATTTTAAATGAATCAAAGTTTAAAATTTTTCACCATGTTTGATATCTTAGCCTTTCTAGTAATTCTACTCAGCGGTAGATTTTACCTACAGCAGTATCATGGTCCCAAATGAAATTCTTTCTGATTAGCTTTGCGGTAAGGGAATTCCGCCCCGGATGCAACTTTGAAAGATGCAATCAGCTCATGCATTCAGAAGTCTGGCGCCATATTTCTGCATTTGTGAATTATGTATGACGCTTGTAGAAAGTTCTTCGTAGGACTACTAAAATTCATTTTTCACATCACTTTCACTTCTTTGTTTATTATTTGTGTATCCAGGGAGGCTGTGAAATTGTTTTCGCAACACTGATTGATTGAGGTTATATTTGGGTAATTATTTTAAATGGTAATTTCAATAAGTAGCCAATACTACAATTGACTTTATTTTAATTTAATTTTACACGGAGATTCAGAGAAAACTTTCAAATCGTCAAACGTCATTGTAGCGATTCGGTCCAGTTTAGGAACCTAAACTGGACCGCTTTAAGAGGTGAGAGTAACCCCGCTGATCGTTTCAACAGAGTAAAAATCAGCACACATAATTGTACATAATAATAACACATAATATTCTCGTGCGCGTCCATTCTAATGATGGGGTCAGTTTCCAAGAGAGCTCCACATGATACATGTCTCCGACATTGTAGCAATCTGTTATACCATTACGGTTAACAAGTACTACATTAACTTCGACGTTTGATGGATTTCTTCTGTCGTTTCAATAATAATGGTTGTGAAGACTACGTGTTTTCTTGAGCAATTGAATACGTCATGCCAGGTTCTAACATTTCCAAAAAGAAGTATCAAAACTATGGATATATCGTTTAGATAGGAAACTAAATAGTACCACGGTAGAAAAAAAATTAGACGACAGAATGCAATGAAATATGGAAAGCAATGTTTTGAAGAATGATACAATAATGTTGGTTTAGTTTACTAGGAAGTAACATTGAAGGATGGAGAAAGAAACAAATTGAATGACATTTTTCATCGGGGAGTAACTTCATCTTCATATAGGTGTGATATGTAATAAATAATTTTGTATTACAAATTCATCATTTTTGATCTTTTTGCATGACGTGCCTAAAAACCAAGCGAATCCGACTACTAGAATGGGTTGTTATTAGTTTAAAACAACTTGGTATTGGAGTAGGTAATTACGAAATTCTTTAAAAATTCCTCTCTTTAATGTACTTTGTGCTAGCTATCCCGTACGTTTATGACAATCTAGTAGGGCATTATAATCAATAGATTACGTATTCATTGATATTCCTAACAGTTTTAACTGTAATCTGGTTAAGTACCATAATGAAATTAATTATAATTTCACTTGGAGATACAAACTGAAGAAAGACATTACCCACGCAGTGTTCTAAATATACGGACGTCCTAAATGCCCTAAATGTCCTGATGTGTTCTTGAAGGAAAGTAGGTAGTCTTCGTTCGGGTCTATTTATATTTTACGGTCTATTTCTAGGCCTTCAAAGACATTGGAAGGTTAAAAAGAGTTATGGTGAGTAAAAATAAAGGAGAATCATTTCTCAAAAAGTTCTTGATGTATTGATCTAAAATTGTTTTACAATTACAGGCGCGTATTCATAAAAGTGATTTAAATTTACGCCATCGTTTAGGCCCCCTGTCCCTTTCTATCTTAACCATTTTTAACGAAGTCTGAAAGGGATAGCAACACGATTTAAGGGAAGTGAGGTTTATGAATAATAGCAACAGTGAGCACTCTACTATCTACCTACTGACTATAGTCAATTAATTATTGAATTTGGTCAAGTAGTTTTTGAAAAAAACTCAACCTTAAAGGCTCCCTGCATACTTTTCTCTGTTTTCGGCTGACAATGGTCGTTGTTGATAAATATTGGCAGTTTGAGAAAAGTCATCCCGAAGTCTCTTGAGACTTCTTTGAGAAATTGCATTAAGATATGTCTTGACATATTGTAATGCAAATGTCGAAATAACCTGATCATAATGTCACCCATTGAACTTATAATTGAGTCTATTAAACGCGGTTGTTATAATTCATTATAATTACTTCCCATTTACATATTTCTTCTACATTAGATAATCCATTAATCGTTTCACAGGCCAAAGTATTAATACGTTCATAAGCTCTTTCCATCCAGACTATATGTCTAAGGTCGATATAGTCATAGATATTTTTGAGCATAAACTTACCGTGAGCTCGCACTTACGACTGTCAAAATTTTATGAAAACTAACAGTTGTAAGACCGAACTCAAACTCCACTCATACTCAAAACTAGTGAGCGACTCCTCTATGCAATGAATGTATTCACTATTACTGTACGTAATTTAATTTGTCCAGCAGTCTACTCGTGGTCAATCGATCGGTGTTCTTGTTCTAAACTAAGAAATAAGATTAACGCAGCTGACGCGACGACGTCTTGTGTTTATGTCGCAGTCAACTGGTTGAAATAGACGTTTGATTGAACAGCTAGCACGTTAATTGAACGACGCCATCCAACCAAACATCTAGTTCTGTGGTTGGATCATTATGGCGCATAAAACGTTCAACATCTCAAAATAAAATAGACACCTATAATAATAGGTGTCTATTTTATGTACAAAAAACACTAAGTATTAATACAGGATGTCTTTCAATTCATTCGACAAATTAAAACTGGGGGTTGTACTAATGATAAATATTAAACTGGTAAGGTTTTTTAGTAAATCAAAACTGCAATTTTTTTAAACTAAGCACGTTACAAGGCACAATTACCTTAGAAATGACCTTTAGGTCAAATTCCAGTGAAAGAAATCGTAAAAAATGAAAATACCTTAAAATGTTAAAAACTCTAAAGTACAGTAACGATGCACATCAAATTAATTTTTTTTTGGATAGTTGAATTTATTGTAAATATTATTTATTATTTTTCCCCAAAAATTTTAATTTACTTAACACAGCGTTTAAGTAAATTAAAATTTTTGGGGAAAAATAATAAATAATATTTACAAAAATTTTAATTTACTTAACACAGCGTTTAAGTAAATTAAAATTTTTGGGGAAAAATAATAAATAATATTTAGTATATTTACAATAAATTCAACTATCCAAAAAAAAATTAATTTGATGTGCATCGTTACTGTACTTTAGAGTTTTTAACATTTGAAGGTATTTTCATTTTTTACGATTTCTTTCACTGGAATTTGACCTAACAATAGATGTAGGTATATCACAAGCCTAAACATCCATTTAATTTTGTCGAATGAATTCAAGGCCACCCTGTATATTAGGACCCGAACATTTAAATAGTTTTTAGACTCCACCACTACTCATTATTTACGTGAATCATCTCAAGCAATCCGAACATTATCACTCTATCGTTCTTCCCAAATAGAAGGTCAGAGTCAACATGTCTCCAGTCCTGTGTACGATTACGTACAGTTGTATGTAATCGTTGTCCATTTGGCCGGTTCAGTGACTGATGCGTGTGTTTGCTAGGGTATGGCGGGTACGGCGACAGAGGGGTCCGAGGCGGTGCGGGGGGTACGACATCGATCAACAATGATTTACTACTTTACTACCTCCATTCATGTACTGTATTTGATGTAGCTATCTAGCGTGACAATTAATCAATGGGCTGTTGTTTTGCGTTTTTTGGTAGCGACTTATTTTGAGGATATAATATGACCCTTTTCTAGGTCTAGATATCTTCTCTATCTTTCTCTTATACAATTTAAAGTCATTAATGTACGTAACGTTTTCACTGAGGGGTTCACTCGTAATCGAATCGCGCGTTGCAAATGATCGTGCAATTTTGGGCGAGGCTTGTATCTGGATGGGTAGCTGCTAGAGACATTTCCTTCCTTCCTGAGCCCCTCCGTGACTGGGAAAGCACGTCCTGTTACTGTGGCGGCCTAGCCAACTCTGACAATAGATTTGGTATCCACACCAGAAGAAGAAGATAAAAATGCAAAATTGTATGTATATAAGTCTAATTAATAATTAATACGAACAAAAAATGTCGTCTCTCTCTTATATTGCTGTGCCTAGACAAGGTCCATAAAGAACATTGTAACATTTTAATGTTAAGTATCTATATATATAACATCTGTATATAACTTATGGAAAGCAAAAAATATATTGAGTATTGAGTATTAATTCTTTGGCCTGCAGCCTAAACAGCTTGATGAATTTTAACATATGAGGTGTCGTTAGATTCGTCTTGATTGTAGCATAGGCTAAAAAAATTTAATCAAAGCGGCTTAAATTTTTGGCAGACGGTTTTTTTGTTTACTAAATTAATTTCTGCTTACCTAATATGTTCGGTTAAAAGCGAATTTTAGTGTTTCAGTCAAACTACACCAGTTAATGTCTACAAACGTTAATCCTTTAAAATATCAAACAACATAGAGCTTTTTGTTAGTGAAATGGCGTCATTATTTCGCTAGAGGGAGCATTTCAACTAAACCACAATACGTTATATCTTTCGTCGCTCAAGCTTTTAAAGAGATTAAAATCTGCATAACTGATGCTTTGCTTGTTGGCTCTAAGTTGGGTAGGCAATAAATCCTGCGGTTGAGGTTCAAATGAAGGTCACAGTAGAACCTTCGGCTTTCATGATTTTCTTTTGTGGAACTTGGAAAGAATAGTTACCACCGCAGTTAATGGAACGTACTTTTAGCTAGTATTGAGGTATTTATGCATACATACAACATAAATACACATAAGGTTTCAGTATTAGAAGTAGTCTGTACTAATACTGAAACCATATACCTACTCTACTCTTGTGAGAACACTCAAAATTTCAAACTCTTAGCAGAAATTCGTGACAAGGAATATAATATTTTACAAAATGGACTTTAGGACTCTTGGTATTATATTATTCAAAACAATTCGTACATAGGGAAGTACCCAAGATATTACTCCTTTGAACCCTTTTAACGACTTACCTCTAAAGTTAATTTTACGTTGCTGTTTGTTATATTTTCGTTTTAGATGAATAAAATATGAAGGGTCGGTGGAAATTTGAGTTCTACATTCATTGCTAGACTTCAAATTGAGTAGGTAGCTATGTCTATGTAGAGGTTTTAAGGCCTTTCCAATATGAGTCTTATTTGGGTTACTGAAGTTATAATCTGAAGGTGTAAGACTGCGGTGCAGTCGCAGTTTCCTCCCACCTCCGAACTATTTGGCTGCTACTATATCTTCTTAGCTTAGGCTGAAGTGGTTTAAATTATCTTATCATTTACTAGGACTACTTACTTTCTGACAACAAAGGGTCCTAGCTTTGGTTCTACAATATTAAGTTTGAAAATTGATCGATATTAACCGAGGACAGACATTTACCGTAACATACTTACATCTACTTACACTTTAGTTACTGTTATTATAAGAGTCATACATACATCTTTATGAGTACTTATAAATCATCTCTGAATCAGTGAAATTCAAAGTATAGGAGCTGATATGAAATTATCAATTCATGTCATTGGTGCACCAAAAACCCATTTTTATTACGTAATTTTGCAATAATCGTATGACTTTATTACCTACCACTTGATGTAACAAGCTGTTATCAAGATAGTAAAGATATTGTAAATCTTTGCTATCGTAAGATAAACAAGTGGCAATGTTCGATAAGACACCCATTGCTCACCAGTTCCTGTGATTGATTCTTTGTAGGCAAGTACCTAATAAATTTAAAAAATTAGGTAATTGGTTCGAGGACCGAGGTACACATACAAACATACATAGGTAGGTACTCAGCTTACATACATAATTATCTTGTTTATTGGGACGAATTATAATAATTTGTGCTTCATAAAGATTACGATGTTTTTTTCCTTATGAGGCGAAAAATCTTTAATAATATTAGTATAATTCTTCATAATAAGGTAAAGATGCAGTTGAACTATGGAAATACTTTCTCATTTTTAAAAATGAATAATTTTTAACTATATTTGGATAATCAACAAAATACTAATCTTCGTGTTTGAAGCTTATTTGTTCTAATTAATTAACGTAGTAACCCAGAGCGGATGGATTTCCATGAAAACGACAATCGATTTAAAATCAACAGCTAGTATCAATCAACAGAACCATAATGATGCAGAACATGTACGAACAATGTAAACAAACGTGAGAAGAATTTTAGTGTCAAACGTTTACTTGTGAAGTGTAAATGCGGTGTCGATAGTAGCGGTGGAGATGTAGAATTGGTTGCGTCTGGTGGGGCGCGGATGGAGGGCAGACGAAGGTAGCGCCCGCATGGGGCAATCGGCGAGCATGTGTCGCCTCCACGGATCATGTCTCCACCACAAGAAAAGTACGTACCTACCACTTATATTCGTGTATTTCAATAATGTTTTTTCACAAGAATTTTTCGACGAGGATTTCGTAATTTATCGAGAAGGACCTGCAACGACTGCAGGGACACATGGCGGGTGTCGGTGCAGGATTGGCACGACTGGCGTCTTTTCGTTGCGTTACTGAGCCAGAAGTATAAGAAAGTTTAACTAGGTACCAAAGGGTCCTAACCTATGAGGACGCGGTCTGCTTTACGCAAAGCTGAGCATTTGCGAGAGATACGGTCAGCACTCAAGTAACCAGAGGCGTTGATCAGCCTGATGAAGGTATCACGGAGTATGTTTTTTTTATACTGCAGAGCCGTAATCTCATCGATGATCTACATGCATATGTTTGTATCATGAAGCAATACCTGGTCATTGGTTTGTGTTGTTACTCCTCGAAAGTTGAAAATAGGGTAACTATATTTTACGACTCAAATGTTATGTCATCCATTCATCTATCAATCACTTCCTATAATTGAAGTAAACCACAACAATTTATAAAATAATTAACGCCACTATTGTCTCATATTCATTATTATGTGAATAATTTACTACTACACATTTTATAGAAACACGTCCTTTCATAATATGATTGTAACCACATTCATTACACAACCTTCGTAACTGATGCGTGTAATAGTCCGTGGTTACTCTACACAATATGCTTCAGCAGAGTAGTAGGAATATTCCATTCTACGACTTATCTGTAGGCAGTGGTTGTACAATGGACGTGTAGAATTTATATATTGCCGGCTAACCAGAGATTCTATACGTTCTTTTGCGATTCTACTCGTTACAGACTTGATCCATTTTGTACCAAGCATCAACATTTCATCCATTACAGGGTTACACAGTCTGTCGTTGCTCTTTGAGAACTTATATTCTATCTCACATACTTACAAGAATATTCAGACTGGCGATGTTTTCCTTTACCGTTTTGAGAGCAATCGGTAAAAGTACGTAAGTTATTGCGTAAACTCACCTCAACCAATTTAACGTAAGTATAATGTCCGAACTGCAGGATCACTGAGCTCTCCGAGGTAGTTATACATTAGTATTCCTAAAGTTCTGTGCTTAGAATATACATATTTCGTATGCACACCGAGGGACTTGCCTACTGAGTTCCCTAAGTAACTTCTATCAGAAACATAAACACTGGACGATCGTGATCTATTCTTAAAAGCGATAATGTGATAAGTGAAAGCTAATATTGACTCGTTTTAAATCTTATTTGTGTCTACGATATTTGTATCTATTTTTGTGATATATTTCTCTTCTAGATTATGTCACTGAGTAATATTTTCCGTTGCGTGAACCGGATTTACTCTAGCAATGATAATCTGCAATATAAATAGCTATGAAACAAATTCAGCGTTTCTGTTGCTATTTTAAACCAAAATATTTCTATTTTATAAACTCTCCAGCTTTCACAATGAAAGTCTGAACATAATTTTTCACCGCCGAAATATATTTATTTTCATCTTGGTTTCATAACTCATTGTTCTAGGTTTATTGTCGACTAGGTATGTTGCAACTAACTGCATTTGTTTTAATAGATTTAAAGCAACTCTGTCTCTTGCTTCGTCTTGGCGTTTCGTCTATTGTTCTTACGTTGACCCACTTAAATAAGCATAAGCATGTCTTAAGTTTATACATTTAAATATTAAAACCAGCGTGCCACAGAGACGGATTTTGGGGATAGCACTGGAATGGTCTAGAATTGTAAATTGTGAGGATCTGCATTAATTTAGGGCGGGATTTTCTTGGTTTTAATTGTCTTATTTTATAAAGGGAATAAGGAAATCCTTTGGATTACCTATGATAATTTCAGAATATACGTTATTTTTATTAAATTATTTTAATATCATACCTTGAATTTTAAAATATATCTCATCTCATTTCATTTATAATATAGGTTAGGTATCTACTATAAGTGTACAATATATATGAGATTTCCATCTGTAGCTTTATTATATTTTCCTGTATAAGTTGGATGTACCTCTTAGGTATTTTGTCCCACTGCAAGACATGCACTTAAAGAGATAATGGTCCTCACTACCGAGGCGACCTCCTACAAGATTTCCTCCACAAAGATCCTTGGATTAACGTTGACACCCGAAGACAGATGGTCCTAGTATTGTGCCCCGACTATTGTAGCCTAATCCTTTTGAATTTCCCGCGATGTTGTCTAACAATGGTTGTACGTACGATTTATAACTAATATACATAGTTAGGTTACTTTGAAGTTTGATGATTATTCAATCTGTTATTGTTTTGATTTTGTCGAATAAAATAGATCTCTGTTCAAAATTCGGTATTCTGAAAACAAAGCCATATTTGTCATCTTATGATTGGCCTGCTTGATATTGCTATCGGGTACGTTACGTACTAGATATTACCTATTGTTGATAGTTATTGTAATTGTTAGGAATTGTGCTTTCTATTTTATAGTCAGCAATTATTATTGTACCCTTTCAAAGTACATAAATAATTCAACGAACTTACGAACTTATAAACTTATCAAATCGTGATTTATCGTCCAATCGAGTCACGTTCTATGCGATCAGAAACGGTTCCGCTTGGACAGACCCAGATTCGCTGCCAGGTTTTGAGATATTTCTTGAATCAATCTTTGTTAAAGCCTTCGCCTTTTTCTTATTTATCTCTTCCTTTCACTTGGCATTTCCGTTTCCTTGGATCCATCATTGGAGATTCATCCATTACGCACTCGAAGTTAAACCTAAACAGTTTAGTATCTGAACTAGGTATTTCTATAAATTTTTCAGTCCATTCTGCACGTAGAATGAATAGAGAAAGGCATAATGATACATGTGAAAAATTAGAAGCTGTTTATTATTATCAATTCCCAAATCTGTGAAAAATGCGTGCATTAGCCCGAATGATGTAAAATCGGCCTGCTATAATGGCTGTAAAACAGGACGGCGATTTATGGTATTAAAACATGACGGCGATCTATGCTATGATCAGCGTAGTTTATGGCGGGGTTGTATATTGTCCGAGATCGTGCCCACTTCATATATCGGCTTTATTGCCCTAGTCTGTTTAATGGGTAAGTTATGTTTTATGTTGACGATTTGTAAACATTTTGATAACTGATCGTGAGAGTATCTGTTTTGTTATAGTTACCTTTGTCTTTTGTCATCAGACATATTTTTGGTTCGGTAAATATGTGTACCCTGTACGAATGTGTAGGTTAGTTAACCGCGAACTTGCAGTTTTATTATTGGCTGTAGTTGAAGTGGAGTCAAACAGAAGAGGTTATCGCCCGATTTTTCTCGAGTGGGTGTGCGGGGTAATATCAAAATGGGGGATCCCTTTTTTTCGCATAATTTTTTTGTCCTATTTTAATTTAGCATAATGAGTTAGGCATAATGTTTTTTGTCATAATCATATTTTGTCATAATTGTTTTTGGGCATACAATCTAACTAAGCATAATTCTAGTTTGGGCTAATCGTTTTTGCCCTAATTTTGATTTCCATATTGTTTTATGGCATATTGTTTATTCGTCTAATAGATATTATACATAAATAATGTTTGTTTGTGTATTTCTTCTTTTTTGTTGGTATTGGTGTTGTATGTATGGTGTATTAGGTAATAGTAGGTTACGGTGCGGCGGGGGTGGCCCTTGGGCCACCCGTAAGCCGCCAACATGATTATTTTATATACAATCAAAAAGTAGGTATTAGGTAGGTATATCAGATATAAGTTAGGTACCATAGTGTAATAGTAGGTTACGGTGCGGCGGGGGTGGCCCTTGGGCCACCCGTAAGCCGCCAACATGTTTATTTTATATACCTACAATCAAAAAGTAGGTATTATAGTGTAATAGTTGGTTACGGTGCGGCGGGGGTGGCCCTTGGCTTAATTTTTGTTTTTAAAACTTCAGGAGTATATTTTTCGGCGGGTAATTAATATGATTATTACAATTATGTTTCAATATCATTATGACAAAGTTTATTTAGGCTTTATAATATTATTCTTAACAATCTTTATGCTGTTTGTAGTTATGCTTAATAATATTATGCCTATAAAGTTATGCCTAATGACTATTATGCGTAGTTATTACTAGGACAATTTAAGGTATGCCATGTTATATTATGACATAAAAATTTATGCACAGAAATAGGGAACCTCAAAATGGACGTCACGATTTTTATAATTTGGTATCTAACTGACACAATTTTATTGTAATTTGTTTCTCGTCTGATTATTTAACTCTTATAAGACCTCACTATTCCTTATTCTCTTATTGCCATTTTATTTTTACCCACCGATTTTGTAAAACCTTCAAAGTAAATTACTTATATAGCAGCTATAGTCGTGTAATTAAGCTGTTAAGGGCATTGCGAAGGGGAATAGCTCATTAGAGGCGAGTTAATGGAATTGGAAAGCCATAATAGAGCAAGTTGCTAGTAGGCAAGTCGAAGCTGCTAGTTCCCGGTTGCCACAAAGCAATTTAAACTTGACGAACAAACAATTTGTATGTACGCGTCCACTTCCTGTCTGTAGATTAGCTTTAGCTGCCAGCGCATCCGCAGAGTTGCAAATTATACCCAAAATGTTATGAAGTTCATTCAGTTTTATTCAAACAAAGGAAATTTCTAAATCAAATGCGTTGAATTGATGAAACATTTTAATTTTAAACATGAAATTTTTGTCAAACTAATGTTTTGATTAATATCCTATTATTATTTTACCAAAATAGGTGATGTTCTATCCTTTGATTGATTCATGAATTGAACTGAACATACTGTGGTATCATTGTATGAAGGAATTTCTATTTCAAAGAAAGAAGCTAATATTTTCAACTAAACTATTCCCTTGATACGGAGACAAGTATCTTCGCGAAAACGTTTTCAACTTTCATAATAAATTCTTCAAGTCTCAGAGACTCAGGACACAACCGAATTTCATCAACATTTTATAAATCGGAACAGTGAAATAGTCGGAAAATTTTCATATTCCAGACTTACGAATAGTTACATTTCTGCAATAAAGTACCTTCCTAACTGTAATTTATGACTAGGATTTTGCTAATAAAATGTTTTGAATACTGTTCTTAGAGTTCAGCGAAAACTTGTGAAAACAATAAATAACAATGTTGTTTACAACGGTGTAGCTTTGACAATTTCGACAACAACAATATATTTTCTAGACTTTTCAATTCTACCGTATCTCCGAGTAAATACCCAAAGGAAATCTAGTACATCTACAAGGCTTTTATGATACATTTTAATTTTCTTTTAATAATGAACAGCATTTTATAGGGAATAAAAACAAGTATTTTACGAGGCCGTATATTTGGCCATAGAGTTATCAGGCCAATACCCTGTAGTAAATCGATA
Source organism: Tachystola acroxantha (assembly GCA_963506565.1). Lineage (NCBI taxonomy): Eukaryota > Metazoa > Arthropoda > Insecta > Lepidoptera > Oecophoridae > Tachystola > Tachystola acroxantha. The sequence goes on from OY735884.1 coordinate 5,359,066, forward strand.
TGCTATCACAGTTTACGTCTGTGTGGTTACCATTTTATAGCCGGTTGTATTTCAGTTAAGCTGTTGAACATAACAGTGATTGGGTAAGCTTTATAAATTGAGAGCTGGTTACAGATATTGGCATGACTACCAGATATTGGCATGACTACAAATAGGGATTTACGGCTTAGGACCAGTACCTACATACTCTTAGGCCGATAGTCATAGAGCACGAACTCAGCGTGATCTGTCAAAATCGTATGAAAACTGACAGTTGTAAGACCGAACTCAAACTCCACTCAATACTCCACTCAGTATTCGATCCGAATCCGTTAAAAATACGAAGTAGTCGTTTTAATTTTAGTAGTTTAATCGGATGACGGAAATCGGATCTTGTGCGTAAACTACCATACAAATAGTTCTATGACTACTTCGGAAGGTATTTTCACAGAATCGGATCGGATGCAGTGCAAAACCGCTGTTAGGTACAGTCGAAGACAGAGATCAAGAACTACTGGACCGATTCTAATAATTCTTCTACAGTTACATGTCCTTAACTTTTATCTATCTAACAGTGAACGAATTTTTACAATCGGACATGTAGTTTTTCAGTAAATCTCATCTTTAAAAACTCTCCTATAGGTACACCTTTAAAGTACATCAAATGTAACACTTGAACTCTGTACCGTTCTTTCTTATTGTCTGCGTCGTAAGAGTTGAAATCGTACTACAAGAATTACGATGGATCTGCTGTCTTTCGTTCAGCACGCGAGAGCAATGTTATAAATGGTTTATTGATTTATGGTAAATTCGATAGTTTATGATAATACATTCAGAGCTTGATGCATCTTGCTTACATTGCGTCAACTCTCGCGCCGATTTATAACGCGTCATGACATTCATGAATGTTCATTCGTATGCGAAGGCAGCTTCAGAAGAGCACACATTCAGCTCGGGAACCGATTCAGAGCCGGTACAAAGCGGGTATTAGCTGTTGGTAAACGAAAACGTGCCTCTTGTATTACGGTACGGTATTGTTTCGCTGGTAGGCTTGTAACAACAGTCGCAATTGGAAGCATATCAACTTTCGTCAGCAATATGTGAAAACTGCGAGCAAATTATATTTGCCCATTTTCTTACCATCACATTTGTCCATTTGTACAAAATAGGGTAATTTATTGGTGGCAAAATGTATTAAAAGAGTATTTTGAATCAAAACATGATGGTATCGACGTATAGTCGGCAATACATCCATCTACACGAATATGTGTGTAACTTACAGCGGGGTAATTTGGTCAAGAGAGCTCGGTGGCACAGTGGTTGGGTCAATGGATACGGAGTCTCAGGCTCGATTCCCAGCCAGGGCAGCCATGTACCAATCAGTTATCCTCGGTTTTTTCGACGGAAAAACTAATGTACATTTACCAAGTGCTCTCAAAACAGTGAAGGAAAACATCGTGATGAAACCTGCATGCCCTAGAAGAAGAAAAAAATTCTAAGACATGTGAAATCCTCCAATCCGCACTGGGCAGATCATGGCATGAGCTCCCTCGATGCAAGGGAAGATTTGGCCATGAGCAGTGGAGACATATAAATAGACTGATGATGATGATGAATTTGGTCCAGATTCCAATGGCTCCATGCGCTGTCGACTGTACATAACACAACTCGATTTGTCACTGATTACGGTTGGTCCACGTCCGTACACGGTATCTGATATTGCTAAAGTTTGGTATTACAATGTAAACTTTGACAATAGAATGTGACTTGGTCGAGAACACGGCACTGTGTTGCTTGCGTGTTTCGTGTTATGATAATGTTGCACGTACGGTCGAAGACAAAGAAAGGTGTACAGAAGAGTTTTTAAGGTTGAGATTTTCTCAAAAAACTACTTGACCGATTGTAAAAATTCTTTCACTGTGAGATAGATAAAAGTTAAAACTATGTAATACAGTTACAAGAATTAGAATCGGTCCAGTAGTTCTTGAGAAAATACAACCATATTGGGACCCCCTGTATACTTATCTCTGTCTTCGACTGTACAGTCGATTGAACATGTCTACAAATCAATCTAGACCATATTACTATGATCGTTGTAAACCTTATTAGGGTGTTGTCATTCGGCAGCAGTCGTTAGGCCAAGTTATTATAACACGTACAGCCGAAAGCAGATCAAGTGTAACACCTTGGACTTTGGACCGTTCTTATTATCGGCGTCGTAAGAGTTGAAATCGTACTGTAAGTGTTACCATTGATCTGCTGATGTCCGTACCATAATAGAGAGGGGTCGTAGTCCAGTTGCGAGTACTTACTCGTACATGTTGAATGCGATCGTATAAAGCAGGACCTGTGGGGCTATTACGGTTCTCTAAACGATCAAATCATACCATGTCATAGCGACCGTGAAAGGGACAGTGCTATGGCATTGGTGTAGCGACGTCTCTGTTTGGCGCGCCATAACATGGTATAATTTCATCGTTTTGAGAACGGTAATAGGAGGGCTTGATGAGTGACCGCTATACGCTAGTGACATTTTCGCCCGAGCCCCTCCGTACCTCAGAAATATTGGTCCCGCGTTGCAGTCGTTAGGCCACGTCAGAGGCCTACGGGTGGCCAGAATACCTCTGGCAATAGGATTGATCAAACCACACGAGGAAAAAATAGAGATGGGCTTCTTCTTGTCATGTTGTCATTGTTCAGGCCGCCTGTGATGGTCTCTGATAAGGCCTAATAACTGCCTGCTGATATGACAGTATTATAATGTAAGTAAGTTATTTAAACCAAAAATACCTATTATGCAAGTTTCGTATACAAGGAAAACCTTATTGAAACAATATTTTAATCGTATACGATGGTGATACGATTTTGGGGACGTTCGACATATTTATAGTTTTAAATTTTTTCGATGACGATATGACGTAATATTTCTGGAACATAAAACCATCCTAGAACAAACTAAAAGTGTTACAGCCCATAGTACGTCAATAGGTGGGCGGGCGGGATGCTGGTCTCGCGTCATCTCATCATAAACGCAATTTATGTCAAGTTCGTACTGATCCCAGTAATCAACAAGTGCGTTAACGTGGCAGAAATTGATCGATGACGCAAAAGATCAACGCACCACATACAGGCACGATCTGCACGCGGCTAGCGGCCAGTTGAAACGCATGCCCCGCCCCATTTTCTCCCGTCGTTACCGTCCAGTAGGTAGCGGATTTCGGCCTAGACCTCAGATCGCTACTGGACGTTAACGACGGGAGAAAATGGGGCGGGGCATGCGTTTCAACTGGCCTTAGGCCGCAAGCCGCGCAGATCGCGCCTGTGTGGGAAAGACTGTCACCCGTCATAGTTTACTGATTTGATTTTTTTATTTACTGCATTTTTTGTTTAATTTTATCGTATAATTCACTCAGTAACTATGTAGTAGGTACAGTCTAACTCAAAGACTACCTTACAGTGATTTTTTTCCTTCAAAATCCACCTTTTGAATTCCCTTGCATACGTTTCTCTGACTTCTGAGTTAGACGTACTTCAATAAGTAATGCAAATTATTTACCTAACCTTCTCTATTCACCTGCAATTTATTCTTACATTTTCTTGTGGCTCTGATAGTGACAGCCCTGAAAGATTCCCATGAGGTATTATAATTTATAAATAACGAAACTCTACTTAGCTCCAACGATTTTCTAACCTAACCTTTTACGGGTAAATGGAAAACAAATTACTTATTTTTCCCCTCAATTTCACTTGATATTTTACTTTGTTGTGCGCAAGCCTGTACTAATAGGATCTAAAAAGGCTATTATACAAGTACTAAGCCGCTGAAAAACTTAAAATGAGGTAAGTATATTTCAAAAGTTGTACAGTTAATATGAGTTACTGTACCCTAAATTTTCTAGAGAATGGAAAATTCCTAATATTATATTAAATTTCCAAAAAAACGACACAAAAAGTAAGATCTCTTGGCAATCTTTCTGGTCATTGACAGACCCTGGATGTAATGCTTCCACTTCACTTAGCTATTCGTATTCGCTATTGGATGTTTGTCGTATTTGTCAAATACTTGACGTACATACAAATAAGACGAATATTTTGTCAAGCTTACCAACCACACATGGCAAAAAATTATGACAAATACGCAAATATGAATAGCCAAGTGAAGTGCCACCATACGGCCACCATAGAATCTTCTCGCAAATATCACTCGCCAACACCACATACAATAGACATACATTAGGTTAGGCATAAAACTTATAAACCCCTCTTTGTATTGGTTAACAACGTAGCTACGACGTTCGTTATTGATGCGATTATAATGCCGCTACTGAGCGCAATAAAATATTCCAGCTCTAGATATCAACGGGTTGTCTTGTTAAACGTGCACCTTGTAAGCGAATAATTTGAATGCAAACGAACAAACTTCAACTGTTTAGCTAAGCACTACAATTATATCTCCTGAGTTTCGTAAGATTTCACGAAGTTCCACCTATTATTGTCTGAACTTGTAATGAAACAGCAGAATTAATCCAGTTATGCAAATTCTTAACTTCAGTGCACTCATGTTGTTGACTTCCATGCCAAGTTGACACTTCTCGCTAACATGTTGTCTTACTACTTAAACTTGTATAGAAGTTTCTGTATTAAAGTTTTTCTTGCTTTCTTACCTCTCGGAATCTTGGATTATTAAAGCGGTTAATAGCATTTTTTCTTACAAAGTACTCGTACCAATTTAATTAGGTTACTGCGTAGAATTTCCGCGCAGTGTTCCATTTTAATATTCTGATTAAAAACAATCTTGCAAGCAGTTCTCGCGTAAATAGTTCTTGATTTACGACAGTGATAAAAAAACTTGCAAATACAATAAAGGGCGACTGGTGTGGACTTGCTGAAATATTGTTTTCGTGTAATAAAATGTTTCTTCCTTACTAAATCGGAGTAATTTTAGAACATTTATATTAGACTGGGACCGTTATGCCAACGTTGATATAGATTTAAATAGTCATTGCTGCAGATAAACAAAGGTGTCGACTAAAATGTCCTTTTCGCAAAATGTCCCGCGTAGGTACTCAAAACGTCCTTTTAATTTAATTTATTTACATGGTGCAACGGAAAGGGTACGTATAGTAAACCTATAGGGGGTATCAGTAACGGCACGGTAACTGAACAACTTTTTGTTATATGACTTTTCAAATTTCGCCAATTTATGTTTAAAATTTTCATACATTTTGAGCTGGTCTGCTGGTCGATTTCTACGAGACATTAATTTATTTTTAGTTCTTATTCGAGAACTCTTAGAACAGAAGTGGTCCATTTATCGATACAAAATTCTTTTCGGCTCTTCCCTTTCCGTTGCACTCTGTATAAAAAGATCTTAAAATGTCTAACACAGAGAACGCTGGTTAGTAGAGATTAAGGTTGAGATTTTATCTTAACCGACCCAACTAGTGACCATCTAATTTCTAAATTCGTATCGTTCCAGCATATCCTTTGTCCACAGCATGCACGCGCAGCGATGCTGACGTGCGCGAAGTCACAGGTTGTTTGCATATCGCCTTTACCGAGGGTCGCAATTGTCACAATTTGCATAACGTGAGGCCGGGAAGTCGTTACAACGTAGCGACTGCTTGACGTGCGATACCTATCTCAACATTGTAGTATAAGAGTAAGGTACCTACTCGTACGAGTATAATGCATGATATAATAATGAGACGGCGGATTTGACGCGGGAAGAATGAACATAATGGTCACGTGTACCTACATAAATTTCTGTATGACGTGATAACGTACTCGTAGTTTCAATCTAACTAAAGTATCATCACTTAAGAGCAAATAGTCTGTCTGACTGCAACTTCGGCAAATTATGTTCGCGCTTGTGGGCCCAAAGGGCTGATGCGTGTCACCGAATTTTCATATTTTTCGAAACTGTTTATAATAATTCCGAATTTGAAACAAGCAGAAATTATTTCAAATAACAAACAATAAAACGACTGCAAAAGACTATCCCCTTTTGATTATTTTTATGACACATTACCCTCCTTCTGCCCTAGTCGGGTAAAAATTCTTATACTTGTTACAAATGTTTTATTCGTAGTTCGCAGAGACAATATAAAACTCCTCTATATGATTCATTCATCTTAAACAATTAGAAAAACACAAATCTTATCTTTATTTCTGTGTAATAATATAATCTCGAGAATTCCAAAGAAACACAAGACGTCGTAACAGGTTAATTTATCTGGAGAACTTGCAAATTGCTTCTAGAAAATTGTAACTGTAATAAAACAGGATATTTGTTGGTTTTCCTGCTACTGAACAATACATCTGGGAAGTCCCATCAGGGTACATCCAGTGTGATCCCTGGAGATCATAGTGACACTACTTTGTTAGGTGATAATATCTTTTAACTTTAAGTACCTATAAGATAAGCTGTGAGAACAATTGAATAGGTACGAGTACTACACACTTTACTTAAATATTCAGATTTATTCAGAAAATTGTTCGGAATAAAAGATGATTGCCAAGTCTTACGTAATGAATGAATGTATGACTATTTAAGTAAAGACAATACCTATTAGGCTTTGATAAACGAGCAACATACATTAGAGGTAGAAATTCGATATTCCTTATTAATTTAACTATTTATGGTTCGGTCGTCATCTACCACAACACAGCGTGTATCACAAAGGCAAAACTTTTCTTAGCCACGCGATGGCTCGTCATCCGCCGTGTTTATTCTGGCTAGTCCTCCCCTTTATATAGGCCAGTTTGGGAAAATTTGCAGCTTATTTATATGTATAGTAATATAGAAGCAAAATTAGAGAATTAGATAAAGCTGAAAGGAAATTAATTTGAGTTATAACGACGTGGTCATTATAACTCAAATTAATTTAATCTTCAAGAATTCAGTCTCAAAGATTTCTTCTATTGCACTCTACCGCTTCTTATATTGCTTCTGTGCTAGTCGGGCATTTACAGTGACTGAATACACACACGTCTGCTTTTCGATTTCAATTAGACATAAACAAACGTTAGTCCGGACTTTAATTAAGAACGCAATGCGATAGCTGAGGACGTAGGCATCCGACCATGTATTGCAATTAAAATACTCCATTGTAATGAAAGTTGGAATAGTTCTGCTAATTGATGAGAATACAAACGATGTTTTCTTTTCTTTCTTTAGTTATTTTTTACGACTTTTGTTTCACCTATCTGGTATTATAATAATCATAATCCAAACCCGGATTCCCTGTACTTAACTGGGTTCAGATGCAATATATACGAGTGCCTCCTAATTACTCTAGATTCGAAGAAAGTGGTTATACTTAGATACGGTTTTAGTACCTTTCTGTTCTAGAATCGAACCTGGAATCCCCTGTACAGAAGGCAGAATCACAACCGCCTGCTATAATACCGTCAGTCGTCCTTTTCTCACGCTACGTGGTTTGTCTGGAATTTCCTATCTCGCTGGAATTTAGAGAGAATCCGTCTTATTCCTTGACTACTGTGTAAATTTTCTGACCTAGTGTTTTGTAGAGGAGTTGATTAATAACTTAGCTGATTCCAAAGAGTAGTATAAGTCTGCTGATTCACAGCCAAATTACGTCACTTTGGTATTTAAACATAACTATTATAAGTATGGTTGATTTATTTATCTTCCTAATGCCATAGTCAAGAAATCCTACCCACAAGGTATGATAAACATAAACAAGAAAATAAGACAGAGATACATTATATACAGAAGAAGAAGAAAATACATTTATTCAGATAACATACCATACAAACATACACTTTAAAACTTTAACAAGCTGTAATGGTGGTCAGCGCTGGAATATACATGCTGCCTCAGCATAATGTCACAGCAGGCCATGCCAGGCACGACTGATAACGCTGATTTTGAGGCTGTACAGGACAGGTCCAAGGGGCTATACTAACCTACCTAACTAACGTAGAGGGACCTATAATGATGTACGTTCATTTACAGCGCCAGAACCGCTCAACCATCCGTCCTACACTCGCCTATCTCCACAGGAATTGTATACAAGTAGTTGAAACTTGCATCAATTTTTCCACTCAATTAATTATAACTCTTCGTACAGTGGACGGTACATCACACAGACACTAGAGTGCATATATGCGATAGTAATATGGAGTGTAGTAATATATGCGATAGTAACATGCTATCGACTACACACGAACACCAAGAATAGTATACAGGGGGCCTCAAATAGGTTGAAATTTTCTCAAAAACTACTGGACAGAATTTAATAATTATTTTGCAGTTACATAGTTTGAACATTTACCTATCTAACAGTAAAACAATTCTTACCATAGGTCAATTAGTTTTTTAGATAACCTCAACCACAAAAACTCCTGTAAACTTTTCTCTGTGGACCCTTTGTTCACATATCTCTGCTAATAAACCTGGCTCAAACCCTTTTCTGAATCATAAAAATTCAAGCAGCGTACACAAATCGGCAATGAATATAGAAATGGAAGGTTACGAAGCCTGTAGGTAAACAATCAACAGGTGATCGCTGGAGAGGTCGTGCACCCAAGCACGTAGACATAACCAAATAATGAGTGACTCACGTTTGTTAGTGTAGAAATCACACCGGGAAAGGTAAGGTCGTATTTAGTTTTGGTATAGAAATCGTTGTCCATATAGGGCATTGCTTTGACTTTTGGTGGATGCACGAAATGATATCGAGTTTTATTCTTTGTATATTCTCCTTCACATTCTTCCATCCTTCTAGAAACATACTATTCTCTAATCTGCGCCTCCATTTTCCTAGAGAAAATTTGTATACTGATTTGAGTACTTTTAAATTTGATATTTCACGATTTCATACAACTGCATGCATAAATGGAACTTTATGGAACCTCTTTTTAGCTCGTTTTTAGCTAGATAAAAAGAATAATAAATGAAATTGACATCATTAATTGTGACAATCATTAAAATTAAAAACATTGGATGTGAAAAAGATGGGATGAAATGATCCACACATCATTTTGGAATGGCGGATTGATTTTTTAATCGTTTAATTTTCTATTTACATGAATACTCTAAATAACTTGACATTGGCGAAATTATCTCTTGAATAAGAGTAGAAGCCATTCAAATAAAAATAGAATAAAAATATGCCCTTTTGTGGATGCTGGAATTGTTGGGAGAAACAGTTACCACCACTGGTACCAAGTATGCATACTGATTTGTTTAGATAGAACTTAGGGCGCCTAAGCTTCTTTGCCGCAAAGTTCCGCGCGGCTGCAGCGCTTCCCCTCAAAATGATTTTTTTATGACACCACGCTAAACCTACATAAAACTGGGTGACATGCCCAGTTTTACCTAGATGTCCTATACATTTCATCATCAGCCCGTATCAGTCGACTGCTGGACGTAGGCCTGTCCTAAAGCTCCCCACTCAACCCGACTCTCGGCTTTTTGCTATACATTTGCCACCATGTGAATCCGACTCTCCGCAAATCAGACTAGGATTAAGCCAGTCAACAGTACCACAAGAGTCTCACGTCGGTTCTCCATTGTTGCAGGTCTACAGTTGCGGAGCATCGAGGAGCCCGCGGGTGGCGCGGGCGGCGGCATGCCCGCGCCCACCTGCTACGATGCAGAGTGCGCGCGCACAGAGGCATGGCTAGACGAGAACCAGGACTTCATGCATGATTATTTCTTGAGGTAAGCGATTTACTTCACCACCTTCTCGTATTACGAGTTCTTGGCATACGTATGCGCGGTTCGATCTACACCTCTTTCACTGCCTAATATTCGTTCTATGTATTTCTTTCGCAACTAAATAATGGCAGGCGTACTCTATTCAGTCCTCTTTCATTGTCTACATTCATCTTCTTTCAGACCATACCACTGTCTCTTTGTATCCTTTCACAACGTCTATTCAAAACCGACAGTATTATTCCTTATAATTGATAACTGTTTAATTGATTACACACACAGGGCGAACTAATACGTCCACCTACGACAAACGGAATCTAACCGGTAACGATTTTAGTGCAACATGTCGAAAATAAAACGTCGAATGGACTGAAATAAAACGTCTGGCCATCTGTATTCCTAAACACAGACCTGCAAATTGGGAGTCGTTAAATCCGCTCATAATAATGGACCAAAGCTAGATAAAATTACTAACAGCAGATCTAATTAATGATATCATTTTAACTGTCGGTGGCTTCCTAGGAATCTAGGATATATGAATATTTACAGTACCTACATGTTAAAAATCTCGATAACATAGTAGGTAACAAAAATCTTTATTTATAAAGCGAAAATTCTAAAACTTACTTCATTTAAACCCCTTTTAGAGAGGTAACATAACCTCCGTAAAATAATATTTTTGTGAATAATTTGAACCCATCCAATTGGCCCGTCGCGTCGTTCGAAATAATTGCTGTGTGAATTTCTGGGCTAATTGGATCATACAACGCTGGAAAAACAAACTGTTCAACCGTTTTTTGTTGTACTGATATTATCATACTAGGTTAATATTGAATACGTAAATCCCAACAGAATAAATATTACATTTGTTTTAAACAAACCGTGGCTCGCGAATCACGGAAACGGAAAGGACGGATTTCATTAATCAGTACGAAGCTTTTGTAAATATTTCGAACTGTATTCATCGTTGAATGGCAGAAATTGATCGTATTATAAAACGTTCGAATGAAATGGATTGCGGCCACAATAAATAAAAGCCAGATGATACAGACGATGGTTTATTCCATGAAAATAGCTGTGATCGGAATGTACTTAGGTATTATTTTTATGATTTAATAACCATTTTCAAGTTCGGTTCCAAATTGCCCGCTTTCCCAAACTGACTAGTGTTGCAATAATTTTTTAAAATATTGAAAACCTCACACGTTATAAATAAATGCAAGCTCAAAAACAATTTTAAAACACAAGCAGTTTTTGATTTATTTTGGTGATATTTAATTGTCTCTAACAATTCGAACGATGTCTTTACGACATTTTTATTGTCTTGGTTAATGCTGTATGTATTGTTTGTATGGTAAACTGGTAGGTAATAATGATAATCGTGCCTTTACAAGTTATTTTAAACAAATCCGTAAGAGGGCTCAAATTCTGTAAACAAGGTCAAAAAATATGTTTTCGCGATTGAAGTGAAAATTTTCGTCAAGCTTGTTTTAATGGAAATTACAGTCATTAAGGAGTTTCGTCGTCGTGCTACTAATTGACGTCGCCTTGATGACCCGGTGAAACTGTTCACGAATTTAGCCCCTACTAAGTAATTTTATTACTTTTCATCTAGAATTTACATATTTTAAATAATATGTATAAATAAACAATTTATTGCACAAAGAAACATAATGCCATGGATCCCTATCTTCACACTTCTTTCATTGTCCACTTAGTTATAAAACCACAAACAGTTGTCATCTTATGCTAGCCAACTATTATCATGCGCAAGATCTTGAATTCAGTATAGTTGTTACCTATAAGTACACAAAAAAACGAGATTTTTACAAAACTGCACGTTTTTCTTGAGATTCAGATATTTCTGTGTTGTGTATCTATAAGAAGAAAAATGTTGCAAAATCTTCAGAAATCCTGTAAATAGTTTCGTTCTTCTAGAGCTCTTTCTCGTTCTAAAATGACAATGCCAGATTCTGCCCCACCATCAACCGCAAGATGATTTATAACGAATAAATGGAAAAATATCTCCGTTTTTTTATTAAAATTATTGGTTTAAAACAAAGTCTTGTACATCTAGCGAGTCGAAAAAAACAGCCTAATTAAGAAATTCAGAAAATAGTAAGAAATCGTAGCGAATTATTCATTGTTTTTGTTATTATTCTATAGGAGTTGCGAGAGTAGTAGAAAATGATACTGATTATGATTATGCAATATGAAACCTGTAATAAGTCCCCAACAAAATGATAGGTCACGTAGTTTTATAGGTGGGGCAAAGCTCCATTGCAATGTGGCAATGTCATTTGATTGTTATTCTGCTCCCACGTCGCGTGTTTCGACTTGTTACCGTAAACCCAACGCAAACTCTTGGTAGAGACTGCATTGGGTTAGCTCTCGGTGCTTGTTAGTTTCCAACTCCGGGCAACTTGATTTGCCGGTTTTGTCTAACTTCTTTAACGTTGCCAACTCCTCGTAATCTTTGGTGTAGGTATTCTTTAAGAATATTTACTGTTTTAATTTAAGTATCTACCTAGTACAGAATATCTTGAAGCTTCTTGTTTAGTTCTTCTTTTGTTTAGAGCGGTTCTCAAACTTGTTTAAATATCACAGCTTTTATAATGCTATGTCGTGAGGAGCAGGTGGTATTACATCTAGATATTATATGGAAAGAAATCCTTGATATCATTATCAGATAAGTACCTAAGTTTGTGATAAATCTCAACTCAACAACAATATAGGTAGGTAAATAATTAGTATCAGTCGTACTAATGAACAAAAGTGTTTTAGAATGCACTTCAATAATTTAATTTCCAAATACTTACAGACAACAGAATTAATTTTTAGGCTTTTAGTTAGTTTTCTAGCTGTGTTAGGTTGAAGTCTGGAAAAAAAAATCATCATTATTATCGCCTTTGAGAACCAATGATCTGTCTATAGTGTTCCTAGAAGCATTTTTTAAAAGAAATCGGGTAAAGTACACTTATATGAAAACCAAGGCTTTGTTCTAGATTCCGCGCCTTGGAAGTGTTTCCTTGGAATATTTCATTCCTCCAGCAATCCAGGAAACTGTAACACACTTTGTTTTTTTATCACCTTGTCCTACAAAAAATGCCTATTTACTTAAACAAGCAACGTTGTAAATTAGCTGAACTTTGATGAAGTGCTAAAGTTGAGAATTCTAAATTTTGTTGTTTTGTACTAACTACCCTCTAAATAAAGCTCACCGAGCCTACCTACTTTTTAGGAGTTCGGTAGCGCCTCAGATCTGAAAGTACCGTAGTGGTTGGTTACACTGGAATTAAAATTCGGAGGTTTCAGGTTCGGTCCCCGGCCATGTTCCGTCAACCAACGATTTCCATGTTTTTTTTCTTGTATACCTACAGAATAGTGCGGATTCTAGAATGTGCACGCTAATATTAGTCGTCGCTGAGCGAGACATCCCGGTCGCTCTGATGTGATAGCAATATGAGCGACAGTGACAGTTGCGTTTAGGTTTAGGATTCGATTTAGTGTCCGCTAAAGAATTAGCTAGGTACAGCTAACTGTGGACTTTGGACCGTTCTTATTATCTGCGTCGTAAGATTTAAAATCGAACTGCAAATGTTACCATTGATCTGATGTTATCCGTACAATGTTCACCTGTATCTAATTTATTTAGGTTCTTCAACAATACATACATTATATAACATTCAGTCATTGATCTCCTTTAAACAACCAGATACACAAAGGGCTTACTAAAACTATGTCCAAATAAGGGTCCATTGTCAATGTCCAATAAAGCAAAAGAGGGACCAATAATCCGTTTGGAGCTTCTTTGCGCTCGGACATTTTTAGAAGGCAGACTGTGTATCTAGTTGTTTATAGGAGATCAATGCATTCAGTATACAGATGTCTGGTGCTGATGTGTATTTTATAGGAGGATATGAAAGATTGTTCTGATTATTACCTATCCAGATACTGATTCTAAATACAAATTGTAACCACCCAATTGGCTCTATCGATCGAGTTGTAGAACCATTAGTTACTTTGTTATAGGTCTTGTATGTATCCTGTTTACCTGTTGTTAAGAGAGTTGTTAGGTGTGTCATCGTCCGAGATGCAGCAATCATCTTATCAACTTTATGCTGTGTAAATAGCTTCCGACACGCCAACAGCTGTATCTATAACATAGCACAGTAAAGAAACGTCATAGAGATTCAAACAAGATTTAGTATTTGTATTGTCAGTAGTGTTGTTTAAGTGTGTACCAGTTGTAGTTATTTGGTTACGTACGGACAACAGCAGATCAATGGTAATACTTGCAGTATGATTTCAAATCTTACGACGCAGATAATAAGAACGGTCCAAAGTCCGAAGTGTTACACTTGATCTGCTGTCAGCTGTAAGATTGACCTGAGGTTTTGATTACGCAGCTTCTAGTCTCTCTTTTTCATTATAGCAGTTTATAAAGTACGCTATAGGAGTAGCCATTGTATATCTTTTTTCGTTTTATTTCGCGACGACCATTATTATTATTATGTTGGTGCCGCGAAATTGAGTCGTAATCGTGTTCATTTTGACACATGGACATTACTTAGTCTCTTTATAATTTGTAATAAAACTTGGAAACTATTGTAGTCATGAAGCAAGGAACCGTCAATGGAGTTAGCCAGATTTATATCGCAGACACCGCTCTTGCATGACAAATTCTTGCGTTCCACTTACTTGTTTTTTGTATTGTTTGAATTTTTCAATAGAAGTTGAACATATAAAACAGATGTCTTTCTGATCTATGAGAGTGAAAGTGACACCAGAGACCTGCCCCTATACAAAATATACTGTATGCTCTCTCCTTCATAATTGTAGTAATGTATTGTAATTTCCATTTGTCAAAATGAAAATGATTACGAATACGATTGAGCTTCGCGGTAGGTCAATGCGTAGAGCATGCCTCGCGTCATTTGTTTACATTAAAATATGTTCAGATCATTGAACTTGAAGTTAATGGAAATTGTCCTCGGTGACATTTATTTAACAGGAAAGTAAAAACCTCATCTTATTTACACCTGTCTTAACTTCTGAAATGTATTTCTTATTATTTATTTAATTTCAGTTCTGTCGCTATGAACGTCCGCTGTCGGATATTTTAAAATGTATCTGATAGCGCATTAGCGTTGTCACCAATTCTAGCCAAACTTATTTTGTTTTTGTTTTGAGCATGAATCAACGAACGTCCGGCCCTAGCCGGCCCGAGCGACTCGGCCAGGGCCGGACTCCATGGTTTTGAGCCTTTTATACAATTGTACTGGATTTTCCAAACAATACAATGCATTTTAAAAGTTCAATTTATTTTATTTAGGCGCTGCCATGCAATTTTCGCACGGTCACTCGGTCTGTTAATTAAAACAAACGGAGAGTTTTATTTATGTTATCTCACCAACGTATTCAATTTGGCTGACTGTTGTAGGTTGCGTTGCGGTCGAGTACAATAAATGCTCACACAAAGCTATTTTAATTTTAAATCTATTACCTTAATGATAATAGACTCCCTTATAGTGAAATGTAACCGTGAATCATGGAAAGTTGTCATTTGTTAACGTAATTTGTGTATTTGTTGACAGAAAGGCGACGCGGCAAGTGGTGGACGCGTGGCTGGTCTCGCATGCGACTCCTCCCAGCGCCGAGCTAGCGTCCCCGTCCAGAGCAGGGTCCGGTTCAGGGGCCACTACCCCAGTCAGGTAAACAAAAACAAGTGGTCGACCAGTCCAGCATGGTCTCACGTACGACTACTCCCAGCTGGATTCCAATCACGAGCAGGATCCAACGTAGTGAGATTTATTCCATTCAGGTATACAAAACGAAGTGGTCGACCAGCCAACGCTGGTTTCACATGCGAATGCTCCCAGAGCGCCGAGCAATACCGTCCCCATTGCGAGCAGGATCCAACGTAGTGGGATTTGTCCCATTCAAGTAAACAAAATGAAGTGGTCGACCAGCCCACGCCGGTCTCTAATTCTACTGCTCCCAGGGCTGAGCTGTAGCGTCCCCATTACTAACAGCATCCAACGTAGTGACAACTACTCCTATCTGATAAACAAAAAGAAGTGGTCGACCAGCCCACGCTGGTCTCACATGCGACTCCTGTCAGGCGGCATGAAGCTAGCGTCACATCAAGAGCCAGATCCAACTTCAAGGTCACTATCCAAGTACAAGTGTTCGGCCCATTCAGGTTAGTCTTACATGCTATGCGACTTCGCCCAGCGCCAAGCTCCAGTATTTTTTTGGGCTCAAAAATACTGTACATCCCCATCAGGTTCCAGCTATTGACACTATCCTAGTCAGGTAAAAAAAATTAAGTGGTAATTCATCTTCAACTGGATTCATATGCACTCTTCCCAGGCGCTAAGCTTAGCTAGCGTCTCCGTCAAGAGTCGAGTCGGACTCAGGAGACTTCAGAACGCCCTTGCAGACGATCAAAATAGGTATTTGGTTACACCTTAAAGTCCCTTTATAAGATCTTAAGACAGGACGCTAAGTTGTAAACTTCTGGCAAGTCTGGTTAATACCTAAAATCCCACTAAACTTTTCCCAACCCGTAAGAAAGTTTGTTCGAAATTTTCCACTGTCTTGTGTCCTTCACACATTAGCCCCTATTCAGGAGCCACTGATGCTTTATTGAAATTTATAAAGTGTACAATAATGTAGTTACCCTAAGACAAATATTAATCACCATTCAGGTATTGCAATGTAAACTGTACATCGAAATGTTGACGCTTACTAAGAGTCTTTCCGCAGATCTGGCAAGATCGATCAAGTGCCATGTAGGTACTCGTATATCCTACAAACGCAAGCAGGCGAAATTTCCATACGATCCAGCATCAATATGTTGGACTTATCTTGCTGCCGCAAACTGTTTCAGTGTCGATGGTTCCATCAATCTTGTACCCGCTCTACCTCCTGTAGTAGAGCTACTCTCCACGAGATAGATTAGTCGGTCTGCCGTCTTATCCCCGACAGTCAGAGGTACATGGGTACTTACTATATTAGAATGCCGATAGTTTGAGAAAATTGTGGTTTTATAAGTGGTTGTTTCGAGTACAATTTTAGGTAACTTATAAAAATAAGTAAGGGGTCTAAATTGTATATTCAGTTCGTCCCTCGAGATCGAAAACCAAAAGTCGGAAAGTTGACAAGGGTTTTGCTCAAGTGTCATCACATCACTTATAAATTCTTTTTATCTAAAAATAGATGTTTTATTGGAATTCACGTTCGCCTATAAAATACCCCGTAAAGCATACTTGTAAAACCTTGAAACGTCTTTGAACGGTGTAAAAAATTGGGCGGTGAGGAAAACTTTAAGCTCCTTTCCTTCATTATCTTGGTAAAGTTTGCCATCTGTTCGAAGAAGTTTGCCTGCGGCACCCCTACTAAGATGTTTGGAGAACGATAGTCAAAAACTTTTGAAGGAAATTGGTTCGACAATATTAGCTTTGTGATAATAATAGCTTTTCACGGATTTATTAGATTAGAACAGGATTAGATAGATATGCATGATAATAAAAAATATAACAGAATAATTGATTTTAACATCGTCGAACCTTCATTTTTTTAAACCTTACTGTGCAAAGCTAAATTATGCCTAACAAATTCAACCCTGTCAGAAATTATTAGATTCACTATTAATTCATGGTGAAGGATGGTTCACATGGTTTATGAGGTAATTTTAGCTGAGAATTTAATTAAAATGTTTGAAATTCCAACATTCTTAGTCCCACCGGCTGCTGGATTATACTCGCTTCGTATCTTCACTGGACAGAACAGTAAATTGTCGTGTGCTTCATCATATAATATTGCAGTATTTATTTTATTTAAGTTTATCGTTATTGTAGATTTTTAATGATATAGTTCTTATTATTGGCACGTGTAGTTACAAAGTATAATATTGATCTGTAATAATTTCATTATTACTTGCAACTCCATACACATTACGTAGCATCGATCGTCGCAAGACAAACTCTTGGAGACAATGAACACAGTGTGTCAACAGTCTCCTAAGATGCGTGGGTGTATTATTCCCTAAACTAACGTGATTAATATAATAATAGAACAACCAAAACTTTGGGCACTTTTGTTTGACATTTAGTGTCCCTTTGCTATTAAATTAACGATCCTTCTCAAACAGAACTTCACTTCTAGTGTTTAAATGGGCTTAAATCCTTTGTATTTATTTTGTTAATACAAGTTTGATTGCAAATGCTTTCTTCTTCTTAATTAACGAGAGTTCTAGACTCGTGCCATTCTGTTATCAAATCTAATGAAGGATGTGTTCAAGTGTAGACTTTTACAAACAAGCTCGAAGTTCTTTTACTTTCCGTCTTTCGTACTTTCGCCTTGTTGGCTTAGTGAGAGGGTAGGTATTCATGGTTTGTACTTGAATGAAAACTCATCGAAACTCAGGCACCGCCTTTAGATAGACAACTTAGCCATTTCAAAGGGATTTTTGTTTGCCTTCTCTCGTGTTTTTACCTTCTTTCTGCTTTATTGGATTGAATTGAATATCTGATGTTCTGAGAGACTTTTATGTTTCCTAGGACTATAAAGTTGTTTGAATAGATGTTGTAAGTTGAAAAAAATTTAGATTTATTGCCTATAATTCACAGAAACACAATTTACGTGCTGGGAAGGAAGTGGATGAAATCAGCAGAGCTGTTATTTAATGTTGATAATAGTTTCAGCGAGTCGTGAGAAGTCTAATGGAACAAAGCCTGTAAAGAATTTCTGGAAATAGAGAGTATTTGAATTTGAAAAGATCCCAATGGGTGTCACTATATTGGCACCCTATCAGGAATGTCGATAACATTTCAAGTCATCATTGTCTATTTATGTGCGTCATATAATATCCTTACAATGAAGTCTTTTCTATAAATCTTATCTGCCGTTATTTTTAGAAATTGTTATCCTATCATGCCAATAAGGTCATAATAACACAACCATGCATTATCTTCAGTAGCGTAGGAATATCGTCATTATTCCATCTTGTAGCTAATATTAGGATCCAAGTAAGGCTATATTTAGGTCGAACAAAATATATCATTTTGGAATGGCGAATTGATTGAACTTTTTACTAATTTGTTTAAGTTTCTATTTACCCAATACTCTAAATAACTTGACTTTGGCGAAATTACCTCTTTAATTAGAAAAGAAGCCATTACATTAAAATAGGATAATACTTTAAGTCAAGATATTTCTAAGTTATGATAACTAAAATGTTTCAATATTTCGGCAGGAAGATCTCAGCTCACGAATTCGAGCGCGGTGGCTTGCTGAAGCCGCTTGTGACGACTGTAGACGGCACACCCACCTTCCTCGGAGACCAGCCTCCCCATGCGACACCTTCGCGCCCCCAACGGAGATCACGACACGAGCTCAGGCAACTTGACGAGAAGGAACTTATATTTGAATTAGTGAGTACCAACCATTGTATTCGTACGAAGCTACATCACGTCGGGGCTTCTTTATGGATGCTAAACATGGATCTTTCAGCAATTGCAGGAGATGTGACTCATAAAATGTGTAAAATTCCATAGACAAGATTCACCTCTAATGACAGGGTTCCTAAAATGGCTAAATACAACAGTGTGCACTGGATTGAGCTACGTGACGCTGAAATCACGAAATGATCTCCGAATCTATCTTTTAAAGACAGGATAACTGTTTTTCTAAATAACTCGATAGTATTTTCAGTTGTGCGAGTATAGTTCAGAATTAAATGTACGACGCAAAGATAAAGGAATCCTTTATTCTCATAGAATAGTCTCTAGCCGGGAGTGCCCGCAATTCGGAAAGGCACCCTACTCGCTTTTGAAATGTTTTTTCAATAGTGAAATGAAGGACCAAAAACTCAATGCTATCAACCTATACAAATACCTGTTATAACCGTAAAAAATCCCTATTTACGAAATAGAATAGAGTTTCGGTCTACACGTGTTCGTATTCGTACCTATCTAAATTAGGCCTCTGTCGGTTCCGTTCGGCGTCCAATGGCACAAAGGGTCAACATCGATAAAATGGGGGTCTCAGCTTGTTAATTACTTGTAAACCATGACATATACCGTAAATTCAATGGAAATACGTATGGAAAAGGGGTTGTTTCAGATATTGGCATATTATTATTACATTGGCCTATTATTATTACAGTTACAGCGTGCAACGCTTCGCACTTCATCAGATCCGAATCCGTGAAAATACGTTCCTTCCTACGTTCTTTAGCATATTTCACGACATTTTGACAAATCATTCCAGATTCAGCATTGACTTCATTGAAGTCGCTTATAATGTCCATTTGAAACGCTCTTACAATAACGTCATTGTAAGTAACAAACCGCAACAGTGAAATTGCATGAGTCCTCCAATAGACTAAACATCCTTTATTTGTTTATTATATGATTGGCATGGCATTGATGTCTGGCATACAGGGCGGTCCCGGTTACCAAACAGTCTTAATGTTTATTTATAATAAATTACTCTCACTTTCAAATTGGCTTCAAATAACCGCTACTCGAGATCTGTCATGTCACTCCTGGGTGACTCATTCACAATCATAATACTCGTAGCGTAATCATTATCTTGCTAACCAAATGTTATTATGTCATTTGAAATGTTATTCCTCGTGTCAAGGTTGTATAATGTGAAGACTGATTTGTATTTGGTTGGAGGAACCGATTCGTTATGCTATATCTGATTGTTTATCTACTCTACTACTATATTACGTAGTATTCCTCTCCTTATTTGTACTGACATACATATTATAGTAGTACAAAGGTACAATTACCAACTACAGTTAAATTTTAACTATTATGTTTAAGTGTACATAGTGGGCATATTTACCGAATCATCCCAACAAAGCGAAGGAAACACCGTGTGAAGACCAGGATTGAATTGAATCCTAAAAACAACTTAATCTACTACTTACTAATATCATGAGTCTATGTAATTAAAAACCACAGTGAAAACGTTTAACATATCCGCCCTGTATGTGTAGTTGGTGCTTTGTTTGTTGCTAATTGTATATTTTAATGAAATTATTTTGAAAGTAATGTCTCCATTATAAACGCACTCCTGGTGTTTCCAAAAGTGTTGTTATATCATTGTACACAGTAGCTCCGGGCGGCGTGTCCGCTTTTATATGATAAACGGCCGGCCCGGTACGTATGCACCCAACGGCTCATAATCGTAAACCATTACGCTAATATTCTCGTTTGCTTTAAAATGAGCTTTAGGAGATTAATAAAATGGAAAAACCTTTTCCATGTTCCACGCAAACAACATTTTTGCTACATAATTTACTACGTGTAGCTAATTGTAGGTATTATTCTTGTTTTCACGTCTCTGTAATTAGTTAACTTCGGTAGTTTGCTCTTCGTTATTTCTATTATCTCCGACCAAATTGATCTCAACGTCTCTGTTACTAGCCACTGATGCTATAAGTAAACTAAAAGTTCATGAAACTGTTACGTTGTATCAAGTCAGGATGTTCAAAATACTCTCACATCCGTTTGGTAACGGAAATTGACGTTCGTAGTTATTTCGAAACTTTATCAAGTTCTTTTCCACGTGTCAGAGTCGTCAATAAAATGATATAAAAACTAAATCGTGACGCATTGGGTCAACACATGGGCAAGTGTGTGTGACCTCGAATGAATCATTTTATCGATTCATTAAGAATACATATCCTATGCTGTATATTCTAGACTTGGAATATATTATACTGTTAATTATTTTGCTAGTGACTACCTGATTTTTTGTGGGCCTTTGGTGCAAAGTACAACTTTGGGTTGCTTCACTTCAAATTATATAGTCATACCTAAGTTTTACGATGAAGAATAATTAAAATTCGTAATTATTGTTGATCATAAAACATAAGTGTTCATATTATTTTCTGAGTGTATATTATTACTAAATGGAGATATACCAATAAATCTAGGAAACTTTGAAAGTTTTCGTGGATCAAAGTCAACTGTTTAGGATTTAGTTACAAATGAACCTCATTTCCTCACTAAAATGCCGGAAAGCAGTCACTTCTTCGTAGGCTCAAAATCTCCTTCAAGAATATTGTAAAAAACCAACTGGTACAATTCTAGGAAACAAAAGTGCATCATGATAAGTGGCGACCAGGGACTTCTAATGCTGAGATCCTGAATCCTTCCACACCAATTTCCTCCAACGCTCTTTAACATTCAATTAGCTCTTCAAGTATGCTCGTCGTTGTGTAACGTGCTAGCTATGTATTGTATAATTTTTTTGGCAAAATATGGGAGAAAGTTAGTGGAAGAAATAAAAATTGGGCTCATAATACAGTTATTTTGGCGCAAAGTACCGTTTAGAATAGAATTTCGAAAATCCGCGTATACTTTCCCACGCATTTGTAAGCCGCGCTTGTGTTGGTTCGTTCGTAGTCAGGCACAGACCGTGAATATTCATAGCGCATTCATTGAAGCCGATATGTGGAGTCGTTTATCTGGCAGCTTTAGATAAGTGTCTGGCCTTGAGCTGAAAGCCAAGTTTATGCCGCACGTGGTGCGAAAACTTCGATAGCTATCAATGGCTTCGTTTGATTATCTATGGACGAACTTTACCATCTCTATGTTTGATTGATGAATCTTGAAGTATTGGAGATATTTTTATTTACGGATATTCTATAGAATCTATAGAATCTACTGTCTCACCATTATCTACGCTCTTTTCCAACAGAGTCAACGTGATACTTGAACTGTATCACACCGAATTTTTTTGTCTAAATAATCTTTGTTTTAAATAGAATAGAAGTAGTAAACTGTTGTTTGTAAATAAGCTTGTGTTTTGTTTGATAGTACACCAGCTAACTTATATACAATACCTATACATATTCAAGTTAGGTAGGTTGTTTCGGAGTTTGTGTAAATATTTACTTACGGGATTCGCGGGTTATTGGAGCAGTCACATTCGACCTAAATCGTTGTAATTAATCTTTTCGTATATAGGCGACGAAGATAAATCGCTACAACGAATTTGAAAATTTAGAAGTGCATAATTATACTTGTTCCGCACATAAAATTAATCGATTATTTGAGTTACCAATATTTGGTTAATGTTATGCATTCTGAGTCGATTAAATCTAGACTGAATATTAAGTGAGCTTACAACACACTCACGTCATCAAATCAAAATATGTTTCGTAGACGTTCAAAGTCTAGCACACGGTTGGGGGTTGGTGATTATTTTATTAAATATTCACTTAAATAATACGATTTTCCAAAAAAATTAAAACATAGCTCATTTTATTTACTTACAGGCGCAAATAATTCTATTTAATGTTTACAAGGTTTAACATTAGATCTTTGTTTGAGTTTGTCCAAGAAATAATATTTTTTCATTGCTTGGTCAACCAACAGTTTACAATTTTATGAATAGTGTAGCAGTGTTCACAATACATGAAGTAATCGCGAAATGTACTGATGATTTATTGATTATTAATTATTATCTTGATTAGATAAAACGGGATTTACCGTGGTAAACATTTATTATTGATGTCTCCATATTTATTTATTCATTGATTATTATTTTAGTGCCAAGATACACCAATTGCTCAGTATTATTATATCTTTGTCAACTACTTTACTTTAAAGAGATTTACGTGGTCACAAAAATATTAAAACGTACCCTAAGTTTTACAATTGATGTGCTGTAGTATATACCTACTTTACCTACTGAGTATGTACGTCAATCCCAAGATTTCAAAGCTTAAGTTAGCTTTCGGTTAATACGAAACGAATAGAATCAGTTTAATTAAAACTAATAATATATATAAACAGATCTTCTGATCTATGTAATATAAAGTATGTACCAAATATGAGCATGGAAGTTGGAAGTCGGAAATTAGTTCGGAAATCTAAACTAGAAGCTCTGCTACGGCGACGTTGAAAAGCGTGGGCGGACAGTCCCTAACTTACCATCCCTGACATGTCATCTTTGGTTCGAGTAAATTAGAAAATATCGACGATGAAGTGCCATGAACTTCTGACATTTATGTGCTTTTGATATTCTATTTAGAATGTTTTTCTTTATTGAGTGGCTTATGTCAAAGAAGAACATTGTCGGCTCAGATAGAGGGTGTAAGTTGTTATGTAGGTAATGTTGGAAATCATGTGATCATAGTCATCACGTTCATTTTGTGGAACAGATTTTATTCCTTTTATATGCATTACTCGGGTATCCATAATATACCTACACCTATTCTAGGTTTCACTTATTATTTACACACAGGTATAGGAACTATGGCTGATATTGTATGGCCCATAAAATACTGTAAGTAATATTTAAAGCCATTCCGTGGCAGCGCACGAAAGTTCCATATCTTTTTCGATATATCTTCAGCTCTACCTTATATATTTTTGCCGTCTCAGTAGTACTAAATTCTCATACATACGTATACCGACCTATGGTAGAATATGCACTTTACTTGCTCACCATTATCTATATTTTACCCTTTTCTATCCAGTAACTGCAGTTGTTTTTAACGATTTAACGATTGTACGATTTTAACTTACGACGCAGATAATAAGATCGGTCCAAAGTGTTACACTTAATCTGCTGTTAGCTGTACTAGGTAATTATCATAATAAAATCTCATATCTCTGTCATTTACCATACTACTTATAAAAACAAAATCATGGCGATTAAGGCTCGCACACATGTGCGAAATTCCTACCGTAATACTTGATATACCGGTAATACCGGTTATTGAGCGTCCTAACTGTCGCGTCGCAATACAACCACCGATATTTTGCATGTGTAAGAACGAAAACAGTACCTATGTATAAAATGTAGATACACATTTGCAGTAATTTCGGCCGATATTTCGCACATATGTGGGAGAGCCTTTACTAATTTTAAAATTGCCTACATTTCATTGCCTTCAAAATAAAATACGTGTAATTAGTAAGTTTACAAATAAAATATTTACATAAATAAATCACAAATCCGACTTTAAATGCCTACCTATTAGAGAATCTTCTTACTATCTTCGACTGATGTGAACAGATATTTACAAATCATTCAGCGTTCAATCATATTGAATTACTTGGGTCAATCACTCGACCACTTGTTATTTACCGAACAAATGGTTCGATTCGATTTGAATTGAACGACACTTTCATTCTTAGACAAACTATTGAGCTTTATCGTTCTTTAGATAAGAAATCTTGCAAATGACTTGCGAATCAAGCAATCTTTTATCTTCAATCTTAATAAGGACTTTAGAGGTTCAAGTTCTGTTTTCTCATTACTTGCAAATTTTATTTTGCAAAGTCTCAGCGATTTTTAATATTTTGGATTCGTGAAAGGCTTTTGATACAATTTATTTGTTGTCTCTACATTTATAAAACACTACGAATCTGAGTCTGTGGATGGGGGGATAGTTTTATGAGTACAAGGTCGTTGAACGCAGGTTTTACTATTCCTATTAACGAGGTCAAGATATTACTAACTACTAAAATTGAAAACAAGGAGTGTTCAAAATATTTTTATATATAAATATGACTATTTTTAAGCCGGCGCCAGACATGTGAGTGTATTTGCAAAGTTTTACCTACCATTGAAAGCTTTGTACAGAAACTATAACTACGACGTCATAAAAAGCCGTCAATGAACATCGAATTAGAGCGTCTTTGACAAAGTCTTTGACTGTGTCTGGTGCCCTGTCGTAAAATTAATATTCACCATTTTTCTCGTCGCCTTTTTTTTGTTTTTCTTTTCGACCAGCATCCGGCTAATTCCCACATACCAAGGAGATATTTTGCGGCAGTGGCATTGCTGGCAAATACTGATTTATATTGATACCCGCTCCGTATTGTGGAGTAGGTATATCGAATTATAGCAGTTGTCTAGGGTCTGGCCGTTTCATGTTTTTGATCAGTTTCCTCTGTACCCATATCAAAAGTAGCTTCTTGTACCATTGACTGTAACGGTACTTATTCATCCATGTTAGTTATACGAGTGGTAACTTGTATAGAGCTCGACAATGGTTGGAACAATGGAATCACTATATTCTAGGTTTGATTCTCGGTCAACTATACACCAATGAGTTTTCCAATTATAAAAATCTTACGTATAAAGATTTAGCGAATGCTTTCAAAACGGGAAAGGAAAACATCGTGAAGAAACTTGGACGACCAAGGATAAAATCTTAAAGCGTGCGTAATCTATCAATTCGTAACGCATCCACGTAGTGGATCACAGCTCGAACCCCCTCTATGTAGTGAATGTCTTTGACATAACAGATAAAATATGCTGTTGAAAGTAAACATTTTGCGAATGGGACATTTTGTGAAATTGATGTTTTGCGCATGGTAGACATTTTTCAAAGTGGTCTTTTTGCGCTTGAATCTTGATAATCAATTATAACTTGTATTGTTACAGGTGAAAGACATATGCAATGAGCTCGAGGTGCGGGTGCTCTGCCACAAGATCCTTCAGAACGTGTCAATACTGCTTGACGCGGACCGAGGATCGCTGTTTCTGGTGCAAGGCGAGAGAGCGGCGTCACCCCATCCACAGAATGGCAGGTCAGTCAAAAGGTATTGGCAATTTCACAATTATTTAATTAAATTTTTAGATGGTATAGATAATATGTATATTCAGAATTTGAATTACGCATTATCCATGCTCGGTGAATAAATTAGAACATGATGAAAAAATAAAAAACAAGGTCGCAGGTTCAAGTCCTGCCCACGGCAAGAATTTTTTCATCATGTTCTAATATGTATATTAATATTGTTATGATATACTGAAGTCCTTGAGAATGTAAGAAGGGCTGTTTCACGTAAACAGTACTTTTCAGGACTATGTACTGTACAATGAAGACAGATAAAAGTATACAGGGGGCTTCAATAAGGTTGAGTTTTTCTCAAAAACTACTGGACCGAAATTAATCATTCTTTTACAGTTACATAGTTTTGACTTTTGTGTATCTAACAGTGAAAGAATTCTTGCAATAGGTCAAGTAGTTCTTGAGATAATCTCTAAAAAGTCTCATGTACGCTTTTCTTTTTATTCAAAATATAAAGAAAAGAATTGTAACAAGCAGAAATTATTTCAAAAAAACAAAAACCCCGACTGCAAAAAAACTATCCCCTTTTGATTAATTTTTTATACCTTATGACACTCTCGTAATCAAGATGAATCTAACGATATCTCATACACCAAATTCCATCAAGCCGTTTAGCTATAGGATGGCAGGAATAAATGGACATACTTACACCCGAAAAATCCTTCTGGGGCAGCCGGGTAAAAAAACATTGAATTAAGATGTGATGCTGTAAATAAAGAAGAATTACTTAATAAGTTACCTTAATGTTCTCATAATATTGCGACTTCGAGTTCACTAAACTTGTTTCTTTTGCATTAGATACATATTAGAGTTAATTTCATTTGTTCCTGTCGCCTGTCTGGCGGACGACGCGACATTGACGAAGCTTGCGACGTATATCTAGATACTATGGGCCAATGACCTGTAGCCTATGTCAGGTAGAGGTTGAGATAATTGATGGAGAGATACCTACCAAATAAAGATTTACGAGTGGAAAAGGGCTGGTCATATACTGTCGAAGAACCAATGAGATAGACGAGATTTCGAGTGGCGACCACTAAAGAAGAACAAGTTATTATAAAAGATGTGCTTCTGAATGTTTTTTGCCACTTTTCTTCTCAGCGTTGGCACATTTTCCTTACACAGACGTGTAAAATAATGTAAATTCAAAAAAAAATGTTGACGTGCAAAAAATTACACAACGTGCTTACTTGAAATAAAGAGAATTCATTTTGACTTTGTCGCACATAGATTGAGTCAACACAGGAACTACCTTATCTTTTACCACGGGAATAACACCGGGTTCTCAATGAAACTCGAAAACCGCTGACAAAGGTGCCTGGAAAGCTAAATAATAATATACGCTGACATTTTGTTTTATTCATTATTTTATATTGGAAACACTTAGTGAGATCGACATTTCTGCAGATAGTCTTGACATTATTAAAGTCGCATATTTTGTTCAATACCAAACCATATAAAAGCGGAGTCATGAAATGACGTCAAAATCGTGTATTTTATATACTCTCCAAGTGAGAAATGTTATCTTCGGTATGCGTAATCTTTTTATGCTTGTCAATTTTTTTACGAGGTCGTCAAATCTAAAAATGACGCCTTGCTCAAGTTCATAATAACTATACATACATAAGTCTTGTTTACCATAGGAGAAGCCAGAGACGACTGACTTCCTTCTTCTTCGTTCCTGTCACACTTTTTGCTTCGTTCACATTCATAGATCTCATCGATTTCTAGTAGACCGCACTTGGCCCTTTATCAAAACATTATACTTTGTTATATTTAATATAATTGTAACGATTCGAAGCTTTATTACCTCTGGTGTAACAATAACGTGAAGTAAGTAAATAACAGGCCTGAATTGCACAACACTCAAGATATAATTGCTCCTGGGGGTGACATAAAGTTAATAACGAGTCGACGTAAAAATAATTAAGAAAATTCAATTTGCGTCATTTGATTCCGAGTTATTTTGTAACGAGCTTTGTTGTTACGTTGGCAATGGCAGCCTCAACGTAAAATTGAAGGTCTAAACAACTCTCTTTCATCGCAATCTCAGTTGTCAATCGAAAATATTTATTGGGTAGTAATGTAACATTACCTACTACCTATATTTGGGTAAAATAGTATTAGAATCATGCTAAGTATATTCTCTATATGTATATTCTCTCTAATAATTGTGAGTGTTTTTATATAGTCTTTCTCCACTTCCTATCGCTTGTAGTCGTAATTTCTTATCATCATAACAGCTCGTATATAACAATTATACCTTGCATTGGCTTATAGATATTATTTATTTTATAATTGTTTAAAAAAAATGGAAGAATAATAATTAATACCAAACAATTCCAAATAATGAAAATAATACCCAATGCCTACACGTCACAAGAAAATCTCTGCCAAAAAAGCTCGTGTGTTTAAAAAAATCCTTGTCATAATATGATTTTATCAAACGCAATTCACAACGCAAAACTTCACACTGCGAGAGTTTCATGCATGACACAATTCTTCCTTTTCTGCAAGCTCTGCTTAATTTTGTCATTGTGTCGCCATATCGCACCGAGCGAGCTGTCACAAACAGTTCGGAATGGAATACATCATGACATGAATAATGTATGATAAGAGTAATTAGTCGTAAATTGTTGCCTGAAATGGTCTGCGAGGCGTGAGATACGACGTATAAATTCCAGGAACGACTTTTTATAAGTTAGGAAGACTACCATTCCTCAGCCTACCCGTATCGCAATAAAGAGATACGCAGTAGGCGTTTGATTAATTACGTATGATTGAGATGATGCGAAAAATGCATGCAATGCAAAGTCAGGGAATACTCGTACATATAAATTATTGAACGTATGCAGAGCACGTCTCCGAATGCGAGTGTGCATATTGCATAAGAGTGATGAAGCTTAGAAAAAACCAAGCGATATGTTTTTAAAGAAGATTACACGTTTATTCATTTTTTTCCACAACCACTCCAACCTAACTAAAAGGGTAGCGATGATCTACCAGACTTGTCCAAAGGTGAGAACCTAACCTGCGACACTGTCTTGTGCTGCAGTCTCACGATCTAACTTTGGCTATAGTGGCTATAAAAGTACATGGTTGTGATGTATGGCGCTCCATTCATTTTATCTCATCCGCAAAGAATATAGCTTGAAAATATACATGCATATTCGTACCCTTTTCGTAGATAAGTACTTACTCGTAATATACGAAAAAGGCAAGCGATTTAATTAAGGAGCATCATTTTTCAGAACTTTTCCAATATTTCACCGGACAGTTATATCTTCTCCGTGATAGGAAGCTCATTTATCAGTATAACCATGTGGCAGCTGCATAATTTCAGTTGGCGATAGACGTCTGTAGGTTTTAGGATTTTTTTAGATAAAGTTTTTGTTATTCCGCATTTAATAAAATCATTTTTAGGCTTTCCTTTCGGAAAGGGATAGCAGTTTACGGCGTGTAGTTCATGGAATATTTAGAGACGCACATATAAAATAAAAATATGATGTAAGTACTCGTACTTATAGGTACGTACTTAAATATTACTAGACTGTCCTACGACTATACTTATGTTCAAATGTACACTCGAAAGAACATCAATGGTGACACTTAAAGTACGATTTTAATTCTTAGGGCGTTGACGTAATGGTTAGTTTAATTAAAGATTTAAACTTGATGTGTTTTCTATCTACAGCATTGGAGCTTTCAAGGATAATGAATTGGTATGTCTTCGTTTGTGGCATACCACAATACTGAGTTTATGGACAGCAACTAATCCTAAACAAAACATACGAGTAGCATGAATTCGCGTAATGTGAACCCTAGTTTTACTATCTCAGTTTTCGTGGTAACATTTTTTATTTTTAGGCTCAGGTATTGGCCTTTGTATTATGACATGATATAAAAATAAAAAAAGGTAAGTTTACGATCTGTACGCATGGAATATATTCATGTTTACGTGACCCTTAAATATAGTGCATACTTATACTATACATAATGTAACTTTGGTCAACGACGAGCGACTCAGGGGTGATAATATACACGATACTGGTGCCAAAAACTATTCGTTGTTACATACACTCGTGGCCTATGGCCGGGCCACTGACAGCGTGTGTCGAGCATATTTTGTACCGCACAATGACAGCGGCCATGCGCTGCGAAAATTTCAAGAGATTTTTTTAATAGTAATTATGTTAAAAATAGTAAAGACACAATTTTAGGAACTAAGATTATTTAGACTACCTACCACCCAAGTCGCTCGTCGTTGATCAAAATAAAAACTATCTCTACTTGGTCCCTGTAGCAGGATGTAGAATGTCCGAGAGATTGTAACCGGTTCTTCCTTATCATTCTTCATATACGAGTAACAGTGCTTTAAAAGTTTACGATACGTACAATATTAAATATTTAAAATTTTAATGATACAACTTTATTAGCCTTTGATCCGCCTTTTAAAACTTTATCAGCATTTATTTAGAAACATAGAACCAACCATGGACCATTTTCATAAGTAAGCTGTTTCTGCATTTTCCACGCGTAACCCAAATAAACGGCTTTTAGCAGCCATCGGACACCAGTAAATCGTATATTGAGGACATTAATGGGTCTCCACGGCCGTGCTCCACATTACCGCAGTATGCTATGGGCAAAATAAATAATATTCCTATCAATGCGGCCACTATGCTCCAGGATGAGTTATATTCCACTTTTCACCTAATGCTTTTTTCATCAATATATACGATTTCATTAGACAGTGTGGAAGGTTGAGTAATATGCAGTAGGTACCTAGCTCTCAGATCAATTCTTTTTCTTTAGTGTTTCCTATTAGCCTGTCGGCTGATATCGTCTTTTTGCGTCAGGTCACCCTGTTCTTTATTGTTTAATTCATTAGGAGCTAACCACGTATTTACGGACTGTAGTATATCCAAATATCTTATACCCTTCTTAATATATCCGTCGTGAATCACGACTTGTGATAAAATATGTGCAATTTATAGTATGGATAATTTCTTACGGACATAATTATTTTAACTAATGAGCGATGTTCATCGTTTTTTATGCAACAGTCATACCTACCTATCGATTTAAAGTTAGATTTCATATAATTTAATTTGAAATAAAAGTGTTGCCAGAAAGTGCTACGCCGCGCCGCGCCGCCGTAGCACGCGCGTAGCAATTGTTGACGTAGATACTCTCTATGATAGTGACTTTACATATGGATACCGCTAATAATAACACACCTACCTACTCCTCTAAATAAACGTCCCGTATTTGCTTGAACCCATGTTCTCTGATGATTATTTGCATACGATATTACGAATACTACTATAATATATTTTAATGCACTACATTCTAATATTTTAACCAATTTAAGTTTTGGTTTTGTAGCCTATTTGTTTTCTGTTAGTATCGTAGAGAGAGAGAGAGGATACAAATCTAGATCCTCTCTTTCTACAGTTAGTATTCACTACATCTCCAGAACACTTTTGTGTACTTTTGAAAGAATGATACAATACACTATTGTTATATTATCTAAAATAAGATTACATAGCTCACTATCATAACTTAATATTTCCTACAACTCTCACCTAATCTAGTTTTATGTCAGTACAAGCTGTAAATATATATTTTTTCTCACTTGCTCCAATGGCGTATATCTGCAACACGAGCAATATCTAATATCCCTTGGGTAATGAAAGAAAAAATTTCGCCACGCTCTATGGAGAGAGCCTAAAGTATATTTTGTAGGGGACAGGATTCCGCCCTTGTTGTCACTTTCACTCTCATACGCTAGAAAGTATGTTTGTGTCTGTCTAAAATCTGTTTTACCTGACTGCGCAAGGAGGATTATGTTTTTCGAATGTATAATTCTTTGGTACGCGCTGCAGCCTAAACGGCTTGATGGATTTTAACATATGAGGTGTTGTTAGATTCGTCTTGATTGTAATAGGCGTGACATAGGCTATAAAAATTATTCAAAGGGTTTAACCTTATATTATATTTCGGAAGTCGATTTTTTTTGTTTTTTGTTT
This sequence comes from Tachystola acroxantha, assembly GCA_963506565.1. Taxonomy (NCBI): domain Eukaryota; kingdom Metazoa; phylum Arthropoda; class Insecta; order Lepidoptera; family Oecophoridae; genus Tachystola; species Tachystola acroxantha. Next base: position 5,391,383 of record OY735884.1, read on the forward strand.
GAAAATAATCTCTGCTAGTTATAAGTTCGACTTCTATTAAAAATTCAAACAAGGGAAAAACAAACGTGTGACGGAGACGCATTCATACAAGGGCGATGTCTGCGATGTCATTATGGCTTACTCTAGCTAGGGCATTCCTTGCTTGCTCCGTGATTGGGGGTGAGAGTGGTGCCAAATATAACAAGTCGCCCCAAGCTATCTCGACACTTTCTCGTGTCGTGACACTCCTGACAGTTACATACTGACTCTTTTATTTACTTCAAGCTTATTTCAAAGTCCTGTCTTCAGTTGTAGTTTGGTTTTTATCTTAAAAGATTACGATATTGATTTGAGACAAGTTTTTAGACGATGACAGAAATATTAGATTTAAAACCACTTTGATTCGGTACGTCCCCTAGAGAATACCCTAGTGTAGTCAGTATGTCTAATTTTACACATAAATCTTTATCAATTTTGACCTTAAAAGGTTATTTGGTGAAAATCGTAGTTTTGGGTTTTACCAAATTTCAATTAATTTTTATCGTATTACCTTTAACAACAAAGTTTTAAAGCTTGTTCCTGTACTAATAGCATCTAAAAATTATGCCTATTGATAGGTATAAAACGGTAACTGGAAACTCGAATCATAATCCTAACCATTAAACTTTCCGAGCCATTGGACCTTTTGATATCGATACCAAGAAAATTTCGCCAATAATCATAAAAGCATAAACTAATGTGCCAGGAATCAGCGAGCAAAAGGAAACGAAATGTTATGAAGTTTGGAAATATTTAATAAGAAAGAGAAATTGTCTACAGCTGGGCAGTAAAACATAATGGAGCAAGTGCCTTTATCGAAAATTGGTTCTTTAATATTTGTACTAAAATGAAACAGTAGGTCGTACTCATAAGCTATTACTTTTGAATTTCAGCAAAAAGTTTTACAACGCCTTTTAGTGTGCGCCTAACGAAGATATAAGAACGGCTTACAATTTATTTAATAAGATTTTCACCAATAATAATTTTCATCTAAAGAATTTTAGATTTTATTATAATTAGCGCTGACTTTGGTATTGTAAACTACTAAATTCAATATATGTACTTAATTCAATTTATAGCTGTATTTATTGAACAAACATAAATCTATTGATGTACGTTATACTTATATGGTTTATGAAGAATGTGACAATAATGTACATACTATGCAAATCCGACCGCTTATATCTCAGAAATGTGTAAACAATGAAATGCCAAAAGGACATAGCCAAGGCCAGGGTGAAGGGCAGAGGACCGATAACGGCCGACTGGTTATACAAGTAGGTACATGTATTAAGATTTCATCTGTTTTCCTATCTCTGATTATTCTCGGAAAATTGTCTAGCTATAAAATGGTCGTTTTGTCATTTTCTCCGAGAACCCTAGATTTAGTAGTCGTGCTACCTTTGGCTTACTATTTCATTTAAGTAGGTACTTACAAATTAGTAATAGCGATCTATGTACTTGTACTATTATTTCTTCTGTGCTACTTGTAAGAGTCATAGTTTTGGAGTATTTAATTGTATAAAAATAGAAAAATTATATAACATTCATTGCTCATGAGTCTGAATTATTCCAGAGGAGTTTAAGGCACGGGACCCCAAAAATATTAAATAAGTCGCAAAATTCGAACTCTTAATTAGCATTAAGTACCTAAGTGAACTAAAAGTAATTTAATTAACTGAAAGGGTCATTCGTAGAGTACCTTTCATAACTAAATTATTAAGTCCTCTGAACATCCAAACAGATTCACGTTCCAGTCGTGGAATTTAAAGAGATTCGTCCGAAAAACGAGTAATAAAATTGATAATATAAGATGAGTTGTAAAACTACACAAGTTTACTAATTTATTTATTGGTATTAAGTTACGGTTGCTTAACTTGTCAAGGCGAACTTGGCGACTTTTTAAATTTTAAGCAACATGGCAAAACACTTCAAATAACATAATATTTACATAGACTATTTGTAAAATAAACTAATTATACTGGCTTCTACGTTACTAGTTAGGCTATACATATAATTGGTTTTATGGTTATTTATTTTTAGATTATATGTTTTAGATTATGATTAGTAAAACAGGCTATTTTTATGACTATGTATTTGATTGATAATTTAACTGCCGCAGACAAAACAAGACAGCCGAACATAGCTCCGCAAATAAATAATAAAAGTTGATACTACAGTCATTGGTACAGCAAAGCCAATCTTTGTTATACTCCTACCCACATTATTATTATTCATAGCGTTTTCGAGGATAGTATGCCAAGTTATTTTATTTCCCCTATTTGCTTATTATTCACGTTGTGCCTCTTGTGAGTCTAGCTTTCTAATAATTATGTAGGGTTTGCTTGTTCTTTTATGTTATGGATGACAAGGACGTGCATTTGATTACTAATATGTGGAACAAATCAAGGCAAGAAATATTTATCAACAATGTGAATAGTTTTCATACTCACATCAAGCCTTTTTTACAGTGAAGTAATAACATAACGTAACCCGAGCTTGAGAAAGATTTTTCATTGAATGGAATGGAATAGAATCGTTTATTGCACTTGTGTTGTTAAACAGGTGTTAAAAACGTATAAATATGGGTATTAATATATAGGCGTTATGGACATGACTAAATAATCCTGTTCTATGAATCTTTCAACTCATTGTGTATTAATTAATAATTTATAATGTCGTCGATACGCTTCTGAAGAAATGATTATGGCAAGTGCCCAAGTGTCAAAACTTGTTAATATTTATAGGCTAAAGAGAGTAGTGTTGTCTAAAACAATAACAAATATAAACAGAAGACGAGTAATTCTAAGTTAGCAGCTGTTCACACAAGGATAAAAGCTAATCCAGACTAGTAGACTAACCGCAAATGTTGAGTGACACAAATCTTCCCAGCGGGGGTTGGAATTGCCAGAACTATTATCCTCTCGTAGACGTCTTTTTCTACAATGCTAGGATAAAATTAAAATGACGTTCTCATTATTTAAAACGACGTAGTTTGGTTACCGGTGTAAAAACTCTTTGCTGTGGTCAAAAGTGTTACTCTGAGACTCTATTATGTAACGCTTTGTAAAGAAAGAAACGCAGAAGGATATTTGTATATCTTTTATATAGTTATTAGATTTACCTGAATTAGGTTTGTGATTTTGTAAAATGTAAAGTATTAATCGACAAATAAGAAGGTACAACCTCTGAAACGCTCGGGTAAATTAAATGTTATAGAAATGCAAATGTTACAGAAATACAATGTCAAAAAGGAATCCCTAAAGACGATGAACAGCTGTTCAAACCGAATTAAACTACCAGTAAATCGTGGTGAGTGGCGCTCGACTGCGAGCGGAAGCTGTGATGTGAATTCGCTGCAAATATTTTGTTAGGCCCTCCAACGCCATGCCTATACAACCCCGGTTGTGGATCAAAAAGTATTATCTTAGAAATTACACCTCTCTAAAAACAAAGAAGGTGAAACACTGAAATGTTGAACATTTATCAGATATTCTAGTAGTTTTGACTCACTCGTAATTTTCGGAAACTAGACTTTTCGGGAACTTCTTTTAGGTCATTCGAATACAATGTTAATTGTTTATGAATAACGAACGAAGTACATAAATGGTGTTGATTTCAACAAAAAGTGCATAACAAGGTAAATTAAAAGGAAGGCAAATTAAAATCCCTGGCGACCTTTTTAATTCAATTTTGGGTAGTTATTATCAAGATAATTTACTGAACTTATGGGAATTGAAAATAAAAATTTAAACAATACCAACCCTGAAATATAATCAGCACATTATATGCCAAAATTAAGATATTGACATCAAATGACGAAAAGTAACTAAATCCTGGTTAGTTTCAAAACTACTCGTGACAAATACCTTACCTACTTGTTGAGTTACTCTTGTTTCGTCCAATCGTCTAGTTTACGCAGGGGAAGGTCACGGTCGGGAAAACAAGAAAAGGGAATGCGAAACCGCGGATCTCGTATTTAAATGAAAGGATCCTCTGTATGGTTTACGTTGCTTTTGAATAAATCAGAAGGTGTCTACTTTGGCTTACAGACGAACATTAAAATGTATGGCTTTAATAAATGAATGGGGCTTAGAGAGCGGAGGCAGAGGGCCAAGGGTATGTGCTGGATGGACGTTGGGCAGTTTTTATCAGAAATATTTTCATCAGAAACAACCCACTGTCTGGGTCCTTATATTAGTGCAAACCAAAAACGCTGTCCACAGACTCTAGCATGGTAATTATTATTATAAATACCTTTGAAATAATGATTAGATGATTGATTTACTCAATATTTACGTATCAATCGAAATGTTATTTTAGTTTTCGCTTTCGTCTTCCGTAGATCTAAAGAGATGACTTTTCCATATGCTGTGCTATTTTTGCGAATTTCACATTTATCAATTTCTTCATGCATTCACATCATAATCTATGGTTTTAAATACCACTACAACCACTAAAGCAGACATAAATCTGCATAGCATTTCCATTTTTCTATGTAACTGACTGTCGCCATCCTTTGAGTTAACTTCAAAGTAACCATCTAGTAATATGATATCAGTGTAAAGAAATGAAGTTACAATATACTCGTGTGTGTACTGTGTAGTCGTCACTTAAGCCTCCTCACCCGAGGGATTTTATTGAGTTTGAGTGTGCTCTTAAAGGCACTGGGGAGTCCAAGATTCAGCTGACATCACTCTTTTAGTTAAATACAATGTTTCTTATGTCGACTTTTTACCCGACTGCTGAATGGAAGAGGTTATATTTTTCGATTATATGTCTTTATGTATGTTGGTTCTTTTATTGCCGTCTGCGTCTTAAGAAATTTGATGCAGGTTACGTTAGACTTGTCTTGAATCTGAGATATTTACGATTATTCACTGAAAATTTTATACCTTTGAACAAATTATAATTGTCGCCGGTTTTTTCCTTAAGCCCCTACGATTTTCTATTTTAATAATATCCGGCTTATACAGTGACATTTATTTGCATAATCGAATAGTGCAAAGCGAGTCTACTTATAATTAAATTATATTTTGTCCATCGAACGCTTCCAACACAATTTGTCAGTGTAAATTATGTAATTATTAACTTCTATTAGGTTAGATGCAGAATCAGTCTTGTTTTCATCCTGTTATTATTATACTTCTATTTTAGGGTAAGATCATTCATAGAATTTCTAAATAAAATGAGGAACATTTTATTTCGTAATTCCATGTCCTAAATTACTAAAGAGACATAGAATCAACAGTACCTAACCTTGTCTTGTCTAAATATGGCATCCCCAGAGTTATATTTTGGGTTCGCTCTAAGAATAATAAATCTAAATACATTGGGACAGACTGATGGATTCAGTTCTCTTTGATACCCTTTTAAAGCATTTCCATCCTTTATTATTCAAGTTTGTGGAAATGTTTTCAGAGTAAACACTTAATATTTAATAATTTCTTTGTCCAAGTTTTGAATGATAACTCATTGATGAGAGTAAAGAAGTTATTGTATCTACACACGTAGTTACTGATATTGGACAACGATATAATACATTCTAAAAATATCTGTTTTGACTATTGAAATATTTTAAAATGATGCACGTTCGTGCAATATTCATGATCAAATTCATAGATGAGACATCTTTCAATATCGTAGTCTTAAACTTTAATCATATAACAATAATAAAAATTAAAAATAACATTATTAAATATTAACCTAAAAAAACATGTCGTAGTTAACATCCAACTTAGATTATTACTACAAAGATAAGGCCCGTAATCAAATCGTTTTTGCAGTCAAAACTAAAGTAGGTGGTACTTTAAACTCAACACACGAAACATACAAGCAGTTACACTGAAAAATGCTAACACCTGCATGATATTATTATACCTGCGCGACAACAATAAATGACTTTGGCTTTGGAGATGTGATAAAATTATAATACTGAATGCAATTTTGGCTTACTTTGAAATATTGGCCTAAAAACGAAATATTTAACTATAGTAATTTCCCGAAATATATTTTCTCCGTAGATTCAGAATTGTAGGAATTGCAAGTGACATCGCGACAGACGTCTGAACTATTTACAAACCCGCCAGTATGTAACCCTTAAACGAATTCTTCTAGCTATTTGCCGATTGGGAAATTCCCCAAGCTGGCAAGGGGAATTCGATTACGTACGCCTGTCGTATATGCCTGTCTTGTTTCTTTGTTGTTGATAGTAAGAAAAAATGTTCCTCTCTTGACCAGTATTTCACTTCTACCACATGTCTTCCAAAAACTAAAAACATTTTTAATTGTATTTTTGCAAGAACATCCAAATAGAAGATCAGTGATATTCACTCCTGAATTACTTACAACTGTAGCTTTTTTTGCTGAATGGTTTCAAACTTCACGTGGATTGCGAAATTGCTATCACAACTTCTATGGGATGGCAGCTCCTCATCATCTTAACAATGTGTTCTAAAACAAAATTGATAACAAAATTCCCTTGTTTGTAAACCATATTAACCAAATTAACAACTTTTCTCAAAGCATACGTGTCTTCGTTGAAGACGCAAGAAGGTAGATCGATTTATTTCATCCTTCGAACGTACCACACTCACCAACTTCAGTATTTTCATAACCCAACCGCGTCACCGAAACATCGGGACTGCAGTCTTGAATGTTAAACAAATCAAAATTCCTTTGTCCACAGATGTCTGGTATCGAAGTTGTTCGACGTCTGCTCGAAATCCACACCAGAACAGATGGAGCAGCTTGATGAGATACGAATAGCCTGGGGCAGCGGCATCGTCGGCTACGTGGCTGAGAGCGGGGAACCCGTTAACATCCCTGATGCTTATAAGGTAAGATGTCCTGTCCTTTGAAACTTTCTTTTATTAAGGAACAATCAAGGGCAGATCGACAATGCAAGGGCAGATAACAATAATAATTCTCTTCTCGTGTGGTTTAGTGCCCAAACCTATTGTCAGAGTTATTCAGTTGCAATTGGGGCCGCCCCGTAGGCCTCTGACGTAGCCTAACGACTGCTGCCGATCAACCGGGACCAACAGCGGGTTCAGACTAAAAGAAGATGTTTAATATGAAAGCATTGAAAGAAATCCAATTGCCAATAAATCCACAATCAATCATTCCCATAATAGATTGATGTGATAACCAAACAAAAGTTTTATTTAATTCTTTTAGGTAAAAATAACTTCTATATTCGCAATATTTTTTTCCTAGGCATCCTCTCAACAATGTGTGGATTTTATTTTTAGCTTCCAAAATACCTACAACGTGCCTTGAATCCCTTTGTTATGCTAATAGATGCCTCCGTTTTTTCCACAGTCGCCATATTAATTCCAACTTTTTAGTCGGATTAAGTACTTATTCAAATTGGAAACGACAATAAATTGAAGTGAAGTGAGACGCATACCAAAACGCGCCAAGTCCAGACATATAAATTGTCTTTCACTCACGGTTCGAATGCTATTAGTAAAGTGAAAACGATAGCCACTGCAGTCGAAACTGCTAGAATAGGTAAATGATTGAGACTTTCTATCATATTCGTACTGGGTATTTAAAATGTTCTATACAATGATAGGTATATTTGTTTTTTTATAATACAGAAACCCGTAAATTCGTAATCATAATGCCATCCTTATGAAGGACGGACAAATAACAAGCATACTCGTATATTGTGAAGATGACTTATGATTGCAAAATAATTATATTTATTTCGTACTAAACAATTATAAGGTGTGATTCTTTGTGTAGGGTAAATCTAATTCTAAACCTAACTATCACTCTCTCCTATGCTACATCCGCAAGAATGTGCGGGATGACTCGCTTAAAACAATGATTAAAACAAGCGTGCCACACTCTAGAATCGCCACAATAAACTCCGTAAATCTCTAGCAAGGATATTTTTAAATGCAGTGCACATTAATTACTAAAAGTGACTTCAAAGCTCGCGTTAATCCGTTCATAAATTCTATGTAGCAGGAAATAAACAGAGAAACACAGAATTTGTTTTAAAAACCGCCCGTTTCAGCTCCAGCGCAAACCATAATTCTTTAAATATCTCTTGTAATGAAAATTCACTTTTAAGAGTGCTTTAAAACCACAGCTTTTAAGGCAATATTTCAACTTGTATTCTGTATCTCTTCGTGGTGCAAAGATATTTCATTAGTTCTAAAATAAAATTAATGAATTGTCTCCCCTTTTGAGCTGAAATTTTTGTGGTAGGGTATCAACTATCAGACCCAAAAATTACAACAAAATTCCTTCGAAATGGTTACAATTCAGCAGTTTTTTTCTTCATTTAATGTACGTAGTCTGTGTTCATCATTGTATTCACTATTATAATGAGTACCAACCAATCTTTGATATTAGCGCTTTGTAGTACTAATTTTGAATTACCTACCTTTCAAAGTTTATCACGCTAGGTTCTTGTGCTCATAATCAATAACGTCGTTTGGTTATTGCTCAATTTACCCTGGTATAATTACCGTGATATGAAATACTCGTAAGTAACCTAGAATGTGTAAAATCATATTTGTTAATGAGCAAATATTCACCAGAAGCAAATACATTATCATTCGCCAAATTGCCACTAGAATAGCAGTTTCTCGACGAGTAGCCGGCACTACTTGTACCAAAAGTTTTCAAACGTTTCTCCCTATACTTACTAGAAACTAAAGTTTTAACGCTTTTAACAAAAATCATCTCCGTATTCCTGACAAGCGGTTGTCAACACCACGCATGACATAACACGAGCTTTTGTAAATTTCTTTTTCCTCGTGACTGAATCGAGAATATGGAAGGTGCGGATGTATTTCAGCTTCTCCCATTGTTAGGTTTTTGGGCCTCATATTTTATGTGTCGGATGTAGGTACTGATTTGAAGAGACACCCTTATTCAATTAATTTCTGAACTTCTTCGAAATCTTATGAGTTGACAATTTTGAAAGTATAATGTAGATTATTTCCATGTGTACATTGATGGACATATGTAGGTTTAGGAGCCCTGGAGAATTTTATAAACAACACGGAATAAAAAGGTACATTTCATATACGTAACTAAAAGGAATCTAAGCTACTCAAATACGTTTCCCTGAAGGTTTACTAAGCTCAGTGTCCCGCAACATGAAATGTATGATAGGGGAAGGCAAAAAATGAAACCGTAATACCCTTTTACGAGTGGCCATTAAACAATGACAGTGCCAGCGGGTGTACGCTCTTCTCTGCCATTATACAAACAGTTTGGGATGAAAATGAAATCCGACGTAAAAAGTTCGTCGCTATGAACTTTTCTACCTGGCTGGTTTATAAATAAACCACATTTTTAAGTGAAAAAATGAGGTTTATTTATAAGTCACATCCAGCCAGTTAGCTCGCAATGTAAAGATATTCCGAGTTAATGGAGTAAATTAGGTGCCATATGTCCAATCTGCCGAGCAATTCCGCTTATTAGCTCTTTATTATTGCAAATTTTTCATGCAAATGGCATAATAAAACCTCGATGATTACCTGCCAGTCTTGCCTTCAGTTGAATAAAGAGGTATCATTTATACAATAAATTAATTTAATTTTGGACATTGTTTTTAATAATCAACAATTTCGTAGTTTATAATAATAGAAGGCTCTACGAATAATAAATATTTTTTGAACTGTTCATTGTTCTCCTCTCTGGGAATATTTAGTATTCTATGTCTCTGGTAACAGTAACTGTGTTGTGTAGGTACATAATCTGGCTATTTTCAGTCCGCCAGGGATTTATAAATCATAGAAACATCTTTGTATGACAACACGTTTATCTCGTATATATTTCTTATTCCAGCCACGTAGTATAGTATGATCTGTGCTTCGTCTGAAGTTTTATGATTCATATATTATCGTAAAAATTCTAGGCTCGCCGACTCTGTAGACGTTCGTCGTAAGGTTTCATAAAATGATACAATTTGCATGATACCGCTTCAAGTTTTATTTTTATACATATGGGCGTACCGCAAGGTTCGTGACTGGGACCGTTTCCTCTCCTTGATCCTTGATCTTCCTTAATGATTCCTGACTTAAGTATACATCTACATAGAATACAAGAAGAAATTACATTTACAGTGTCTGCAGAATCTATTTTATTACCCCACATTTTAATTTCAGTCACGCGTTTGCGAAAAGTTCGTCCATACGAAGCTACCAGCTGTCGAAATAAGTCAGAATGAATTGTCCTAATGTGGCAAAGTTTCGCATAACGCTAGTTAAATGGGCGAAGGCGCTGAAAGAATATCCCGAGCACCTAACACAATAAAATAGGCTGTGTATTCACACACAGTAATAAATAGGTGGATACTTATCATTATACCCAATAAAAGAAACAAAGAGCTGTCAATAAATGGCTAACAAAAAAGAAGTTTCTTTGAATATCTCCAGTAGGCACGACAGAAAAGAAAGTGGAAAATGAATTCAATCGGTCAACGTCTGACACAATGTTCATCTGCTGTCTTCTTTTTGATAAATTGGAACTATGTTACCGAGTTCTTTGTGTGACGTGTTTATTGATAGTCTTGGAATTTCAATAAATATTTTGATCCGAAATATATAATATCGTTCAAGTTCTTCTTAAGTCAGAATGTATTTTCTCACTCCCAAATATATCTCTTAGCAAACTATTAGGCTTGTTTTCATTGTACGTGGGCAATTTATCAAAGTACGGTACATTACTCGTTTTAATACAAAACGTAGGGCAATAAAAACTCAGTTGGTGGTATGTATGGTTGGCAACTGGTAAATAGTTGCTCGCAACTATACGAGCAACTTCGCAGTTCGATAAATTACTGTAATATATGGTGCCAGATGACAGACATAATTAAGTAGCGATACTCGTGGAAGTAACGAAATGCTATCGTTATTTATTTGTTTCCATAAATACCTAAATGTAATTCAGCCATCGATGTATATGTATTAAACCGAAGGACGGTCCTGAATGTACAGCTATTCACGAATATACAAAAGTCAGAAATGCCTAACCAGAAATATTATTCATTTCCTAATCCAATAATCAGATTCAAATCTTTCAGAATAGAGCCATAAATAACAGGAATATCACAAACAGTTATAATTTATAATTTCAAATTGTTATAGAAGTTTTTCGTTATCAGAGTAGGTATATCCCGTAATCAGAGGGTGTTTGAGTAAGATACTAAATACTAAAATGTTAAAATTAAAATATAGTTTACTTATGTTCATTATATTGTAAACATTATACTTTGTCCTATATATTCAGTAAACTACACTTTTCAAGTTTACTTTGTGCCCGATATAACAATGGTTTATTATTAAGCTATCCCGGTGATCAATGGTCTTCCTCGCTAGAAGCATTTATATAAAACTGCATCGGTCCAACCGGTTTCAAGATGTAGAAATTTCTTGAAGTTTAACCGACCTTTAAAATGTCTCACAGACTGCCTTGAGGAAATGTATTTCGTGGCTTAGAACCGCCCGCGCTGCTCGCCCGAGATTTGTTCGAACGAGTGCACATAAATTATTCACACAACCCACTGGATAAATGGTGCGCTTAAAAAAGCTATCCCTCTTTACTCACTTCATGAATACCCGGATGTGAACCAGATTTTTAAAGATATATCAGGAGGATCTAGTTTAATAATTCCGAAGTACCTAAGGTGTGTCTTGTTGTGCGTTATTAAATAGAGACATTCACCATCTCTGAATATTTAGGATATAAGAAAGTTAACAACTTGATTTATTTTATTACACTCGACGATATTACCGGATCATTGCAACCGACCGGCGACCCAACCGTGAATATTTTATTAAAAAGTTCTTTTCAAATTACGAGCCTGGACGTGACCTGTTTATCTAACTGCTGCACTTTCTTTTTTTTTTTACTTACCCGTCTACTTGTTTCCCAGTCCCGTTTAATAAATGCACAATTCCTGCTGTTAATTATTGTAGTTTTTATACTAACACTGAAACAACTTTGAACTTCTTACCTCGATTCTCATTTATCACTTTCAAGGTTTGCTTTTTTAGAAAAAGACATTAATCCATCCCGTCTAATCTATCTTGATGCCATCGTCGGATTCACTGTTACGTCACGGCCTGGCCCTCATCCAAATCCGTAACCTTGCCCAGATTGGCAGTTGATGCGTGCTCACGTACACCAGTTTATGAAAACAATCTGCATACAAATGCCGCTACGATCGCACTACATAGATAGTGTGCAACGGCCTTTGTTAGTAAACACTTTGTAATCTAATTCTAAACTCTATTCCACAGTGTTAAGCAAACTATTAGTAACATCCACTGTGAGGTTACGAGTGCATGCTTGTTTGAATCGAGCGGGGTGTGTTGTTGAACGTTCGGTTGACATACGTCTCGTTTACCAACTTGACTGGAAAATTGACATTTACGTTTGAAACGTTGTGCTCTTCTATTTCACGGCCCATTTGATTACGTGATTGCTTTATGAGAGGTGTGATGTCTTATATATCTGTGTTGTGTCTGGACTAAAAGAGTTTAGCTAGTTTCACAGGCTTTATTTTAATTCCTAATATAGGTACTTATTTGATTTGATTTGCTTCAATTATTGTTTTTTGTATCAAAACTTTCTACGATATATATTTTACCTAATAATGGATGCATGGAGGAGGCTCAGGATAGGGATCAGTAGGGGACGAAACGTTTCCCCAGGCTGAGGTTTATAAAAATCTTAGTCCGAAACATAATAACTTTTCTGGCCTGTTATCGTATGTATTACCTAAAATTATCCTACGATCCTGAAATATTAACTTTTAACACAGACCTAGATATGATATATTGGTTTGGTATTTCAAAACCATAGTGTCTACAATGTTATGCTTAAGATTTATGTGTTACAACGTCACATAGAACAGGCTTAATTTATGAACGGCAATGCGGATAAATCCCTTAGGAATATGTCGCAGTTTGGGCCAAATAGGGCTTCTTTTCAAGTACTAGTTGTTCGTAAACGATTTGCTCATCTTGAATGTAAAACGTTAGCTTGTTTTTTTTCTTTAGCAATGCCAATACTTCGTTGAGCCCCCAATATCCGTTTCTGCAATTTAAATGTCTCGTGAAAATCATCACCGTGAGCCCCGCCCCGTAGGTGGATTTAGCTTCATTGAAATTCTAAAGGCTTTCTGCAAAATGTATCCCTGTTTATTTGTCAGTTCAGCTTTTTCAATATAATATTTGTTATTAGTTCGGCAATATAAAAAATTTCATTACCTATGTTAATTTCTAGTCTTCTTCTTTTCTCGTGTGGTTTAGTGACCAAATTTATTTGTCAAAATTATTCAGGCCGCCCATAAGCATTTGACGTGGCCTAACGACTGCTGTCAAGCGACAACAAACGGGACCAACTGCTTAACGCGCTTTCCGAGGCACGTAGGGGCTCAGATGAAAGTGTCACTAGCGGTCACCCATCCAGGTCCTGACCTTGCCCAACGTTGCTTAACTTGTACGATCGTTTTCAACGTGTACTCGCAACTGGATTACGAGCCCCTCTCATTCTATAATTTCTAGTATTATTGTTACCTATCAATAGCGCTGTAAAAAGAACCACCCCCTTCTACTGATATGGGCTAGCTAGACATTTGTCATAACAATAGAGTCTGAAGCTCGAAGGTTAAGTTACTATACGCTTCATGCATACCCGTGTTTTCGTGTATAATCATAATATTATTCCATGACACACGAGCATACCTGATGCGTAGTCATTATCAAACATTGCAGGTGGTATCTAGATGTTGGTTTGTTTCAAAACCTGGATTGCTCTTGCATAATATTCATTGGGAATTGGAAATAAGTCAACGAATTACTGCTGACCTAACTTTTAGGGAATTGGATTCTGCAACTTCAGATTACTACCTTCTTTTATTATCATCCCAATGTTTGAGTGCTGTAACCCGCGAAGTCTGAACACAATTCATTCCTTTCCCTATTTTGATTTCAGCAAAACCCGATCCGAGAAACTAAAAGTTAGTCCACTGCAATTGCACTTTCCCACCAGAAGAAATAAAATTTCACGGCGAGGAAAACTTGTAGCAGAATCGAATTTCATGCAGCGGTTTTATGTCAGTCGTGCTCAGTTCGTGAAGTCATCTTTTTCTTTCTTTTGTTTTCTAACATTATCTAGTTCTCTGTTTTTATACAATTTCAATTTTTACATTCGATTTCTTGGGATTTTTATCAGTGCTTTCAAATGTTGGTTAAGAGTAATTGTAAATTCAGCCACTCAAAATCGAACATAAGTTATTAAACGTGGAAATAATCTAAAATAACCAGCCTGACTTCAGTTAAATATTTTGTACTTTCTACAGTAATTTTTTAATACTTATATCAAGTAAGTTTTACACATTTGAGTAAGTAGGTATATTTAGTAAGTATAATTATATTTAAGTAAGTACAACCAGTGAAAGAACTAAAAAGAACTTTGGACACAAATAAAATTAAATAATAATGTTCCGTTAGCGTGCAACTACGGAAAAGGTTATAACAGTGAAGAACCAGCCAGGTATGGGATTAACTACTCGAACATTGTGGCGATTAAATTGCCAATTGGCTTTACCAATCTGCGGAACATAAGCTTCTCGGTTTAAACCAATCTGGCCAGTTGACAGGTCCATGTAATGTATGGCGGCTTCCGATATAACGCTGCTATGGCCGTTGGCTCTAAGCCATATCGCTGAATAAGGTTTCCGCTAAAAATGTGCATGTATGCACAATTTATCTCATTTTGGCATGACTTACTGTGAACTCTTTGATGTTATGCTTGGTTGCATTATTATCATTTTCCAATATTAATTGCCGGAATGCGGTTGATGTTCACGCTTTAGAACTCATCCTATAGCGAATACGCAGACAAATGTTCAAATAATTATTGCCGCAATATCTAATGAAAGCGTTTGAAGTTCGTTTACTAATTAATTTCATTATTATTTATAGACCGGTTTATGTGTTACTTAGTTGGTTAATTGACACTTAATGCAATTATTTTGTATAACGTGAAATCCAATTGGAAAATAACAAGATCCTAATTAAATTGAATACTTAGGTATGTCCATTCGATACAAATAAAATGGATTTCAATGTTGAGCGTACTGTTGAAGCAATCGAAACGTAGAATAACTCCCACGTTCACCGCAGTGGCGCCGTTGGAGGGTAGTTACTACTCTAGTAGTAGGTACTGCGGTTTGCGGCGTGCACCTACCGACTCTGATTACGCTCTTGGCCCAGTTCAGTTCACTCATTTAGAAGTACGTATGAGTGAGAAACTTTTATAGCTCAATTAGTGATTCGTTTGGTTCAATTTACGTCTCATAATTGCCACTTCACAAATTCGCTAATCACTACTTCGTCTAGTCTTTGTATATTTATCGTTTAGGTCCTTACTGCAATTTACCTTGTATGAATAAACCACGGTAGACGAAATATTCGAAAAATGTATGAAATCTAATGCAATCAATCAGGATGGGAGGGTAATGACGCGAATATTTTGGTATGCGCTTCATTGCTCTACATTCTGAAATATTCAGGTATTCTTTTCTTTGCAGTGATTTCTTTTCAAACACAAATCCTTTGTTTTGTTGCAGGACGAGAGATTCAACCACGACATTGACCAACAAACGGGATACAAGACAAGATCACTTCTTTGCATGCCAATCAAAGATATCAATGGCGAGGTCATTGGGGTTGCACAGGTAAGAAAATAATTTAAACATAAACCGTTTTTAAAACTAACCACATTATCTCCTACGATCTGTAGTATAGACACAGGAAAATGCCGCATATTTCCTTTCTGTTTTAAGACTTTGATTCATGAACGCCTATTGAATCACTTTTCTATTAGAACCGAGATGTTATTTATCATGAATCTTGTTTACCAAAATATCTTCTCCGACCTCAAGTAAATTTAGATTTGTTTACAATTTTGAATGACGCCCCCCTAAAATGTCGTGGAAACGACAAAATGAGAGGCTTAACACAGAAGATGAAATCAAAAAGTTTCAGAGGCTCTTATCGTATTGGGTTATAAATATTTCAGAGTCATTCGAAATTGCTTCGTGAAGAAAGGGCAGGATTCGAGAATTATTTCATATCGTCCGCCTGTTGCCGAAGCGTCCCCAAGGGGAAATGAATTGTTACGTCAAGTGTGAATAACTGATGGAATTCATCGCGATGATTGATTTTTCTAGATTTAATTTCGATTGCTTTTATTTCGTTACATTTCATTGAAATATTTCCATTTAAAGTTGAACTAATGACGCTATAACGTTGCTTTACAACCTTTAAACTTTATTCGTGGTGACCATCCACAAGTTTTCAAGAATCATTTCAGCCACGTATCTACTGCCAAAACTTTTCACATTCATCTTCATGTGCCAAGGAACTAAACCACTTTCGTATTCCAGGTGATAAACAAGCAAAACGACGGTCCGTTTACGACATACGATGAGAAGGTCTTCTCCTCGTATCTTCAATTCTGCGGTATTGGGCTGAGGAATGCGCAGCTCTATGAGAGGTCACAGCTGGAAGTGAAGAGGAACCAGGTCCTGTTGGATCTGGCGAGGATGGTGTTCGAAGAGCAAAGTACGATAGAGCACATGGTGTTAAGGATACTAACTCACACACAGAGCCTCATTCGATGTCAACGGGTACAGGTAAGCAAAAACCCTGATATTTTTGGACTATTACTTTTACCATCTTTTTCTAATCAGCTAATGGAAATCGAAATATCATATACTTACCTACCTATCACATAATTAAACATCCATAAAGGTTTCAAGATTACTTTGCGTCGTAATAATGAAAAACAAACGTGCGGAATCATTTCACAAAGGGGCAGGTTCATCTCCATTTGATATTAAACCATAATTTTCTCTACATTGTCTAAAATTTTCAATTTCGTCAAAGCTTCGTTTGGATTCTAAGAATAGTCAGCACACGAAGTGAAACCTCGATCAATGTGCTGCTACTATTAGTATTATAAATGTTATTTAAATGTTTATAATTATAACGTAACTCATTGTCCTCTATAGTTTCGTTTTCACTCCCACCTTGTTATTCCACAGCCACGGGACAACTAGCTAAATATAGGCTTAAATACAGAAATAGACAATTATCTCTGAAGTGTTTATTCACACAATAAACGCTTAATTTAACTGGTGCTGTTGTCTTTGTTGGGTAAATTAATTTCGGTTCGGTCTGCCATTGTAATCAAGTGGAAATTTGATAGTGTTGAATTATGCTTCTGTTTGATAATTAGCTGAAGCGTAGTGACGATATTATATTCGTTAATTGAGAGTTTCAGAATATAATAATTTCAGAGATAATAGATACCTATATTTTTTAGGCTTCATTACTTTAATTTGGTACCTATGTATTTATTAAAACGCAAATATAGATGCTAGAACGTTTAACAAATACCTAACATTTTTATACATCTTATAATAAGATAGCTGTTGGTGGCCCTTATCCTCATCACTGATATAATAGGCAAAATTAAACCTAAACCAATCGGATTTGCTACTACCTACGCTAAAATTGTAATATTTGCAGTCATACAGTTCGCAGGCATTCAGTTTCAATGCTAGAACGTTTAACAAATACCTAACATTTTTATACATCTTATAATAAGATAGCTGTTGGTGGCCCTTATCCTCATCACTGATATAATAGGCAAAATTAAACCTAAACCAATCGGATTTGCTACTACCTACGCTAAAATTGTAATATTTGCAGTCATACAGTTCGCAGGCATTCAGTTTCAATATCTACCACATGGTAGTGGCAGATAACGAAACTGAATGCCATACTGAATATTGTTAGGTCTACAGTAGGTACTTACTTATAAATATTTTTCATGTTTTAATCTAGGTCTTCGTTTTTTATCGTTGCGAATTCCAAAGAGGCTGGACTCAAATTATAATATACTTCCTACAATTTATATTCCCACAATAACTCGCCCGTGTATCTGGTAAGCTGTATTAAATCGACACCATCTAATGATGATTGAGATGCCGCCGCCGGCCGGCGCAGGCGCCAGCGTTATCATCGGTCATCGCGCGCCGATGAATGCTAATTGAAATTTATCTGCCGTTTACATCGGGTATGTCGCCGTGACTTAATTACATTGCCATATTTAGATAGGAACTTAAATTGCTGAAAGGAAAGGCTATAATTTGCCAGTAGCATATGGCAATCGTGATCCGATTATGAAACAGACCCATTCTGCAAAACAAAATATCGAAGACTGTTTGAACAATAAACCAGTCACTTGCTAAGAAGTTAACCTGAAAGCTGAAATTTTCCGATGGAAAAGTCGAAGAAACAAATCACAATCAAATACTAAAAGCTTTTTCACAACTCTCTCAGCGCTAAAGTGTTTATGACGGAGGCCTTCAAGGATTTGTTTGTTCTAACAAGAGATCGGAAACCGGGTAAAATTCGTTAAGTCATTTGAAATCCCAAAAGTAATTGTTGTAAACTTGTAAAAACAATTTAAAACATAATTTATTAACAAATAAGTACAAATACAATCTATTTAATATCGCATTTAAATAAATTTAATAGATGCAGTAAATAGGTTATTGGTTAAATCCCACAAATTGGCTTTATTCACGTACCTAACTGCCACAAGAAATAAAAAAACGAGATAACACTAAAGCTTATTAGCTTTTGGCACTCTTCGTTTTTGGCGCTATATTCCTCAAGAGAACAATATTCAACATTGTATCGTCTCATTGGCTCAATGCCAAACATACTGAATTTGAGATATATGACTCAGTTAAAATAAAAAATACACCATAGTGTAGAAAGCTAAATGGTCCACTCATTCATGATAACGTCGTATGCGACAGCTAGATTGTGTATGGGTAACTTTTTATTTGTATGGTAGTGACATGATTTCGGGTTGATTTGGGTATAAAATATCCAGGTTTTTCGTGGTTTATCTTGCGTATGAGAAATATATTAGGTAGGTACAAATATCGCTAGTAGTATTTTCAAATACTGCATTTGCTGGGAAACTGTTTCGTCAAACGCATACTGCAAAATATAAGTAAGTGTAACCGAAGCCCAAATCAAGTGTCTTATATTGTAAACAAAAACTACCCTACCCTACTAACATTTTAGGCTGTTCTGTGATTACCTATTGCATAGTTTATTTTCACATTATTAGACCAGATCACTTTATTTTCACAATGATGAACAGGTTCAATCAATCAGGCCCTTCAGTGTTACATCACAACAGGTAATTAGACGATCATATTTGTTTACAAAATAAGACACTTGATTTGGGCTGCGGTTTAGGTAACTAATGCTCAGAATACTCTGGTATTACAAATTACAAAGGGTTGATTTTTTTTAGATATATTAATCAATACTATTGTCTTGGTAAGTTGGTATCTGTAGGTTGTTGTTGTTGGTTAGTAATAATTACTGTTAAATCAATAAACTACTCGCGGACACTTTGGACCTTTAACTTGAATGTCTTAAATGTAAAAACGTGCCACTTTTCTCACATACCTACTTATTTCCTATTTCTGTATCATCATCAATCATAGCATGCATCCACGCACTTTTACACCGCTAGAGAGAGCACTTGAGTAATGAAAACGTCTATACGAGATACCACATCGGCTATCTTTTTTCTTGCTACAAAAATTCATTCGACCGTTCCATCCAGAAAATAATATTTTCCTTTGGTTATTATGTACTACAAATGTCGTTGACCCCTCTTCGTTCGTGAAATAAATTAAGTAGGTACCTATACCTTTTCTACACGATCGGATAACAAAACAATCAATGCGGCGAATTCTAATTACGATTTATGGATATTTTTGAAAAGTGACAATCCAGGGAAAAAGGATTTGGAGAATAAAATGAATTCCGATTTAGGCCCAGGGGATTTAAAAAGGCGTTATAGCGCAATTCCTCTTCTGATTCTGATGAAAATTCATTTCCCGAAATAACACTACATATAATTCAGATATGAATTGAATTGAATATGATCCGTCTAAAATTCGTTACCATTTTACGAAAATAAAGAGGAATTGCTAGTGATCCGCTAGGAATTCGGGAAATGAATTGTCATCAGAATGCCTTTAGACCCCCAGGACGAAATATAATATGTACCAAAAGTAAAATCTAAAATGAAACAAATAGGACCAAGTTAAACATAAGGTCAACTGTGGAAATGACCGCCATAAGCCTAATGAGAATAGAGAACGATCGGATTTTGGCCAAACCCCTCCCCTGGGAAATATCGAAAGGTTTTCCCAGACCGAAATCTCATATGTAATATATTTTCTCGTAAAACCGCTTTCATGATGTGCTAATGTTGAAACCCTGACTTTTGGTGAAGGTACGGGCTATGCTACGTTTGTCTATGTCTACATTTGTATAAAAATTGCGTATGTTGTATGATAAATAGCACTTGACACACTGAGGCCACGTATAAAATCTATGATCCAAGTTTGCTTGAACCAATGAAAATCTTTTTTTATATATCCATAAAACATGTGAAGCTTGCTAGAACACACTACAAATACATACACAGCAGAAAGAAAGCATGGTAGGTAATAGTACAATAAAATAGAAGGTTGAAATAAAAAGATATACTTAACATAGTCACTGAATTTTAGTATTGTCTGTGTGTCGCAGCTACGAAAGGGACATACCCTTGTATTCATATAATATGAAATTAGTCATAACTGAAGTGAACTGAACCTATGGTTTCAATTATTTTGATGTATACAATAATAACTTTATAATTATAAAGGGCAAAGTGATGTGACTGTCCAAGAAAACTGATGATATCCGCCAAAGTTAAGGAAGTGGGGAAAACTTAAACAGGAAGAAGGCGTAGATAGTATAAGATTGACTAATACAATATTGCACTCGAAAGACGGAAGTTCCATAACGCACGTAGAATCCCCAGACGTTGGATCATTTCCAAAGGAAACTCAATTGCGCAGAAATAACACGAACCAAGTTCTTCGGAAGTGGTAAGGTTGAAAGTAATATGTAGGTTACTTTTAGATACTCGATTTATTCACATCGTGTGTAGAAAAAATAATTAAGAAAGATTATGTGATGATGCCTATATTTAAGTTTGTCTAGGAGGCAAATGCAGACTTATTCCACTCCATAAAGCCATTGTTCACACATTTAGAAAAAATGGTTCGAATATGATTTTTGGCTATCAAATTACATATAGCAATGATTTGTATTTAATGAAAAAAAAAACCTTTGGTCGCGACCAGGATTTGTACCACCTTGCCTTTCCGCGGCACGCTCTTTTCTGCAGGCCAGCGAAATATTCCTCCATAAATTCGTCTTACTAACGTTTTATTTTTAATAAGTACAAGAATTAAAAAATCTGCTACAAAAACGTTTTTGCTCGCTATCCCCAATATTGGACTTTCTTGTAAAAGTAAAATATTTGTTTAGTTAATTATTTCCCGCGATACTGTTTACAGCCAAATTTGCATTCAAATCGAATCCCAAAATTAGATTAAATCGGGTCGGTCCACCGATGAAAATGCAAACCTGACCTAAAATAAAATTTTAATTTCAATCCAATTATCTTTGTTTGTATGACAATATTGAACACATTCACAACAATAACCCCTTGTTCACTGTTGAGACAGTTGATAGTTTTCAAAAATCGAAATTAACTCATTAGATGGAAGTTGAACCCGGGATCTCGTATCGTCCAGGGTCCTAACATTGCGCTATAATATAACAAGACAGTTTTAAAATTCCAATAAAAAGTAAACTAATCAGCAAATAAATTTTACGAGATCTATTTCCTGGTTTTATGTCTTTTGAAGTAGGTAGGTACTATTAAAACTCTTGTAATTAGACTGAACAGAACAACACTTTTAGGGCGAATTAGTATCTCAGACTGTTTGTAGGTAACTTACTTTAAGTTTTAATTATTGCAAAAGGGTTTTAATGCTGTTGTATTGGCATTTGACTGCAAAAAAAATATTATTGAGGTTTTATAAATAATAATAAGTGTATAATCAAAAACCTACAGAACTTGAAAACTTTTCCATTGAATTTCTCATAGATTCAAAGCTGTATAGAACTTCTTAATTATAGGAGAATTTCGGTACCGAAACTATACAGGTATTTTTCTTTACATGTTCGATTACCTTTTGATTACCAATATCTATCAACGATTTGTTTTCGTGCTTTGAAATAACTTTTGTATGAAGCGAACCTAACAGCTATGAGTCCCCCATAAGCTCATTTGGATGGTGATACTTAAAAAAGTTTTATTATTGCATCCTGGCAGAAAACTATCATACAATTTTATGTTCCCATTCGACACTTGGACTTTTATACGAGTCTGGTCATTATTGACTACCCAACACAATGCATTACTTGCACAATTTGAATACCAGTGATTTGAAACGATCGTAAAAAAGGCTATACCGTCTTAATGGTCAGTAAGGGGCTGAGAGTGCCGGGTTATATCTTTTGTGTCCGAGTAATATTGTGGATAGGATGGCCTTCTGTCTTATAATAACTTTCTACAAACTTATATTTGCGAATGGCGAAACGACGTCAGGAACTACGAATACTGCAATCAATTCGCCATTTCTATGCGCATTGCTGCTGTATTAAAACGCAAATATAAGTTTGTTTCTTGGCAACTATCTCCACGGTTTGCGAAATGCGTACTGTGGTCTCCAGTTCCAGACGCTTTGATGTTTATTAGGACAATACCCTTGAGACAACTCTTTACCTCGTCGTCCGTACAATAGAGCTTTTCAAATAAATGGTTCATATTTTCTACTCCTTGCGCTCTAGCACTTAATTTTAGGAGTAAAATTAAAAATATGCGACGTCTCTCTTTGCTGTGACGTGTAGTTAGTTCGCGTTTAAGATTTTCATTCGTTTGATCACTTCAGTTACAACAAGATTTCCACAAAACTTATGTTTGAACTCAATTTACATCACAGTATTTTTGAAATTCATAATTTTCCGTAATCTATCATCTTATTTTTCACGAACACAATATTTGAAATGCAATATTGTTCAGCAATACATACTTACTTATGTGTTTCATTGGCATTACTAACAATTGTTACTCGAGATAACATATTCTCAGGTTCGTCTTTGATGTTTTCCAGGTACTACTGGTTCACGAAGCATCGAAAGGTAGTTTCTCCCGAGTCTTCGATCTCGAGGCTGGCGATGAAGCTGACCCTGGCACTCCGAGGACCTCACCGTACGAGAGCAGATTTCCCATCAACATCGGTATTACCGGTTATGTTGCTACTACTGGAGAGGTAATTAGAAATTATTATTTCACTTTGAGTGAAAGTTACATGTTCAAATACACTATTTAATGGTTTTACATTTAATCGTAGTCCCCTTTTTGCCCTTCATATCCTTCAGTTATTATTATTTTATCAATTATTTACTTTCCTTTTCAGACTGTGAATGTACCAGACGCGTATTTAGACCTTCGATTCGACTCGTCGGTAGACGAAGGCACGGGGTTCAAACACAATACGATTCTTTGCATGGCCGTCAAGAATTCTGCGGGGCGAATCATTGGTGTCATCCAGGTAAGCAATCTATAACAGTTATGTTAGACTAATTTCGGTATATTGTATTGGTATCCTCAGAATCTTAACAAAAACATGGCATTACAACTATAATAAGTTACCGAGGTATAAAATGTGTTTGGAATACCCATATCTTCATTAATTACATAAATATAGAAGCCAAAAGTATTCAATAAAGTTCTCACTGCGCTGCCTAAATAAGGATGTTTCAAGTAGCAAATTTATTATATTCTATGGTGTTTCGAATAGATAAGTAAGTCGGTAACACAACTTTTTCTTTGTACAGCAGTATTTTGCTCAGCATCATTTGTACTGTGAATTTTATAGATACAATGTAACAATCCAACAGCCGCGGAATCCGCGGACATGCCAAAGAATATAACGTTTTCACGAAATACCAATAAAATTCCACACTAAAGTTATGTTTCGAGCGTGCCATCTGCAAAGTTGGTCAGATGGTATAAATAAAATATTCAAAAGCGGATTCGCAGCGGAATTGCTATAATAACTGTAGCGCAATGCGGGGTGTATGCGACAGAAATACGCATTGTCATTGTAAAGCTAACTGTCCGAAACTTAACTGTGACTTACTGTTTATGTTGCTTACATTTGCTTGGGGAAACTTAATCTGATTTCGAAAATATTAAATAGGTGTGATAGCTAAATACACAGTAATATGTGATTTCCGCCCATCTACTTTTTAACGTCAATGCAATTAAATTAAGTATCAATTGTTATTTAATATTGTATAAACTTTTTTTGTCTTTTACACTAAACTACATATTTAACAAAATTATAACTATTTTGTTAAATGTGTAGTTTAGTTAAGCCCGCAAAGAGCAGACTGTGCCATCAGTAAATTACCGTTCGGCTTCACTGTCCTATGACACAAAGTGGATCACTGTATTGTTAACTTATTACGTATTAATTATTACTTCAAATAAGTAATGAATACAACTTGTTATAAGTAATACAGAGAGCTAAACTTTTACTGAATTCGATTATATAGAGTGATTAAAAACAAACAATACTGTTAAATTCATATTGCACCATTCGATATTCAGTAATCCGCAATGCGTCGTTGAAATTAGCATAGCATGGCCTTTAATTTATCCAAAAATATATATGTACATATAAAGTGAAAATTGCAGTTGCAATTGCCAATTTTTCACGCTCGGCTAGCTCTAGGAACAAAGGCAAATTTCAGGCAGACTATAGCACTAGCAGTAAGCTTTTACGAGGCCATTTCCTCTACTTAATTACATTTTGGACTCACCTTTGCCTTTACCCTATTAGTTAGATAGCCACTTCGAATACGTACGGGGTTTATGATCATATTAAGCTCATAAGTAACGCCAGGAATGTTATTTATTCATAAGGGAGGAAGCGTTTGGTCGTTTTAGTTTCTCGCATTGTACTTACTTAGTTGCAATTTTTGAAATTGTTTTAATTTTTAAAAATATTGTGGAAGGTTACCATTCCAGCTCTATTATATTGTGAATGGATCCGTGGCATTTGACTTGTATAATCCAGATATGTCATAGATGTAAGAATAATATACGTTATTTTATTACGTGCTACAATGGTTTCCTTTACTGTTTTGATAACAATCAATAACATGTAAATAAGTTGTTTCGAGAAATCGAGAAAAAACTTTGCTATATGCATGATCCCCTGGTCATCCATTGAGCTCTACCATCGCGCTACCGAACCTTCTATTAATTTATTCTGGATTCTTAATACTTTCTTCCCTTCAATTTCAGCTTGTCAACAAATTCGACGAGTTGCTGTTCACAAAGAACGACGAGAACTTCGTCGAAGCCTTCGCCATTTTCTGCGGGATGGGCATCCACAACACGCATATGTACGAGAAAGCGATCACAGCCATGGCGAAGCAGAGCGTCACGCTTGATGTTAGTAAAGTCATCTGACATTACAACTAATAGGTCTTCTGAAATACAAGCTTCGGCTATAAACCTTCGGGTCATTTCTGACTTATTCCAGACAATGGGATATTTGTGAAGTAGGAATGTGTGGAGTGAAAGATGCGTGTTGATGTGAAAGACTGTCTAGATGCAGGCTATTTGAATGTGGAACGGTTGCCATAAAATACGTATAGAAATAAAGATGTTTTGTTAAAATATTTAATTAGAAACAAGTATAATTATAAAATATACTTACCTAATGTAAAAAGTAATTGTCGTTCTCTAAGTAATAATTATTTATCGTAATTTTCAGGTATTAAGTTACCACGCATCCGCTTCGTTAGATGATGCTCAGCGATTACGAGTAAGTTTAAAAGTTTTGTGATTTCAAGCTAAACTTTCGATATAGTAAATATCCCACAGGACCACTTTTACCTTAACGATGGTTTAGTTAACTAGTTGATTAAACAATTATGTTATGATGTACCTATTTAGGAGTAGGTAAGGTTCTCCCCACTCATCCCAATCTTTGTACTTATCCACTGCATTTGTGTATAAATAGTCGATTTCTGAAAACTTTACGCTAAAATTACAAATTCTCTCGAAACTTTCAAATTATTTTCAAAAACTCCACCGTGGGCAGAATTTTATAAAACAGAGAGATTCTATTTAAATCTATTTTTATCTTTGCTGAACTTCCGTTTTGGATATTCGAAACAAAACTCTGCTTAGTTTTGGCACCTCACAGTTATTTTAAGACTGTGAGATCAATATGGAACTGACTGATATTTATACTTAGTTAAAAATACAAACCATTACCGATTCGATCACTGGTATTATATTTCCAGTGAGAGTATAAAACAAAATGTCAGTCAAAAGGTCAAAGTAAATGTTATGTAATTAGAATTGTAAAATAATGCAATAAAACCCAGTTTTCATTATCAAGAGGAAGTGGATAGTATGTTATGTACATAGTAAAATTTTAATACCTACTCGACTCGTAGTTTATAGGAAGATGCGCATACAACGAAACAATGGTACAAGGTAATACCATCTGATGCCAAAATGTATGTTTTCCAGAGTCTTTGCCGATCATCATCAGCTCACTTCAATCTTCTCGACCTCTCATTTGACGATATCGACCTCACCGACGACAACACGCTGCAAGCTTGTCTCTGCATGTTTAGGGACCTTGACTTCATTGAGCGGTTCCACATAGAACATGGCGTGCTCTGCCGGTGGCTTCTCAGCGTTAAGAAGAACTACCGCAATGTGACGTATCACAATTGGAGGCACGCGTTCAACGTCGCTCAAATGATGTTCGCTATACTAACGGTGAGTTAACATTAGCGTTTTTTTTGAAATTGTTTACACTGCGAGTCTTAGCCAAAGCAGCTCAAGCCAAAACGATAATGTATTAAAAACAAAACAAACATACTTATCCGGTAAATTGGATTTGGCACAAAAATCGTGGAAATAATTTCAATTAACAATTTTAAGGTGATTTATCTGTATTACATTCCTACCATGTCATATATTTTACGGAATGTAATTTATATCAAAGGATGTTGCATTTCAGAAGACTCAGTGGTGGAAAATTTTCGGCGAGCTCGAGTGCTTGGCTCTAATCATTGGCTGCTTGTGCCACGACCTAGATCATCGGGGGACTAATAATTCTTTTCAGATCAAGTAAGTGTACTACTACTATAAATATTAATCTCTTGCGCAAGATTTAGAAATCCAGACAAGCTAGGAACCAGACGAACTGTAACTTATTATACCAGACGAATTGACACGATTTTGAAATCCAGACATACTAGGTACCAGACGAACTGCAACGGACCCACAAAAACGAAGACATCTTTTAAGCAAGCAGAACACCATAACATTCGGTTAATTTGTAATTAAAGCTATTAATAGTTCTAAAATCAGTTATCTCTATTGAAGATTTTTTTTTAACTTTAATCTCCACTTACCACATTTCAAACTTCTTTGTTTGGACCTTTCGCATACGGTATTTTTGATAACACTTCTTAACTTTTCTTCAGGGCATCATCACCTTTGGCGCAACTGTATTCCACATCGACTATGGAACACCATCACTTCGACCAGTGTCTGATGATCCTCAATTCGCCTGGAAACCAAATCTTAGCTAATCTCTCTTCTGATGACTATGAAAAGGTCGTCAAGGTCCTCGAAGACGCTATCTTATCCACCGATTTGGCTGTTTACTTCAGGTAAGTAATTTTACTCTGAAACTCTTAATATTCAAATCAAATATACTTTATTTGCACACAAATGAAAATACATCAGTTACATATAAAACCAAAATTAGCTAGTGTACAGACAGGCGGCCTTATCGCCTGATTTTATTAATGAATATTCATATTCATTATCATTTATTCATTGCTTTATGTGGTTACATAGGTGTTATGTTATAGTAGGTATAGTAAGTAAGTGCTCACTAAACCCTGTAATTGCCTTTAGTAGCACATTTTGGTATAAAATATTATTCAATGCATATGTCTTCGACTTTTGTCATTTTTACTTCAAGTCCACTTCAAGTTCAAGTACACAATACACGTATTTACGTTGTATTTACAGCAAACGCAAAGGGTTCATCGAACTCGTGAGCACAGAGCGAACTGTGACTACAGAGTGGGGCGAGTGTGAGCAACGTCGCGGCTTGCTACGAGCTATGCTGATGACAGCATGCGACCTAGCTGCGATTACTAAACCTTGGCCAGTCGAGCGAAGGGTAGCCGCACTGGTGGCCGGAGAGTTCTTCAGACAGGGCGACCTAGAGAGGCAGAATTTGAATTTGACTCCTATTGTAAGTTACATATATTGAAGTTGTCTAATATCTTGAATTAGGTCGTTTCTTTGATGAAAAATTAAAAATGAGTGATGTAAAAACGGTAATTGGACCTGGCAGCGGAGAGTCCATTTTCAAAAAGATTTGAAAGTGTCCTCTCTTACACTACACTGAACAAGTGTATTGCAATAATTATTTACTTAGGCGCGTATTCATAAACGTGATTTAAAGTTACGTCCACCGTTTAGACCCCCTGTCCGTTTCTATCTTAACCTTTTTTAACGAAGTGTGAAAGAGATAGCAACACGATTTAAGGGAAGTGAGGTTTATCTAGGTTTATCAATAACAGCATTAATATTTTCCCATATACTTAAGAGTTCAATTTGATTTCAGGATATAATGAACAGAGACAAAGAAGACGAGCTCCCGGCTATGCAAGTCAAATTCATTGATACCATCTGCTTGCCCATTTATGAGGTAAATCATTTTTTTATTTTGTAAACCACATCCTGCCTGTCTGGCAGAAAATAGGTTATAGGTGGACTTTTTTTAATCCTAATCTCTCTCTAATTCTCATAAAAGAAAATTCGTGAAGGATATTTTTTTCTATTTTTAGGCATTCGCAGTACTGTCATCTGCTTTGCAACCAATGCTTGACCGCGTGAAAAGCAACCGCGCGCACTGGATTGACCTGTCCAACAGCGGTGAGAAGATCGATTACAGTCTCGACAAGGATCATCTAAACGAGAAGAACGACAAATCCAGCATTAGTTCGCAAAACGTCGATGATACTGAAAACACATATGACAGCAGCGGCGCCGTGAGCTTGTCCTCTGAGACAAATTCCAAACACGAAAACCTGGAGAATCCAGTAGTGGGCCTACTCTGCAATAATGTCCTTCTGCCGCGAGAGCCAAACAAGTTTTGTCAACTAAATGACGTAAACTAAATTGTAAATTAGACATTATTTGTGATAAAAGTGATACGCGTCTCACAGCGGATTGCGTTCATCCTCGTTTCGAAGGCCAATAGCGAAGCCAAATCGTCCATTTAGGATGTTAGATTATTATAGAACGTAACTTTAATTTCTTTTTAAGTATCTGAACAGCACAACGCATAAGACTTGTTTTTAATTTCTATGTGCTTAGTGATTTGTACAGATTGATTGAATTTTAGAAAATGAATTTATTTTAAGATAATTCATATCATCGTTCCTATTGGTCTGATTGAAATGGGGGTAGGTTACGAGTAGATATGATGTGCTCCTGTTGTGTGCTACTGCGAGTTGTGTGATATTTGTGTAGTAAATAAAGGAATAAGTCTAATTCGAAACTCATCTTACGCAAGGCGTTTCGATAACCTGACATGACCATCGTTGCACTATTTTTATACTTCATGTAGCTTTACATTTTGTAAGAGATATTTTCAAGTTATATAAAATGTTTTGATTCACTTACCTCATTTGTCTATGTATTACTTTTGTGTTGCTAGTTTTAACAGACACAACTACGGCTAGAAAACTTGAATCAAGTTTAATTTCTAACACTTCTAAAATAAGAATAGGGCCTAACTGTCAATATATCGATTAAATGGCCGAAATACCAAAAAGTTGTCATTAGAATATTTTATTAATAAATTGTTGACCCTCATCAATGATTATCAACAAATTACTGCTTTATAGTAATTATTATATTTGTTTCAAATTGCTCGTGATCGTAAAAGACCTCTGCAAATTATTTGTATATCTCGGCTATGTAATAACAAGCGTACTTACTTACCTACGCATGTTGTAGATGGCGTTACATAGGTACACAATGTACGTTTCTATATTCAGCATAACATTAAATTTGTAAATAATAAATATATACTAACGAATTGTAATTTTTGGTAAGTACTTATTGTAAATTCTGATTGTATCTAATGATTTTTTAAATTTAATTGACCCTAATTTCCTTTTTTCTTTGCTTTAAGGAACTTTAGCCTCGCATTATTTAAACCTTACAATAGTTTAAAATTCTCGTAAAATTGAATTTAGACAGTTATGGTACCCCAAGATCCATTCCATTTTAAAGTACCTTAATTATGTTTGTGTTGTCCTGTAAGTCTAAATTAATTAATGTCAATTATTATTACGTTACTAAGAGACCACGGAAGCCATCCCTACATCACGATGTGACCATCTTGGAATGATACTGGATACAATTATGAAATTAATAAGAAATTGCTCTGACCCGATGCCTTGGGCGGTTGGGCGTTATCTATACAGCCAAGGAAATAGACAAATAATAATGCCAAAGCAAACTCACATTTTATTACATAATTTTTATATCCCTATGGTCTCACGGTGGTACTATTATAATAACGTGATTTCTTGGTATATGTGTAAAAATTGATTAAATCAACTTGAATGATTTTAATTTGCATAAACAATTACTAGAGGTCATTTCACTGTAAAATACTAATAAATTATATGAAATGACAGTCACTTAATGTCTAAAAATATTATTAAATCAATGTTGACTCGCTTTAAAATTTTACCTAAATCTCTACTTTTATTACACACCTACATATAATACAGGGTGTTGAAATATGCATCAGTTTATTCTGTGATGGAAGGGAAGATGATTATAATGACGATAATACATTGATTCAATCCAATTCCTAATAGGAGGACTGATGTATGTTTATTATTGTACAGTCTAAAACAGATACACAGGTAAACAGGTATACAGGGGCCTCAATAAGGTTGAGATTTTCTCAAGAACTACTTGACCGATTGTAAAAATTCTTCCACTAGTAGATAGTTTAGAGAGCATACCGTATATTCCCAGTCCACATGTCCTGCCCACATGTATTGTCCCACATGGATCGCCCCCAGGTTGCAATTGGGAATAATATAAAATAAAATTCCCGGGTGGTGACTGGTAAGTCATCGCCCCCACTTCAAATTTTGTTTGTATTTACCTAATAATTACTTATCTACTAATAAAACCACTTTGGAAAAGTCTTACCGCCAACCCCTTCATCGCATTTGAATTGGGGGCGACGACTTCCCAGCCGCCACCTGAGGGCGATCAATGTGGGGAATATACGGAACATACTATGTTTTTAATAATCAGTCCCAGTACTTATTGAGCAAATCTGAACTTTAATAACTCTCCTGTAACCTACACCTTTCTGTGTTCGACCGTACACCCTACAGGTATCAAAGAATTTATGAAAATAAACCTTGGACCTATTTTATTGTCTCACATAAGAATATGACCAATTCTATAGTTAAAAAGAAAAAAAAGAAAATATTTTTAATTGGAATAAATTCTCTCTATAAGTAGATATTTACTTGAAAAAAATCTCAAATTAATTGTGGTAATAAAATATGTACAACATTAATGTTAAGATTGATGTAAGTTGTAAGTATTATTAGAAAGTAATTAGACAATTAATAATTGTAATTCACTACGACGAGTTGTATGGTGTGTGAATAATTATGGAGGTTGTTTTGTTCCAAACGAAAAATGTTATTTATTTATGATTAAACAAATTTTGAAATATTTAATGGTTTTCTTTCAATAGGTAAGATTATTATCAACATTTCCTCATATACTTATTATTATTTTTAGACGTCTAATATTACTTATATACTTATTATAATCTGAGAGTGACCATGATAGAGACCTTTGCCAAGCAGTGAAACGGTTACAGGTTATTTAAAAACCCTTCGGATAATGTACAAATCGCAAAATGTACAATACGCAGAATATGCAAAACTGGACAGACGAATGGGTATTTTTATTACTTACTCGGTATTGTTAATAGGTAGGAATGTACTCATTATTTAGGATTCACAATGTCACATAAATATAAAAGGATGGCGAATCTCGTGGCCGTTCGTATTTGACGAATCCAATGACTATTAGCGTTTCGTCTGAATTATAATATCAGCGACATGTGCACGATGTTCTAAGTCTCGGTCTCGACCAAATATCGAAAACCATTAAGTAATAGAATTATTTATTTATTTAAATTTAATTCAAGTGATTTAGCCGAAAAATTGTATCTAAGTAGTAGACTTTGACACTTGAGCGCCTAAAAAAGGCCTTGCAAGTTGCAATCCCTGCGAGTTCTGCTCATTTTGCGTTTGGCACATTCTGCGTATCAGCAGGCCTGGTGCACTCCGCGCTTTAGGTATAAATCTACAGGTACATCGGGCGGGCGGCCTTGGGCCGCGCCGGCGCGGCTATTCAGTGGGCTGCTGCGCGCCAGAT
Organism: Tachystola acroxantha; assembly: GCA_963506565.1. Taxonomy (NCBI): domain Eukaryota; kingdom Metazoa; phylum Arthropoda; class Insecta; order Lepidoptera; family Oecophoridae; genus Tachystola; species Tachystola acroxantha. The sequence goes on from OY735884.1 coordinate 5,424,011, forward strand.
TGATTGCACGTAGCCCGCTATTTTGCGCCCGCGCTGCGACGTATTTAGCCGTCTTTCATTGTATCGGAAGAAAAAAATCGTGACAAGAATTTGGTCTAAATTATTAAAATATTCTTTCATACAATTTAGTACCTACCATAATAATTTATTTTATTTAGGGTGGATTCGACCAAACTTCAATTTATACTGGAGTAACTATCCCAGGGTTATTTTTATTCCCCGATTTTATTCTCCATTAACTTACGAGTAGTTTTACCATGCAATCTAGAGAATAGTTGCAGATAATTGAATGAAATTGAATGAATAATGAACGAATAATTAGATTAGATTTATATAATAAATCGCAAGGCTAGTTCTTGCATCTTAAATATGTAAATATGGGTTTCGGCTCCCGGACTAGATTGTACCTAGCTAAAACCTAAAAGAGTTATGTTTAGTATTGTAGACACCCATTAAAGTGTAAGAAGATAGCATGCCTATGGTCTTTTGTGATCTAATACCGTAGGTATATTTGAAATATCAGTTTGTTTACAAAAGTAGAATAATAGAGTGGTATAATAATATATGTTCATTAAATATTCAGATTATTTATCTTTCACAAGCCGGCAGCCCTAATCGTGTCAGAAGAGTAAAGAGCTACCCGATAGAAAGAGACGCACGTTGTAGGTGAATATAATTGTAGGCACTTCGCGCTGCGCGAGCTGAATTGTACTTTATTGCGTCGCTGCGAGACTCGCGATTTATTTTAACGGTTTTTAGGAGAGACTCTTCTGTACTTGTACTATTATATATTCTGTGGTATCAGTGTGCTGCAACTTTCATACAACGGCATTGAACGAGGGTTTCGCGGGAATTTGTATGGGTTTAGGTTTCCCATGGTCCTTTTTTTTTAAATAATTGTAGGGTGCAAATTTTGTATAAAAAATGACCATAAACACCGGTTTGCGGAAGCGAAAATGAAGAAAATAACAAATAATGTTTTGTGCTTTATCATCCGCGACAATGAATTTTGGATTATTTAAGACCTATATATAGTATTTTTAAATTATTTTAAAATGACTTGAATTTTGTGAAGTTACTCGCACACTTTAAAAGACCTACTCAGACACGCGGCATTTTGCCGCCAATCCATCCACCATTTTGAAATAAAAAAATCAAATCTGTCATGAATTTGTTAATACACAATTTTCTCATTTTAATAAATTATAGTGTAATTAATGTTATGTTTGTAATATGAATTGAGCTCAGATGCGAAAATGATTTCTACAACTGCATGTCAACAGAATAACACCAAAGGAATTCAAACTGTAAGTAAGTATTTGATAAAATGATTTAACACAAATGATTTGTACATTATCGACACCCATCAGAATATTTATGAATAACAGTAAAAATGTTCTAAACCTAGTATTTTATGTTATTGTGAGATAATATGCATTTGAGAGATTAGCATAATTCCTACTGTTGAGTTAGCCAATGCGCGTAATATTAATAATTTAAATATGTCAGTACAAAATAACTTTGTTACAGGACGGACCTCAGGGAGACGGATGGAACGCGGCGCGGTACCTACATCAAGACAATCAATCGTTGTAGTATTATCATAATACAATTATACTTAAATGTTAAGTTATTAAAGCTTTTTATGCCCTTCAGAGGTTTTATTTTTTCTTGATTATGTATGATTATGATATGAATATTTGAAAGGGATAAGGGAATTGGCGGGGTCGGCGGAGGGCCGCGGGGCGGGGGGAAGGCGAGAGGGACGAGGCAGAGGGGAAGGGTCGTGGCGGCGCGGCCAGGGGGGGGGGGGGGGTTACAATGGCTGCAGTGTAGCCAACATAACAAATTTATTATATTTTGCAGTTGTGGTAATTGTGAAATTTTGATGCTTCCAAATTTGAATTTGAAAATTTAAAAACCTAATTTTGACAGCCCAATTTCGATTGTCATTTCGTTTCCTCCTAGTGACGTATCTTGAACGTAGTATTACATTATCTTTGCTGCGTATTGTTCATTTTGCGTTTTGTAGGTACATTATGCTCCGAAGGGCTCCTGAAGAACTGTACAATCAGCCAAACTGTTTGGATTGGATAGTTTTAATCGACTGCTTCACCTATCCATCCAGCCATCCCCCATTTACTTCATTAGTTTGAGCGAGAGAGAAAATATGTCTACACGGATATAGTTTTTATAATAATTTGAAGTATTCTCACTATTGTTTTAATTCCAAAACGTTATCCATCACGCATGAAGAATTGCTAAGTTAGGTAGGTGTACGGACAACAGCAAATCAATAGTAACACTTGCAGTAGGTACGATTTTAAATCTTATGACGCAGATAATAAGAATGGTCCAAAGTGTTACACTTGATCGGCTGTTAGCTGTACCTAAGTAATTATCTAGTGCTGTTATTCATAAACCTAGTTAAGCGTAACTTCCTTTAAATAGTGTTGCTATCCCTTTCACACTGCGTTAAAAAAAGGTTAAGATAGAAAGGGACAGGGTGGCTAAACGGTGGCGTAACTTTAAATCACGTTTTTGAATAACAGCCTATTAGGTTTAAAGAACATCAAATATTTTCCCGTACTTATTACAAATGAAAATTGTAATATAAGTACAGGCTGTAACGGAAACTTTTCGATTTTCGCGAATTTATTTTTTGACTTTTCATTCATTTCGTACCGGTCACTTGATCGATTTGTATGAGACATTAATTTATTTTTATTTTTTATTCGAAAAGTCGTAGAACAAAAGTTGTTCAGTTACCGATACTGAACACCCTCCCTTCGGCTTCATATACCCTTTCCATTACACCCTGTATACTTACGTACTTAAACATTTAAGTAGGGGTCTTGCCTAATTGCAATTTCATTATTCGCATACATTGCCACTTCTCTTTATTAGCTTAGCACCAGAGAACGCAACGCGCCCGGATTGTATGTACTAACATAAAAACAAATATATCATCGCCCGTCTGTCTCGTTGTATAAAATAAAATTCCAAAAGGAACCAACGTTTATTTTTAGCCGATCCACATCTGTAAAGTTGCAAGTTCAAGTGAGTGAAGGGAAGGGCTACAAGGTTCGATACAGTCGCGTAGGGTGGCGTTATCGGCTATGAAGTAAGCAAAGATAAGCAATTCAATACATTGCTTACTGCACACCATTGCGTTATATGCCAGTGTCTACAAAAGCCGCAATCTACTCGCTGTTCCCGCCTACCGGCACCGCCTACGTGCAAACTGACTGTCCAAAAAAATCTGCACAACATTACTTCCCGCCAATATTTCCATCAATAACACTGCGCATGTTACTCTCGAATACATCCGTCTCTTTCCATCACTGGGAAGAGGGAAAAAGAAGTCGATAACCTCAAAATTGGATACGCATGCGCAAATAACAGCCTTGGGGAAAACCGACCGAGGATCCGCATTTTCCCGGAACACCACGCCGCCGTAGTAAAATTTTTATCACACCAATGCGGCTGTATAAATCATTCTAACTCAATTGTTTTCGTTAAATAATAGCTTAAATATACATTAGATAAATATGTTGCACTAGATATTAGTTGCATAGTGATTAGATAAGTGTAAAAATATCATGATAAGTATTTGTATAAAAATGGGATATTTAGGAAAATTTAAAGAAATATGGTGCGGTGTTGTGATTTAATCAATTGTTACACGTGATTTTCGAAACAGTTTCTTCTTTCAAGAGGTAAATATTGCCATTATTCCTAATAAGTATGCTTAGTTAATGTCAGTTAAGTTACTTAAATACTTAACTATTACTTACTTTACTGCAGCCGCCTTTGGTAGACTGCGCAATTGCCATTAGTTAATTAGTATAATAATATAAATTCTAAAGTTTGATAAGTAATATTACATAGGTAAGACCTTAATTTTCGTACATAAACAAATAGTAGTAAAATAAATAGTAATACCTATTAGGTACCCAATCGGTTTAATGAGGGGCTTGTAGTCCAGTTTGGAGTAGGTACTTACACGTTGAAAACGATTGTACAAGTTAATCAACGTTGGGCGATTTTGTACCTGGATAGGTGACCAACTAATAACATTCTCATCGAGCCCCTCCGTGCCTCAAAGAGCACGTTAAGTAGCGGGTTGCTGTCATTCGGCAGCAGTCGTTAGGCCATGTCAGAAGCCTACTAGGGTGGGGGCGGCCTGAATCTGACAAACAATTTGGTCACTAAACCACACGAGAAGTCGGTCTAATAATTAAAGTCCCTAGGTATATTCTATTGGATGTAGACAGTTCCATCAGACCGTTATCTTACGATACAATATAGTTTTACGATGTTATTCGGGTCAAAAGTTAAACTCGTATTATAGGTAGGAGGAACCTACTACCTACCAATAGTTCTTAGGTCTTGGTTTTATCGAAAGAACTATTCCCTGAGTACGCCTTGTGAATCGTTTGCGATCTATTTATAGAATATTAAAACACAAAAGTTTACGTATACTCTCGGGCCTGCAATCTTTCGTTGATCTATAAAGCAGCATTACGTAAAAGATAGTGATGACTTTCTTCAATGATGATTTAGTGGTTCGGGTGGAATCACTAAATCATCATGATTGATACCTGATCTGATATGATTTGGGTCGAGGTTTGGGTTTGATTACCGTTCTCGCGTGTATTTGTATACTAGCTACTTAGTTATAAGATTAAGTCTCGATGTTATAATTCGAAGTGTTAGTCATAATTTTCACAGCTAGAATGTCCAAGAGCTCATAGGAGTTTTATTTTTCCTTCATAGCGAAAATCCTCGCGACAGGCGGCGGTGGTAGAAGCTATACTTAAACCACCTCCTAGCTTTAAGTAACGTTAATAGCTACGGGCCTAATAGGTTATTGCTACCTATTTATTTATGGCTAAATCTCTGGCGCCCTCCTTTCTCTATCATCACTAACTTTAACCTAATTTCACCATCTTCAGTTAAAATTCATCTGCACCTCAATATTGCAGAAACAGCTATAAAGAAGGAGAGAAATGATGTTATATAAATTTAACTACCCTACCACAGTCCAAAGAATATAAAAGTGCTCTCATTTACCAAAGTCTCGTCATAAAGGTATCATCATACCCAAAGATCATACAGGATGATCATGCCACTCCGTCCCAATGAGTTTCATGTAAGCTCACCACTGAAGAAAAAAATTCACCAAAGAGTTTTAGATACATTTTATAAAACATTGGCCTAGGGGCATTGTGTAAGTGACAGTGACAGCAAGCCCATTCCCATTTCTATCATCCATTGCTCGGTTGCTATGACAAGAATTTTTATGTTACTATTGAAAGGCAGCAATGGAGTATAGAAATTGGAATGGGCTGTACTGTCAGTTACACAATAGGGGGGCTGGATAGAAAATAAAACCTTCTTGGTAACCACGAAACGCTGACGAAAAAAACAAATGGCAGTTGCAATGGCAGCTGTCAGTAGAGTTTGCTTGCGTCTTGCACTTGCGTACAATCGTAGAAATAATAATCGTACAAACATTTTTCGATTTGTGGTTATTGTTGTAATAATCATATCCTGTGATTTTGTTTTCTCCGGTTATGGAATGAACTAATGAGTTAATTATCACAATTGGTTTTTTGGGGTTCTTATACACATACAGCGAGAATCTTATGTTTTATCAGTCGGTACCTAAACGTTTACTTACCTAGTTGTATGTGAGACAGACAAGTTGTGTTCAAGGTAAATACTTTGACCTTAGTCATTTGCGTTGAAATAATCATGATTTCATGAATATTTAAACACAAAAGCCTATCCATAATGTCGATATAAGTGGCCATGTACCATTTCGATAAAACAAACATTATCGATAGGCGATAGTACAAAACTCAGTCAGAAAATTACGATCGAGATAAGAGGAGTAAACTGCTGTACAGTTGCCACCAAATATTACTGTAGCAATTGATCAAATAGTATAGTAGGCATTATATGACTATCTACATGAAATCATACTTACTGTATTTATCAGTATTAATTACTAGCGCGTTGAGTAGCCATTGCATGTGTAGCGAGCGATACTTCACTGTCCCTTTTTGAGCGTATTTATTTTATTGCCTAGACAATATTTCAGTGGTGCGGTAAAATGTAAATAAAAGAAGTAAATATTTTGCAATTTGTGAAAATTTTCGCCCACAAATTTACTATAATTTTAATATTCAAAGTCCGCGAGCGACAAGCTCAGTACAGTCTGTACAGTGATAAGCATACATACGAGTACTAAGCATACCTGATAAATACATACTACCTACTTCGTTTTAGTGCAAACTGCGAGTAGTGCATTCGCGCGGGCCACGGCAAACTCACACAAAAATAGACTCCGTTCGTATGCACTCTACTAACGCTAATCACTGCTACTCGTAATCATAAAACATTAGTTTAGTTTCAATTCAATATTTCAATACCTTTAAATAGGTAGGAACTTAGAAATATAAGATGCAGCCTGGGGCCTTACCATGAAGTCTTATAACAGGATTAGTTCAATAATACTTTGTTATTTCGTACCATGACGTCCTTATCAAGCTTACTTTAAGGTCGTCATGCATGGTACGATATAACAAAATAACAAAAACTTCAAGTAAGGGCCCTGTACCTATTTAAAAAATCACTAGTGAATATAATAATGTTGTAGTTGTGGCTTTTGATGACGGCTGTACATATTGTGTGAATATTATGTACCTACCTATTCATATTGCTATATATTTTAAATATAATTATGTAGGTATTGCGTTCATTCTTCAATATTATATACTTAATGATAGTACTTTCGTATCAATATCATGAACTAAACATAATTATTATGTCTTCATGATTACTATACGTAACGTATATTATGATAAATAAGTCGTATTTGACGTTATCACAGAATAGTTGCTAACTTCGCACTCTTCGCAGTATCGCGTGTTGTTAAATAAAAACTGTGTTTTCGAACGAGGTTAAATTATTTGTTTTTGTTTTAAGGTGGCAAGCAGTAACATCGCAATCCAAGATGTCTAAAAGTAAGTGGATATTTTGTTAGTTTCATAGTCACATCAGTAATTTATTTATTTATTTTATGTTGTTGCATGTTTATTCCCCTCAAAACACTTTACAAAGCCCTCATAACTAAAAATATTAGTTCATTTGAATATGCAATTGTGCATGAGTTGCAAAGATAATTCATCACTAATTGTTTAATGATTGTGTTATTTTCAAAGTCTGAAAACCGATCTTGAATCTTAACGCTACTAAACTTATGTTATCTAGCTATCTAAGGATTATACATTATTTCTAATATTAAGCTTCTTTGTTAAATAAACATATTTTCAAAACTAACATAACGGCATGGAGTACTATCGTCATCGAATCGAGCAATACATTTTGTATGAGAATATCGGTGGCCATCAGCGCCACCTACATGCGTTTATGGAACTAAAAACTTATTTGTACTACCGTCTTTAGTTCCAACAGACCATAGATAGATGACGACTCTACTGCTATGTAGAGTCTATGCCTATTTTTATTAGGTTAGGTACGGACAACCGCAGATCAATGGTAACACTTGCAGTACGATTTCAGCTCTTACAACGTAGATAATAAGAAGGGTCCAAAGACCAAAGTGTTACACTTGATGTGCTTCGATGTATATTCATATTCTACTCAAGCTAGGTAATTAATAAATAACAAGAAACATTGGTTTCCCATATTCAGGGAAATTCAAAAACTGACGACAGGGGCGAAAGTCGGTGTGTCTATGATTTACATAATATCTATTTTTATTACAATAGTCTTATATTGTCTACCTACCAAGAGTGTGAGTCATGGTTTTATACTGAGGGTTTATTTATTGAGTTTAGTTAATGTGTAGGTGCGGAGCTGGGGCGGTGAATGTCATCGATTATTAAATGAACGAACCACAATACAATTAGTTTGTGAGGTAAATGCCAATGGCTGGTTTCACTCAAGTGGTAAAATTAACTTACGCCTACCTATTTATTGATTCGGAGGTATTTTATTATTGTCCAAAGGTTTGAAAGCAAGTTTATGGATCCTGAAGAGCTTTTCTCAGGAAATCGTCTATTTTCTCAGTCAGGTTCAGGGCAAAAATATATTATGCCTTCCATCATTATATCTTAACAGAACTAGCTTTTGCTTTTTTGACATTCTTGATAGTATGTTTGTCAATCATAGTTTTCAATATTTCTTTGGTTGGAAGTTTGGAACCTAGTCTCTTTCACAACACTTAGGTCACTTAATGAGTTATACAAAGATTTGGATTCGACCTCTAGGGTGCAGCAAATCATTGCATTGTCCATGCTATCTAGTTTTAGTTTAACAATAATGATCTTTAAATCGTTCAAGGATAATATAACCCTCCAATAAGGTAGCTACTTTTTCGTTAAAGCTAGTGGACTCATTTCACTTGGTGTGTTTGCGCGATCGCAAAAGATTGGCAGGTCGTTGCACTCGGTGCAATTACTGGCGCTGCGCTCGCTGGCTTATATTGAGGCGTCACGGGGTTTGTGTGTCAGAACGACCGGACCTGCAACAACGTCATGTTGTTGACTTGGACATTGAATTACTAGAAGAGAAGAATTATGAATAGTACTCATAATACTCATTTATTACACCTTAGGTGCACTATGGAACACTTGGTTACGTCAATATTATCAATAAATTAATTTAATTTGTTACATTATTAACAGATTCAAGAAATAAAGGCTAGCTGGATACACAGAGGTATAGGGACAAAAACATCGTCAATAATGGTCACACACTACACAGTTTTGACAGTATAGGTAGATCCGGAAGGTAGCTTAATGCAACTGATAAGTGAAGATGGTGATACGTATGAAATTAGCGATGATAAGACAGTATTCGGTAGATATAAACCTTGAAGCAAATAACCAAATACCTAATTGGTGATGAAAAGTATAATATGGTAACTATAAACCATGAATCAATAACCAAATGATTGGAGGTGAAAAGTATAAACTATTTAATAAACCGACAAGCGAACATTAAGAGTTTGATGAATGTAAAAAGAAATGTGATGTAGGTATCATAACATAAAAAAGGATCGCAGCGCAGAAGATGGAAATCGATCATCACATTAACGCGCAGAAGGACAAGCATGAGTTCAGAACATAAGTCAGAACAAACAAAAAAATTTAAACTGGACATGAAAGATTACTAAATTATCTTTTCTATGGTCATGACGATGGGTAGTGAGAAGGCTGGACTAACGTAATGACCAGACGACATCATCAGAACGTTACCAATGGTGATATAATAAGATTACTTACAGCATATCTGTTTAGAGAAGTCCACACACAAAATCTTTCAAGTGTTGTTGCCGATGATAATCACATCTATAATGTTAAGTCGAAGTTTAAAATTGAAACTGTGGTAGGTACCTACATATCACTTTGCTCATCAAATGATGGAAAGTTTTGCAAACTCAGTTGATGAGCATATGAGGTGAATTGATTATGTGAAATTATCTAAGGAATTATCTTTTCTAACTTTGCCACGTTGCTATGATTCTCATAGTCATCTCATAGACCCTACCTATGCAATGATTTCCTATTGCATTATTGACAATTATTAGTAGCACCAGGCACTAGTTTACACATAACTCCCTGGGGTATTTCAATGATACATGCCACATCGAGTATTTCTATTTCCATAAAATGACAAACCGAAAAGCATCAGCTGCAGCGGTTATTGACCCCGCCAATCCGGTCCTGCCTCACAAGAGATATGATTCGATAGATAACTGTATAGATATTTTTTATTGCCGCCAAATTGAGGTTATGCATTTGATTCGTGCTCCGACAATTTTTTTGTTCGTGTAAAGTTGATAGGGTTAACTGTTCTGAATCTGACGTCACTATGAGCAAAGCCAGTTGCCAAATTTGGATATAATGGGGAAAATTATATGTCATCCCGAAAATTATGTTTAACTGAGCTGAGTTGAGCCATACTGAGCTCATTATTTTGAGAAAACATAGGTAAGTACCTACAGCAAACATTTTAATAGAATTCTTTTTGGGGAAGATAATTTTGGTTATCATTTTTAGCTTCTTTAGATATTTCGTAGAACATTCTAAAATCAGTTACAAAAATAGAATTTTAATGGACATTAAAAGTGTTTGGCCTAAGCTCTTGGAAGCATTTTCCTAGAATTCTCTTAGTTTCACGAAAATGTCATGCCAGTGTCACAGGCCGAACTGACGAAAGTTGATTTGGCGCCAAAATTCCTGGCGTACCGCATATCTATATGACTTCACTGTTATATTAGTTATGTACGATTTCAGATCCCTCTCTTTGTGTAACCAGCCGTAAATCGAGTTTAAAATCTACAATCAGGCTCTGTGAACAATGGTCAGTGTATTTTTTTGTGCAATTACCGGATATGTGGGTCAGAACCTTCACCTAACTGCTCATGACACAATACAACCAGAATACAACGCTCTCAAGTTCAATACGTTGGCACTGTGTGAGTATACACAGAGTGATACAGCTGTCAGAAGCCTAAATAGGCAATCATTAATATAAATAGTCGATCACTGTAATAATGCTTTTGACTAGTTTTTAGACAAGGTATACATATCCAACCTGCATCAGTCCTCTACTAGACGTACACCTCTCTCAAGACGCGCCACTCAACTTAATTCTCTTTTTTTATTTATTCCATATGACCAATCCCTGCTAGCCACCTTACGTAGATCATCCATCCATCTGGTCCAGTGGGGCTATTACGGTTCTCAAAACGATCAAATCATACCATGTCATAAGGCGTGTGACAGGGACAGTGCTATTGCGTCGGCGTCTCTGTTCGGCGCGCCATGACATGGTATGATTTCATCGTTTTGAGAATGGTAATAGGGGCGAGGGTATGTTTACTCGTACCTCCACCTAGAATGATATAGAAAACAATAAAATCGTATATGCCTACATAGGCAAAATCACTTATTTGCTATTGATTTTCCTATTTTGTTACTCGTGTTTCCAATTTACCATGCCACTCGACGTTTGTTTGTGAGCATAATAATGATTTACCTACGTACTTAGGTAGACTGGACAACACATATCACCAGTCACCACTTGAAGTAATGATTTCAACTTTTATTGCTTATACAATAAGGACATTACAAATACAAGTCCACAGTTTTCCTCTTGATAGTATCACTTGTTGATTTGTAGTGTCACTGTGAAAAGTAACATTTTATGTGAATTACACCAAAGAAATACTGAAGAATGAAGTTTTTCGATTATAATTTATAAAGAATTGGCGTACAGATGTTGTTCACATTGCCTGAAAATTTTATATCATATCTCCTGCAGCATGCTCTTTGTGGCAACGAGTGTAGGCGCGACTGGCTCCATCTGTCGTTATCCCGTTATTCGACACAGTAACCGCAAACCGAGAGATTAATGTAACCAGTCTGCGCATGTGCAGAGGGCGGCAACAGATGCACGGTTCAGTACTATATTCTATTAGTTAAAAGCTGACCTCATAGATCAGATCAAACGCAGTAATTCGTCGATAAACATAAGTATTTTTGACTTGATGAAATGAACGATAGTTGAAGATGTTATTTATTATTTACTTGGAATTAACACTGCCTTAATGACAAATAATTTAATGACTGATTGATGAGAAATTAATTACTTCTACATATATGTATCTAACTCTGGTAGGAATGTACTACATTCTACTACGCAGTTATAAGGTGTTTACTCCTACTCCTATAATACTTATTAATTAGATAAAACGGGAATTACCGTGTTAAACATTTATTATTGATGTCTCGGTATTTCGACAGCATTGTTTTATCTAAATAATATGTATACAAACCGTGAAAGTTTAAAAAGTGATATCCTATAATACTCTTAGAACCGCCAGAAATCATTGTCACTGGGAAACCCGCATGTCTGTCTGTGAATCCGATGTCCATTCCACGCATTTGGCGAAACTCACCTTGTTTGGATGTGTCTTCTGCGTATGATTAGTTAGATGGAGTGGAAACCGTGATTGATAGATTTATATTTAATCAATATCGTATTCTTTTAGTAATGGATGGGCAATTTCCATCTTCCAAGAAACCTACAAAATAAAACCTATAATTACTGTTATCATGATAAATGCACTATCGAGACGGCGTTGCAAGTCTTGGAAGCGTTTCAATGTTGCAAATTAATAAAACTCGATGAGACGCCTTGACAGACAATTAAATCTGAACGCGGAAGACAAAGTGCATGAGACTACATTAATTTACGATCTGCAAGATAGTCGCCACACACAACCTTGATAAATATTTTACAAGACCCGCTATTTCCATTACGGTCTAACTAGTGAAGAAAGAGGTAAGACAAAAATGTCCATTAATATGTAATCATTAGTGTTATGGCGGGGTGAGAACTATTAGATAAATCTCAGTTATAAAAGGATAGATACAAAAAGTACCAAAAGTATATAAAATCGCAGATCGATTTCCTTCAACACGAATCATAAAATATTTGTATAATAACCGATAGATGTAACGAAGATCACCAAGTAAAAGTGTGTACACATCATATATTTTCAATAATTAGATGACATTCGTTATTGCCTTCATAACTCATAAATTCCAACTGTTCTCCTATCCAATTGCCAATGACATCAGCATTAGGTAAAATAATATCTGAATTCAGATTCCGACTCATCTAGTTTTTGCAAGTAACATTGTATTTACCTATTACACACCACTGAAATTTATTTTGCAATTTTGTGCTGTTATATATATGTTATCGATTGTTAGCTATCACACTAAATTTAGATTGTAGCTACAACTAATGTTCTAAGGCTAATGCCGTGCTTCAACAAATTACGTTGAAGAAATCTACCAGGATATTATGAAATGGCAGCAGGCACGCCTTGTAGAGAATAAAGTCGTGGTGGATCGAAAAGTGGGCCAAGTTTGCCTCACTATATTCGCTCGCCAAAGCTTTAAGCTCGACCGGTTGGCAGGGCGTCGACCCCGCAACCTACTGTCGGCTTACCCCGCACATTTCGCCATTTTGTATAAATAAAATAATACCTAGTCAATAATTTGTTTAAATTTAAAATACGTGAAATGGAAGGTATACGTACGAGCCACAATTCTAGTGTCATTGAAACTTTCGGTAGGCTGAACTTAATACGGCTACGACTTGTTTCAAATTAACAACAGTCTTTTAGGCCTCTTTTACAAGTACTAATTAGGTATAACTAATTTAGGCTATCGAATAATATAATCAAGACAGATTACCTTCCGTACTAATCATGCATCTACTCATTAATTTTGAGTGCTCTGTGCCTATGAATTTATATCCAACTATATTTCCCCTCCGTTATGTTTGAGTCATGTACCCCTTGGGTCTGTCCTATATTTATTTTATTCTACATATAAAACCAATCTTTACACCCGCCTCATCATTCTCCGCATCACCAAAGGTTAACTGGTAGAAAATGCCGCAAGGCATTAAGTTCGCCTTTATACATACTTGTGTAAAAAGTTTAATAAAAATAAAAATTTAATTGTTAACTGCGATATTCGAGTTTGCCTGAAATTTTCCGGGATTTCGTTACTAGTGCACGTACTTACAAAATTCGATGTGATTTAGTAACAAACATTTACATTCATAATATTAGTGGGATATAGATGAGACCAATAACGATTCAAGATCATGTGAGATCATGACGGTAGCATGGTTGTTGATGCATGGAAAGGATTTCAAAATCCTGTTAACATTTCTTTATTTATTAAGGAAGGTAATACATAAAGTAAAAAAATTATAGGTGCTTGTCGTACAGTGGACAAGCTCATCACGGATATCAGCAATTGCATCTATACTACCATACCATCGTACAGTTTATCACTTGATGTGATGTGCTGTCGACCGTACTTCGAAATGACACTGGCAATGCAACTTGAGCCAGTAGCTGGAATGTGGCCAATCATTGCAGCTCCTACGTGTAGGACATGACGGGCGTGCTAGAAATGGCGACTGCATTTTGCATTCATCGCTTGCATTGCGTTGAGTTGCTTTGCAAGTTCAAGGCTGGTCATATCCCGCTTCCCATCTGGGTTATTCCTGCTTAATCCTATGAGCACTACCTATCTATGTACCTATACCTCAAATACAGTAATTAGCTATTTGGCGAATTAACGGTTTACACGTCCCAGAATTAGATATAACCTGTCTGAAAAGAAAAACAACAGAAAGAATTGTTGACTAAAACACAGTTTCTTCCTTTAAATTCCTTATAATTTCATATTGATTATAATATAATACGGCTCTCGGTACAAGTTTTTAGCCAACAGAGACAGTCGCAGGATTTTATAAATGAACAAATAATATTATATATATTTACTTAGGTATTGGCTCCAGTAAACATCCTTCCCCATTGTAGGTTCTCTATAGATAAGATGGAATAATCGACAATAGGATGTACCTACATGAAATACTACATTATAGCGTGTATAATGCCTAGGATCTGCTTTATTAGCAGAGTCGAAGTATGATTGATCTGTTCCTAGCAATTGATTAATATTACTGATTTTAAATTACTTATATTAAAGATTCGATTAGGGAGGAGGATATTAATGAAGGAAATCATGATAGAACCACGGTTATAGGAATAACCCTCCATTGCATGTGCATACGCATTAATTCCGCTCACAACCGCGACTACCACCATTGTCTATCACTCGAGAACGGGGTTCAGGGACCCCATAAAGGATTAATGACAGTATTGTAGGGAGTTGTAGTCTTGTCTTTTATTTTTTAACTCAACAACCTGCAGGTATCCAATTATGCTTCAACGGAATAGATCTCATGGGATCCATCTTTTATAATAAAGCCATATAAATGATCAACCGTCAACGAATCTATAAAGTTTGATTTTCGCCGCCGCCCGAGGAAAATGCTAAAAACTGAATAGGTGCGTAGAGTCTCCCATATCCATAGCAAATCTAAGAGTACTCGCAGGGGTTATCAGAAGAAGCCGTAGTAAATGAATAATTTTTTAGACACATTAATTTTAGTTCTGTGGGTTCATAAATATTGGTTTATTTATATCAACAAAAACACAACCTCACATTTACCTAAGTTGAAATTTAAATATTTTGCAATCATCTAGGACCTCCTGTTGCTTCATAAACGAGGAGGTGCAAAATTTGCATAGAACATTTGCAGAATGTGTGCACATAGTGACCCCGTAGAAACGCACCCACCGTCGTCCAATGATGTCTCTCTATTTTTGTCAATAACACTGGCTCTGTGCCTTGCTACATTGTACATGTACACAGACGAATCGTTAAACCAATGCATTTCTTCACATGCAAAATACTAAAATCTTTCTTGACATTCTAAAAAGGGTGACACGCGGCAAGGTATTAGAAGTGTGCTGTGGTTTTTATTGGCACTCAACTTGTATTTATAAATTCCTCAATATCATTATTCTGTGTAGTTCGATGACCTTGTTGCATTCACGCATCTCACGTGTAAATGTTTATTTAGATATTCTAATCTCTAGTCGAATAAATTAATTCTTACTTTTGTCTTCTGTTAATTTTTAAATCACATTCAAAGCATTAATAAATCCTTACTTATCCCTAAATTAAATTTTTCTTCCTTTGACTCCTAATTATGTAGCCCTCTTTAAGAAATTACATCTACCTTTATGTTTAACTCATAAATGAAAGATAAAGTTCCAATCAAAAACCTCTGTCCTTTTATATTCAAAAAGTTCTACTGTAGTCATCATATTAGGTACTTGTTTCAAACTTTTCAGCTAAAGTAATTCAAAGTTCATCGAGACCTTTCATTGCCTATTGCAAATCAGACATGTATGTTGATATTGTATTGTATTGTGTGGTTAATGGTTAAATTTTAGTAGTGTTTACACTACGCTTCCACATAGCTTTTGTAATAGAGAAACCCAAGAAAATAGGATAATAGTTACAGCTAGGATTGCGGTCAGCTCCCGTGAAACTGTTCAATCAAATAGTGTTTTGTTTCGTCTAAACGTTGTTAAGGTGAGATTAAGATTTAGTCGACTAATGTGTTTACGAAGAAAGCAAAAAAGCGACTGGAAAGGAATGATTGTGCTTGCCAATAAGTAAAGTAACTTATACTTAGTTTTATTTTATAGGTTGGTATGATAAGAATATTGATGAATAATGTTTTATTTTTTCGAGATCATTGCTCTTTTCAAAAACTAGTAGTATTAGGTAGTAATATTATTGAAATACCGTTACTTAACTTTTAACATAGAAAGATTTACGATCGATAGAACCACATTGTAAGGTTTCGCGTATTGAACTGGACCTTTATAATGCTTGTCTAGTGGTTGTTTAGTGCCGGAGAAAACAATTCTGAATGTAATAAAACGGGTTCCGTGGTTAGGGCACAGTGAATTTATAGCGAATAAGATCTCTGTGCCAACCGACTTGGCTTTACAAATTCCTACTCCACAGAGTAACTTTACAATTATTGGACCTTTACAGAGCTTCAAGCAATAACTACTACTAGGCTTCAAGGGTCTTCCAACGACTGGTTATATTTTTATATTAAAATAGAAATAGGCCATTTTGGTTAGCTATATTTGAGCATGCAACGTCAGTTTGCCGTATGTTCGTAGCTTTTGTCTTTGGACTTAGTGTGTAATTTTTTGCAACGACGCGGGGATACCGTGACACAAGTTTTAATAGTTTCCATCCAAAAGGTTGTGAGATAAAACAAACGAAACGTCTTCGCAGATAATTATTATAATCGCAAAAAATACCAACAAGACGTTAATGGCTCTGCATGGTAACATCTCGACGCCTGAGGCTGTTACTCATAAAACAACCGTAAGGTTCCGTGGCCAGCACCAACCAGCAGACACCAAAACAACGAATCGAGTGCTTACCGTTGCCGTGCTAGCCTCCAAAGTGAGAGGCGGCTAGGCTTGCAGGCCGGGGGAGGCAGCACGCGGCAGCATGGATGGAGGCGCATTGTCGCACAGAACGGCCGCCGCATCGGCCGCGCGTATAGACCTGCGTACGCGCATTGTGACGCGATTACAAAACGTATCAACCAAAACAACGAAACAAGTGACGATCGATAAGAGAAAAAACATTAGCAAGTGGTCGTTTGCGCAGGTATTGAAGTGGTTCGCAGCTGGCTCGCTCGTCGTAAAGATTCTTCGATAAGTTTGTTTTGTGCACTTTATAACGTAAAGCACCTCTGCCTATATCTCGCTCTGATCTGAAATTGCACATGTCCATAAATAATAGTAGTTCTTAAGAGCGTTGATGTTTATCGGTTATTGAATACGGGGATGCATTTACAATTTTAACATAAATCCCAGAATTTTAGATTAGGAATTCAGTATAAATATAGGCTTTTGAAATACAGCTCTACATCACTACGTTTCCATATTTTCGAGAGTTTTCATCTATCACAACGCAATCAGTAGCAAAACTTGATTCCCATAGTTAACTTGCCATTGTTTAGATCTACCTGTCTTGAGTATCTCTTGTAACTTATCTAATCTATTTAAGTGCTTGTAACAATACGCGATGCATTTGCATATCGAGGAGTTTGTATTATTTTAACAATAGCTCAACAAAAACGCTTATGTAGATGAATCGTGCTTATTGCTATCACATTTCGCGATCTTGCCCCATGTCCATGTTGTGGAAGTAATTTGATAGCTATTGTGCATTTCTAGGTCAGACCGCTCGCTGCTCTGTAAGGAATCTTTGTTCTATTCAAAATAGGAGAGTAAGAGCCCTCATTTGCTTAAGACTACTGTAGATTTGAAATTTTCCTTTGATAAGACCAAGTCTAAATTGAATTAAATTTATGTTCGAATAGTATGATGATGACGATATTAAAAGACTTGCAAAGAAATTGAATTTAAGATAATTTTAAAGTCGCGTAAATTCAGTTTTTCATTGTACTATGAAAACTTTTACCTAATATTTTACTACTACTATGTTTCCTATATGGAATCTTCAAAATTGTAAAATCTGTACGTAATAGCTAAACTTACCTAATTTAATTTAATTTACGATTATTGTATAATAGGTAACTTTTTTGGGATATAATGAAATAAAAATTTCATTGAAAACAACCATCACAACAACATCCACAGCTTTTTTAACTGTCTGCACAGACAATAGGTAGGTACGTAAGGGTCGAGCTATCGATCAAAGTTATTGATCACACCCTTTTTGCCTGTATTGCCCCTGACACGAATAAGTTGGTTTGACTTGACCTTAAACTTTATATTATGATTTACGTTCCATTGCTTGATGGATGACTTTTCGAATTGCGAAAGTATATATTAAAAAAAAATCCCTTATGTCGTTACTGAGAACTTAAGTGCAGTTTATCTTGAAAGCTATAAGGCTGTTGGGGTCATATTCCAAAAAATGCTATCGTAACACACGTTGAAGTTGAAACGTCATCGATGGGATATAATAAACAGTATACTATTAAAAATTGTAAATCTAGTTCCCGCAGAAAAGCAACAACAAAGAAACATGGAATCCACACGAAAAGTTCACAGGGTACCTACCTATAGGGTGGCAGCTCTCCACTTAAACATTTCTAGCTACGAGTTCTCTTAAACAATTTTCCTCAACCTGTCCCTTTTCAATGCCATTTGCAGGAGTTTAACTTTATCCATTTCTTTAACTACATATTTCTGTAGTTCCATAGGGTTCATTTACTAACTGATAAACAATTCAAACCTATACTTTAGATTAGAGACTGCTTTATGAAACTGAAAAATCATATCATCCTTTTAATATCAGTAAAATTATTTAGGTTAACAATATTGTTTTTCAAATTAGCTACGACAGCCTCCTCTTTATTATTTACCTAAACTTTTATATAACTTTAATAAGGTTTCAACGGGTTTTGATAACTACTTGTAAGGGGCGGCAGCTCTCCAATATTATTTCTGTTAAAGTTGGTATTGTTGAGTAACCCCATTTACAAGAAACCAGTGCGAACGTTTACTGAAAGACCAGTTCAATATTTTACTAGTAAATACCTTTCGTAGAAGCATTTCTCAAATAAGTATAAACATAGTAACATAAACGTTCCTCGAACCGCTGTGGGACATGTTACCAAGCTAACCAACATTGAATCCGATATTTTCGAAGTCGACAAAGTCACGATAAACATCGTTCGTTATACACATTATTGCACTTGTAAGAAGGCAGAGTAGCATTTATAAGAACGGCGGACAAATTATGTAAGATAATCTTCTAACATGTATAGGTATCTCAGATGTGGGTACCTATATAGTATTTTTCGCAAATTCTTTGAAAATAATATCGAATAGATCTCGTAGACGCATTGAATGTTGCAGTGCCCACTAACCCACTATTATCCCACTTCGTAGTTAACTTTTTTGTAATGACTTTTACAATGTGCATAGACAAGTAGACGAGCCATCTGATGGTAACCGCTCATCATCATCGATTTTCCAAAGATCCCTTGAAATTGTCAAACAGACAATCAGTCCACCACTTTTGAAACACATAATGGGAGTCATGACGCGAGTGTGGACGTGACTCACTTGCCGTAGGTGTCTCATTTCGTATGCGCAAGCATAACGCCTAGGAAATGCATTCGTGTAAGGCTGTAAGTACCTGCATTTATGTGAGTACTTGCTTGCAAAAAGGTAATTGATTGCTTTATTTTACATGCAATGACGGAAGCCTATCTTGTAGAGTTCTTTTCAAAATTGGTTCCCGCAAAACCTTTATTTACTTCTCCAACACATGCGTATTTGTTATTGAGAGAAAAAAAACTTTACGAACCGCGTTGTTTCCATGCAGATAAATAAAACCGTCCAACGGAAAAGTAGTGTCCCGTTTGTCATATCACTTTCAATTAACGGTAAATTTCACTACATCGACGTGACTATAAAGTAATTAAAACGGTCCGCTTTGACCGCATAGCGCATTTTTAACTGTAACCGTGGATCTCTCGGAAAATTGGCGGATGGCGAATTGGCGACCTTATCAAAACACGCCTTGTTCAAAGTTCGACGACCCCGCTTTTGATGCCCCATTCTGCCATCGAGTCAGTTGTATTTCAGGGGATATCGATTAGTTTCAGTATTAGCATTATGATCATTCATAATTTCATATTAAATATAATATCTACACTTATCTTAGAATAGAGAACCAGGAACTGCTTAATTTCTTGTTTTATTATTATCATTTATCATAAACATGCCACCATTTATGTGATTTACTTAGTACTAGACTGTTTAATGTGTTATAGCATTTAACGAATGCTATAACACATTAAACAGCTTTCATTTGTACAATTTGTGGAATCACCAGACAACTTAATGCAATGATAACTGCAAATAATTTAATGCAACTTGCGGAGGGTGATGACACCTCAATAGGCCTACCATTGGAACGAGTTTCGGTGACAGTCGTGTAATTTTATTGTTTCGTGAACCAGATCGAAATGCCAGAACAACCGTTAAGTGTGAACGTGCCGATAGCGGAAACGCCTGTAAGAATGTTGCTTTCATCAACATTGTTACCAGCAGCTCTGCAGTTGATTATGTGGATGGAGCTAAAAGACCAGCAAATACTGTTATATAACTAAATATTTCTAGAACGTTACAAGCAGCTTACTCAACGTACCTACTCTTTGTTTATGTTAGTCCTAAAGGTTTGCTGAGTTATCCAATAATTTTAGGTCAACATACCGCATACTGAAACGTAGCGTATAGGTTATTGCGAATTATTCATGTTATTGTTTTGTTTAGGGCGGTAATAGGTATTGTTTACACTTCTATGGGAGATAAATCAGTCTAGTTTCTAAGTTAGTTAGGTTTCCTGGTTATTCCAAATCTCCCATAGTAGACCTAAACTCAATGATATTTGTTATAATATTATAGTCTTAATATGCCTAAACTAGTCAAACAAACAATGAGCACTGTGACGAAATTGGTCAGCAAACCTAATAGAAAATGTTTTGGTTTCTTTAGCGCTGTAATTTAGGTCTCTGGTTGTATTTGCTTGTTTGAGTTTATGAGTTATTGCTATAGGCGGACGTGGTAATTATTAATCGACTCGTTTGCTCAGAGGTTTATCGCCTAAGTTGTTACTTTCGTATTATTAGGTCGCATTGCGCAGCGCAGTCGTCGCGAGGATTAGGAGTAGGTAGGCACACCTAACTACCTTTAGGCATGATCACATGACTCAATATTGTTGCTATGCTATTCAATTAAAGCAATTTAGGTCATGTGTAGTGTATATTGACACTTATATTAATTGAATTGATTATAATGAAGTGATAGTTAAAACAAATAAAATTTGGAAACATATCAAAGTAAACTACCTATATTGACACCAATTTCATTTGGAATTTTACTTGCAATGATAAAGTGCATTTAAATGTCAAGGTATGAGTAATACATGTTAATGATAATGACAACAAATAGGGCCCACATACCACAAAATATAACTCAAGTGCTAGTTTTCCAGAGAACAACAAACCGACATAACAGTTTGAAATAATAAAAGAACCTGTAGTAAATATTTACAATTCATAATTACGAGTTATCATTTACAGACAGATTAAAACTGCATGCTACGGAACGGACGCTACAGGCAATAATCATGGCAATTGCTTACAGCTGCAGTTCTCGGACTAATTTAAATGGCCGTAAAATTTTAAAGACAAACTGCGAATACTTGCCGGCACTCTATAATTAAACAGCTGCTCGTGAGTACGAATCGTGTATAAAGAGATCACTCTGTGACTTTTACAATCGCGGACCTCTTTATGGTAGACCGTAAATGAAGTTAAAGTTTTATCAAAGGTTTTAAGTATTATTAAAGAAAGGCCTTACCTACTCGTTGATTTCTTATAATTTAATTTTTATATGAAATATTCAGAAATCATGCAAACTAAAAGTCGTAGATATGCCTTCAATCATAACTTTATTACTTTTGTTTTAAACAATTACTAAATGAAAACTTACAGGTACGTAGCATAATATATAAACCGTTACTAAGTACTTATGAGTAATCCTACCGTAGATACGTACAGACAACAGCACATCAAGTGTAATACTTTGGAATTTTGACAGTTCTTATAATCTGCGTCGTAAGCGTTGAAATCGTACTGCAAGTGTTACCATTGATCTGCTGTCGACTGTACCATAAAACACGTACCTAATTAAAAATTGCTATTTTATTACCATTTCGATGAGCTGATTTGATTTTTGATGTACCTATTTCAATGCATAGTAGGTACCTCTACCTATCATAAATTGACTCAACCTCTAACTAAACGCTGTCAGCTGTTGTGACCGTAATGAGGGTAGCGCTCTAATGGCTTGGAAAACCATAGGTACCTGTATCTGTTCTATAGGCGGCTATAGGTAAACAATTGTTACTATACCTACCTGTAATTTACTGAATAAAATTTGAGGAATGATTGATTTTTTTATCATTAACACAATTTTCAAACAGTGACTAAGATTGGATAATTGTTTCATGTTTTCAATTAAGCATTATTGTTTGAAAACGATGAAATTAACTATCATACGAGTAGGTAGGCGAACTGCAGCATTTATGCGAAATTCCGAACCAACCAATGGAACTGCCGCGTTCTTCTTTATATTATCTTTAATTTTGTTAACCTAAGCGTACCATATATAAGTATATACATATTTATAAAAAAATAATGTTTTATATATATTCAATTTCATACCTCTACAAGTAGTTTGGAGTTGGTACTTAGGTACATCTGTAACTACACAGAAACGCAAGGTGAATGAAATTCAAATAACATTCTTGTAAGTTTTTTTTGCATCAATTCATTCATCGAGTTTATTGCCTCGCGTAATACATCACATTTTATGGCAGTAAATAAATAACAAACAGATTGTATTCTTAGGTTTCTTTGAAACAGACTAACGTTAAAAATAAAGGAAACACGTGATGAATTGTATTCAATACTTCTACTAATCCATACCTAGTGTTCTATAAGTATAGTTCAATGATCACAATTCTAAATAGATAAGCCGTCGATGAAATCTGAAGCTAGATTACAATACAGATATGGACATAGTGTTAATGAACTCACAAGGCCAAAGGCTTCTCGAGATATCTCTATAAAACCTTTTAGTTTTATGGATATCGATTCATTTTCATTCCGCAACAAAATAATTCGATATCGAATATCTTTACGACAATCGAGCGAGTGCCTATTTATATTATGGACGTAATGAGTTGAGTTTTAACATTTAAAACAATTCAGGTATCTCAGGATATGCACAGAGGAATAA
Organism: Tachystola acroxantha; assembly: GCA_963506565.1. NCBI lineage: Eukaryota > Metazoa > Arthropoda > Insecta > Lepidoptera > Oecophoridae > Tachystola > Tachystola acroxantha. Next base: position 5,447,382 of record OY735884.1, read on the forward strand.
AGAAAATGCCAATGCGTATTTTAACACTGGATTAAAATTACGTTATGAAAGAATAGCAAAATGGGTAGCGGAAAGTTTGGTTTCAACACGAAGAAGGACAAAGTGGATGCGGCTAGTTCTACCAAGAATGAGTTTAGTGTTAAAGACAAATGTCGCAAAATACAGAAGAAGTTAAAGAAGACTGACAAACAGAAGACTGAAGTAAATGAGAAGGAGAAGACTATTTGGTGGAATCAATGCAGCAGTTGTAAGTAATTTATAATAGTGAATTATTAAGTTTAAACAGTTAATAACTTATTAGATTGATATCCTGGTGTACTGAATATAGGTACTCTAGGTAGGTGATTAATTACTGTTGTCAACAAAAATAGCTTGATTATTTATGTACAGACAGCTCTTTAATGGATAAGTAACATACGTGGTGCATTAAATATTATACAGGGTATTATAATTCGAATCTAAACTATGTTTACTTCGAATTTGTATTTGTATTACGCATTATCCATGCTCGGTGAACAAATTAGAACATGATGACAAATTTCTTGCCGTGTGCAGGACTTGAACCTGCGACCTTGTCATTCCGTAACCGAATGACAAGTCACGGAATGACTTGAACCTGAGACCTTGTCATTCCGTGACATTTACATATTATATTCCGTTTCATTATGTTTACATCCAAAAATGCAATACCTACAAACTAAAATATAAGATAAAATTCAATAATAACAATTGTCTGAAAATAAAATAGAAATGCACGTACTAAATCTACACAGACTAGGTGTAAATCTAGAATTCTAGACTATAGTTACGGCCTGCACTGCACAGTCGGCAGCCTATCAGTGGCTAGGCAACACTAAAGGTACAATGTAAGTTCCTATGTGTTATGTTATACCATAAAAACCGTGTTACACATTAATATATACATTTTTATTTAATTTAATTAATGCTTTATAATAAAGAAGGTAGCCCTTGAAGGGCCGTGAGCTGTACTTGTTACGCTCTTTGAATCAACAATGAAGGGAAATTAGGACACCAAGGTTCCAACTTTTGAAATCAACCAGTACCTCCTGATATACAAGCGACAAGGTATCGAGGCCAGTACGGCCTTAAACGTTGCCTTCGTACTACATATGGGCCCTTCTAATGATTGAAATACTGATTTCGACATTGACTTTTGCGATTCGTATAACCCTGTCCCTAATCTCATAGAGAAGTTTATGTTGTCAATTCAATTCGAATACACTTTATTGTACATAAAATACACAACAATTACATAAACAAAAATACTAAACATAATGTAAGACTTTGTAATGAGTTTAACAATAAGGTGTTTTTAGAATCTGAACCAGTAACGATTTCACTATCGATGTAAGTATTTTCTCTTAAATCTTGTAAACATAGATGCAAAAGTATGTCAGTGGAAAGCGCGAGAGAATCCCGAGAAATCTATGCACTAATGCGAATGTCTGTCGTCGCCGGCAGCGCGGGCGCATACACTCCCCAGTTTCCACTTTCTAAACTAGCTAGACAAGCGACTTTATAGTTCAGGAACTGTTCGCTGCTTGGCGGCATGAAAGTTGTCCGTATTGACATTTCCTTAATCGTAGGGTCAGACTTACTTGTGTAAGTATATTCCAGGTACCTAACATACTACTGTATTATTTCTTATGTATAGTTTCTAGATTAATTTCTTCTATGATTGCTGGAGGGTTCTGGTATCACGAAAAGAGCAAAAAATCAATCGATTATGTTGTTTGAATGTCCCTGGAACTTGCGTAAATATGGATTGGATTTCCAATTTATTATAATCGAATCGATATTTTATACCTCAACTTCATTTCTTGCAATTCTTGTTATTCTGTGAGTATTATTAGCAATCAGGAAGTGCCGCAATCTCATAAGCATAAGCGTCAATCTTCGTTAATCATTCGATTGGCAGGACAGGACGGTAACAGGGGACCATTATTGATGAAAGCAGTCTGAAATATGAATATTTTGTTAAAGATTAAAATTGGCATCATCTATATAATTCCCCAGTCACCTATTAAATAAAGACTGTATTTGTATACGTATAGAAGTCGTAAATCACAATTTAAAGAATTGTAAATACAGAGTTCTACTTACTTATTATATTATATCATTTATTTAATATAGTGAATAACTTAATTAAATAATGTATATCATCTACGTACAATTGAATTAACTTCAGCTTTTAAAAATATATATATTCTTTGCTTCTACTCATGTATTACTTACGATTAGAAATACTAATCGATGATAACGCACGTGTAATGTTCTAGCTTTTGTAAATTATATTTACTACTTGTGCATCAAGAACAGGGACCAATATTAGATTGATGATGATTATTATAAGTAGCAGCACCTACGAGCTGAACACATATTTCTGGGGTATTTTGGTATACATCGGCAAGCGGCATCAGATCCGCCCGCGTTTGAAACAGCAATTATAAGTAGATACTAAGATAATGTTCTTGTTCACAGTGAGCGAAATCGACCAGTACCTATGGATGGTGGGAGGGTCGGCCGGTGCTTTGGCGCTGACTGGTGTAGCAGCCGCCTCTGCCTTCTACCTCAGCACGAGGCCAAAACCAGAGAAGCCTCTTGTCACACTCCACGAACAGAGCCTCCTTGAGACGGTAAGTTGATTATGTAAGCTAAAGACTGAGAATTGCCTATTCATGAAAACAGAACTTGACCTAGGTCCAATCGTGGATCATACTCGCTATGAAACAATCTATTTAAAGTTTGCATTTAGGTACTCAAATAGTGGCATGAAATGGGAAAACGTAGTCGGTACACTATATTTTTAAAGGCCTGAGACAATAATTGCTTTACGATGATGGCGGCGTTGACAACACATTCTTTTATTTTTATTGTGGTTCGTAAAAGGTTGATGGACGATAAAATGTTAATATAAATTAGGTCTTCAGACAAATCAATAACCTGTTATCGGGTATTGCTATTACATTACTAATAATAAGATTAGTCTGTGGTAATCAAGTAAGTAGGTGTTTGGTTGTGTTGTTGACATCTGAGATAATGACAAACTTTGCAGAATGCGTGTTTGCATAATAAATGCGTCATGTTCAGCAATGCACATGTATATTGTGACTGTGACCCTAATTCCTGTGGGCGGGCGATTCCAACCACATTTAATACCTACCAACACAATAATGTTAAATTGTTTAGATGCACCACAATATTATACAGAGATATTTACGATGAATTATAAATAGAAATGAAAACGATGAAGGAAACTCCTATATACCTCGGTATCAAAGCTCAAGTTGTCCAAATCCAAACTGCCGCCGCTCTCAGAGTTGGCAGAGCGCATCTTCGAGCGATATTTTTAACTCATTGTACCACTAGCAGCCCTGCCCGCTGCTCTCCTGTCAGTACCCGAACATCTTAAGCGAAAGTGACGAGACACTAGGACTTGGCTGCTTTAGTGTAATAAATCATATCTAAGCCAAGATCACCCGGAACAATCGTATCAAGGAAGGACTTTAAAATTTGGGCGCGAAAAGTTAAATTACTTTTTCAAGTGACAATGTTGAAGTTGCGCAAGAGTTCTTGATGTCCCTGGTGGACACTGAAATAAACAGTGTATTTTAATAAAGTGTTGGATAGAATTTTTTGTGAGAATGGCGTGCTGTGATTGCTGTATCGGAGTGTCCCCGATCCGACCTCCAATAAGCTTGAGCGATCAATCTGAATCCATTAAAGTGAGTACCGAACGTCGTAAAGAGAACCTACACCTAATGTAATGAAAGTACACATATTCGATTGACAATACTGCGTATTAAGGCCGGAAAAGGACAATATACTTTATAGATAATTTCCTTTATCGAATATTGTAAATATTTCAATAATTTCAAAGTTCTTCTTACCTAGTATGATACAAATGCTTCATCGTCATCATTCATCACAAGTTAATAGGTACTTTTTATAGGTGCTGAATAATATTGCATTATTAAAATGCAAATTTTAATATTTATTGAGCAATTGTTGCTACTACAAATTATCTACAAAGTAAGTAGGTATAATGTCAAACAAAACTTAATCAGTACTATCCTGGTAGAAGAATTGTTAATCGTTAATCACGTGTAGTATGTTAGTTGGCAGTGCTTCGTAGCATTTTGATTCGGTACATTGAGGCCCGTTGTCGAAGATAAATGTGTGACTGATTAGAAATAGAAACTTCACCATCTTCTAGATGTTTCTTCTATGAGTAACAAAATTTATTTACTATATAGGTTCATTAATCGCAAATATAATGTAGATTTGCGGTGATTAAATTCAGACTTGTTCCAGAAGCTATTGCTAATATAGCCATAAACTGTAGTTCGAAAGAGTTACTCTCTTATTATTAACATGATGTATATTGGTAGGTTTAATAATGACAATTCATCGGAATATCAATAAAATGAAGAGTAGTATCACAATCTGTGCAAATATAGATATTATTGTTGAATTTATTCATAAATTAGCTTAAAATGTTCACAAGGTTTTGACAGTATCCGACTAATATCAGTTCTACGTCTGTTTTATTTTATTCTTTATTTCAATTCAATAATTATAATATTTATCCGAATGCGATTAAAACAGTGGTACCTACCTGTCTCTATTTTATTTATTGCATGTATCCCGGTTTCGGAGCTGTCTTAAAACAACCACAACACAATAAAATATTCACCGCTACTACATAAAACTTTTATAGCTTGACGTACCTAACTACTCGTATTTACTAAGTCAATTAATAGTACCGATGAATCGAATTTTTATTATGTAGATATAGCTAGTTTCCGCAATAAACATTATATTATAATATTAAAAGCACCTCTTGGTCGAAATGTTCGCCTATCAATTTTAACACTGTGTAAATCCTGACATCAGTAATTTGTGACTTTAACGCAACTCATAGCATTCATTGGTAATGGTCTAAATAAAATATCTCATAAATATAGATTAGACGGAGACAAAATATTTATGATCCAGCGAAAAACTAAAAATATCTGCCTCTCTGAATGAGTTTTAAAAAGGGCGGCATTAATGACTTTCTCGTGAACGTTTTTCAGATTTTTTGGCATACAATACTGAGTCACGAGACTCGATTGAAAAAATAAAACTTACAAAAAATAATTCGTGTATAATTTTGAACTCGACATTTGAAGACGAAATTAAGTACCTACCAGGGTGTTCATTAATGTTCACTTAATGGAGTGAGATAGGTACTCCAGTTCACATAATGGAGTGACAGACTATCGTGTACGAGTAATCTATGTTTTGGTTTGCTTGCATGTCCATAAATATGGTAAATGCATTTAGTTGGACGGAATGTTTATCGTTGGTCAATATTATTATCTAAACACACTGTAAAGCCCGTGGTTATTCGACATCATGGCGCGTATTCATAAACGTGATTCAAAGTTATACCACCTTCCTGAAATGTGAAACAGACAACAACATGGTTTAATTAAACTGAGGTTTAACATGAATGAATAACAGCACAGTTTCTAAGATCTGGAATACACGGTAATACTATATATATAAAAATATTATATTATTATAGTAAGTATTTATTTGCACAAGTCTTAGAAATTTTTTTTTAACTTTCGAATTGCCTGTGGTTTGTTTCGAACTTATGGAATGGCATACATACAATGAAGTGACTGCATGTCGATAGTTCATATTACGTAGGACAGCAAAACAAACATGTGCTTATCTTAGTAAAGAACAAAATATTAAATACACACACGTCTTAGTTGGCTAAAGTTGCAAAGCTGAAGTGCATATTCTGAAGAAATTGAACAATCTTTCCATATTACTGATTTGAAATTCAACTACCCCAACTGACTCAAATACCAGAAACTTCCACCACATTGAAAGATCTGCGAATGCGCCGCAGGTTCATTTCATAATCTGTGTTTTTGCTGATACATAATATACTTAATAAATAAATGATACATAATGTAGGTATATTATAAGTTGCATCTACGTTTATTTTGATATAATATTTTTACTATGTTGTATGCATTATATTTTGTACACCTTACATTACATTTTTCCTAGTAAAAATGAGAATAGCATCATGTACTAGGCTGTTCACAAAATTCTTTGGATGAGATGAATTCGTACACGTCAACAAAATTCTTTAGAACATGAATTCGTAGACGTCACGAAGACACTGCAATGTTCACCTGCTAAGTATCTTGGTGACAACAATTTACTTCCGAGTAAGGAAGGGCGTCACCTCGTGACATATGAGTATTCTGATACGGTGCCAAAATATCATGTCACACATACTAATAAGTGTTGATGAATAGCACGTGCCATTGTTGTTTGGTTGTAATTTAGTAACAATGTGATTCGTCGTTAGTGTCAGCCAATTATGAGAAATGGTGATAATAATGTAATGGATGCGCATTAGGTCTAATTCAGTTCGGGCAATTCGTCCCAGTCCAAAACTTTTCCTTTGCTCAAGCTAATATCACTTAACTGGGTGAGACCAACAAACTCCTAGAAAATTTCATTGGTGCGTATCGTCCCAGTATCTAAACTAATGGGGCAACTGAGCGTATTAGCGATTTAGAAAAGGGGGCAACTCGTCCCGCATCCCAGTTTGGCAGTTATGACCGCATTTGTGTGATGTGTACAATATGTGTGATGGATACAAAATGCCGAGAATCTGGTTGCGAGGCGCACCTTGAGAGAGGTCCTACGTCCAGCAGTTGACAGATACAGACTGATGATTATGACGCATAAAATATCCATTAGGTTTCAAGTGTGTTACTCTAAATAATAATATATATATATATATATATACCCTGGCCTGAACTATAACAGCCTTCCAAAATACATAAACTCCTAACCGAAAAGTTTATGTAATTTTCAATAGCGTGAACTGTTTAGGTGCCTAACCAAGAATGAGTTTACGGAAATATTTGCCAGCCAACGTGTCCACAATGTCAAGTATTTCAAAGACGCCATATATTTTTAGTTGCCAAGAGTCTTCCGCCGTGGCGTTATCCAGAGTCGGCCTTCTCAGGGTTATCCTACGAGATTAATATGTTAACAGATTGCTGGAAGGAATCATTGGAGTTACATTATGTAGATATAATACCCAGATGTTACTCGTTTATTAGGTATCTACCTTAGTAACATCAAAAACATTGTAGGTAACCTGATCGGTAATCAAAAGTTATTGTAAATTTATAACAGTCACTAGTCTAGACTAATCTCCAACCAAAGCAAAAATATAATAACATTGATTTTGATTACAACATCGATCAAGTTATGATTCCGAAATATTCATATGGAGCGCCTCTTTTGCATACCTAGCAGTAAATTCTAATAGAGATTTGAAAATTCTCCTGGTTCAGTTTTCCAACATCTCGAATCTTCAAAGTCAAGTTTAAAGTAAAGCTATATATTTACAGATGTCTAGTGTAAACATAAATAGATTGGACAAATTAATATGGTGTCACAAAAGTTTTACTAAAAATACGACGACGACGTCGCATCCGCACAATTTTGCTTGGCGTCGTAGTGGCCACCAATTTTCTCTCAACCTTGTGCACTAAATTCAGTATCATATTGCCTGATGTTGTCCACATGTTGTTTTTCGTTATTATTGCGTTTTAATAGAGCACAATCATTATTGTGGAATAACAACTATTTCCATCTTGTCTTCACAAATATTATTATCGTGATGTGATGGCAGTAAGGGAAATTGTTCATGCTATTCAAGTTACCTACTTTGTTTTATATTGTACGTTAGGTACATAAACTAATTACCAACATTTGAAAATATACCTACTCTAGGTAGGTACATACAACAGCAGATCAATGGTAATACTTGCAGCACGATTTCAACTCCTATGACGCAGATAATAAGAACGGTCCAAGCTGTTAGCTGTACTATATGTGTATACTTAGATACTAATAGTACAATAATTTATGTTTCTATCAGCTGCGTAGCAATCTCTTTATTTATCATTCATACTAAACCTTCTGAGAACTAGGTACCTACTACTAGAAAGAGCGACAATGTCTACAGTTGAACGACCTCATAACCCACAAAGCTCTGTGTGTTTACTTCGACCATTATCTTAATGACATAACATTTCATGCTGTATCAATTTGCTTGCCGAAATGTTTTGCCTCTTTCTCACAAGTGACTTTGACCCGTTCTTTGTTCCATTTATCGTTGTGCCAAGTATTATAATATACCGTAATGTGTAAGAGTGCTTCATACTTACAAGATTCGAGTTTAGTAGGTCAAATATGTCATTAGGTTAACGGAGAGTTATTTGCATATTCTCTTAGCGAGTTGGTGTGGTTTCGACGATGGTATGCAGTTTGGCTGCTATTGTGTTTAGGGCCAGTAGATTTATAGAACATTACAGTGGGATAATGTTTTGTTCGACACAAGTAATAGGTTATGAGTAACGTAGGCACTTTACTCATAACCTATTACTTGTGTCATATTATCCATACATTGTTAGCTGTCTTTAATGAGATTACAACTGATTAGTTTCCCTTAGGTTGTGAGGTTTCATTCAACACAATGACCCTAGCTACATGACAGGAAACCTATTTTACTCTACGACTATTAACAAATCAATAATAAATTAAACATTTCTCGTTTACCTCTTTTCAGGGGCCTGAGATGGTACGTGTGTCCAAGTTCTACAAAGACGCGAAGAATGGTCGCTACCTTCGGTTTCTCCACGAAGATACACGCACACTCTATGAAACTTTCCGCAGAGGTGTAAAAGAATCAAGTAAGATCATTTCCATGTAACCTTTTAAATCAAGCCTATCAGTTGCCCAGCGACTTAATCTAGAAAAACTTGCACAATGCAATACGCACAGACAGATACTCAGATTGCAAACTTTGCTGTCCCGCAGGTGTATTATTAAGGGCATTTATTGTCTATCGCCTGCAGTAAAGACGAGAAAATTACTCACACACAATCGTTCAGCCAGGAGTGCCTCAAGGCACAATTCTAGGGCCCACCTCATTTCCTTCCCCATTTCCGCTCGTTAACGATAAGTACGATAATTCTAGTATATTACAAAATAATGTTAACATGGTCTCTCAACCTGACTGGTTACCAGGTTACTTACATTACAGTTAACATAATTTATGCCGGTTGAATAGTTATTGCCTCTTTTTTGGTTTTGTTTCTTTTGACTAGGCACATAGGTAACTCTCTTACTAGGAAAAATATACTTGCGACCCGTGAAAAAATCATTATGTTGAATGGAGCGCGATATTATATGGCAAAACTGTCGATTCATTTACAGATAATGGCAATTGCCTTGGTTGGCGCGAGAGTCCAAACAAGCCGTATATTTGGCAGACCTACAACGAGACCCTTCTACGTGCGAAGAATTTCGGATCTGGCCTTATATGTCAAGGGCTCGCCCCAGGTCAAAACACTTTTGTGGGTGAGTTGCATATTTTGTTAATAATAGATATTATTGTATGTATGTGACTATGTTGATGATTGTTTGAGAATAAGAAACGACATGGGATACCAAGCATATCCAGGTATAATGCTTCATAATGGGATTTGATTGTATAACGAGGACTTAGGATTAACGTCATTGATGTTTCAATATTCACTATACGGGGTATATTGAAATTCGATATTCACTATACAGGGTTTGACGTATTATAATAAGGCGGAGGGAATTCAGTACCGATAACTGCACAGATTTTATTCTACGCCTTTTCAAATAAATAAAAATTTTGAATAATTTATCATACAAATCGGTCAACTTATCAGCACAAAATGCATGAAATGTGCAAAAAAAATCTCGAAAGTTGAAAAGTCCTACAACAAAAGTTGTTCAGGTTTCGTTATTGAACACCTTCTCACCATTTTTGGCTTACTATACCTTTTACGTTACATAATATATAACTATGATGTTTCTTTTGGAGTTCTCATAGAGTAGGTATTCATACTTCACTTCATAGAGAGTGCGATATGTTACGAATGTTTTTGTACTCAGAGAGCAATGCCCCTATTGATGGTAATCTAAGATCATTGAATATAATCTTTTAATGCAATCTCTTTCAGGTATTTATTCACAAAACTGCCCAGAATGGATCATGACAGAACAAGCCGCCTACTGCTATTCAATGGTCATTGTACCATTGTACGACACACTAGGAGCCAATGCATGTGCCTTTATTGTTAATCAAAGTACGTATCCGAGGACGTTTCTGTTTAAATATGTAGTACCTACCTTATTATATCCTGTTTATAAGCTTTATATGGCTGCTGATTAATTTATTTCTGAAGGTATTCCATTTCTTTATTACCTTCTTTCTTTTTTCTAGATCTCCCATTACTAAAAATAAAAAATAGAGATCTATTTGAACATAGTTCAACATATACGCTTACGAATATAACTATAGCTTTGTATCCACTCGCTGAGTAAGCTAAGCAACTATTGATTGAGAAGGAATATTATATGATATTTGTATTCTTAACTAAACTGGGCCTTTTTATTGTTTTCAGCTGAAATGACAGTAGTTGTATGTGAAGACGACAAAAAAGCTAACCTCCTTCTGGACCAATCGCCACGGTGTCTGAGGAAACTGGTCACTATCAAGGAGGTGTCTCCGTCGACGCACCAAAGAGCGAGGAGTCGCGGTGTCGAGATCATCAAATTCACTGATGTCGAAGTTCAAGGTGCCCAGAAGGATCATCCTTGCATCGTAAGTGTTTATCTTTGAGTTTACAGATAGTTTAAAACTTTAAATAATACGGAATATAACAACAGTTAGGTATCCTGAATTTTCGTAGCATTTTTAAAATGTCAAAGGCATGCTATGTTTTTTGCTTTTTACTTTCGATTACTAATCACACTTCACTGTCTATAGATATGAATAAAACACTGAAATCCAGCATAGATTTTGGTTTTCTGTATCGCATCCACTTCAGACAGAATAATATTTTATAACTTGATGAAGCTACTGTCCTTTATAGCATTACTTATTGTGCCAAACTTTGCGCTACAATTCACTTCACAAAACATTTTATCTTGTCTTTAGCAATGTTTAATTTTATCGTATATTCATTGCAGCCACCAAAACCAGATAGTCTTTGCACTATCTGCTATACATCCGGCACGACGGGTATGCCGAAAGGCGTGATGCTGACACACGAGAACGTAGTGGCGTCCATGTGCAGTGTGACCATGCAACTCGGCGAACACAGACCAGCGAAGACTGACGTCATGATCTCCTTCCTGCCACTCGCTCACATGCTGGAACGGTGTTGTGAGGTACTTATGTGCTTTTAAATATTACTAAGCTAGGGATATCGATTGACGGAACATGGGATGGCGCCTGGTCACCGTCGCCTACAGACACTTGCAACTGCACTTTTTATTCTGGTAAAACGAAACGCTCAGGGAAAACTTCGACTAAGTGCCATATAAATAAGATCGGAAATTAAGTTAGCGGAGAGCATACCGAAGTGGGTGGACCAAGTTCAAGAGAGTGGGAATGGAAATAGGTGTATGATTGTGCCGCATAAACAGACATTAGAACATAAGAGTGAAGTGAATGTATCTATCTACTATTTAACGGTTACAAGCCGTGTGTTAGCGCAATTCCTCGTGGTGGTACTATTTTGGCCTACACCGGTATGGCCATGAGGAAGATCTATTATTATTATTATTTATAAATTGCATATAACCATTACAGTACTATCTACCAGAAATTTGAAATGTCCCTTATTCTATGCATATAAATCTACTTCTTAATTTTAGATTTCTTACGTATTTTTCCAGAATGCTCTCTATATGGTAGGCGGAGCTGTTGGTTTCTACAGCGGTGACATACGACGATTGGCTGATGATTTGAGTGCTTTGAAGCCTACAATGATGCCGGCTGTGCCTCGACTGTTAAATAGATTATACGACAAAGCACAGTCTGAAATATCTAATTCGAAGCTAAAGAAGCTGCTGTTCAATATGGCGTTATCGGCCAAAGAGTCGGAGTTAAAAAGGTATGCTAGATTCTATGATTTCAATAACTTTCATCTTTGTGGGTTTGGTTACGTTACGACTCACTGCCATGTTTAGTAATTTCGCCATCGATCATCGGTCGGTGAAGGGAGGCCTTCTCGACTCGTCTTTCCAGACAACAACGGTACCTAGAAAATATTTAAATGACATTTTTAGTCACTGACGAAGCAATATTTAATTCTAAGTCTTGTCTCAGATTGTAGGGATTATTTCATGTTGCGTTTGATTAAACACTTAAGATTATTATTATTGCAGGGGTATTGTTCGTGGAGATTCCATCTGGGATAAGTTGGTGTTCCGCAAGTTGCGTGATGGCATGGGCGGCAGACTGCGCATCATGGTAGTCGGGTCAGCACCTCTCGCCGGCAACGTGCTCACATTCGCGCGATGCGCTCTTGGCTGTCTGGTAAGCTTGGATGTTGGTTACTTCAAGTAGCATTACTTCATTTATTAAACAATTTGATTGTTTCTTGCATATACTGTCTTATTTTAAATGAAGGTAGCTCTCATAGAAAATAGTGTGCCACGGAATAACGAGGTTCTTGGTTCGAATCCCAGTCGTAACGAAAATTGAAAAAAAAATCGTTCATTTAATGTTTTGATTATTAAAGTTCAGTTCAGTAATGTACATATAAATACCGATCTAAATATCAGATCAATAAATCTATTTGTTTATAGCTCATAAATATTTCATCGGCAAATTCGAATCCAGAAGCAAATAATATAAACAAGGGGGACTACAACGCGGATCGCTTTATATTTTAAGATCTACTTCATTTTCAAAACAAACATCCGTGAAAATATTTCCATTCAAAATATTTGAGTGCTTCTTGAAGGTTGACTAATAATGTTGTCTGAAATATTCCAGCATCTTCATTGGTTTCCGTATAAATTTATAACGATAGATATTACTTTTCGAGGTCAACTAAAACGAGTTCACTTGTTTTAAATCAGTAAATGGGTAGACCAGGGGTAGAGTACATAATGCATCAACCTATGGTTATAGTGTCGATTTATAAAACAATATATACGATTTATAAAAAACTTGAGATATGTGATTATTTGGTTAAATGAAGAGTAGAATGGTCTAAAATATTTTAGGACTATAAAATCGATTGACTTTTGAATGTTTTTGATCATCAGATCGTGGAGGGATACGGTCAGACGGAGTGCACTGCGCCGGTGACTCTAACAGTTCAGGGCGATCACGTTCCTGAACATGTCGGGCCTCCCCTCGCTTGTTGCAAAGTGAAGGTATGTGTGCCTATTGTTTATGTTTCGTGACTTACCTTAGTCTAAGTAGTACAATACCAAACTTAAGACCGGCCACTTTATTTCGGATGGATGGATATATGTTATTTTTACCAAATATGCCACTGTATACATCATTATATAGCATCTCCACCTAACAGTAGTTTTTATTCACATCACTCTATTGCTTCTACCACTATCACACGACATACATAAACCGAAGCCCAAATCAAGTGTCTTATTTTGTAAACAAAAACTACCCTTCCCTACTATTTTCTGTGATTATTACATAGTTATTTTCACATTATTAGATCGGATCACTTTATTTTCACAATGATGAACAGGTTAACTCAATCATTTCTTTCCGTTACATCACAACAAGGTAATTAGACGATCATTTTCGTTTACAAAATAAGACACTTGATTTGGGCCGTGGTATACCTGACATCGTGTGTAATACCTATCTGCTGGCCTTTGCACAATCGAAAATACATAAACCTAGGCCGTATTGTCAACGCGTAGGGTATCCGTACGTTACATCTGGTGTGGCATGTAGGTACTAACCTACTGCACATTTATGACACACGTGGTATACTTTTATGTTGTAGTTTTTTTTAACTTATTTTTTATTTTATAGCTTGTGGATGCGCCCGAAATGGAGTACTACGCGGCGCAGGGTCAAGGAGAGGTATGCGTGCAAGGAGCGAACGTGTTCAAAGGCTACTTCAAGGAGCCTGACAAAACCAAGGAAGTCATCGACAACGATGGCTGGCACCACACAGGGGATATCGGCAAATGGTTACCCGTGAGTATACGATCATTATTACGGATCTGAGGTGTATTTCATAATACTGGCAGACAATGAACTGTTGTTTTTGGAATTTTTAACCTTGTAAAATAACGTAGTTGCATAATCAAAAAAAAAAACGACGCGTCTTTAAATATTTTTGTGAAATCTATCTGGATGATATCATGTCAGTATCTAAGGTTATTTTTCCTTAATTTCAGAACGGCACCCTGAAAATCATTGACAGAAGAAAACACATCTTCAAACTGTCGCAAGGCGAATACATAGTTCCTGAGAAAATAGAAAACATTTACATAAGAAGTCAATACGTCGAGCAAGTGTTTGTGCATGGTGAATCTTTGAAGGTAAATATAACTAGCGGACTTAGAGAAGTGCAGAGCAAAATACTCAATGCAGTAAGCTGCATTTTAGGTTAGGAAAATATTTCTAACATACCCACATTATTTATTTTTAGATAAATGTCGCATAAACATTTATTATTATCTGTCTAGAAGTGGAAATGAAATGGAGCCATTCTTGTATTGAATGGAACCGTTAAGGTTTCTTTGTAAGCATGATTTGAGCCGTAGTGTTCATCGTAGCCTACAGGCACTTTCACTGCCGGCCTTAAATAACTTCTAGTTCACGTTTCTTTTGAAACCCTCATAACCTGCGAACAAATTTTATATAAAAACTTCTTCAAAATCACTATGGAGATGGAGTATGTCGTAATTATCCGATTTATCAGAAATTTTCATTGGAATTTCTTCAACTATTACACGTGTGGTTTCGTGTCGTTCGTTGCAGTCATGCGTGGTAGCAGTAGTCGTGCCCGACGTGGACGTCGTGAAGTGCTGGGCCCAGGAGACTGGTATCAAAGGGACATTGTCGGCGCTCTGCGAGAACGAGAAGGTCAAGAAGATCATTATGGACGACATGCTGCAGTGGGGCAAGAGTGCTGGCCTGAAGACCTTTGAACAAGTAAGCTTTTAAACTTTCAGTAGCATGAAATATTCTGAAACGAGAAATGACTTGAAATATTTGAATATAAAAGACAATAAAATTTTATAATAATATTACATACCTACATATTAGATTGCATTTATTTATTTCAAAATGTGATTTTTTTTTCAAAATACACATTGGTAACCTGATCGCTAGTTTGGAATTAATAAAATATGAATAGGTAATTTATAAGTATATTCAGACGCATAGTTTTATATCTTTGATGACATTCTAATTGTTTCTTAGAAAACTTGCTATATTATCATACCTACATAATGCAGCATTCCTTGTGGTTGAATTAGGAAACATAACAAATGCCAATCCCATACATTTTTTCTTTCTATTCTTTTAGAGTTGAACGAAAGTAAAGGTCACTTGACTAGGCCCTCAGATCTTGACATGCCTCATTTTCTCCATTCGTCGCCGTTTATCCATAGTTACTCTTTGTCTTAAACATACATATTTCTTGTCTCCAGATCAAAGATGTCTACTTGCACCCGGATCCATTCTCAGTCCAGAACGGCCTACTGACCCCCACGATGAAGGCGAAGAGACCAGAAATTAGGAACTACTTCAAACCCCAAATAGAGGACATGTACAAACAGCTCGAATAACAATAGTTTACGCTTTGAACTACTAGTTTTAGGCAAAATTTGTATAATATAAAAAACACACTTATGAACGAGTGAGAGTGAAGCAATGGCTTGATAAATCCTAAATTGTTTTATTAAGATAGACTTTGCTACAGAAATAGGCTCTCCTAAATAAACTCTGTCTTAATAAAACAATAAGGTCTTAAAGCTTTAGACTAAACAGTGACGTATGACGTCGTTACTCTTTTTTTATAATTGTAATCCTATCACAGTACAATGGTCTTTATAATTTAGTCACTTTTCACCTTGCTAACTAAACGCTAAAGTACTTCGGAGGAATATATTTCAATATAAAGGATTCGACGAAAAATAAATTAAAAACGCTTTTGACACAATTTGTACATTGATACATTTGTAATCAAAATGTAGTGACGTAAAACTATGTATAAAACACAACTATACATAAGTGAATAAATAAATAAAATATAGTTATTCGTTAAAGGTAGCTTTCACACAATGGCAATAAAATTAAGGAACATTTAGTTTCTTGCGCAGTCAATTAATCTATAACTTTCAGAAAATTGCATTTTGGCACTTGTGTACCTACTAATCTATCTATGTAAGTTTATATGTAGTTGCGTAAAACCGGTATAGCCATTGAATTAACTATAACTTTTTATTTAACTACGAATACGACGATAACTAAGATCCATATTGTTAGTTTGTTTTTAGTGTTTTATGATTGGGGAGTCATACCTCCACGCTATCCCCTCCAGTATGCTATTGGTTATACATTATGCATACTGTTTCTAGGATAAGATCACATTAACAGAAGTAACTACTGTATACTTGTAAAAACTTAAAATTAAATGCAGTGATGCTAAACATAACTATTATACCAACAATGTTGATAGTTGTTTTTATGTAAACTTGACAAAGTAAACTGGATTTTTCGAATTCCTCGAACGATGGTTGCAAATAAAACGTATCGTATAAAGTATGGGTTAATATTTATCGTTGAGGGCTCCCTAAATAATTTTGAAAATAAGCAGTGGAACTGCCAGTAATATAAGGTAACATTTCGCATGTGGTATAAGTATATATTACAATGATAAATACACTTTTCTAAGAAATACCGTACAATAATAGTTGTAGGCAAAATATGGAAGTAATATGTTTTACAAGACACCGGGGGGTAAAAGAATTGTAGAAAGCGTGATTTGTAAATCGAAACATCTCCATTCAGAAACAATGCGTAGTAGGTACTGAACACCTACCAACATTCATAACTACCCAATTAAAATATAACATAAGTAACATAGTAATGCGGAAAATACGGAGAATAGTTACTTATTTTTATTTTGTAGTCAAATTGTGTACTAATTGAACACTAAAAATTATTAAAGTAAGTATGCTGCAGAGGAATCTAGATTCACCTTAAGCAAACGAACGCCCTAGTTTTAATGACTTAAAACAAAACCGGTCACATTTAAAAAAAAACAATGTATAATTTTTCTCTAATTTAATGTAGTTTAAGTAGTAAATATTCGTATTTGTGCCGTGCCTTCTACCTGAAATGGTTTTGTATATGAAGTAAATTAATATCGTTTAACATACTTACTACAATATTAATTTTAAGCCAAGAAATAAATTTAAATTACTTACTACGTGCAAGTCAAATTTTATAATTAGGTACACTTTTTCCTTTTCTAACTTAGTGCGGAATTGAGTTATTTATAATGCAAATACGAGGGCGAATCTCCGTTATAATATCTCCGTTATATTGTACTTATGAATTTGTGAGTGTTACACGATGATAATATTCAATTATGTGAACTGTTTTAAAAGAACTACTTACTTAAGATGCTGTCCTGACATTTTCTTTGAACGTTTGTTCATTAATTTGGCTCTAATATTTCCTCTTTTTTTATATGGCTTTCCTGAATTTAGGTTGTATAAACCTTGGGATTTTTCCAATGTAAGAGGGAATATAATTTTCTAGACTGTTATATTATGGGCTTCAACTTCCCTTACGGTTTAGTCCGGTACAAATAGTGTCTTTACCCCAGGATTCGCAGATAATCTACGGTCAAGTGTAAAATCCTATAGAGTCTAGAATCTATTCAACTTCTGCTATAGGTAGGTACACATACTAACTGGAATGGGCAATCAGTATGTCTTATCGATGTGCTCTCAATCTTCATTGCAATGATGTCAGCGCCTCTATGTAGACGTTCCTTGTTCTTTTAGACATTGGAACTCCAATTTATACCTAAGTAGTTCTTAAAAACAGTTCATCTCATAATAACTGCATTGCAAGATAAACTATCGCACTGTGTAGTGTATTTATTTATAATTTTGTATTACTTAAATGTGTAACCATATTATGACGATTCAAAGCTTTGAGAGACCGTTACGGATTCATGATGTTCAAACCTAAATTTTGTTGTTATTGGTGCAAGTTTACTACGATAATTTATTTTTAAATAAAATTTTGAAAATATTTTTTTCTGCATTTTATTTATTGTTCCTGTTCATAAAAAGTAGTGATTGCCTGAATTAAATATTACAGCAGATCAATGGTAACACTTGCAGTACGATTTCAAGTCTTACGACGCAAATAATAAGAACTGTCAAAAGTAAAAAGTGTTACCATTGATCTGCTGTTGACTGTACCTAACTCTACCTCGGTAAAATCAATGCTAAATCAATTTTATTACGGTATGTCTATAGATAGACTGTCCGTAATATGCTGTAGAGACAACAACGCAAAACATTACCATCCTTTCGGCAGTCAGGTAATAAGATAATAAAACGGCCAAGAAACGCAAAATATATATAATTTCAAAGAGGAAAACTCACGAAGGTCTCAGTGACCCTCGCGGCGAGTCGTACTATGATAATGGCAGCTATTTTCGTATCGTGATTCACGCAACATCGTGCGACAACGGCAAACTATTCGTGAACGCGATCATCTGTCCTAAGTATGTGCCTAACCTACCTACGGATTTAATCCGGCGACAGTCATAGGCCTCGGAGACAATTTTGGGTTCGAATTATGTGAGCTTACCACTTAAAAATTTCATAGAATTTTGCTAAGTATATTTCTTTGTAATAAGTAGTAGGTATGTATCTGAATCTCTGCCTTAGCGCCTGGAAACATTTCTTGATTCAGAGTGGACACCAGTGTGACGAAATATAGGTAGGTACATAATATAGATACTCAAAGATTTAAATCGAGATGGGCCTGTGCCATACATCGGTCGTGCGCAGTCGAAATGCATGAATTTCAAACATATCGACAAGTCCGGCCGTTAACCGAAGTTTGAAATTCACAGACTACGGTAGCGCGATCGTTGTATCACGGGTTCATCTAATCATTAAATTTTGGCATATACCTACCCACAGAGAGAGCCATTAAGGGCCTTCCATGAGCCAACTAGCGCCGCCAAAATTAATAATTTGTAAGATATTATTTTTCAAAGATTCGCGGCGCTAGTTGGCTCATGGAAGGCCCTTAAGGTATGCTAGTTTAGACCTAACATCTATAGAGATTTCCTAAATACTAAATGTACACACTTTATTAACAAAATGACATTTATTTAAAAAGGGAATTAGTGCTTTGAGCTCCCGGAAATTAAACAAACATTGCAGCCATCATGGTCATTTGTCACGAAAAGTTAGGTACATTTTATTGCATAATTTGGTAAACCTTTTTGCCTGTTATAAAAATGCAATGTGTTGATATTCCATCTATAGCGTCTATAGCGTTGTTTATACGATTCGTGTTTTATAAGTGTGTAGTATAAACTCGATATTATTAGACCACTTAACTCTTGTCTACTCCTACGCACCTCATAAAATCGCCAACGCGGACTGGCAGGTCACTGGCTTTATTTTGCCGACTTCAAGAAATGTGCTTCTTAAATAATACCTAATATTATAGAACTACGTAGGTACTGGTAAAATATATACGTACCTATTCATTTGTAATACCCAAAAAAATATTATACCTATCTATAAAATCTAAAATTGCAAGATTTTGATGCATTAAAAAGTTAATTATTATTAAAAACACCACCTAGCGTCGAGTAGCGATACTAAAACCAACAAGAGTAATGTAACATTTGCGATTTTTAGTCTCGGACCGCATTATGCATAGGTAATAAAAACAAAATTAAATAAATATAATTATGTGTGTACACAGTTGAGATCGATTTATTTATTACTTGCTTCCAAAGTAAGCAAACACTAAAACTACTGCATTGATTCAAATATGTTTGCACTGCGCCGCCGTCTACGATTTACATAGTTTTACAAGTTTGAAAAAATATAAATTCAAATATCAAATCAATCCAATAGTGAACACAATAGTAGTATTTACTAACCTAACCCACCTATGTACCTATAGCGTTATTGTAACTTATGTTTTGTTGGCAATATAATGTACCTATATACATACTACCTATTAGCATTGCTAGATAGGTACGAGTACCTATCTAGCAAATAATATAACTTACCTATGAATCTAAAATGCGAAACTAATGGTATGTAGTTCGACTGCGCATTCATTAATATTCACAACACAGCGCATTTTTATTTATACATTAAAATACCGCTTATCGGCGCATCATGCCGGAGTATACTGTGTTTCTGTTTAGTTGCCATACGGGCGGCATAGTAGAAGCCCGTATACATTCTTGTGAGTGCTGCCCTCTACCGAACGCTGCCCTGCCTGCCGGTTCTGTCTCCAGTGACCTTGGCGCATCGCCGCGTACCGTTCATTGGCCGCAAAGCCAAGACGAGTTACGCTCTTCTGCTTACTTCACTCCCTAAACTATGCTATTCGGGCAAATCCTCCAACGCACTGGAATTGTTTCCGAGAGTCCCTGCCCGCGCTAGCAGGTGGCGACACGCCGCGCTGCACCTGTCAAAACGATGTGACGTTAACA
Organism: Tachystola acroxantha; assembly: GCA_963506565.1. Classification (NCBI taxonomy): domain Eukaryota; kingdom Metazoa; phylum Arthropoda; class Insecta; order Lepidoptera; family Oecophoridae; genus Tachystola; species Tachystola acroxantha. Next base: position 5,468,042 of record OY735884.1, read on the forward strand.
TACAGACGTGTTCATAACCTTACTGTGTAACTTTTAATCCTTTTTTTGTGGAAAACATTAAGTTTGATAAGATGTGGAAGCCGTTTCGAAATGGATTCGGTAAGTTTACATTGTTAATTAACTTCCAGGTTATGTAATTTAGTGCTGTTTACCGGCTTTGCTAAACAGTGATAATAACGTTTGATAGTCATTTACATTACAGCAGACAAAGACGTGATCTCCGTGAATTCTAAAAATAGCGCGCAATGTAATGGCGGTTAATCAGCAGTTTACTCGTGGTTCAAGCCCTATACTCGGCTATCACATCACACAATGTTTGTTGTCATCAACATACATGAGTTGACACCACAACTTGACTAATATATTATGTTTAACTACGTATTTATTTCCATTAAACTACGCACTTAATGTAAACCGCTATAAAACAGGAATTAATTTTAAGAACGATGACTTAAATAATAGTGATTTAGAATTCATCAGAGAAGCTACACGCTTACTATGCAACGATCAACATTATTCTAAGATACCTAAATACTGTTATTGAAAGAATAGCATAAACTTTCCAATAAGATGATAAAGGTATCATACTAACACCTCGCTAGGTAGGTACATATTTCTATTCAAAAATATACCTACAGAGGCACAAGGATAATTTTGCAGAAACAAAGTGCTTATTAACAAGCCAAACATAGGTAATGATTATCTGCGATAACGTACACGAAAAAAACAACTAAGTATTTTTTAGATACCATTGGCTTCCAGATCAAGGTTTCATTCATATTTTTGTAATGTAGGTATTGATAATTATACGTAAGTTCAGATACGTACTAGATAATAAAATTAAATCCAATACCCACTTCGTATCAAAATAAATACTTACAGGTACCGATTGCAGATTTTTATTACTGGCTAATCAGTAGCTACGAAATGATCAATATTATATTGACGTCATAGGAACACTGACTTACTTATGAAAATAATCAAATTTTTAATCGTAATACCTACATTAATTTTAGTTTCAGAACCAATCAGGTTAGATTATATTTGATTGTAATTATAACATTTGACATAACTAGAAGATAATGTTAATTGAACTCTACTCAATTACCTTCCAATTACAACAGTTTTCTTGGTAAAATTTAAGGTCAAATAAACGACTCTACATCATTGACTTTAAAAGCAGTTGAATTATTCTAGCGCTGACATCAAGGTTTTTTTTTCAGACAGTGAAGCAATTAAATTGTGGTTAATTTTAGACGTTAACTTAAACTTAAATGTTTAACATTTGAATTTTGAATTGAAGTATAAGTAACTGAAGAAGTATGGAAGCTTAATCTGACTTACCCATAGAGTAAATTTATTACCTAGCTCACTTAGGTAGGTAGGTACGTAGTACTTTTTTATTCGGTAGCTTACAGGTATACATAGTGCTGCCATCCGTCCGGGATTCCCCGGATTTGTCCTAGGGCGTCCGGGGGCCGTCGTCGGTCGGAGTCTTTAAAAAGTGAAAGGCGAAACCCGGAAATTTTTGTTGTCAGGGGAACCTATTTTTTTTTAAAAGATAAGCGATAAATTGAAATAAATCTTAGTTAAAAATTCACTCATAATAACCCGCATTCAAGAAGGCACGGCAAACGACCGAATGCCCCCACCCTGTGCCCCTATAATTTGATTGATGCCAAAAAGAAGAGCGTTTCTAATTATTTTTGTTATCACATTACCCCAGAAAGAGTGTTTAATTTTATTAAAAATGTATATTATGTGTTGCGGTTACATATGAATTAATAATTCCTAATTCAATTTTAATAACAAGCTGTATGGTATGATGAATAAAAAATTAAATTTAAATTAACGATGTTTTTGTTGCAAAAAGTATTTTTTCAGAGGTGTCCGGGAAAACAAAGCATATTTCGCCCAAATGTCCGTGATTTTTACCGTGTTTATCCGGCATCGGCAATTTAGGTGACGACAGCCCTAGGTATACTCTACATATAACTTAATAACTACGTAGACTCTAATATGACCATATTATCAAAATAGGTTGAAGTTTTAGACCTATTATTAAATTTTCAAAAACAGAGGTCTTAATCCGTCGGATTTGTATTATATTTTTTTTACTTTCACATATCTATTTCTTCTCCGTGATTGTTTAGCTAATTCGAAATTTTCATTCCTTTCCTTCATTGGAGCCGCTGTATCCATAATTTTGTCTTTTCACTCAAGCTAGTATAAAGTGTAGGAATTTGTATAATATGTGCTAATAAACTATTAAATCCATTTCGGGTACATAAATACATAATTATTAGTCTCGATAATGATATCCCACATACCACCTAAAGTTTAACATACAAATCCGTAATATCGCCACATCAGCAACTTAACCTACTCCATTGGTGTAGGTAATTATGTATATCGTACCTAGTAATTCATTACGGCCTTCTCAAATTATTCCCCTTCAAATTTATACCTACTATAACTTTATATTGACAGTACTATTTACGTAGTTACTAATACAGTATGGAAGCTTATTTCCATTTGCTTATCAGATATTTCGAATGTATATGGGGTATGTCGCCAATTTCGGCATACATGAATAATGCAACAATGCAAAACATGCTATGTAATTCTTCGTTAGAACACGTGACTTGAGTAAATATCAACTGTTCGAGGTAGAATCGGTGTATCGAATGGCAAACAGGTACGTGCGATAGTATATTTTTAAAGAGTTTTATGTCGTATATTACACAATACCTAATAGCAATAATCTTATACAGTCATATCATTTCTGTATTTCGGCCTAGGCCATCCTTATAAATAATAAGCAGGTATCAAATTGCATGCGTTTAGATTGTAATGTAACATCTTCATGGTAACCGTATTCGTATCGTTGCCTTATAAATAATGTAAGAACAGAGGTATGGACCACCAAGGACATCCAATAGTCTATGAGTCTATGGATTAAGTATAGATTAGGACATGGTCTCACGTGCTCGTGATTTCCCTTTACCAAACAGCCACACGAAGTCACGATAGAGTATGGCCTTTTGTATGTCTTTCGTGTGTCTACTTTGTCTCATTTATGCAACCATCTATAGCAACGACCACGTCCATTTAAAAATGTACAGTAACAAAACATGGTCTGTTTTTGATTCGGGCCAGTGATTTACATTCAATCGTTTAATGCACAATGCTCGATATTATTCTGTGCATATGGTGTTGTTAGATACACGTTATCGATGGGAATCATCGGTTACTTTGTAGTCACTTTATCTATGAAGTACCTTCTCTGGGATATAGATAACTGTATCTCAAACCCGAATTAGAATTTATTATTCATTTTACGGTGATGCGATACATGAATTCTGGCTGGAGGATCTATTTAAATCGGTTAAAATATTTTACTTATATTATATTACCACACAAAATCATCGAAATCATTTTCATTTTAAAAATTTATTGCGGAAAGATATTTTCTTCAGAATAAAGTTTTAACATTAACATCCTGTTAGTAGAAGTTATTTTGTAATTTTATAGTTTCAAGCATTAATCGCTCTTTACTTTTTATATTAACCTTCCTGTCTGATACGGAAAGTTTTACGCTGCCCATCAAAAAATAATCATAATTTAATGTTTCATCACCTACTCCGTTTACAACTGAGAAAAGTGGCATAGTGCCAATAAAATAACATTTAGTTTATCTAGGCGTTAGTTACTTTTGGCTATGTGACAGATTTGTATCCAATTGAGCTATAAATTCTATGATTTTACGCCTGCTTTACCTTTCGTTAGATGACAGCTGCTGCAAATAGGTAGTCTAAATAAAATATAGTTACAATAATTATCAATCAATTTTATCATCAACCTCATTATGCCTCTTCAAGCAAAGGGAACCCTAGGGTTCTGTACTATGTACTGTACTAAAATACAGTAGGATTATAACAGTACTTTAATATAATCAAAATATCATTAATGGTATTTTACATCAGAGAAGGAAAACATATGAATAAATATAAATAAACCAATATTAAATTACCAATAATTGCCAGTAGAAAAGGTTATATAATATAATAATATAAACTATAATTCTAGTTCGAAACCTACATAATAATGTTTTATATTAGTAGCCAGCCATATTAGTAGGTTGTTTGATTGAATATAAAATACAAACATCTATAATATTTATTCGACCTGGTATTTGATAAACAGTTTATCTCATATATTATTATGTGTACGGCAAAGGCGTGTTAGTTTGTTTGATCTTAAAACCCATCGCTATACATAGTGGCCACAATTACGTACTCCTCTACAAATCTACAACATGTTTGTTATTTACTCCTAAAACAATAACAATATTTAAATATAATCTACCATATCCTCGTTCGTTAACGATTAATCAAATTACACAAAATTATTGCTTGAATACAGCAACAATATTTTTAACTATAGTCTATACCTAGTATGTATGTCGTGGTCAGATCGTTAAATTGAGCATTTCATGAAATCGTCAGTCATTTCATGAAATGGTGGCATTTCATGAAATCGTCATGTTGTGCTGGGCATATCGTTTAAACGTCAACGTTCGTCGATTTGTCCAACGACGTTTGGTCAGATCATTAATGTAGGGTGCCCATTAAGGATGTAAGTAATAATAATTCGAAATATACTTATTACGAACTTATTTATTGTTCTAGTCAGTACCAAATTAAAAAAATATATATGTTACAAAATTCTTACAAGCATTTCAAACCAATTGTCCACTGGAATTAAATATACGAAATATTCATATTGAACAAAATAAAAGGACAATAAAGATGTTTTTATTAAATGTGTTTTTATTATTATTATATTTATTACCTAATAAAATAAGTATAAAATTGTAATATAATATTATATAACGTTAAAACGTTTCGTTTCACATACGGTATACCTTTATGAAATCCCGTTAGTATTTCAAAATATTTCTCCATCGTAATTATACGAATAGTAGGATCATCAATGCACTTCTTCTTGTATATTAAAAACTTGTAATTCCAGTTTTTCCATGATGTAATATTTTGTAATCCAATAAATTATAGTCCGTCGACTTTCGTTGCCTGGTCACCCTACTTTCCTTTATTTGTTGTATAACCTAAAAATGAAAATTATGTATGTTAAATTTCTAGGATTCAACTATTAAAAGTAAATAAGGTACATTTTAGATACTTAGATGAGATTTTAAAAGGATATAAACTAAATATTGTCATTTAAATAGGTACTAACCTGTGAAATGTATTCCCAAGTTTTTTTTTGTAAATTGAGGTTGGTTTTTGCGTGACTGTCATAAAATTCACACCGTTTCGTATAAGTAGTAACACTTTTCCAAGTTTCCAACACACTTTCTTATATAATTTGCACATTATTGATCACTTTTCAACATGAATCCGCATTGTTTACTTACGCACACAAACATAAACAATGACAAAGCGCGCTCTCAGCGCCTCTAGCGGTAGTTATTGCTATTTTTCTACGATAATGGTCAATTGTGTTTGGTCATATCATGAAATAGCCGTGCGTTTGTTGGACATATCGTAAAACGTTTTCTATTCATTGATCTGGCCAAGCTATTTCATGAAATGACCAATAGACATTTGACGATTTCGTGAAATGCCACCATTTCATGAAATGGTCGACTATTTCATGAAATGTTCAATTTAACGATATGACCACGACATGTACATACTAAGATTTTGTAATTAACAAGAGTAGAGTCGAGCCTTGAGTCTGGTTAAGCACCACAGGTTGTCATTAAAAACCGAAATTTGTTAAACAAAATAAACAGCTTAGATTCCACAATTTTTACTGTAAAATTTGGAATCCATAAAAATTCAATGTTTGGCAATAGGAATAGTTCCAAGTTCTATAACTTCTTAAATTGTTCAACATTTTAGTCTTATTTGCGAAAACGATACGTTTAGTTCTAAGTTTATGAACAGATACAGTGTTAGAATTCCGGTGCCATGATATTTTGTCGACAACGATTCAATACGTAACAGTGAACATTGGGCGCGGTCTGAACCAGTATAGTTTATCATGTTGGTCATGTGCATGTCAAAGACCTACGGACGGACCTGAACTTCTGTAATAATAGTTTCGGACAAGAAAAATATGTCTTTATTATCACTATCAGCCCAATATCACTCACTGTTAGTTTAGGTTATAGTAACTACCTAGGTCCTAGGTATTGTCTTTTAGTAATCTAATCAAAGTCAAATACTTTTAAACCGATGTCCATTAAATGTTAGTAGGTACGCATTCTTAAAAACAAATATTAAAAGGTAATTTATAACATATAAGTTAAGTAGGTTTTGCACAATTTTATTGTGCTGTTGGCTATATATCTAGCTAGACCGTCACTTCCCTTAAATCGTGTTGCTGTACCTTTTACAGAGAGCGATTGTTTTAACCTAACTACCTTTAAATCATGTTTCTGGCTCCGCGTAGGAGTTAAAGTAAGTAATTTACATATTCGACTAGGCGTATTCACCTAGTAAGTGGTGACATTTTACTAGTCTACGAGCATCATAATATCTATAGACAAGGCAATTTGTAGCGACCTTGATTGCATTTAATTTGCATCAACAACATTCTATCGTCTACCTATAGTTTAGCAACAATATTAAGTACTATTTTTAACTTGTACGAGTACCAGGTATGACTTGCGCTGCGATAAGTATTTAAATTTTGTTCCACATACACAAGGATCATGTGGATAATGTACATAGGTACAACCATTTTCTAAAATAGTGTCAAGTAGATAAATTACAAACTTTGAATTAAATGAAGACTTATCTAACCTACATAATAAACTAGCTATTCGAATAATATTACGATCCTCTTACTAAACCAAACAATACGAAATGAATACATGCATGTGGCAAGAAACGCCGACTACAATTTTCTGTACAAACTATTTTCATTCTCCTCGATCTATATTTGGAACGGACGAGGTTTAAAATGTGACCAGTTTAGTCGCGTTATGCTAGTTATCGCTATGACCATCCCTGGGGAGTTATTTTTAGAATCGTTTAGTTAGTCATGCATGGCCATTCACATTGAACCACTGAGTTGCATTGAATGAATCGATTGTTGTATTAAAACTTGTAGTTTCACTTCCCTCTTCCTAATTCAGATTTAGACGTTTTATTTAGCTTTACTAGATCATTGTTATAGTTTTAGGTATAGATTCAAAATATACATACGTCTAGTCTACTGCCCAGGCTCTAACCTTAATACATTATCTTAAGTTGCTTACCCTCTATATAACTGGCGATAATGATAATGCATGCCCTCAATGCAATAAAGCTTTAATTAAACTATCATTAGAGTGATATCATAATTTTAAAGCTTTATCCTATACAACATGTAAAATAAGGTCATGAATGTTACTCGTAGTATAACTTAATGTACCTAGTACCTATATATTATACTTACTTAATTTAGGTTCCAATTATTTATTATTCTTACTTATATATATTTTGTTTTTAATTTTATTCATGTAGAAATATTAGGTATCTATCCATAAAAAAACAATAATATATATATAATTAGGCCTGTAATTGTAAAATTTAAATAAATAAATAAATACTTAAGAATTTATTTTATGTTATAGGTCGGTACTTTTTACCTAAAAATCCTCAAAATAGGTAACTATACTTAGTACCTATGTAAAATAGTATCTTACGTATCTGGGAAACAACCGCGCTAGTAGTTATTAAGTCATACTGGTTTTATTAAATTGCTGCTTATTTAAATATAAATTGTATAACTGATAGTAATAACTCTGATTCCAAAAATAATTCTCAAGGAAATATTTTTTTATACAAAGTTACAGCAGCTACAGCAGCTACCTATTAATTTACGACCGACCAAAAGTTACTTGGCTGCTTTACGATGACCTTTATACGCCTTGGCTTTGTCTATCAATACATGGTTTTGTCTATCAATACAAAAGGTTTGGGTAAGTTATCATTTTAGAGAAGGAATGCCCCGAGAAACCAGTTTGACTGCATCTTGTTGGAAACCATCACTGGTTACTGTTCCGATTCACATTTCCCATGACGTCATACTATACCTAGTTAGATCTAGGTAGGTAGGAAAGTATTTTCTTTTCAGGCTAGGAGATTGACAATTAATAAGAGTTCATTAATTAAGTACCTAATGAAATCTCACTTATATTAAATGTATTATGTGCATTATGTTATGTTAGAGAGGAATTCATGTAACTTAATATTTAATATTTTATTACACCATCATCATTTTATAAACATACATTTTAATTTTAAATCATGAATATTATTATTTTGCGCCACCTTTGCATAGAACAGTCGAACTGTATCAAATGACGGTGATATTCTCAGTTACGCTACTCGACGCTAGATGGCTCTGTCTGAAATTGAAAAATGTTACACTGCAAGTGCAATTACCGCCATCAAATAAGTTGTCAAGAAATAAAAAATTATTGTATTTCTTGACAACTTATTTGATGATGATTGATTCAAATCACAACTAAATATTTTAGTTTCATCTTTATTAATTATTATGCGTCTGCGATATCGCGGCAATAAATATACGTCCTTCTATAGTCAATTCCTCAACTCATCCAGATTCCGTGCTGTGCAATGAAATCCTCTGCATTTATTATTTTCAGAAAATAGGTTGATCATCATGAGTTAATATGACTCTATTTTACCGCTTGCAGCGTTTGCTCATCGCCACGAACTAAAATGGCTATATTTGTGATTGCTGAATAAAGTAGCTCTATGATTACTTTGCAGTATTTAGGTAGGTACTACCACGGATGGACCAAAAATATAATAATAATAATTTATTGAAGTAAGAGATTTACAAGTTTTCGAAGCACGAGCTTACATAGTACTCCTTATGATAAGTTACATTTATGTTAGAGTTGATGTATAAGGTCGTGCAGTTGAAGTACACTAGCACCCATACTAGGATTCCCTGTGTCGTGGGCGCTAGTCACTTCCGGGGTGTCCTGAGTGCCATGTTCATCTTGACGAGATGAGTTGGCGGTTACAGTTACAATTAAGTAGGTATAACATTGTACATATTAAACAGAAAGAGTTAAGTTAAATTAATGAATGGATACTATAAATGCTAAGTGAAAGATACTGGTGTGTGTGTGTGTGTGTGTGTGTGTGTGATCATGTGTAAGTGATAGAGCGTAATCGAGTGTGTGTGGCGTATGTAATATTTTTCTCGTTATCTACATACTTTCAGGACAGCCTCTGTTTGGGTGTAGTCCAGTGTTAGAAGCCAATCAGTCACTTTTATTTTACACGAGTGCCTGGTGGTGTCCATGATATCGAGAGTTTTGTTTAAGTTGGTGTATATGTAAGGACCCATGAAAGAGAAAGTTCTGTGGGCAAACTGTGTGCGTGTGGGGGGCGTTTGCCATAGTTTTATACGCTGGGATCTTTTTGATTGTTTCATGCTTAGGGGGGAAGATCTGTGAAAACGAAGAGTACAAACCAGGATATACAACTGTCTCACCCTCAGAAACTTGCACTCTCTGTATAGTAGATCTGTAGGGTGCCTATATGGTTTTTTGTATGCTACTTTTAGTATAGCCCGTTGCAATAAGAATAAGTATTTGAATGTTGATCCTATTTGAATGATCAGTGGGTAGCTGTTTATTTGTCGGTGACACGACATGGCATGACACGGAACGACGGAAGGGATGTTATGCTTCACCAAACACGTTGGTTTAGTTAGGTTACTGGAGTGGCTGATGACGTTACAATAATATTATGTAGGAAGCTATATATATTGATTTAAAGTAATGTCAATTGTTTATATTATGATGGTGTAGGTAAGAGAAATGGGGATCTCATTAAGGTTGATATTTTATGAACTACTTGACCAATTGTAAAAAATATTTCAGTAGAAGATAACTTAGAGGCCGATATTAATACACAGTTTTGAGCACGATCTCAGCGTGAGCTCGCTCTTCAGAGTGTCAAAATTGTATAAAATCCGACAGTTGTAAGACTGAACTCAAACTCAACTCACAATCAAAACTGTCTATAAATATTGGCCTTAGAGCCGTAAATTATGTAAAAGTATTTTAAAAAATCGGTCGATTAGTTTTTATTTATAGATAGGTAATTTAGACCTTAACGACTCCTGTGTATAGAAGAGCCTTTATATCTTTCTGTTAGACCGTACCTAATTTCAGCAAAAAAATACAGAAAATTGTTAGTGACAAACTGGAAGACTTTCCCGAAATTTTTCCTTCCGAGCTTAAAAACTTCAGCGACATTTTTCTGTTTGTTATTTCCGGTCGAAACCCACATTTTGGTTCACAATATACTTTTCACACCAATATCGATCAAGTATTGTCGATGTGCGTTGGTTGCGATATCAACTTATTTGGGGAGGCGTCCCCAGTCCCGACCTTTTTCACACTAATAGCGGCAGTTCAGTAACCAAACTGTAGAGTAGCGACCTCGGTTGCGCAACCTCAAAGTACATTGAAAACTATGCAAGTACCAATACGTCGCCTGAAAGATCTCGGGTGCTAGCGTGGTCTAAACAGAAGGAGCAAGCGGAAGCGATAAGCGATTCTTTGGAGACGATTTTTTATTACAATGTTTTCACATTACCTACTAATTTTCTGCTCAATCAGTCCAACTAAACGTTTGTGTTAGTATACATATAAATAGGTAGGTATACAATAGGTACACTTATATCAAAAAATATTTTGTTCAGAATGAATACTATGATAAAAAAAGATAACTACGAATATCCTAACGTACTATAACAACGGATAAGTGTTTAAGTTACAAATATTTAACAGCGTAAACATATTTTTTCCATACAAAAAATGGTTTACGCTATTTAAAACGATAACGAATGAATGACATCAAAAAGAAAAGTCACGAATGAAATACGCATATTATACATAGAATGAATGTTACTGCATGTTAAGGGTCGGCCGGCAGAGGTCGATCGAGGAGGACGCACGTTTGGCCGACGTGTGCCCTCCTCAATCTACCTCCTATTGGCGATGTTTTGATAAGAGCCAAGTTTTAGAAAAAATCCATCAATCTACACTGGGTCCGCGAGATGGGATAATGGTCGTCGGAGGACATATGCAAGGGAAGCCCTGTACATAAAATTAGGCTGATGATGATTGATTTCCATAACAGCAATTATATTGATTAGAATTAATTGTAGAATACCATTCATTATTATCATGATAAGATAACCACAAAAGGACCACTTATCCTTCTTGGCTTGCCCCACACCTCAAGTGGTTACCAGTAAATCTGACTGTCTGCGCCCGCTGTCGCCGTCTCAATATAAATTTATTGTCCACCCGACTCCATCACGTGCGCTCGTCTCCTCGAAGATAATAAGCATCTAACATACATAAAAAATATCGATCCAAGAACGCCGGTTCTGTCGTATAAAATAGAAACATATCGTGTGAAAATCAGTGCCAGATAGCGATAAGACTATTACTAAATAGGTACCTTTCGAAATCTGTTTGGTAGTAGTCGATTGAATTTATGTCGCGAGTGTGTATGTGAAGTGCGTGACAGTTGAAATTTTCCGCTGTTTTGACAGAGGATTCCATCAATTTTGAATTTTGGTAAGCGATTCAATTCACTGTATATTTTATTAGCGTTGTGAAGTTAATGTAGGAAAAACACCTTGTTGTTGATTTTATACAGTTTGTGCAGGTATAGAAATAATAAATAGATTCAAGAGTGATATGAAAATAGTTGTTTATTTGTTTCGTTTGTCATAGGTAAGGCTATTCAAAAACAATTTTGCTAGCTTACATTAAGACAGTTTGGAGAGAACGAACTCACAAAAGTTTGTAAGAAGCTCAAACAATTTATTTTGTTTTTTGAATATAATGTGTACCTACCTATTAATTACATTATTAATCTTAAGTCTAAATTTTAGAACCATAAATTAAATTAAATACCTAGGTAATTTGAATGTATCATTTCGATGGGATTTCCTTTGATGAAGGTATAAGAATTGTTATAAAATAGTTTTCTCACTACATACGACGGAAAGGTGAAAATGATAATGATAGAAATGCCTAACCAGTAGATATCACCAATATCACCATGTCATAGAGGAACTAATAAGACCACGTATAACAAATTGACATGACCATAAGATATATCTGAGAAGTCGACTGGAATGGACGCTAATTTACATATTATTTATATGGTAAAATATGTACATTCTCTGACGCCAGCATTTTATCCCCGGTATCACGCACGTAAAAAACCTCCTTGGTACCTATGTATGTACTGTTGGATAAGGCTGGGTGCTGGCCGAAAAGAAAAACAAAACAAAAGCGTGAACGAAAATGGCTGATATTCATTTTAATTTAAACCAAGTTTCAAAACCAGAATTTTCTTCTTTATTCGAAATTAGTGTCGAAAGAAAAGTTTTAAAGAGGCAAAAAAAACTTTGCACTCTTTTGTAACAGTCGACAGCAGATCAATGGTAACACTTGCAATACGATTTCAAGTCTTACGACGCAAATAATAAGAACTGCCAAAAGTAAAAAGTGTTACCATTGATCTGCTGTTGACTGTATAATCAACAAGTAAGTTTGTAAGATAAACACATGCACAATTGCTTCGCTATTGTGAAAGGTGATGCGATGTCATCATCCGTTGGCTGGGGTCCCAAATCTCTCTCTCACTCCGTCTTCTATCCAATATAGCTACATTTTACTTCATCATATTTGTATAGCTACACTCAATAATATCATTTGCCAAGGACAACATTAATTATATTTAACCTCACATGCATGGCTCGAGCTCGATGCATTTGATTGTTCTAGAATGTAAGTAGGTCTATATCTGAATTTAATAGGTGCAAATAACTTTATGTTCCAACACAAATATACCAAAGCAAGGTAAAGTAGGTATATGTAGAGCTCTGAGACATATTTTCTATCAACGTTCAATTTCCATATGTTCAACTTATTTTTATTTTCACCTTTTTTCTTTTTTTTCTTCTCAACAATACCGATACTTCCTTTCAAAGTTTTGTAAATTACAAAAAAGATGAGGCGTAAAAAAATATTTGCATTACTGCCAATAAACTTTCTTTCCGGTGGACTCTTGAAATGATATTCGGGTTTATACATTACAATACGTATTTCTACGTCACAGTCAGTAAATAACATTATGTACTACTAACTATATAATAAAATAAAATTTCTTCGACTATAAGTCCGTTCTCTGATTTCATTACTTGTGAACAGTAGTTTTAATCCTACCTATATTTTGTTGATAAAATTTAATTGTATCTAGTATCATCAAACCATCAAAGTTTTGTATACTATTTATTGACGAAGTATGAAGATGCCAATAGCCAACCAAGTTATGAATTAAACAAGGAGGTCGACGACCGTTATCACTATTAATGGATAAGCTGATAACGTGTTTTTTTTGTCAGATTTACCTAAGTTCCAAATTAATTTCTATAACAAACTCCAGATACGATCACGAGTTTGAGGAGGAAACTTTGCTTTTATACTTACTATCTATATCTAGATATCATAGGATTTTGTAAATAAATATCTAATCGATATTTCTTTACGTATTATCATCATCATTTGCATCATGCAAAGCAAAGGCATAAATTCGAAACGCACTTGGATGAAACTAAAGGCACATGCTTAATAAAATACCATAATGTACTGAAACACCCATCGCGGAAGTTATTTTATCGAAAATTATACTTATGCATTGTTACATACTTAGCTTACATACTTACTCGCAATTGTATTGAAAACGGCAAATGTTTTGTAAATCATGATGACCCTAAATGATACGGTTTCGTGACAAGCTGCATTTTACAGACTAGAGCTATTAATAGTAAATTGAAAGGAATAGGATCCATTACACACAGTATATGTAAACATTGTGTATATGGGTAATATGTGGGTATCACGCGGTTTCAATTACAGCGGACTTGCTAAACGAGCCACCGAGACGAGAGCATGCGTCACCACATTGTCTTTTATATTTATATCTTATAATAATATATTGACGACCTCCTAGTTATAGTTACTTAATAGTATCCCTTCTGTGCAAAGACTTTCTGTGTAACCCGAACGGTTACGATTCCTGATTTAGAAGATGTTTGTTTGTACCTAAGGCATAGGCTACTTATATAGTTTAAAGTGAAACTTACAATCATGACAATTGCAATTTTGATTTCATGTAGATTTTATGAACAGTGGTTCTGTACTGCTCTTTGCTCTCACAACATCCAGCCATGTGATATGATATACGAATGTAAAAATATCATTTACTTCTGTAAAAACTGACGTAACCAAGTGTTCCATGGTGTACCTAAGGCCGAATAAATGAGTATGAGCATACTACTTTCAAATCAAATCACTTTATTGCAAGTAAGCACGTTGTGTACACTTTGCAAGGAAGAGGTGCCAATGCTGAGGAGAAAAAGTGGCAAAAAACTTTCAGCAGCACGTCTTTTTCTGTCTAAGTATATTTGACGTTAGATCGTCAAAAATACTTAGATCTAGTCGATATAGTATCCCTAACCGTCTGTGAAGGAGGTTCGAGATACAATTCTCCGCCGGAAAGATGCTGTATATATCTTATATAAATAAAATTAAGGATTTTAAAAATAAGTACCTTTAAGATAAGTAAATTCTTCATGCAACCGCATTTTTTTTTTAATTGGTAGATACGTAAATAATTCCTTAAGAGCCTCGTAAGCAATTACCACATCATGATATTTAAAATGAAATAATTACCTGCTTCTCTTTAAAGTACCCGCCCATGCCCATTACTTCATTGCCGACACTCCAATAAACGAAAACTGTCAAATGTCAATCAACGGACTGGGTCATGTTTTTCTTCGAATAAGCGAAATCATTGACGCTTTTAAATTATTATTAATTATAATTATTATTTCTACAGAAAACCGTTTTACTACAGTTGTTATATGACTTATGCGATTTTTACTTCAAAAATACTTGCATGACTTGCCGTTCATATTCTTTATTGTATTGTATTACTAGTGTTATCGAAAGCACAAATGAAAGTTTAGCCAATTGGCTAGAAGATGGCTTGAAACTTTTTCCATGCTTAATTTTGATTATTTTTTCAGTTTCCAAGCTCTGTAAATTTTTAATTCAATATTACCTTTAACAATATTGTTTATACAAAACTTTACAGTTTTTAACTACGTGTAATACCAAAATCGATTAATTCTAACATGGATTACGATAACGACTGATCGAAAAAAAATGTTGACTATTTTCTAATTTTCTGAAAAATGATAATTTTTAATGAAAAACGAACTCTTATTGACTTCTAAACATTAATATGAATCATTTTTATTACCTTGTCCATCCAAATAATATAGAGGCCCATCACTTATTTGTTAATTTCAACACCTTATCTTTAACTGTTAAAAGACATTAAATATGATTTATTAACTGACACTCGGTAATCTAAACTGATTTTAAATTACCTATAATTTAAACACAAATTACAACACTTCAAATACAAATAATAGGGATTGAAGTCTTAAATTTTTAATCTAAGAAGTGATTAAAAATGCTCTGCATGATTTTAGTCCGTTGATGTCTAGGCATATAGGTAAGCGTATTTATCGCAACAAGAATCATGCGACAATGAGTTGTTCAGCTAAATCATTAGTTATGTGCGTTGTATTTAGAAAAAAAAAACAAATTAACGTTTATTGTAACGCGTTAACGATTATTGTAGAAAAAGCTTAATAAGTTTTAAATAATTGGAAAAAATTGCTTGTCCTAGATACATAATTTAATAATATGTTCACAAAACCTTTTGATCTTTCAAAATCGGTGGCTCGCTGAGAATATTTTTTTAATACTCTACATAAGAAGAAGATTCACATTCATACTTACTCATAAGAGTACCATGAATGTGAAGTACTTTTCTTACGATATATTTTACCAGCAAATGCTACAGCAATTTGTACCTACATAGACATGACACTATTTTGAGCACAAAAGGCTTATCCACTGACATTAATATCTATCACAGTGGTTCCCAAACTATGGGTCGCTAGCGAATATTGAGTACCTAGGCCCTGAAACATGGGACGACACAACGACAGACTGGGCCAACAGCCGCCCGAGCCGAACGTGTGTGTTGTTCGTTGTCGCGTATTGTGTTGACTTGTGTTTCACAAAAATTTTATAACTATACAGTATAAGTATGCGCCCTAGTAAGTTGACGCGTCATATAGAAAGTATGTTACTCTTTTTTTTTCTTTAAGACGGCCAAGAGCCTGGGCCCTGAATCTCGAAGTTTTTATAAGGTGGGTCGCGGTCCAGTCAACTTTGGGAACCACTGATCTATCACATTCAATGTCACAGCTATCATAACTGGCCACCGAATAATCTAAACTGCATTGTTGTACCAGTTGGCAGTTGGCACTGTTACTAGTCTAGCCTAATTAAACGACTGAGCAACAATCGATCCTTAGAATAGATCTAATAAAGACTCCACGACGCAATATTTGCTGATGCTATTTCTGCCTTGCTTAGACTGGCTGAGTTCTCAATTATCAAGTATTTGCTCTATATTCAAAATATATTCGTTGCGTTTTTTGACAATATGAGATTTATTTTAAATAACATCAAATTCCGCCAAAAGCCTGACTATGAATGAATGATATTTTTTGCCTTTAATTTCTCGAATTTTCATATCAACCCTGTGTTATAGATTCTATAGCACAGGGTTGATATGAAAATTCGAGAAATCAAAGGCAAAAAATATCATTTTGGGGAATCCCAGTTTGGGGGATGATAATGATGTCTTATTTATATATTTTATTAATGTACTCGACAGTTCGTCATTTGCCAATGTCATGTTACAGAAAATTCAATATATAATAGTCTTCTATCTTCCTCCAGGGGAGTCGCAGTAGAGTCTTCACCCTGGGCAGCCGCGTCTTCTTGTCTTCATCCAGAGGAGACGCCGTAGCGTCATCACTCTGGACGAAGCAGCTCGACAGTCACGTTCACTCCCGAGCTTGTAGCGGGAACTCTTGATAAAAGCTTGAAACACCAGATCTTGCTCAAATTATCCAACAAATTCACTATACTGTCACTCGCGAACATTTTCTGATTAATTTAATGTGATATTAATCTCAAAATAACCACTGTACACAATAAAACAAAAATTATCAAACAATTTTGCAACCGCCGTTTCCCGCCATTTTCAAGAGAACCAATGATGTCTTATTTTACACATAAACAGTAAACACATTAATGCCCTCCACACACAGCCGCGACCTAGCCTCGGCTTGCGTCCTGCGATCAGTTGAAACGCATGCCCCGCCTCATTTTCTGGGCATTTTAATGTCCAGTAGGCAGCGATCTGACGCCTGCGATCTACGTCTAGTAGGTAACGACGGCATAAAATGAGGCGGGGCATGCGTTTCAACTGACCGCAGAACGCAGCCCCGCGGCTAGGTCGCGCTGTGTGTAGCTTAAATTGGTAAATCGAATAGGTATTACAAACATAAATATAGTACTTTAGATTAAATAAAATATACTGTGTACAATATACTATATTGTACACAGTATATTGAATATACATATTTATGCTGCATGTTTATTTTACAAAGTTGCTGTGGAGTTGAATAGTCACGCACATTTCAAGTGTCTACTGTTGACATTGGTCAGCTGTCATGCTCATTGTTACTATGTTTGCCCTAAATAGCCATGACAAATGTTGTACAAAGGAAAAATCATACATTACAGGACTTGTTTTGTGATGTTTGAGATAAAACAGTAGGTTCTGTGACATTGATGCTTATGGCATGAACCATTGGACCAAAGAATAATTATGGAGGTTGTAAATGCGATGTTGGTGGCAGTGCAATTGCTCGTACTTGTATTGCATAAGGTTCAAATATGAGCAGCGACACAGTCCCTTAAATATGACATTAGGTACTAATTACTCTAAAATAGCTAAATTTTATAAATTTTGAAGCTTTTTCAGAACAACTCTTTTCTGTTTGAAATTAGCTAGTCTATTACATTATAAGTATGATCTTTGGTAGGAGGAAGGAAAGACAGAGGTACAACTATTGACAATAAAACTTAAAATGTAACCTCACGAAGCTCATGTTATCGTAACGACATTTTGTGTCGGAAACATCAAGGGCACTAAATTGGTGTAAGTAGCAGAGCTAAGTAAATGTGTTGTGACAACATAGGTTGTGTGAACGACTAATGGTTGATTAGGGCTGGGTGCTCAGATCAAAATAAAGCCTGACACACTAGCCTGACAGCCTAGGCCTCAGATCGCTACCTACTGGACGTTAACGACGGGAAAAAATGCCGCAGGCCGCAAGCCGCGTGCAGATCGCGCCTGTGTGGGAAAGACGTAATCAGGTATTTTTTTACAAATAAATAAATTATTTGCAATAACAAAAAATCTGATTGCTCTTTTTTGCACAAATTGTATCCTGTCCCGTAATCTGGATGAATAACGATGCAATCAAACTCTACGTTTATGCTTCATGAGGCCGCAAAGAATGGACAAACATACATACATTGGAAAATCATTAGGTACATTTCATCCTTTTGCAGTCGCCTTTATTTGTGATATTGTAACAGTATTTTTAATGTGTACTATTTAAGTATAAATTTTTATTCAAGAAATCTTACAAACAAATATAATAAAACTAAACTACTTAAAAATACATTAAAAATATTATTATTATTTATTATTGTGTACTTGTTAGGTCCTTAGAAGACAAGTATAAATTAGAATTGACTTAAAATTTCTGAATCGGTCGCGGTTCGTGCGTCGGTGTATTTGAGTAAACAACTAAGTTGGTCGCGTTTCGTGCGTTTTATGAAAACAATAAAAAACTACCTCCACTATTGGTCGCGATTCGTGCGTTTAATAGTTTGGTGATCTGGCTACCTACGTTAGCAAGTTTTTTTACATCCTCCAAAGCGAAAGTTTTTTGTGAACTATGCAAATTATTTTACTCGAGTTGGTGAACTGCTTATGTCTTCTACCCATGTTTTACTTCAACTCCATATTTGCCCTCTACCGTACTAGCCGTATCACATAGATTTCATACTGCAAACCTATCCTACACTTGCCTACTACAAAACAACATTATCACTCCATCCAATTCTATTTAACTCGACCCAAATTCTTGCTGCATGTCTAAACCAGTTTTGTTCAATTATTTAATGACACATCTTACTGCGGAAGTCCCTTATTCAGCCGCAACCACGATGTAGTATTCGTATTCGCAGTTGGCTGGACCATTTTAGAACAATAGGTATTACGCTACGAGGTGAACAAATCCTTATATTAATTAAGATTATGAGAATGAAAGTCAGATAAAAATTTTAAGCATTAAACCATGATAGATAGATAAGATAGATAATTCGTTAAACATATTGTAGAGAAATACAAAAAAGATGTATCACTATACGCCAAGTCCAACTAGTCAATAGTTTACATTCGTATGTAAGTTTGGAAACAGAGACAATTATATAAAGACAATGGTTATACAAAGAGCTACAGTTACAGTTGCTCGGCGAGCAACTTAAACTGATATTTTGAATTGAACCTCTCTTGGACACGCTCTTACCAATTGAGCCAATAAGGATGAGGAGAAAGAAGGATTGAGATCCCGATATTTCGATAACATTGCAGCCATCCATCGTCACCCCCGTATCTCCTGGGTAGGTATAACTTCCGTTTTATGTCGTTTTATTTAATATCGGTACATTGCAATGGGTTGTTGTATATTCGTCACAAAGTAAATTCGTCACATTTTTGTACACTCCATACATTGAAAGTAAATTCGTCACATGCAATATCATTCATAGTTGAATTTAGTTACATAGGTAAAAAATGTTGTCTTTGAAATAACTTCAAATACATATTATCGTCATAATTAGATACAATTCCAACCGACCAATTGGATTTACTGTAGACCTCAATGAAGCAATTAGTTCCAGACCAAATAAAACTAGCAATTAAGAGATTTTTCAAAAATAAAACAATTAAATTGCCGCAACACAGTGGTTAACAGACGCCGACCAATGTACTGTAATTACTCTTAATTCTAAATAAACGGGATTTCGCTAAACGCCACTGCACATAAATACACGGTTGCTTGTTCCTCGTAAATCACATAATTGTACATGTGACAACCCTCGGGCGGCGTAGAATTGAATTTAATTGACGGAGTTCTAAAAATAGTACAGTAAGAGAGATAGGGTTCACGCTTCGTTTAAAAATACCTACAAGCAATTTGCCTCATTGGTAACTATTGAATAAAATTCCAAACAAGTTAGTTACGGAATATTTAGTTCTTTTATACGCCTTGTAAGTATTTTATATTGCGTGGAATTTTAATTAAAATATCAACATGCAGTTTGGTCTGACGACCTCCTATAGCCTAGTTGCGCCTGCCTTCAGTGCAAGGGATCCTGGCGAGGATTGTGAGCAGTCAGGAAGGTGATTGCCCTAATTTAACAACAGTTTCTGAGTCTAGATGTATTTTGTAATCGTTTCTATATGAACCCATAGAACTGGGAAGCCTAGTTTACATCTTACCTATGTCTTGTTTATTTATTTATTTAAGAGCATGTAATGTCCCACTGCTGGACAAAGGCCCCCAACTCATCTCTATTCTGCGCAGACTCAGACCACTCTCCCCATGTCTTGTTATCATGTGCTTTTAAATCTTTTAATTTAGGAAAGCTACTCATATGTATGTCCAAATTTAATGTCAATCAAATACATTGGTCGATACGACATTGAAAATAGTGATGCTCGAGTATTCATATTTATGCTATTTCACAGGAGTCTACCCAAATATTTGTGAGGCGTATTTTCAATTCAAGTACCTACCTATAATGGTTCCTATAAATTTTAATGTCTCTATTTGTCTGTCACTCTTGCCAATGACCCCAGGATGTGGGTAGGCATAGTAGAAGCCATTCTAGGGCAAATTGAGCAAAACATTGGTTTTCCATTAGTCCGCAACAAGCTCGGTGTAGTAAATTATTTGTAACTAAAAGTCTTTGAGTTGTAAGTTTATGGTTAGAATTTATATTTCCTTTTTGTCCACTTTAAAGCAATTAGACCGAATGACAATACCTCTTTACAGCCGCTATATATTTTAGGTTAAACTTGGCGTGGTGCTTGTAGAGGTGTTACTATTTTACAAACAAGTGGACGTAGTCAAGTTTGATTGCCAATAAAAAATATTATTTCATGTTATGAATAAATAAATCCTGTATTTTTAAATTACTGTGGTCGGTAATAGTATCCCCCTTTAAACCACACAATTCTATCAGTTTCAAATCTTGCCTATATAGTAATGTAATTAGTAGTTTTAGATTGCTCTTTGCTTACATATCACCCAGCCATGTGATGTAAAATATTATAATAAGTATACAATATTAAAAATATATTTATAAAAATGCGACCTAACCACAAGTGTACCAAAGGCCGAATAGATGATTACCTGTGAGTATTATTATACATAGTTATAATCTAAAGTTCTAAACTGATGGATTTCTTTATTTCCTGATGAGCATTTAATTCTTTTCTTATCATTATCACACTTTTCAGACTTTATTGTTCCAGTTTAAAATTCGGTATCTTCTTTTCAATTAGTGGCAACCGAGAATTTGATATCGGCTTTTTAATTGAGACGGCGTTATCACATGACACGTTTGTTTAAAAAACATTAATTTAACTGGTTTTATTTGTTTTCTTTCAACACTAATAGCAAAGGATACTTCCAGAAGAATCATTAATATCTGACATATAAATGGTCATTAGATAACTGTAACGACCAATAAAATCTATAAATAATAGTTTTATATTGTAATAATAATATATTATGTCAAGCCTAAATATAAGAATAGTGACGTAAAAAATAATTAATAACCTATTTGAGGTTATTTATTGTTTTTGCATAACTAAAATTATTATGAAATAAAATCTAATAATTGAGACTATAATTTAGTAATTTCTATAAATAAATAACTTGATGCAATACTTTTGCTTGTCAGATTACAATGCAGCTTTGCTTATGAATATAATATATTTTGATGGATGGATATTACCTATCATCGCAAAATAAACAATTATACAAAAACATTATACAATTGTTTTGCTGATCTAAGTATACACACACAACATTTAGCCCTGTAGCCTGCAAGCCTTGACAATATTTTAACATGTTGATATATTTTACGATTCTAATAAGATCCATGCAAAGCACGCTCTCATGCACCATATTATAGCTATGGAGTGGCATAAGTCGCTGCTCTTTGAGTTAAACTTTTTATTAGGTAATTTTTAATAGCGTCTATCATACTTCACACTCACAGCAATAACCCAGTGGGTTTTCTTAATTTTTCCCTCACGATTTTGATAATATTATTTTATTTTTGCAGAGCTATTAAAAAAATAAAAGACTTTCAGTAGCATTTAACGTTAATAATCATAACCTATCTGTCATTTCAACCTTTACAAGTATAATAAATGGTACAGAAATACAAATTACTGCGAAACATACGCAATACTAAAATGATTAATCTGCTGCCTTATTCTGGACTAGGCGTGATCGATAAAAAATTCTACAAAATTATTTACCCTGATATTTATCGATCCCATGTGATAGTGTAGATAGATTTTATTCCATGAGAAAAATCAAAATTTTCGACCGTTTGTGATCCAGAGATAGATAGAGAGGGGCAAGCAATATTTTACGACATTTTGTCGATCACACAAGACTGACCCAGAATAAGACACCTGCTTGCTTTTATATGTTGTGAGGTACCTAGTATTTACGAGATTCGTATCGATCATAACTTGCACTTGAAGTATTACAGCAGTAAAATATGATTTAGTATCAGTCAAGTCAATACAAGATTATAGTTGTCGTGATTACAAATCCGGTGAAGCTTAAATACTTTATAAGTATGACACATAATAAGGTGTATTTTATTATAATTCAGAGAAATAACTACCTGCCAAAAATAATCAAAAATCTGATTTCTTATGGATATTTAGATTGTGAAAACCGGTCTAGAGAATCCGGATATAAAATAAACTTTAGCCGGGCCGCAAAGAATAATGCCTTGAATACATGGTATAAGATATCCCTTTGCAATGAAAAATAGTGAGTAGGTACCTAATAAATTTTTTTTTTAATGTTTAGTGAAGAGACTAACTGTGCTTGTACTTAGTAATTACATATTATGGTCAATAGAGACACTATCGCAAATTACAAGTAAACTAGAAACATATAGGTTATAGTTTGGGAGACACTTCGAAGAATTAATCCCCACATAAGGTATACGCTACCATCTAGACAAGGGGGTTTGTTAGAGTAGCTCCTGTAGTTGATATTGTTACAATAAGTTTACGTACTGTATAACAACAAGTGTCCATATCAATAAAATAGACAAACAGTAGCAAGGATATAGGTTTAGTAACTTTGACACGTTACTTTAGTTACGATAGACACAACGTTATTATAGATAAGATAGTGTCGGTCACTAAATCTGTGGCGTCCATAAATAGTTTAAGTGGTTTACGACATCTGTGCGAACCACAAACAAACTAGACTAGCACTTAACACTATGTGATACGTATGTGATACTAGGACTAGATGGTTGTCAAGTTATATGTAGATTTTGCGCAGGTATTATTTTATCGATCATACTGTTCTACTGGTTCAGTACAGTAGACATGATAGGTAACATATATGTTTTAAAAATACATATTTCTTCTCGCATTTTTTATATTATCATCTTTTCGTGATTCTTTAAATTGGATTCAAACATCTTCACAGTCTAATTTAAAAAAAGGTCTAGTAATAACTAGCAATAAATAAAAAAAACAGAAGGACACTGATTCCCGAAACACAGGTCACCCTAGTTCGGGAGTTAGGGTTTATCTAAAATCGTGCTATTTATAATGCTGACTCTGTATGTTACGTAATAAATTCCTGCAATCGTTTCTGTTCTGAGCTTGTCGTAGGGTAGTGATGGATCGCCAATCTCTGAACTTGGTATATCCAACGGTTAATGATCATACACGATCTTTCTGTAATCCCTCTTTTTTCACTAAGACAGTAGTCAATTAATTTATTGAAAGAGTGAAGTAACTGAATTAAATTACCACTTATACGAGTTACTGAATTTTCGCATTTGTAGGTCTTGCTGAAAAAAGTTCTCTTTAAGGTTACATGAGCCAACTAGCGCCACCAATCTTAAAAAATAATATCTTCCAATATAACCAATTTTATTAAAAAAAGCTATTGGCGCTAGTTGGCTCATGTCAGCCCCTTAAGAGATAAAAGTACCTGTGAACATTACTCTGCTTGTATATTACTTTTTCGTGTACAATAAAGACAGTAATATAGTACCACAATGCTTCCCTTGGGCAAGTAGTATTACAAAATTGCAAGAAGCACAAGCATGATAGTCAGAGAAAGAGGCTCTATTGAAGGCTATAATCCATCAACTGAGATGTATCTTAAAACCTTCAGACCTTTGTGCCCGTGACTTATGTGACATTTTGTCCTATCACGTCGCATTGAAGTATTGTGTGCATATGAGGCTACCTTTTCGTTGAAACATGATATGTATTCTATGTACACCCACCGGAACTTAACAATTGTACTACGGAACAAGAATACCCACACGTCAACTAGGGTAAGGTTACCATTATCATAACACGAGTGAGTAGGTATCTAAGAATATCATTTACAAGAGAACCTGTCTCTAAAATGTGTAAGGAAATTTTTGTTAGCAGGTTGACAAGATTTCCTCTGACAACTATAAGCGATACCTACGTGTACGGGAAAATTACTACTTACGTCACAAGGGCTTATTGTGCGGTTGATAGAATACCCTTTTCGTCAATCATTAGAAGGAAGGAAGACATAGTTAGCCTTCCCTATGAATATATATACCCGATGAATCGATAAATTTTTATTTTCTACATTACATTTCCTACACATCCTAGCATCTCCTTATATCATTGGTTTTTTATTTATCTATATATCGTATATTGCAAATACGCGACAAGTATATAAATATCCACCTAATTTGGTGCACATCACACTGCAATAATTCGCCCCGCAAAAATATTTTGCTTGGCCATGGTTTTATGAAACCAGCGCTCATTATTATTGGCTGCCTGCCTCACGTCTTTTATCTAACGTTTACCTTTTTAATAATTTAAATTAATTAACAGTTAAATGAGATCTTTTGGATTTATTTATATCTTCGTCTCATATTATCTTAATCTGCGCCGTTTGAAATAGGTATATTTTATTAAGTAACTGATATTGCGATGTTTCTACAATGTTTTTATCATTAGATCTGTCTGGTTTATGATTACCATCGTAGCACTATAATTTCCATACTACTATTTTTAGTATAACCTACGTCATACATCATGATATCTCATGTAAATGGGGGTTTATGTGTAGGATTTCTTAACTATATAATAATTATAAATAAATCTTCGTAATTTGGTTAAAATCTTACATTGTCCCTTAGCGATAAACGTGCATTTAAGTTAGGCGGGGATTTTCGCTGGATTAACCATACATAGTCAGTAGTTTGGCAACTCGCCTCTATGAACCATATATTAAAGCAACTGAGCTTTGAAGAGCTTTGTAGCTATCGATTTAAGTAATATAAGAATGAACGGTACAAAGTTCATCAGATTATTTTAATAACTTTATGCTGTCGTGTCATCACATCACATCGGTCCTTGAATATTTTTTCTCTGAACTCT
Source organism: Tachystola acroxantha (assembly GCA_963506565.1). Lineage (NCBI taxonomy): Eukaryota > Metazoa > Arthropoda > Insecta > Lepidoptera > Oecophoridae > Tachystola > Tachystola acroxantha. Next base: position 5,493,922 of record OY735884.1, read on the forward strand.
TCGTCACCATATCAATAGTTATCTCTTAGGTAACCTCGCCTTATGTCAAAATAAAGAGTACCCACAGATTAGATACAACCGATCATGTGGCAGAGGATTGCGTAGAGTCAGGTGATCCTCTGAACTAAATACCAGTATGCCTACAGTTGTGTTTATCGTAATGTTACACTATGTGTGCAAGATATCATCGATTGTATTAAAATCACTTCAGAAGCCCCTATCGTTTTGATAATGATAGGTTAGAAGTAATTACATTGCATTATTCACATTACAATATACAGTCTAACACAGAGATAACTTTACAGTGAATGCTCGAAAAACTACTTTAAAAATATATATTGAATTTGAAGTTTAGAGTGCAACATTCCACATCCTATTATAGACTTGATCGCATAACAACAAGGTATACAAAATGACTAGCTAGATCGTTCATTGAAACACGACATATACTATCAAATTGACGATAAGATACAAATAGAGACAAGATACTAAATATGAACCGTTGATTATAATTTCCTATGTAATGTAATGGTAAGAGGAAAGAAAGCATAGTGTTACATAGCCTATGTAATGTTGCAGGACGTCGTCGCCGCCGAGGCACGCGGGGCTGACAGCACGGTAGCGAGCCCGGCGCCCGCGCATATCTGCACTACACCGCCCGTCCGCGCCCGCGCCGCACGACTCACACGCAGCCGACCCACGCACATCCTGCTCTTCCCCGCTAAGTGCCGAACCGTTAACAAACTCCAGTGTCAGTGGACAAAGTAAACTTACGTACTTCAAAAACCAAAGTGTTGAATCCCGAGTGATTCTGTGCAGTGCTCGGTAGCCGAGTGAATGCGCGTCTGTTTCGACACCCTCTGCTTTGGATCGTCACAGCGAGTAGCTGCTGACGATGAGCCGAGGGCCGTAGTGAACACAGGAGGAGGAGCGCTAACCACGGCGCCGACCGTCAACGGTGATAGGCGTGCCTTAAACGAAACTTATAGAGAACTAGATAACATGGGGACTCCAAGTGCAATGAATTCCGATTCAGAGAATTGTGTTGCTAATGCAACTGTGAATAACGATATGCAGCCGCTCGTGGCGAGGATTAGGGAGCTGGAGGCGTTGTTGAAGCAACGCGATCAGGAGATGTTGGAATTGCGCTCGCAGTTGGACAAACTGCAGAGCGTGTTCCCATACCAACAGTACAGATCCAGAGGGCCGAGGAAGCAGAGAGCTCAGGGTATCTCTGCTGAGCCGCAAACCAGCTCATCGCTGCAGGATCTGACGCATCAAACATTCCCCGTGTACGACAAGAGCGAAATGTGAGTATCTTTTCTTTGTTATCATCAACCATCAATATGCTATAGATAGTATTGCATAACATCTGCATTATTTATTGAATTACACACTGCAATTATTATTGATTCTTACCATTGAGGCAATGAAGTCCGGCCCTGGCCGAGTTGCCCCCCTAGGGCCGAACCTTATCATTGCTTTATGAATCTTACTTATAGTCGTAGTTATAGTAGTAAGTCAATTAATGATATCTTTCATTTTAACTCAGTCAGTTTCTTTTTCTTCAAAATACTTAAAATATCGGTTCATTCCATATCTATGTTTATGTCTGCATTCTACAGTATATCTAGTTAGTCATATCTTTATCTTTAAATACTTATAGTAGGTACTGTTCTCATGATTATTTATCTCCGTAAGTAGCATTACTTAAAGAAAAGGATCAAAGGCCTTTTGGTGATCCATCCACTGAATAACTACATTAAATTCAGTAAATGTAATTTACTTTCAACATGATAGATGATCCATGATATGGATCGTTTTCCTGTGATGGTCCTGTCGTAAGATACTTTGACTCATTACATTATTCATCTATGTACGTACAATTACGTACCTTTAAAGTGAATAATATAATGGCGATTATAAGGAAAATTATTTTCGGGTATATGACCGAATGTAATGCGTTAACTGAAAACTCGTGATGACCGAATATGAACATGATTGACTTTATTTACCATCGTTTAGAAATCATAAACCTTGTGAATAGTTCGAAATAAGAAAATAAACAAGCCAGAGTAAACAATCTAAAGATCACTCATTGAGGGCATGAAATCTAAATACACTATAAACGTAAAGGTATTTTTATTTGATGTTGAAGGTATGATGTAAGAAAATAAATTCGACAAACTTGTTCCATCATATTGGGCAGCAATATAAATGAAATATTTGCATAAATATAAATAGAATTATATCCTATCTAGAACCAACACCAATGAAGTCGGTCGGATATTAAAACGTCAGAAGGCAAACCAATCACAAAGTATTCAAAGTAGAAATTATCAGCCCCCTTACCTTTAACTCTTATAGCAGTATTACTTTCATAATACTTTGTTACTTCGTACAATGTCGACCTTAATAAGCTTACTTTAAGGTCGTCATTGTACGAAGTAACAAAGTATTATGAAAGTAATACTGCTATAAGAGTTAAAGGTAAGGGGGCTGGACTTCAAACCTCAAAGGTAAACAGGGTAATTCCCGTTTGAAATTATTTATATTTACAAACAATTTAAGTTTAAAGTGATATACTAACATATTGTTAGCAACAATTGTAAAACATTTTTACATTTATTGGCCTGTCACGACATCGATAGGTACATAGTTTCTTTTTTGGTTACATTTGTATTCGTAACACAGTGCTATTTTACTCGTGATCGCTACAAAACGACCCATAATGATGTGAATGACAAGTGAATCTGAAATTACCTATTAGTATGCAATGTGCTACTATGCGGGAAGGATATGTTTTGGTAATATTTTATCCTTCATTGCTACTGTGCTTATCCGTACTTGACCTGGAATCTTCAATTTATTGGCTATTTGGTTCTATTTTGGTAACAACAAAGGCCATATGCTTTGTTAAGCTAGAAATTGTAGTAATTAATATAATGCGCTGCTTACTTATGTCAACGTAATACGGCACTTTATTAGTCACTAAAACCAATGACATTTTCCACACAGTTGACAAAGTTGGTTTAACTAATTATTTTTCTGACTGTTATGAAATAGGATAATTATGTTCTATATAAAATTGCCTGACAAAAGTAATGACCCAAAGAACTGCTGCTGTGTCACAAAGTGTACCTATCCTATTAGAATCTTTAAAAAAAATCTAAGAGAACTTCTGGCTAACCCGTAGTAATACATATTGTATGTTTTAGGTATGTTTATATGCTCTTTGTATATAATTTAATAAGCAGATACACAACCAAGCATTAGGAATTATACACTCCCTCTTATACCTTATAAATTATCTATTTATATTAATACATATAGGAAAATGCTCTAGTATGAACGATAGCAGACCAATGGTAACACTTGTAGTAAGATTTCAACTCTTACCACGCAGATAATAAGAACGGTCAAAGTTCAAATTGTTACACTGGATGTGCTTTGGGCTGTAGGTACATTTTCAGCATACGTACCTAGAGATGAGATGATAAGGACAATCACTAAGGTCATCTAACCACCTTGAACCGCCAGTTTCGGCTGTATTCTTGTACAGGTAATAAATGCTAATGAATTTGAGCCAACAGCCTATCTAGATCTGTTATCTGGTTCTGTTTACGTCAAACAGTTCAACGCTGATGCTTTTTTGTACATGTAAAACTCGACGCCTGTCTTTATTGTCATCTAGATCTAAAGCTGGGGATATAATCATATGAAGACTTTTCTGGAATTAAAATCATATCGACTGTTGCAAGCATACCTATATATTTTTTTCAGTACCTTTTAGTGAGTCGAAACTGCGTCTTTTTGCCGCTTTTTGCGGCTTTCAGCTTCAGCTCAGCACATGTTTTACAAAAATCTATAAAAACTTAATTCATCTTTATACATTTCGAATAAGTCTGCCTTTGTAGTACTTTTTTGTTTTGTAATCTGCAGGGTTACACTCACCTATTATAGCGATCCAGTTTGGGTTACTAAACTGAACCGAATCGCTATTTGATCTATACGCGAAATGCGTTTTTTTCCTGTGCATGTTGTAAAGTTGTTGGATTATTGCACAATTTTTTTATTTTATGATCAATAAAATTCCATTCAATATTTTTCACGCTAATATATACATTATCAGCTCCTACATCGAATGTCTACAAAATAAGTGTGTATTAATAACCATAAATAAAGAAATCGCTGTTAATGATTATGAACATATACTTAATAATTTATTTGAAATTAATATCAATTGCACTCGAGTCTCTATCATTGAAAGATTATATTTATAGAGATAATGTAGAGAACACAGGGCATTCTTCAGAGTACGAGTATCTACTTTAATCTGTTTACGACATGCACATTGGTTAGTTGCTATTTGCTACCAATAAAATTGTCATATTTTTAATGGTGCTGTTAAAAGTAAGAACCTGAATTATAGGTATATTTGCTTGCAGTCCATAACTTTTTTTCTAGTTCAAAGATGTACTGAGTGTACCGACCGACGACAGCGTATCATAAGTTGCATTTACACCGACATTCGCATGTTTACAATATTTTTTAGCATAATCCATTATAAATCATAAGATCAAAAGACTGACAACAATGTCGGTTTGGTTCGGACTGATATAAACCGAAGACATATGTTTGCTGTGTTTTTATAATTAAATAAATAGGTATATACAGTAACATTATAACACTATGCCATTAGCATAAGGAACGAAAAGGGCCTCAATGACTCAAAGAAAACAACTAGATGTATTCTCCTGTGTCCATTGGTCCAGCCAGAGACAAATATAATTTATGACCGCCAAAGTAAGTAAATCCGAAACCCTTTTCACACGAAGCAAACAAGCCGTAAAAGTAGAAATGCCCAAAGCAAATAAATACAGACAAGTGGAAACTCAAGCCGAGAACCCCAACAAGGCAATGAGAGAAATCAGAAATCTGGTTTTCCAAATTGGTCTTTAACGTCACGCTTATGCATTTCAAGTGTGAGCTTTTTTTTTATTGAAGTCATCTTAAATATTTTACCAAGGATTTACTTTGTGTGGCTGAATAAATAAATGGTCATTTTATGTTAATTTTGAGATTACAAAATTTTGTAAAGTATCAGGAATTATTCGTGAATCTCCTTTGAAAACAAAATGATGCTTTTATTTATTTTCTCAGTAAATAAAGTGCAATAAGTAATGACTGCAGAATATTAGGTGTGTCAGCGCGTGGATATAGTCTCGTATTGCGCTGATAATGGTAGTATTACATTAGTAGTGTATTTACGAGGGCTGGGTTCGTACTTGGGTTCATAGATCGTTGGTGAAATTTCAAAATACTTAATACTTGTTATAAAATAATAGGTACCTAGGTAGGTAGATAAAATAGTATAGAAACGAATTGATGAATTTAATTCACCATTGAGAAGTTCATGACCCGGATTTGGTGATACAAAATGGCGATTAACCCATTGAAAATTCCAAAAGATTATCATTTTAAATGTAGTGATAAATGGTATTATGATCCTGGCCAGGTTGGCAAATACATAACTATTTGTATAAAATCATACGGCTACTTCTCATACCAACAACGTAAAATTTGCATTTTAAACTCTTTTTTACGTTCGTGAAAACATTTTTCAAGGTATCGTAATTTTCAGCTCGCAAAGATTTATGGAAGCTATAACACTAACCATATATCAGATATTTTGAGGAAATGCTTGTTTATTTACATTACCTACGCTTTCAACTTCTTTGTTATTATTTTTTGTTTCTATAACTACTTTGTCTGCCTAGCATGACCTAGCCAACGAATCCTCTTTATCCTATATACCCTCTGGAAACCAATATTCCTGAAAATATGTATGTTTACGTAGGAAAACTATAATATCTTCATTTTAACATTTAGGTAAGTTAAGTAAGTACCTACCTACCTACTTATGCCAAGGGCCACAACAAATGTAAAAATAATAAATAGTTATTCTGGTTATCAAAGAAATCTCATCAGAGCATTTCAACGGTTCCCATTTAAACAATCAATCAATGACTATTATGTAAATATGGAAATTATTGAGAATTTATTTAGCCAGGATTTATTTTAGCAGGAATATGCAAGAAAAATTTCACTTACAAAATGTATGTCAAGACACTCAAGAGTATATGAGTTGATTGCAGTTTGTTTTATTGTTCAAGAGTTGATTCATTGTTGAATAAGGACACCTGGGTAGTAACTTTTAATTTAATTGTGCCTAAGGAACTACATAAAACTACCATTGTGTTATTAGTAATAATTGTGTTCATATTAGCCTGGAAAATAATGAACCGAGTTTAACTTTTAATTATATGATACGAGTAATTTTCCGTATTTTTGCGCCTTAATTTTTAGATTGAACACACGTAGGTACCTACGATATTTGTAAGGTTCGCTTTGTACAAAATACATACTGTGATAAAAATCCCATCTTTTGTCACAAACTATTTTTTTGTGTGCAAGAACAGCCCTTGTAGCACACGCCAGTGTTAGCGATCGACGCAACGCCGCGGATCTGTCAAACTGACGTTATTACAAGGCGTTTGACGTTAGTTTGACAGCTTCGTAGCGTTGCGTCGATCGCTAATGCTGCGCGTGCTAACACCCCTGGTATAGGTAAATATATAAAATGCCAGTCAAAAGATACCAATTTTATTGTTGAAATTATGAACGTTCGTTACTTTATGATTGAAATGAATAGTATGATTTTCTGTCTATGACTGTCATACAACGATTACAGTAAAACACCCATATAATAGGCGCGTATTCTTAAACGTGATTTAAAGTTACGCCACCGTTTAGGCCACCTGTCCCTCTTTATCTTAACATTTTTTACCGAAGTGTGAAATAGCAACACGGTTTAAGGGAAGTGGGGTGTAACTAGTTAATGAATAACAGCAATAAAGTGGCAGCGACACTGGATAAATATTTTTTTTACTTCTAGAAATAACTACAATTTCTTCCCGAACTTTATAAAAGGATGGCACTGGCAGCATATTTAAATCGCCACCCATTACTGTTTGAAATCTAACTAACTATTAACGTAAGCGTTGAGACAGATCTAAATATATAACAGAAAGCTGTAAGTTGTCACATAATAGCTACACTTACGAGTACGGTCGCATCAGGTGGAACAACTCATCCAGAGCTGGTTATAGCCATCTCCGACGAAGAAAATACTTAAATTAAACTGATTCTTGTTAGCGATAATATATTGATGTATTTCCATCAATCATCCATCTCGCTCGAGTGAATAACGTAATGAGTAAATAATAATATAATAAATAAAACCGACCAAAATTACGAACTAAATTGAAATTGAAGCAAGGGAAAGAGAACTGAAGACATAAAATTAAAGCTAAGTGAGACAATTAACCAAATGGAGTTCACAAGTAAACTTATGAGCGAGATACAAGTTCTAAGAATCACCGACGAGCATTTAATCAGTCCCGCAGCTCAATTTATGACATTTATATCACATACAGACATGATGTTCAACGAACAAGTCATAATAAGGAGCAGAAGCAATGGGCTAGAAACCTATTACAGCAATGAATGGCAAAATTGGATAAAAAACACGGCGGATGAAATAGTTTCCTCATGCTTCGATTCAATCCTCAGATCAGTGAAAAGATCTTATTTACTGATCTGTGATTCAAGCCTTGTCAAAAACAGAAAATCCATAGTTCGTATATGTATAGTATTTTAGGTTATCTACCCAAGAAGAAGTGGCGAAAAACCTGATGCTATGGTGCGTCTGAAAGATAAGTTGATAAGCAGATCACTGAATGTCAATTATGAAGTAAAAGTGAGTGGGTGGGATTTCATTCCAAAAGTTATACTGTATAAAATGGGAATCACCTTATAAACAGTATTACTTTACTGATGCTATACCTTTGCAAAATAGGCACAATTGATTGTTGACCAACATTTTATTTATACAATCATCTATCCACATTGAGTTCACTCTGTCTTTAGATACGTTTAACATTTTAATGTAGGTATAAATCCCCGTATAAGTTTCTTATCTTAGATATTGAGTTCAATGTATCTTTATCCTTCCAGCGGATGTTTATTAGATCTTTTAACTGTGTGTGTTCTGTGTAACTTATTGAATGACCAAAGTAGTCATTACAACTTTTTGCTTCTATACCATTTATGTACATTTTAATGCACATGAGCTCTGTATTAGCCCTATTTATAACGCCATATTGTACCCTTTTGTGGTGAAAAGGCTATCGATAATTAATTATAGGAATTTTACTACTTCTCTATCTACTATTACCTGACTATTACTACGATTTAATGTGTAACAAAGTCAGTTACAGCATTCTTTGAGGTTTTATTGGGATTGCTGTTAGTTGAGTTATATGTTTTGTAGAACGTATATTATATTTTTATTTAATTTAAGAAAAACAGATTTACAAGAACTGGCTAGATTTTTAAATTACCTCCTTACTGGATATGGAACAGTAAATTATATGCTTCAATAGAAAATAGGATACTATTATGATAGGTATCACCTCATAGATACTTGTCTCTTCTTATGCAAGTAATATTAATTATATACAACATAAAAATACCATCGAACCTTATTTCCGCAGAACTTATGGATTTCTTCAGTTCAAAGGTTCCATTTTGTCTCACATTTCCAGAGCAGAGTTACATGATATTTATACCTATGTGTCGATTATGAATGACAAAACGTCAATAGACGGTAGCCTGCGTTGGACGGAAACCTGATCGTTGCTGAACTAGCCACTTCCTAGACCGGCGCGGTTGAGGCAGGAAGTAATTTTTGCCATCGTACCTACCTACTTATTGACAATTTTTCTTATCTACGGCACTAGGTACTAAGAGAGATTTATCGTTAATGATGTATTTGGATGTAAATATAATATAAAGGAATCATCACGTAGCGAAAAGTTGATATAGAGAGACTCCACGTAGCGAGAGTTGACATAAAGAGAGTTGCGGTAATGGGAAAGCGACGTAAAGAGAGTTGCGCTTACGGGAACGCGAGGTTACGGGAATGAATCGACTTGTCAAACTATAGTACGTAGATCTTTCTTAATATTACTTACTCGCAGATTATACCTACATTGATTGATTGCTTAGTACCGTGTAAATTTTTATTCAGGCTGTAAAATTACTTTTGTCTTAGATATAAATATAATGCCGTTGATACAAAATGTCAGCGTAACTTTTCGTACAGCGTTACGATGTACGATGAATAGGTACAATATTATACCGAAATGCTTATCGACTATTGATTTTTATACCTACTATTTGAAGCAGGCGCAGGCGATTCCCTAGTATGTTTCAAATCTTTCAGTATTTAACTAAAAGTTACCCGATACTGATTCCTAAAATAAACCAACGTAAACGCCATAGTAACATAATAAAAATTGTAGGCAAACAACGAAATGATTATCATTATTCACACCTATTCAATTATAATTTATCGAAATTTTAACTAGGTCTAATTTTAGACACATTCGCGGTCATTTGTCCAATTAAAACCTTTATTATAAGTAGGTACTTATCCACCTTATATTTTTGTCACGGAATTAATGTTCAGCTTGCCTTATTCACATTTTATTGCTTTTTCAACTCAAATTGACACACAATCAGACATCGATGACGGCTACAGACAAAGAAAACCGAAAATAAATAAAATTTTATTTCATTCAAACGACCCGAACCGGTACAACTTCATAAGCGATGTAACTTTTGAACGCTTTATCTGAATTGACAGACAATAATCGACTTTATGGAAAAATTAATAATGCTTAAATAAATTCAGCGACTCGTAAAGTTAATGTGGTGTAAAAATGCATTAAAATTATGGACCACCAAAAAGTGCGAGTCCGATTACTCGCCAAGCATAAATTACATATAATTACCAAAAAAATATGCACACATTAAAATGATTCAAGAATTAAGTCGGTAATCTTGAAGCTGGTTTATTGAATTCTTTAATTATGTGAAACGACCAAATATGGGCATTTAAGTGTGTTGATATTTTAATAATCATACCTCTTTCATGGAAGTTTATAAGAGGTTACACTTTGGGTCAGTAATTTAGCTTGATTATTTGAAAAAAACTATTTATTTTCATACAAAGGTCATATTACCTCACCTGCCCCTGTCTACCTCACAGATTCGAAGAGCAAGAATTAAATAATATAAGATACAGATACTTATATCGGTTATAATAATATTTTTTTTTAGACAGGTGTTCTAATCTTTGAATTATTGTCCCGTTCTACAATATTTTATAAAACAATGCGCAATTTTACGCAAAGTATTTGTATTAAAAGTGGGTAATTTATATTTTAGTATACTTTTCATATTTTTCTTAAACTATGTAGGTACTTAGATACTACGGTTAGATTATAAGCATCTAAATATTGAAAAGATTGCAAAGAAAAATTTTACTTGAAAATTACTTAAATGTATCCATTAATACAGCCCTAGTTTCAAATTAAGTTTATACTTAATCTCATTTCATTAGCCAGAGTTAATAAACAAAACAGTAAATCGTGATCTTTATTATCAGTTTAAACTATTTAATCTAAGGTTTAAATCGAAATCCATTAATCTTGTCACCTTAGCTAACGACTGTTTCTAAACCTGTCAGCGGTCAAACCGTGATTGCCTTCTGTCTGGCGGTATATCACTTAATAGTTACGAAATGTAGACCTTTACTAAACCCTTTAATGTCATTGGAAAATTCTTTTACATCACTCTACTACTTTATTAACTTGGAATTTATATTTGAATTGAAGTTAAGTGAAGTTCTTCAAACTTCAAATACATTTATGAAACATTTTTCTTCTAAGCAGCTAGGGGGCTGAATGCTGATATTTACTGTTTATCATTCCCGTTACTAAGATTCATATTGTATAGTTTTCAATTATGGATTGGGTGTTTGATAATATACGTGTGACATTTTTATTTTGCCAAAGAATGCAGTGTAAGTATATTATTATGAAATGATTCATTCCAGAGTAGTAATACATAGGTCTTAAGATAAAGTTATTGTCCCAATACTCAAGCATTTGGTATACTCGACCGCACATCAATGGTAATGAGTCTAAATACGATACAACTCAGTAGTGCAAACAAGTTAAATATGATTTTCCCTCAAAATATTATGGTGATTGTGTACCTACAGCCCAAAGGACATCACTTGATGTCCAAAGTCCATAGTGTTACATTGGACCGTTCTTATTGTTTGCTTCGTAAGAATTGAAATCGTACTGCAAGTGTTACCATTGATTTGCTGTCGTGCATTGCATAATAATTAGTTTTTCTTATAAACACAGAAATATTTGCTGTTCCAATCAAAATTAAGCCATTAGGTTTCGCTATTCTCAACTCAATCCACTAATCAACTTCCAGTTTTCCAACTGCAGCTTTGTACGAGTCAGTCTTATAATCATTATAACTTTATTTATGTCATTACGAGATTTAACGACACATTAACAAACCATACATTGCTTTCTCGCTCTGTAAACATTGACGCGAAAACGTAATGGATATGTATTTAGTTCGTAAATACGTATGTCGTATAGGTATTCTTGCCCCGTCAAATCCGATGGTAATTACTATAATCATCGGCCATTTACGTCTACACTAATTTAGCGTTATCAGGTGCTCTTACGCTATCAAGAGCAACAGGCTTTTAATTGCATTTTATCTATGCACCTAGTTAAACCGTAACAAACAATTTTGCCGGTAGATTTGAACAGGTGAGGTTTTTGATGGAAATGCATCAGAAAGATGGTAAAGCACAATACACTGTCAAAATTGACAGTTGTACGGGTGACCTCACAAGGTGAAGAGAGAGACACAAATCTGCTTTTGTTTTTGTATTCAAGTTTCATTAAACAGTCTCAAAGATTATGACGCGTATTTAAGGTTTCGCCACTGTTTAGGCCCCTGCCTCTTTCTATCTTAACCTTTTTTAACGAAGTTTTAAAGGGATTGCAACACGATTTAAGGGAAATGAGGTTTAACTAGGTTTATGAATAACAGCATATATGAGTTTTGTAACGTCGGGGCAAAGTTGTCGTCTTATATATATCGTTTGCATTATAATTATTAGCTACCTCTAGTCTAGTAGTAGGTATGTGTAGGTACAGGTTGTAATGATTATCGCTATATCTATTCGTTTAATCGGATTACGGCATCCAGTCTGTCTAGTCCTGTTAGAGCCAGAACTGGCTTTTAGATGGACTTTGGCGTTGGCTCCACTTTGGTTACATTAGGACTTTATTTAAAAACTAAGCTAAGTTTTTACGCGTAAAATACTTGCCTTGCCCGTAGTAGCTAAATTCACTTAGCCTGTAGTTTTTTTGTTGCTTAAACAACTACAGCCTTATTAGTCCGAACAAATAATTGTAAAAAATAACTAATCGCGCTATAGTCAAAGTCAAAATTCTTATATCAATCCAACCCTAATTCCTATACTTACTTTTAAGTAAGGGAAACCTAATTGTATTTTCTACAAGGAAAAACTCTACTTCTTAGATCAGGGCAACAATACAACGTAGTAAAATGTGTCGGTAGAGTGTTAACTGTCCAAAACTCCGTCACCAACATTATAGTACGGTGGCTGTAAACGACTGTCATATATAAAGCGTCCATTCTATTTTTAGTCGGTCAACACAAGCTGTGAACTCATCAAAACCACCACGCAATCAATTTGACCTATCTAGCTAGACGCATTGTTGTGGCTTTTAGATGAGACGGCCCCTTTACACACAAACAATCTTTGTGCATATATTTTAACGGAATATTTCGGTTATGAATCTATGATATATGTACGTGTAATCTTCGATGCGGGTTTCTTTGGTGCCTGTGTAAAGTTTGGAGTTCAATATTTTACATCCTTTCGTTCGAATGAGATTTTAAAATGAAGTACAGGCAGCGCCATCTGGTGTCGAGTAGCGGATACTCTCGTAGTACGCACGCTTATTTTACCTTCTGTTGCTTTGCACAGTGTTCGTATAGATGGCGCTACATGCTGACTTCGCTAGGTTCCTTTCAGTATGCAAACCATCGATACCAAAACAAAACTTTCGGACGCCTATACCATTTCCAATCATTTATTTTCTCGAAGACAGCTCCCTTAGAATATAACTGCCTAATTTTGTTCCTTGATCTCATATAAGTAATGTTTATGTAAAACAAATTGAGTCCATATTATGCAGTAGGTTTTTTTAAAAGTACGATAAATACCGAACGTTTTAATACTTTTAATAAAGGTACATTCTATGGCAATCAAAATAGTGATGTTATGATTGAAATATCGATATTGTATCGGTATTTATATTGAACTAGAGGTGTTCCCAAGACTTTGTACGCGTTGTAATTTTTCCCCTGGATAAAAAAATAGCCTATGTTACTCAGAGAAGTCAGAGATAATGTAGCATTCTAATGCTGAAAGAATTTATGAAATATGTAGGTATTCGGATACATTACGGATTTGAATTAGGATCGATATCGTACCCACAGATCACTAAATTGGTCACAATTACAACACTATAACATCTATCAATTATTGTCCGTCATTTTAAATTGTTGTTGTTTTAGTTTTAACTCATTACGATTTATTTACCTACCTAAGAATAGGAATAAAATATCCGCATACCACAGCCATTCCTTCCTAGGATTTTTTTATAAACGCTCGGAAGAAACCAGTTGTGCAACTTGCAGATATTTTGTTTGATCAACTTCAGTCTACTTTAGAATTATTTTTGTTAAAATTTTCCTAGAAATCCACCATAACGTCCACGAAGTTTTTGAAGCAAAACAGCTTCACACTCAAGGTTAAAAATATAAAATGGCGAGTGTTCCAAAATAGCATAAGCACAACACGAGGTCAGCCTTAGCATCCAAATTGACGATTACTCTGGTAGACACCGATTACCTACCTATTCCATAAAAAGTTAAATATGTATTTTACATATGAAATTTATATAAGAAGTAGGTAAGTAATGTAATTATTGTTCATTTATTTCCTAGTTTGTGTTTAATTAAGATAAAGATTGGGTGTTATTTAACGGGTCAGCATAATATTAAAATTAGGTAATTTTACCTATAAATCTCAAGTTTCTTAATAGTTACTTACTTATTCTTAGAAGACTAAAATAAACAATCTATGCATGCCCTAAGGTAAGTAAGAAGAAAATGCCGCAAGACAATGTCACCTGCTACAATAATTGTATCAATTTATGAAGAAAAAAAAACAATACTTACTTACAAAAAACTCACGACATGGTGAATGTAATATTTAGATTCCCTAATCATAATCAAGATTATGTACCTGCATTAACATTCATCTTCGATTATGGTCCATAATTTTCGGTTAAGCACCCCACATTATTATGCTTGGAGCTGTCCTTAATTGTCCGCACCATCTGGTCAACCAGTAAGTCAATGAATTCATCAAGAGTCATAAATAAAATGGTCTCGACAAGTGTCCAGAGAGTGATGTTGACGAACGACATGCGGATTGCAGGCGCGTCGATCGCCTCTAGTCAAAGCGCGACGCTCAAGCCGGTATAACGTTACTGATATTTCGGCACGCGAGGCAGAAAAAAAATCATATACCTGCAAAATATTATATTACAATATTTATAAACTGAAAAGTTATAATTAAAACTAAAGGTGACTTAGATAATCTACCAGTGTTTCAGTCTAAATTATTCATAGGTATAAATACCTACGAATAAAAGGCAGGATAGGATAATATTTTAACAAATCAGTTTTATTTGTGAATATATTCTGTCAAATGAACAATAATTTAGCATTAATTTCAGTGATTATAAATGTTTATCATTATCTTTTTCGTATTCGGAATCTCGAAAGTCGAAAAATCGTATCAGCAATTGAACCCACATCCATAAGTGAAAATATAGATTCATGAATTCACTGTCACGACTTTACTTACAATGTGATAAATGGATTGTTTATAGGCAGGTATAGTGGAACCCGTGGATCCACTTGAGAATATAAAATGTAGACCCAATATTGACTGAAAAATAATGTGATTAACTAACATCATTTTAATAACAAATATCATAAAAATAAAAATACATGGGGTATAAATACCAGAATTTTGTTACTTACATAGGTATTTAACTACAAATGTCACTTTATTTGACGTATTAACCATTACATACCTTACGATAGTTGCATTGTCATTTTGTTAATTATGCAAATTGAGCATATGTTAAAATTTTCTACATATGAATTTATGTACATACATTGCTAAAATAATGCATACTTTTGAAGGCTCTCTAAAACTTTATATTCTGCGCACAATGCTAATATTCAAATTTTATGCTAGACATAAGGAAAACACTTTTGAATTCAGGCTTGTCTCAAATTGTAGAGATAAACATAATACCCTACATCCAGAATTTATTTATCTAGTCTGGTCAATGATAAATTGTTGTTTCACACAAATTGTCATACCACAGAGCCTAAAATAGTTCTTGTAACAACAATATATTATATGGATATTTATTCCTTGCACAGTTAACACGTATAAAAAAAGTACGTGATCGAGTAATGTCGTAGCTTCAATAGATATCTACGAGTGATTAACTTCCGACCCTATCAAGTTCAGCCTTCGAGTATCAGCATCGCCTTCCGGATAGCGATTTTTTTTATGTATACTTATTCTAAGTTCGTACCTAATGAGATTATATAGATTGTTAGAATACCAAAATTCTACAAGTCCTTAAATAGAACATATCCTAAAATTTAAAAAATTTTAGAGATCAAAATCCTTGCATAGCATTTAGAATGGTGTTACATCTTTTACTTTTAGTATTATGAAAGCCATCAGCCTTTAAATTCGGCCTATATAGATTCGCAATACATTTGATATTTCCGGTTAATTTGCATTGAATGCGATTGCTACAATTGTCTATGACAGAATCAATGCTTAAGAACAAACAATGGCAACATTAGAACACATTTCTAAATATAGCTTTCCTTAAATGACCTCGACAAAAACGCGTATAAACTGAAGAATAACATTTTTACAAAGCGCTACACGAGACTTAAAAGCTTGATAAACAGTTTCGCACACTAACTATAAAACTTTTTTGTACATTTTAAAACATCCGCTGACATTTCAGTAACTTTGAAATGACAGGCAAAAATCCGTAAATAACATATACTTTAAGTGGCCAGCAGCATTATTCTGGGTCAGTCGTGATCGGTAAAATACAGTAAAAATATTTCTACTGACTGTATTTACCGATCGCAAGTGATGGTCCTATTGGTCCTATTATAGAGCAAAAACAAATGACTATCACTCGTGATCGGTAAAGAGAGTGCAAACATGGATATTATATCGATCACGGATGGCCTAGAATATTATTATTCAGATGGCTATATTCTGAGATGTCAATTCAATCACAACGGATTATTCAGTCAGCAAAATGTTTTTTTCTTTTATTCCATTGAACTCGTCTGCTCTAATAGAATTAGCCAGCTGGCTATTTTTTCTCATAGTGACATCAACGTGTAGCACTCTGTATTTTTTAACAATCGTGACAGGGGAGTGCTGCATTTCTCTGTAACTATGTATGTCAAGGTCCTACGCCTATAGAATACGTAGGACGACCACTAGCAACGCTGATATACGTAGGTAGGTACGATGATGATGATGAATATCCAACATTGAAATTTTTCTCTGTAACATTTTTCTCAGCAATATCTTTTAGTCTTTAATTAATAACTAAAGATTGCAGTATAAAATTGAACCAGGTTGGTAAAATCTTTTTATAGATTTCCTATCGCAAATATTTTGTTATGGACGGAGTGAACGTCGGAAACATCCTTCATTTTGCTACTGTTTTCTTTGGATAGTTCTATTGCAATATGTTTGATGAACGACTCTGTCAATAATTGTGATTTATAAACTGCCATTCAATGATTGACAAAAGTGGTTAACATTGCTCATAGAATCAGTAAACTGAAGTGGCAGTGGGCTGGTCACATCTGTCGAAGAACCGACAACCGATGGGGTAGACGCGTTCTCGAATGGAGGCCACGAAAGGGTAAACGTAGCGTGGGACGCCCCCCGACCAGATGGAGGGATGACCTTCGCAAGATGGCTGGCAGGGACTAGATGCAGAGGGCCGAAAGTAGGGTTGATTGGCGCGCTTTGGGAGAGGCCTACGTCCAGCAGCGGACTGATACGGGCTGATGATGCTGATGATTCAACGATTAAAATCTTTGCTGCCATGTACTTGTACACTCACGGCAGTACGTATCCATTATGTTGCGTGCGGTTGCTGTTCATCCTCTTTGTGCCAATGACACTCCTTGCGAGAGATGGTAGAGTCCTGCTCTTTGAGGACTAGCTTTATTTGTAATTATAATCCAGATGGTAGGTATAGTTTTTGCCTTGCCAATACCAGAATATTTCCGTGTATAGTTTGAAATGGAAAATGACAATAATTATCTTAAATCATCAAAGGGTTTGCCTAATGGTTTTGGTTGATCGCCGATGTCACGATAACGTCAAGCCCCATAAATAGCATTAGTATGTGTCTGTTAGCTTGGGCTAAAACGGGCTTAAATGTAACGTGTGACGTCATTACATACTGATGGCGATTATCCAGCTTTCACGATAATAATAATTAAATATAACACTTAATACTTCTATGGCAAGTATTAATAACTGTGCAAGCAATGTATACCTGTATAGTTTACTAAGTAGTATGCGTTGCAGGGTTTAGTAACTACAATATCATGTTACATTTGATACATTTCTTCTAAACCAGAAATAACTTGAGCTTATTTGTTTTATTTATTATTGCCATTAACATTACCATTGCAAGTTCGCAACATTGAACTATGCGTGGTATAGTAGTTACAGCTAATATACGCTAATCAATCACTCTATGAACTAATATATTTGAGTTCATTAATCTTTGCTCGATGTTTAAAGAGCAAATAATTTTAAATATAGAAGTGCGTGCTTCATGCATGTATCAATTATATACCTACATGTATAATAAACATGAATTATTAAGTATAATGCTAGCTTCATTCATTTCGCGGTAATTTTATTGGTATTATTATTTTACGATGTATTATAAAGAGGAATATGTATACGAATCTTTAGATAAGAGTAAAGTTTAATCTCGTAAACTATTTATGGATTAGGAAAATTCTTGACTATAAAAAATGAATTTGGTAAGTATACTTATAATTTATTACATAGGTACTGATTATTATAGAAGCTAGACTGACTGTAGATAGCTAAATAGAGACTGTCAGTGACGACAGTAGGAAACACGCTACTAAATAAAAATATTGGCTATATTGAAACGCTGTTTAAATTTGTCTTAAGATTAGGCTTAATGTAGCAGAACATCTTTGGGCTCATATCCAACACTGACAAGCAAACAGGTCTAGGTCAGCCAAAATACAGCTGGCCATTAGTACCAATAATATAGACTGCCTTATGTTCACTCCAGCATAGTGTAAAATCCAACCAAGGTATAGATTCTATAAACTATCGATATAATTGGTTGCCAACTTATTTATCACACAATAACCTCATACGTTAGGTACTGTAGATTTCAGCATGACTAGACTTTATAAAATTGCTAAGCAAAACGTGATATAAGTACAATATACCTCAAATGATCACGTGACTTACCAAATGCTCGCATTGACCTTATTTCTTTATTCATCCACGTCTTACCTATGCTTAGAAAGGTGTGTAACGTTCTAGTGGTTGAATGACCTTAACCAAAGTATGATATGTCACCTACACATAGCAACTGGTCATGAATTAAATAATAACTCCCACTTTTATGAGTGTAGCGCTGCAATTCGTTGGTCATTCAAGTGCTAATGAGCTGACAGACAGACAAAATAGGTGCGATAAATGTCGGGACAATATTTAAAGTTCACAAGGACAATGTTTAGTTTCAATACAAAAGCAAGGAAATCAGGAAACGTTTTTGAAGATTCTATATAGCTAGAGGCTCATTAGAGGATCATATTCATTTGCTGAGAAAGCATCAGACTTGAACGAATTAACTTAGTTGTTAACCTATTCGTCCAAGATGTCAGATAATAAACGTAATTAATTACTCGAGAAGTTTATTTTTGTTTGTATTTTTTTCTTATAAAGGAAATGGAAGAAGAATGTTCCAATTTCCGTTTCGTAGTGATTCAGTTTGTTGTTAGCCTTCACCAAAATTATAAGTGCATTTTAATGGCGGGATTTTGCAACTCTTCAGGCCTTGCTTATGTCAACGATTAATTACTTTTATGGTTCTACTTATGTGTCATGAACCAATTTCAATGTTAAAACTGATTAAGGTGCCTAAGTCTGAGAGTAAGTAACACCCATACTATAATATACTATAGATATTATAAAGATATGATGGCAATTTATACTATGAGTCATTATTGGGTCTACTCGAACTTTTGCACGTACTATCTGTAGCTATAAAAATTCAAAGAAAGAAACAATAGGTTGTACAAAGGTTGAACACCATCCTTAACGACGTCATATCCCAAGGCGATTATTATTTTGGTCACTCGTTTATCCCACTCCCACTAATATTATAAACGCGAAAGTTTGTAAGTATGGATGGATGTTTGTTGCTCTTTCACGCAAAAACTAATAAGTGGATATTAATGAAACTTTACAATAATATAGCTCATAAATCAGAATAACACATAGTCTATAATTTATAAAGATTCTGCGTAGACGAAGTCGCGGGCAGAAGCTAGTATTTAATAAACTTCTATCACTGACAATAACAATTATTTTTAGAAAAACAAAACATTGCTATACAATGATTTGCCAAGTACCTAGACACTCATATCTTTTGATATCGAAGATATCAATAAAGATAACAAACCAGTTATAATAGTTTAGTTCCTTCAACGTGATGCAATAAGTAAACATTAATTTGGTGTTAATGTTATTTTCATAACGTTGTGTAGTAAAAGTAATTAACTGTTTAATAGCAAGTTCTAAAATCAAAATATATTTGATAACTAAACTTTAATGTGAAATTGATCAAAAAGTTATAGAGGAAACATGGCTCAAACACACACAGCACAGTGCAAAATGGACCACAATTATTACAAACTGGAAAAAAAGTATATAGAGATGAAACGAATGGTGATAGAAAAAACAGAGGAATTAAGAAGAAGAGATAAAATAATATCTCTTCTGGAGAATGAGATAGATGAAAAAGATGCTACAATAAGGTACTTGAAAAATGAAATCGACAAGTTTAGACAAGTCGTAAAGCCTTTGACAAAGCAAATTATCGATTGTCATAAGAATGGTACTGAGAACGAAGAAGAATGTTTCGTTATGAAGTCGCCTGGCATAGAAAATACTAGAGTACTGCCTCTAGGCGAACCTCGATTGAAGAGGACGGCCATTTCAGCTGAACCATTGTCGTCGTTGACACAAGATCATGAGATGAAGTTGGTGAAAATACCGAAGATTCAGAAGTAAGTAACAAATGTAACGTTGGAAGACAGGATGATAATTGATAATTAATTATCATTAATCTTGATGTTTATAATAGGCCTAAAGATCCATTAATTAGTTTCGTATTAATTTATTTTGCAACATTGATAAATTATTCCTGCTGAATACAAAAGCACAATAAGTAATAAAGGATTGAGGTCAGTGTTTGAGACATACGTGCTTGTCATTTTATATCATCTTCCATTGGCATGTATGACCATTTCCCAATGGTCAAAATGCGTAATTTTGTATATTACGAGTAATTTTTATACTTCCTAAGTACTAATTAAAATATTTACCTGAATGTAGCTTTCCGCTTTTCATTTAGAAATAATAATATTTAATCGCGGCAGTAACGGTATCCAATAATAGTATCTAATATGGGTTACAAAACAATTGTCAAAATATTGAAATTGGAGTACAAATTAGTAGAATATGACCGTTAAAAAATTTCGATGAGATGAAGCAGTTCATTATTATTTCGTATTTCTAAACAAATGTCTATCAATTATCGACCTTCTTACTTTACTTGCATCAATAATTTTACGGTCTTTTCTGCCGTATATATTTTCAAAAATATTGCAGAATATTGGGTTGTTCCATCTAGTCATACTTAGTTCCGTAATACTCATCTTGATGTCAACACACCTAGGTCCGTATATCGTACGTCAATCACACATTGGATATCTTCGTGGCTCGGGCATTTGCAACGTCGCGTCGCAGGAGCCGACCCGAGGTCGACGTGTGTTAGCCAGTGTGCCTTCGAGCGAACCTATTTGGTATAATTACGTTCGAACTTTATCTCTGTCCTCGCCATCGGCTGTATCACGACATGTCGAAGGGTTATATCTTTGAGCATTATTTATGACACCAATTTAAACTTAATTAAAGTCGTCTCGTAAGCCCCAAAGCGGTTTAGAATTTTGTTGGCAAGTAATTGATCTGTAGGTATTAGTAACAACTGCAATTAAGGATTTGCTGCATGTTCGTTATTTACCAATCGTTTAAAAATAGCACTGCTATTTAGCATTCGTAAATTAATGTTACCTTTTTTGCTCATTTTCTAGAATGACTACTACCACTTGCGATGGCTGTATTTATTTAAAAATAGCACCCAGTTTTTATGCGTTGGCTACTTTTACACGTACCGTACATACCTATCTTCATTCCTATGCCCAAAATAAACGTTTTCACAGTCAAAACATTTAATAAAAAAGGTAATTTTATAAACCATACTTTACCGATCACGACTGGCCAGAATAAGGAGGCAACTAGGAGGTACAGTCGACAGCAGATCAATGGTAACACTTTTTACTTTTGACAGGTATTATTTGCATCGTAAGACTTGAAATCGTACTGCAAGTGTTACCATTGATCTGCTGTCGTCTGTACTAGGAGGAATGGTATAAGTTCGCAATACATATTCTTGGAACTTACTCAACTCCACCATGGGTGACATAAATAACTCATTTATTAAATCCTTTGACTGCGAAAACGTTTATTTTGGGCATGGAAATAAAGATGCGTGAAAAATGTAGCCAACACATAAAAACTCGGTGCTATTTTTAATCATATTATGATGTTCGTGCTCGTAATTTTGAATTATTCCTGGAAAATACTGTATAATTATGAGTGTTTTACGATTATGACTAAAACAATTTGCCGTAACGTAAAGGCTATATCCATTATGGTGGATAGTTAGATTTACCTTGCCAAGACAATTACTTTTCTTATTATCACAAATTATATCTTTGAGTTAGATTTAGCGATAAATCTACCGTGTGACTCATGTATTAATATAATTATAATAAATTATATAAAAGTTCATTCAATGATTTTTATAAGGTAGTAATTTAGCTACATCAATTCGATCCATTATATACGTAATTATATTATCCAATAAACATTCAATTCACCTTAGAAAAACTATGGTATTAACCGAATCACCCGAATCACCATAATATAAGGACTTCTATTTTATCAGTTTTTAATTATTAGTTAATTAAGACTTGGATGGAGAATATTTTACTATTTTATTTTTAGTCTTTGAAAGAATCTACATTAAATCCACGCCTGTTATTTTTCTTTTCTACATCTTTAATGAATTCAAGGCTGTATTAAAAGTAACTACTTACATACTTATTATAAAATATACCTACTTAGTCATTTAAATTATTGAATAGAGTCTAGGTAGGTTTATGTAATAGATATTAAATTACTCGCTTTGATAACTTAATTTATTGGATGGAATGAGATATTATTTCACAGTACCTACAATATAATATAGGGACAATTAAAACTACATTAAGTATAGCGATTATACGTTACTAACTGAAAAATTTCCTTTTTTCAGATCACGGGAGTTGATCAAGACTGCGATCCTGGACAACGACTTCATGAAGAATCTAGAGATGACGCAAATCCGGGAAATAGTGGACTGCATGTATCCGGTCGAATATGCGCTGGGCAGTCTCATCATCAAGGAAGGAGATGTTGGCAGCATTGTGTATGTAATGGAAGGTTAGTAATATTTTGAATTGTATTCATAAGTTTTGGAAAATTTGTTTAATCTTATGACGGTCCTGTTGGGTTCGTAAAATTTGCACCTTATTGCGCCATCTCGCGGCCAGTAGCAGAACTATCATCATGATAGTGTTACATTCGTAGGAGAATGAGGTTGTTTAAAAAATTCTAAAAATTGCGGTAGATGGCGCTGTAGTTAATAGTAGTATAGTAGTTTTGGTTATATTGGACCCCGTATAGATGGCGCGACAACCGATAAATTAAATGAGAAAATTATGTAGATACAGTCGACAGCAGATCAATGGTTACATTTTTTACTTTTGACAGTTATTATTTGCGTCGTAAGACTTGAAATCGTAGTGCAAGTGTTACCATTGATCTGCTGTCGACTGTACCTATTTTTTATTAGCTGGCTTTCAAAGTCAATACAAAGTTCAGTTACCGAACCTTTAAGCGGGATTTTACAGCTTTTTATTGTACTGACCACTACTTATTAATTACCTATGTCTTAAATATCGAAAACAAAACTCACTTGTCTTTATATTTTGCGCCCAGGTGTTAAGCGGTTCTTAAATTTTTTTCACTAATGGGGTGCTGTTTGAGGACTTTGAGGTGCTAACATCCTGGTGATTTCGCAGGAGTATGTTGGTACCTACTTACATATTAGTAGGTACGTAGTTATTTCTAGAAATCAATTCGACAACCATTTACAAGGTCATTTCTTTTTATTATTTATGTGACTTCTTTCTTACCGCGTGTTCCTTAACTGCAACCAATTAATTAAGATACCCACTTAAAGAAGTTTAACCCGTGACATGTATACTTAAACAACTTTCACAACATATTTTATCCGCTTCTCTACAACAATGTATATTTTACTACGTCTACCCAGCGCATCTTAATCGCATATGACAGGCACTTGAGCCATAAAACATTGCTTACACCTCGAAACATGTATGTACATTATTGGCCAGTCATGTAAACACGCTCGCAGTGCTTTCCCCGGTAGAAAGCGGAAAACCAGCTGGCGTGACACTGGCTTTTCCTAGGTAACATGTAATAGCTAGCCTAGGTAAGACACCTAAAGCGGCTGTTACAGGTTATACTTGCACTGTATTTAGGTGTTTGTGCGATAATTTTTGTTCAGAACTCTCATTTCCGTCAAGACAGGTCCATGTCCAACAATAGTTGTGGTGCCCTCCCCCCACAATTGTGGATCTGACAGTGACAGCTCAGCAAGCCTATTCCATTGCTCTTCGCTCCATTGGTTGTTGCTGTGACAACAATTTTTATGTTACTAATGAAAGCAAGCAATGGATTATAGAAATGGGAATGGGCTTGCTGTCACTGTCATTTCCACAATTATTTGTCGCATAGACCTAGGGGGCGCAAGGCGTCAGTCCCATACCACAATAACTTTATACCTATGTAGAGACCACGCGAAAATTCAAAGATGTGGTGTGCCGTGCGCCCTTTGACATTGCCCGCATGAATCGAATAATGTCTCCTAAGTCTCCACAATTAGATGTAAGTTTGTTTAAATTTGTCATAAAAGTCGGCGCGGTGCCCAGTGAGTGTCGATCGCTGATTGATCTAAGATCAAGATAATTAAGTTCTTCTATGAAAATTGAGACTTAGAGCTCATTGGTATTTTGGGGTGCGCCGGCTCAGAGATGAGGACGTTCCATTATACGGCGTCACCTGTGCCACCTGTACTTTATAGAGCAGTAGTCTTAGGGCCACTGCCATAAACCTCTTACTGAGGAATAACACCATGTTAGCTTACACTGAAAAGAACTCGATGGCGTAGTGGTTGGGTCACTAGAGTTCCCAGGTTCGAGCCCCGGTCAGGTCAGCCATGTACGGTCTAACACAGATAAAGGTTGAGATTTGCTTTCCACATTGTCCCAAAAGAAAGTTATTGAAAGTTAACAGACCCTTTTATAAGGGCAATGTTTTCTTATGTAACTAATGTGAAACCAGTTACGTTACATCAGCAAGCAGTATATCAAAATATGACTATCCCAATGCTGTTCATTGTTATATGTGATAGTGTAAGCATTGTGTTTTACTTGGACATTGAATGAGTAATTCACTGGAAGGCGTAGGTCGTGACTCGTGACGCCAACCTTGCTGAATTTCACTTTTCGCTCGATGACATCATTTTGCGTAGCATTCAATATTCCTACACTTTATTTGCATACGCACAAAAGCTACATTAGTTCTACGTACAAAATTAAATTAAATAGTGTAAAAATTTTGTGGTGTGATGATGACCATAATTTATCGTATAAGGTCATCATTTTCATGGTCATTTTTCCAGGCGATGTCCCGCGTATTGGGATACCAGACCCTCCTACAATATCGCCTGCTTGGGCCATCCCCCGATAGTACACGAGAAAAACTCTAGCCCATGCATAATTCAAATGTATTTATAATTATATTAACTATCGCTAAATCAGAAACATAAAAATCAACAGAATTACGATACCGTACGGCAAAACGTTACCGTCATTTTGTTACGCTGTCGAATAAAAAAGAAACTAAACTGGAAATTGATCCAATTTGTCGTAAATACTATGTCGTTCGTTGTCGATTACAAAATTGTCGTAAGCAAAAACTTGTCCAATTGTGACAGCCGGACAGATGCGTGATTGGTTCTCGCTTTCGGCCTTGGCACCCGGAGATCGAGACCTTGTCGGGTTTTTCGGATCACAATAGGTGACGTCACGATTCTCACAGCATGCAGTGAAGGTAGGTAGTCAATAAACCATGCAAGGTTAGTATTGAATATTAAAATCAAATCAAAATTGTTTTTGGAATTAACACAGTCTCGTGTAAAAATCGTTCGCAGATATCGCAGATGAGTCTGCCTTGCCTGTAGGTAGGTAGGTATCTACTTAGTTAATCCAGTTAAGAGCCTTCCAAGAGCCAACTAGCGCCGCCAATCTTTAAAAAAATAATATCTTCCAATACAATCAATTTTATTAAAAAACTATTTATTGCGATAAAAATGTTTATTGCGATAAATACTATTATTTAAATGCTTATTTATAACGTGATTCAATTTCAGTAATTTGTATTTCGGCCGTTTTTGGCACATTTGTGAACTACAACTTAGCTTGTCGCAATTATGCCATGTATTGTATATTGAAAAATACTATTCATCCAAATAAACATTTTGTAAATAGCTTTTTTAATAAAATTGATTAAATTGGAGGATATTATTTTTTCAAGATTGGCGGCGCTATTTGGCTCATCAAAGCACTTCCGCTGGTAGATTTTTAATCAGGAAAAAATTATAACTTCCGTCTTTTTGTCGTTCCTGTATCTCCTGTAGTTCAACTTTCTCTCTCTCTCTCTCTCTCTCTTCG
Organism: Tachystola acroxantha; assembly: GCA_963506565.1. Lineage (NCBI taxonomy): Eukaryota > Metazoa > Arthropoda > Insecta > Lepidoptera > Oecophoridae > Tachystola > Tachystola acroxantha. The sequence goes on from OY735884.1 coordinate 5,520,379, forward strand.
ATTTGTCCTCATAAAGTTTCCTATTCCGTGGGAATATTACCTACCTACTCGTAAATCCTAATATTTATCTTCTCTTTAACTATGTATTTACAAACTAGCCGTTACTAAACGACATGGTGTAATATAAATAAAGCAATTTACGTGGTTTATGAAGGAACTCTATGTAACCAGTGATTTACAGTCCAAAGTGAAAGTAAAGACCACAGCCTGCGCAATTCGCCCAGCCTTATACTTATAAAGAAGCCCAATAACAAGATCATTAAACAACACATCAAATGGTACATAACACTTATGGCGCAGACAATAAGAACGGTATAGTCCAAAATCATTTGATATGCTTTCGACTGTACGTCATTAGAAACGAATGAGTTATGCACTGTAGTTAGTAATTATTAGATGTTATGCAGTTTTGCGGAATTAGTCATTATTTTGCTTCCTTATGAAGGAAGCTCGTTGCTTTCAAACCTTGGAAATGGATAATCGGGCTCTGTTGATTAATTTTCTTTGCTATTGAGCGGAAAATTTAAGCATAATTTTGGCAGGCCATTATATATGGTGCTAGGAGAATCTAGACTTGATCGTTAGCCGGCCGATAACGGAAACTTCGTCAACTCGATTTAAAACTTTTGCTTTTTATGCCGTATCGTAATAATCCGCTTTTTATAATAATGGTCTAAAACTTCACTCCAGTTTACTTAATTTGCGCGTCCGCTAAGTAGGAATTATTTTATTCATTTTAGCTGCTGTAAAATCACAGGATACGAAATGTCATAATCACGATCTTAGGGGGTTTAAACCCTATTTCACTTTATACACTGCAACTCATAACAAATATTTAATAATAAGTTGTTTTTTTAATTCGTTTTTGTAGAATCGAATAAAAGAATCTGGAACATACCATACTTAATTAAGTATTAATTACTTCACAATTACAACAAATGTATAACTTTTAGAAATAACCGATAACGCACATGACCCACATCATTGATAAAACTTATCTGAGTCCAAGAACCTTTTGGCCTGTCGCAATGCTACTGCGTATAATTAATATTAAGAACAAAAATTGTTTCCCTCCCGATAATATTTAAATGGACGTGTTCCAAGATGTTCCACGGTTGCCCACCACCAGCCTAAAAAACCGATTGCCAGTGAAAGTCCGTAACTATGAAATATGGTGAGATAGAGAGGAAGCACGATAGAGAAATTCACCAAGAAAACGGATTGTTTGGGATCCAAGACATCTAAAACGCAAGAGAAGACATCGGTTGATAGATACCTACGTGAGATGAATAGAAGACATTAGATCATCGTATAGCAGAAATAACAGCAAAGATACGCAGAGACAGAGAGAGGGGGGATGAAAGAAATGGAAGGGACGTAGAAGGGAAGTAGGAGAGACAAGAGAGGTCGGTAGAAGAGAATGACAATTTGAAGAGTATCGCTTGCCGATAATAAATGCCATTGAATTTATAAATCGAAAACCATTTTATCTTGTAAAACAATCTTAAATGAGGGAGATGAATAAAAGTAGGATGAAGAACTACATCGTAATGAGGTGTTGGCTCGAGGTCTCCAATTCAGGATTCTTCAGGCCAAGCGGCATGCACCCATCCTGGCAATGCCTCCCATCCTGTCTATAAAGGCATTCAGGTCTCTATAAAATATAAAGTTATTTGAACCGCATAAGACATTTTGTATTATTTACTGCAAATACTTACATTCCAAGGATTCCGACACAAAGAGCATTAAAGAGCTTTCGAAACAACCAAAGCATAACGCACTTTGGATCGTATATTGTTGCAAAAGGCAATTTTCGTCCGTTCCACATTATTACATTGTTGGTTGTTAGTCAATTCAATGCCCTTAATGCATCTACGAATGACACAGATGTGTGAAATAATGTAAGTAAAGGATAGTGAGATGGGAGGTTTATTTTAGGAACTGAATAAGCTTGTCAATGAGGATAGCGACGTAAAAATGAAATTGCAGATAAGTAATCATAGGTTATGGAACTTAAAATCTAATTTGCGCAAAAGTAAGACTAAATTGTTGCATAATTACGAAGCTTTCCTGAACCCATGAACACTCAATAATATATTGGTTACTAAACTCTGTTCAATAATACAATTTTCTCTTACGACGTTTGTTTTTGAATTTCGGCTAACGATTGTTATAACTACTCCAAACCATTACCTATTAGTATTTAAATTACTACTGTTAAACACAGTGTTGATCAAATTAGTACAACATTAATCGTGTGATCATACGTTCTAATACCCTGCTTAATTAGTGGAACATTACCAGAATGCACTGAACAAATCGTAAAGTCTTTCCGTTCTTCATCTGTACTAAGCGCAGCTGTTTATCTTAAATCGGTCGGGTGACAGGTGTCTATGTATGCATACTAGCAAAGTGACCAACCATGTCAATTTCTCTTAGCGATCTAAATATCTTACACTGTGGTTATAGACAATACTCGTATGTTTGTATCTTTGTAACCTAATTCTTAGTGTGTATTTCTAATGCAATGTTGATACCAGTTTTAATGCAATTAAATGGTATATTTAATTATCTTTATAATCTTCTTTATAACAAAGATAATGGGAGTAAATTAAGTATATCTATATTCACTTCTTTGCAATTTCGACCGACATGTTATGGCTCACTATCATCATCATCATCAGCCCGTATCAGTCCACTGCTGGACGTAGGCCTCTCCCAAAGTACCCCACTCAACCCTACTCTCGGCCCTCTGCATCCAGTCTCTGCCAGACATCTTTCGAAGGTCATCCCTCCATCTGGTCGGGGGGCATCCCACACTACGTTTTACCCGTTCGTGGTCTCCATTCGAGAACTCGTCTACCCCAACGGTTATCGGTTCTACGACAGATGTGACCAGCACACTGCCACTTCAGTTTACTGATTCTATGAGCAATATCAACCACTTTTGTCTTCTGGCGGATATACTCGTTTCTTATTCTATCTAACAGAGAAATGCCAAGCTTAGCTCTTTCCAAAGCTCGCTGAGCGACTATGGCTTAACATAGTTTATACTTATTTACATTCAACAGTAATATCAAAGTCAACTTTTATGCCGATTTTTCTTAAGAATGTTAAAGAAACATTATTCCGATTCCATAGCTCCGTGACCGAAAAAAATTGTTAGAAATAAAATAAGAAATGTAAATCTAGGTGCAACCGTATAAAGTTCACGATGTCTTTAATAATAAGCTCTGTATAAAAGACCACATTCATACAGGCAGAAGCCCGCATACCATACGCGCTAGTTTCATTGTTCAATTACACAAGACAGGAACGAATGGAGTTAATGCTCGTAAGTACTCCTATTCATGCCTTGTTCCATTTGGATGGCCGTAAACAAGTATGTACTACTATATTCTACTTAGGTTTCCTGCTGTATTGTTAAGTGATACCTTAGATTAGAACGTTATAATAGTTTGAAAGAAATTGAAAAATGAGAATGTGAAAGGACTTGTTGGAAATACCAATGAAAGAGATATTATAAACAAAGGAAACATTCTATGCACTTCACTTTTGAGTTATGTAGAAATTCGCGCGACATATATAATATGTTGAGTTTGTACGCTATTGGACGTGTATAGCTGACTTAGCTAAGCTAACATGAAAGATTTTCATAAACGTGGGGCATTTTAGGTAGGTAGGTACTCGTATATATTGTACGTTAATTTCTTTATTACTTGTATTTCATTATTGAATAAAGGTTACTTTTATATTATTACCTATTCGTCGTAACAAAATCCTCAGCATTTGATATAAGTTACATTACGGAAAGTATTAGGGCATAGGTAGATATTTATTTTATTAATTATTACAATAAAAACATAACATTCTATGTTAGATACAGAAGAGGAATCTTTACTAAAAATACCTCGCACATTAAAATCCGTCATATGTAAACCATAGAGCTACGGACGGCTACAGTTGGGTAAAAACGAAGCCGTCTCGATTGATTAACAAATTGCTAAAGACTTTCCCTCTAGTAATTATTACTAAACGGTTATGTTATGCAACTAAAGTACATTATACGGATCAAGAAAGTGAAACCATCATGATGCACAGCCTTGACCACACTCTAAATCTGTGATACAAATGAAATTTTACTGAAGCTCGTACCAGTTTGAATTTCTACTTTTACTTGAACTTTCGATCCGCGAACTCTGTGCCTCTATATATTGATGTCGATGCGACTTGGCCTGGGGGGCTAGCCGGCTGGCTGTTTCTGTCCTGTCAAAGACTGCGTGAACGAAATTTGTACTAATTTTCGCCAAAAATCTGACATTGACGGGTAGTAAAAATCGACGCGGCTCAGCCCCCAGTGAGGCATTATGAGATCTTGTTTTTTTGCTAAAACTTGGATCAATATATTCTGTCAAAGTGAGGGCTAAAAGTTCGCAGTTTCCGGCTGTGATTTTTCACATAAGACAGAATATGAGAATGGAGGTATAGGACATCACCCTGCTGATGAAACTCTAACCGTCCGACACAAGAGTCGTTTATTGCAGCCAAGCCTGATCGCGACAAAGCAGAAACACGAAGAGAGACAGAGAGAGAAAACTTTCACTAGCTAGGAATTTATTTTTTGAGGGTCGTTACCTTTAGTTGTAAGGCTAGATTTTGATATATGAGGTAACGTTATATTCATCGACTGACATAGGATATATTTGATGACAAGAAAGAAGTAGTTTCACTTGTTGCAAATCGGCGTAGTGTTGCCATCTATAAATTGGATTTTTTTACCCCACTTGGCGATTTTTAAAAAGATTTATGTAGAACTTATAAGTTTATTATTCTGGAGTGATGTAGTTTACAATTTAAATCCTATGCCAAGGTTCTGAGTGTGGCTCACATTTTCTAGACCGCCTGCTTTGTGTTGTGGCGTTAAATATCCATAAACGGTGGTATGTTGTGCCCTCATTGCTCAACGTTTTTGCTTCTTGCTTATTGAGTATAAAACTAGCACATTTATTACTGTAAAAAATGATGTTCCGTGATCATAGAGCGTTGAAACAGGGAGACGCGACGACGATGAGAGCTCCATTACGTTTTTTGTAACCATCGGATGACTATTTTTATATGTGATTTTAATTTCTCTTGCAAGGCATGTCATGCGAACCGAAAACGTAGGAAAAGATTTTGTTCGTCGTGACCGAGATTCGAACCAGGGACTTCGCCATTCCGTAACACGCTCTTTTGTTTCTATCATTTTATATGTCTTCATCTGTTTGTTATTTTCGATTATTTACATTCGTTACAGCAGATGACTTAATGATAATTATTGTTACTGGGTAAATGAATAAATATTACTTATGATTATAAATGACCCACACCCCTCACTCAGCCCGCATAATAACATTAGTAAGGTTATTTCTGCCAATCTAAAAGTGGTTGACATTGAATTGTTATTACTGTAATATAATCATGTAGAGAATTTCGCTTTTCACACATATGTTAAACTTCATCGTATGTGATGTGAAACCGTAGGTAATTTCCTTGAAACTTTTCAATGCAATTAACAACTCCGTGTTTTTCATCGCTCCAATGAATTGTGCAGTTTCTAAATAGTGGTTCCTTTGCATTTTCTCCGCTAATATTACCAATTGCTCTATTATCACTTTGCTTTCAATTTTCTATAACTTTCGCTGAAAGGTTTCTGGTTTTGCACCATTTATCAAGACCTGGTTATGTGTATTATGCCCAGAAATTCGTTAAATTATTTATTTCATATAAAAATGACACACTTACATCTTGTATATCAATTACTAACTGGGTACCTACTCCAGTCTAAGTCTAAACGTTGATATTGCAAAAACACATAGATTAGTGACTGTTTCGGGCATTCGAAGGTCTTGACCAACCTTGAGGCTTACGTTTGTGTTTTGTGTAGTCCGCTCCGGTCACGGGCGATGGCTAAAACCGACTCACCTTATTTTAGCTACCTTCACTAATTATGTTCTACATTTAGATACATAAATGTCATTCTAATTCTAATAGCCACTTGAATTGCTTTGACCTAGGTATCATTTTCAAAATAGAATATAATGTCTAAAAGTATAGTTCTTGACTTTATTGAATTTTCGCCAACCACTCCAAGGATCATAAAAATTAAGAGTTAGGGTGGTCCTTCACAAATCAGTATATCCATTCTAGGGAAGAGGAGCCAATTAATAGTCACTACCTGAGGATTGGAAGGGGATCCAATTAATAGGTAGTTAATATATCATTATGTCTTTATTACTGTTGGACGTGCCGCCTTCTTCGGTTTTCTCATCCAGTCTATCAGCTTGTGTATATCATCATCATTCATCACATATCTAGCCACAGGCTCATTGATACATGGTATTGGTTCAACCATGAAATTTTGAAATAACCTCTAATTCTTTCGTCATTATTGTCACTTCCATTTTCAACTGTTCAAATATTGTTTCAACTGTTATACTCACTGTATTTACGTACGTGCTATTCTTTGTCTTACTTATTGACCTTATTGTACTCTCCAATATGTTTAATTTTTGATTGTAATAATAAATATAATCTTCTTTTTTAATGGTTCCGATTCGAAGAGCTTTCCAATTCAAAACTGCACCGTTCTTAACACCTTTTATAATTTGAACTATACGAGCTTTTTAGAACATCCAGGTGCATGTTTTATCTTACTCTAACACGCGCAGCTCTCGCTCACTCACGTCAACAGACCGTGCGCAGGAGTTGATCGTAGTCTGAGACTGAGTAGAGCAGTAAGTAAGGCCAGTCAGTAAACGAAGCGGCGTTGACGTGATTGGTCGCCGTATCCTCATTGTACCGCGTTCTGAATTTAAAATAGTCGCGATCGAGTTCACAGTGAGAAAAACAATGATTTGTACTGTCTCAGTTTTCGTTTTTTAACAAATCCTGTTTGAAACTGTTTAGTTGCCGTGGTAAAGATTGTGTTTAAAAGTGTTACTGTGATGGTTTTGGGCGGAAGCCTTATTAGATCCAGAAAGATTTCAAAGGATCCGTGGTGTCGATCGTGATATACCTCAATGAATTGGATCACTTACATCCGCTTTATGCTACAACAAAATTTTATTACTTCTATGTTAATTATGTTCTGTTAAACTATATTCATTGGAATGGATTTTGTAAGAATCATACTTACCATCGAGTGTAATTGTTAAATAAAGGCCCTTGTCTACCTTATGTTGTCGATATACTATATTTTAGTCTAGACTGTTTTACAATTCTATGCGTATTTTGCATCTTGTTATTTCGCACCATGCAAAATCAGAAAGTGGTATATTTGAAGGCTTTCGTGCACCACAAGGTTATTGCAAGCCACTCGCGTGCACTACTCTATGTGTCGTGAAAGTATTTCGGACGTTCTTCACGGTAAAGATATTTTGCATATTAATGTTTCGAGAGCAGTGCTTTCTATGTCTGCAGCATCTGCATAAGTATCGTATTTACATTATCATCTTGATTAATGAATTTCTCTGACAGTATTTCTTACTTGTTGTTTCTACTATACAATCTAAAAGCCGGCTCTTTAGACTTAGTTATTTAAATCAATTAATTTAGGAAAGTCTTACCATAATCGATTTAAAATGCGTAAGTATACCTAGCTGAAATTACAATGACGACATTTTTTGGGGAATTGTATTAATGACATCATTTAATAGTAATAAAAACGCATTCAACCAAATCATCTGGTTTCTTAATGTATTAGTCATTTGTTGCAATACTATTCATGCTCCATCAAGTTATTGAAATCATTATTGCACTCGACGTGTTTGTTGTTTTTCAACTTTGATTTCTCAATATTCAATTCATTTCATTACACCATTTCATGCTCATATAGATCGTGACCCGTTCTTTATAGAGAGATTAGAAAGTTGCATTGATTTGATATTATCAGTTATTACAAGCGACATTTCATATGAGTACAGCATGTTTAACAATATGACATATACCATTTAGTGATACTATCATAATAATAGCCACGTTTATTAGAAGGGTCATCAGACCATAGAAAGTTGGCATTTGATATGTTGCGACTATTGTTATGAAAACACAATGAACACGTTATTTTCTATGCATAAGTGAAATTACTCCTGCCTATATGCTATTACGAAACATATTTCAATGACTTACAAATTTTCTTATCATCACGCACTAATCTTAGGACAAGATAAGGTAATTGAACGACCCCATCGTAAAGTAAGGCAGACAGTGGTCCTCAGATAATAAAACTATTCAAATTCAGTGCATGTATCTCTGAATGGCCATGTCACTATGAATACCATTGTCTATTCAAAGAACTTACCGTTACGTTTTTTTATTGAACCCAGTCCGTACTATTTTTGTCTCTGACTAATTTTAGTTATGAATTTCAACTGTGAATGATGTTCAAGTCTCTTGAACTGGTGGAGTCATTTTATGTTGGTGTACGATTGGAGTTTTATATTATAAAGTTTTTGCTTATGAACCAGCTGTATTTGTTTTCAAATCAAACATTGTCATCACTAATGTCGACAGATTTTTGTCGTTACAATTCGGATTGATAATCATTTAGGCATAATATCATTTATTTCAAAGTTTTGATTACAAAATGTAATGATGCCAAGATAGATGAAGTATTCGATATTATAGTATATTTGGCTACTTATTTAATTTATCATTATCGCGATTTCTTTGAATTAAAGTTTACTAGATGACCATCCGTTCTGGCCTAAAAATAGAAGCTTTCCAGGAAATTTCAAGTGTAACGAGGGTGGAAGACGGGGTCAAGAATCTATAAAATATATGTGACGTAATTAGAACTGGCTACGTACCCACACTGAACTGATTTTTTTTCTAAAGAATCTTGTGATAACTAGGCAGAGTGCTTGATTTCTAGAGTTCCTGGATACGATTCTCACATATCATCGCTGACCAGTTGACTAGATAAGTGGACCAATGAACTGGTTTCAACCCGCTCATCGGTTGATGCCTAGAAATCGTTTCCTACTAGATCGATCATGCGTTCAGTAATTGGCTCTAATTCCTTACCATCATCAATTCATCACGAAGGTTCTTTAGTATAATATTCTTCACCTACCTAGTTTAGTTGTAAATTGAATAATTTACGGTTCTAATGACATTTAGTTGATAAGTCTTTCTTAATTTACCCTGTACCGGTTTCTGCACAAATGTTGCCATTTAGATCTCTAACAGTCGCAGTATCATCATATACTTTCAATTCCATCCATATCTTTACACGCATCGTACACTCGCATTTACAATGAACACGAGTGAAAGTGCAGCAATAATAATAACAATAAATGTTGTTAAAACGAGCTTCTGTGCCAGCTGCCAGCGGCTCACACTCGCTTAGCCCCCGTTATCTAATTATTACACAACCATGATTCCATTTGCATTCGACTGATGGACTCACAAGACCTAGTTTGGCGTTTCCTTGTGGCCACGGATTAGGCTGAGGCTTGTGCAATCTGTGGTTGCGTCCCGTGACGCATCCGTTCTTACGAAGTCGTTTGTATGACTTGTTTCATTTGAATTACTAAATATAGTTAGTAAGTTAATAGAAACAGTTAGTTCATTAATTGAATTGACCATGTTATCACTTATATTACATAAGTACCTATTCGTACCTAATAATTACTACGTAATATTCCTCATTGCGGTTGGCATCATAACCTTATGGCATAACATATTATTATTTTTATTCCATACCACCTAGCCTTACCTACTTACTTTTCTCCTTTGGATCAGTGACCCAAAGAGCTTTGCTGCGGAGAATTTGTTGTAAAGAAAACCGTAAATTTATAGATATCTGGCTTTCATTAATTTTAATTTTTCTGAGCATCGCTGTTAAAAATGTCTTCGCTAATTTGTATTTAGATATAACATTTGTCTTGTCTGTGACAAATACAAATCTAGTTTATAAACCTAGAGTGAACTTCTTACAAAACCATTCCATTGTTATTGTCTTAATAGGTCGAACGTCAATTCTATCGCAATCGTGTACCTACAGAGGAACATTAGGCAATACTGAAGTTCGATACAATTAATTTTAGAATTGAATAATTGAACTTTGTTGTAGCATGAAACGAATTAAAAGTATTTTTTTAGGTTGTCAATAGATATGTAGCTCTTAGACATACAACTTTAGTTTATTCTTGATGATGGGAAACTCATCTCGTGTTGATATGTGTTAGCAATAAATTGCACCCATCTAAACGGGAAAATGGAATTAACGCTGCAAGTATCTGCTATTACTCCGCAATGTCCAATAAAATGGTTGTGCAGTTATAACATCGAAGTGATACTGATTGAATTCGTGTTAATATGAAAATAAAACATTATCCAGGAAAAGCTGTCATGGAGGACCCGTGGCTTTCTATTAATGACAGGACTATGGACCTAGTCTACGCTGCCAATTGGGTCGGAGCAAATAATCTCAATTCATACAATGAAAACGGTGACAAGTCAAACAAAACCAAGTTTAACACTATATCTAGAAGTAAATCATGCAGAGATGTAGACCGAACAAATGATAGAGAATATGATAACAAAACATATTCGTTAGAAGACAATGGATATAATTACCCTAATAATGTTCCTAATGAAAACATATCTCAATTAGCTAAATATCAACAAAATATAGAAGAAAAGTCTAGAGCGAACAATAATCTCATTGTTCAAAATAAATTAAAACATAGCTATAGTTTTAAAGATATGCCAAATGGCTACAAACCATCAACACTAAAAAGAGTGAAACGAAGAAACTTTACAGAATGGGATATTGAAGCATTCGGATCTAATAGTAGACAGCCACCAATGCCGCCACAGCGAAAAGATTCTCTCAAATATGCGCACAGGCAACGAAAAGTAGACTCCAAGAAAAACTACTATCCTCTTCCCGACCCTGGTCCTGTACCTCCAGATCCAACATCAGAATCATACTATGATTATTATTCAAGAGTTAGTCAACAAAATAACGACACTGATAGCGATAAAATAAAACAAATTCAGAAAGATTCAAAGAAAGACAAAAGCCCTCACAATGGAGATTCAAAGCTTAATGGGACTATCCGCGGTTTTGGCAATGACACAATGTATCAGTTGATAAATTCAATGGCAACTCTGGATCTAGCTCCAATAAAGTCTAGATCCGGTAAACAGAACCTCGACATGCATTGCGAAGCGGAAGATTTGGGCTTGTACATGCAGCCTATTAACGGTTCGTTATCTACATGCGATCCACTTCCTCAGCACACTACACAACCGGCGAACGATCGAAACGGACGCATCGAAGCTGCTAAACCTAGCTTTCGTTCTAAATCTTTAAGAGTAAAAAGCGAAGGGAGAGCACCTCTTCGAGCTTATTTAGATGTGGTTCAACCCAACCGAGAACCACATAATGGTGTTACTGTTACTCAACCGAAAAGAAATCTATCACCAAGCGAACAACTGACGTTGATGCAGTACGGAATGTTTAACGGAAATCAAAAATCTCCTGTTCCTCCCATAACCAATGGGTTCCACGCTGTCGAGTTGGGGAAAGAAAGTGACTATCGGACTATAAACGGCATTGCGAAACAAATTAAACGTGATAAGTACGGAAAGTTGTATAATACAGTGAGAGTGAAAAGTGACGATAGGTATGATAGGTATAATGACATTTTATCTTTTGGAGCACCAAAAGGACGTATTAGTGAAGAACGTGTTCCCAATGGCAAAACGAGAAGTACTAAGAGTTCTTCTAGTGGTTCAGACTCTGATTTTTCTATTCCCCGACCAAAACTAATAGTGCCAGTGCATACTTATTCTCGAAAGAGAAGAACTGGAAACCTCTGTCAACGAGATAGCAATGCTACAGAATCAACTCTAGATGCTGGTATATTACTCGATGTTACACGTCTGGAAGAAGAAGCGGACAAATCTTTTGAAAAGCAGCGAAATGGAGTTTCAGGTAATTTTAATATAAAAATATAATAATAGCTCGTAACACTATATATGTTTCTTCCTACAGATCTATAAAAAGTAACCTTATCATTATCATACAATACACTGTTATCTACTACGAGATTATGTACTTAGATCTCGCGTGTTTGCTGATTTTGATTGATTTACATTTAACAAGAGATAAAGCAAACATCATTTCTTTATGTAACTTGGATATGACGTAAAGAAAACACGTCGAATGGTCGCCAGAAACATTTCTAAGGAGCAAGGCAAATAGACGCTTCAGTCTGTATTGCCCGGCGTGATTTTCGTAAATTTTGTATGCAAGGACATGTAGCTGGACGGCTCTTGAATGTGCTTGTTTGCTTTCAAAATGTATCAAAGTGATTCGGTTCAAGTCTCAAACACAGGGCGATGCGGCTCTTTTGTCTGTCTTGTGCCAATAGAGCTAGTTACACTGAACATACTATAAAGTTCAAGACTTTGTACTGTAATAAATAACTGATAACAACCTAACAACGCTTACTATTCTTTAGGTATTAAAAAAATGTAATTGCAAATATCTCTGTGTGTCAACTAAAACATCAACAGCAATTACTGTTACAAAACACTTACGCTCTGTTTAAAGAGTGACTCAATATTTATTAGGGACCCAAACGGCATATGCATAGTCCGACCCGTTAAATGTTACATAGGTACATCATAAGGTCTTAGGCGAAGGGGATACGACGTAGTTTACTATAATGTTTATGTAGGTTATAGTGACGACTATACACACAGCTACTATACTAACGCGGTTACTAAATAAACCGAGACTGGCATACCAATTAATTAAACTGTGCTGCATTTTCTGACCTACTTCTATGTTAAATCACGCGTGAATATTAGGTCCGATGTAATAATTAAATAATTACCATACTATTAACATGATATCAATTTATTGATAAGTTCATAATTATTTACAAAAAAATGCTATACCGATTTTTTTCACTTTTGTTGCTGTATATTTGTTTGCATATTTATTAAAAATACACTGTAACTATTCTTAATTTAATTTTAATCTAGGTTTTCTATTGTGAACATTAATTATGGTTGAATAAAATACTCTTGACTAGATCACAAATAGAAAGCTAACGGATAAAAATCGATGATTTCTTTTAAGAATTTTGTTTTATTGATGGTCTGTGTCCTTAAATTTCACAAACCATAACATTTTATAGCAGTAATAACGTAATCTTGACGGTTACATAAAGTCACGTAAATAATTCTTAAAAGCTCATATAAATATATCATAAAAATATTGCACGCACTGATCTTTGACCCAGCCTGGGCTCGCAGTCTTGCCTTGAAACACTTTCGTTCTCGAAGCAGATAATTTGCATCCGTTTCAAGTTGCAAATCTTAATAACGTACCCAGCTTAGAGCTATTTGGCATAACACCTTATAATTAAGGAGAGCTCGGTAGTACGGTCTAACACAGAGAAAAGTGTACAGGAGAGTTTTTAAGGTTGAGATTATCTCGAAAATTACTTGACATATTGCAAGAATTCTTTCACTGTTATATAGATAAAAGTTAAAACTATGTAACTGTAAAATAATTATTAAATTCCTTCCAGTAGTTTTTGAGAGAATATCAACCTTATTGAATCCCTCTGTATACTTTTATCTGTATTCATGTGTACTGTGATGGTTGGGTTAGTTACGGAGGCCGAAGTCCGACTTAGTAGTTGTCTCCAATATTTAATATTGTATCCTCAAATTATATTGGTGTGGAATTCTGCAAAGTAACACCTCACAGCCTCACCGCTTTGATATGTTAAAGGAATCCTATCCAACGTCTCTATTCATAATCTCACGGATTTCAAATGTCATATCCAGTGTTTTTTTAAACCGAAAGCGAACAAACAATTGGCACTCCGCTAACTTCGTGTTAATTTTCATTATTGACATGTCTGTTTGCTTCTAACTTAGAAACGCAGCGAAGTATTGCGTGTCTGGCATCTAAAAGAAAAATTATGTTCTCTGACATTTCAATAGTTTTGTTCGATAGATGATCCGAGATCTTGAGAATAAAGATTGTTTTACTTACAGTCTTTCTAAGGAGAAATTGTGGTAAATTATTTACTTTTACCAATTAATGTTTGTTAAGAACACCTGAAACCCTTATTAGGTACTTACAACGTTATATAAAAAGGTATAGTCTATAACATATACACATTAAAATAGGACTTCTATAATAAGTAAAGTTAATGTTACTTACCTGCTATTTTGCTTTTTGCTTCGTGGTACTTATTGTTTACCAATTTTATTGTATCTAAAACATTCTCATTTTCACAAAAAAACATATGTGTTCAGTTGGTTTTACTCCCCATCTACTTAGAAATTGCCTAGATTTAGATGAGTAAAATTTCCAATAATATGGTTTTTAAATGTCTGCATTGTCAACGTTACTCACAGATTTTGCATACAATACAATTTTGTTTGTATTATTTATAGCAGTAACTCATCAGTCACCAACTATGTCGGGACTTTTTCAATGTGTGTACACTGTACATGTTCAATAGTTTTTAGACAATAGGCCGACCTGTCGCCGTACAATGACATAGAAATAATTTATAAAAGATCCGTGCCAATGGACACAACGATGGATATAGAGATAATAGAACAAAGAACAATCAAATTCACACGCTTAATGCAAGATAATATTTATTCGCACGTTATCGCCTTTAAGGTTTACAAAATCAATTGCCATATTCGATTTTATTTCAATACCTTTGATAACATAATTATTAAAACAGATTACATACAAATTAGCTCTGTTTATTTTAGAATCATCATGAGCTTGTATCAAGTTCGCTGTTGGACAGGTCTGTCCCAAGGCTATTTTAGTCTGGTTCATCTTAAATGTTAGTAGTTTTTGCGGTATTGAGGCCAATCACCAAATGAGTCACTGATATCCGGACTCCATCGACCAACATAGCTTTTATAGCCTTGAATGACACATTTATGGATGGAAACTAAGTGGTCTTAAAGTCTACTACTTTCATACAACATGTGGTAATGAAATTTAAAAAGAAAAAACCCAGTAGACCCCAAGTATTCTATAAAGCGCAAAAAATATTTTCATTTTACATTGTTACTGTAATTTCCTCTGTGAATCCACTCGTATGTAATTTTAGGAATTTTCATGACTTACGTTCGTTCAAAGTACTCCTAAGTATGTATGTGGAATACCAACTAATAGGAACTTGACGTGTAATTATTTCTCTTTCGTTAGCAAATTATCCATAAATAGTCTATGGGCTTTTAACCATGCGATAATAGTAAATTACCGACTCCCTTTCCACCATTAGCTGCCCCTAAACCTACTTATCTTTCTCCCACAGAGGGCAGAGTGGAAGTCTCCCGTGAGAACAAATACCTCAGCACCATGGCACCTGGGAAGGTGTTCGGTGAACTGGCCATCCTTTACAACTGCAAGAGAACGGCCACCATCAAGGCAGCCACTGACTGCCGGCTTTGGGCCATCGAACGGCAATGTTTCCAGACCATCATGATGAGGACAGGACTCATCAGACAGGCGGAATACACAGACTTCCTAAAGAGGTGAGTGAGGACCCATTCGCTGTTAGTTAAGCATGCATATTTTCGAATAGGATTTTCTATGAAGATAAAACGGGATGTGAGGCCGATAGTCATAGATAGTTTTGAACTGTTGGCTAAGCGTGTTTTCGGCGAAGCGTTCCATCGGTGATAATTTTTTCGAAGAACAAACCGTCGGCTATGCGATTTTTCGGCGAAGCGATCCACCGGTGAAGTGGAGTTTGGGTTCGGTCTTACTGTCAATTTGCATACAATTTTGACAGATGTTAGTGCGAGCTCACGCTGAGTTCGTGCTCAAAACTGTCTAGTCTTACTATCGGCCTAAGGATAATTTGAACTTATATCTACATACTACACAACACACATTGTTAGGTAATGCTTCCTACGTAGTAATACAAGATAATAATATCAATTTATGATGGAATTTGTTACAGAAATAGATGAATTCATAATAAAAATAAATAGAATACTAGAACTAATACTTCCACCATTGTGGAAAACACTTAGAAATGTTCCAATATAACGATGGATAACGTTAACAGACTTATTGGGTTTCATAATATTTATGTAGAGAGTAAACTTAACTATCTTTCTGTTTGCATTTTTAAAAAGTTTGTGAAGATATGACTAAACTGTAAGATATTCTTAAAGCTTGTTATCAGGTGACCCAGAAGGCAATGAGGTTACTGATAACAGTAACAATGAACTTACTTGACTATAATTTCCTAAAATTATATCCAAATAATAAAGCACTAAAATTGTGTGTGAGATTACTCACGAATAGCAATTGTCTAAATTGCTATAGACACGCCACAAATTGCGGATATTACTAATATATATAGCTCGACTACCACTCACTCACTCACTGACTGACTGACTGACTGACTGACTCACTGATTGACACGCCCGTTTAGTCTGAAGGAGTTCCCGGAGGTGAAAGTGATGTAGGGGGGAGTTGTATAGTTTAGTGATTGGACCAGAGGAAAACTATAGGGAAGTGAAAAAAACAAAATGGCGGCGGGTCACGTGATGCCATCTCCGCCATTTTCCAACCGATTTCGTTAAAATTTGGAACACGCGTCACATGGTCGACCTACTTTGTGATGAAATTGAAAAACAAAAGAAAAACAAAATGGCGGCGGAAATATAGCCGATTGAAAATTTGGACATTTCAGACCAAACTTTGACGAATTAGCTGGCCTAGCACGAGCGCATGAGGAATATCCAACCAATTCCACTTCGTAGCACATATGATGCAGTATAACAGAAAATTGTCATTTTTGGGAAAAACAAAATGGCGGACGAGCAGTAAACCATAATATTTTTTCCATATATTTTCCTATACGAAACGAAAGGATTACTGGCGTGCGGTAAATATCTATCAGTAACTATAGCGAGACAGAAGGCCGAGCACCCTCCCGCGAGGCCGAAGGCCGAGCTCCGCGTAGGGCGAAGCCCGAAGCGATAGAACACCGCGAGGCCGTAGGCCGAGCTCCGCGTAGGGCGAAGCCCGAAGCGTCCCCTTGTCAAGCAGAAACAACTCCCCACCTTCCAAGTAACTTTTGCGAGGCCGAAGGCCGAGCCGGCCTGCGAGGCCATAGGCCGAGCTCCGCGTAGGGCGAAGCCCGAAGCGTCTCCTTGCCAAGCAGAAACAACTCCCCACCTTCCAAGTAATTTTTGCGAGGCCGAAGGCCGAGCCGGCCTGCGAGGCCATAGGCCGAGCTCCGCGTAGGGCGAAGCCCGAAGCGTCCCCTTGTCAAGCAGAAACAACTCCCCACCTTCCAAGTAACTTTTGCGAGGCCGAAGGCCGAGCCGGCCTGCGAGGCCATAGGCCGAGCTCCGCGTAGGGCGAAGCCCGAAGCGTCCCCTTGCCAAGCAGAAACAACTCCCCACCTCCCAAGTAACTTTTGCGAGGCCGCAGGCCGGCGAGGCCATAGGCCGAGCTCCGCGTAGGGCGAAGCCCGAAGCGTCCCCTTGCCAAGCAGAAAAAACTCCCCACCTTCCAAGTAACTTTTGCGAGGCCGAAGGCCGAGCCGGGCTGCGAGGCCATAGGCCGAGCTCCGCGTAGGGCGAAGCCCGGAGCGTCCCCACGCTACCAAAGAAAAAGATGCCCTTGCCTTTCGAATTATGAACAAAGTTATGGAAATTGTGTACAGCTAGCAACGTTTGGCTTTTGAAAACTTTTTTTAAGTTTCTGGCATACGGGCATTTCGAGCGTTGCTTGATTTAAAAATCACAACAATAACCTACTTTAAATGAGCAAACTCTTTTCGAAATAAATGTTTTTCACAGAGTTTTGAACTTGCAACTTTCGGGCGGTGCTTGATATAATTAGTGGATGGCTTGCACGAATTATTTGCACAGCGAACAATCCGGATAATGTTTATTTAGTTGCGGCGCCTACAACACGAAAACAAAGCCGTCTCGCGGGCCGCGCGCGGCCCGCGCACCATGCAACACCTAGTTTTGTACGATATGACTACAAATTGCAAAGTTCGTTATTTTTTAATTTAACACTATGAGAGTTTAAACTTTTCTATCAATAAAACAAGCAGAAATTATTTCAAAAAACAAAAAACCCGACTGCTAAAAACTATCCCCTTTTGATTAATTTTTTATACCTCCCGTGATCAAGACGAATCTAACGATACCTCATACATCAAAACCCATCAAGCCGTTTAGGCTACAGGATGGTAGGAAGGAATCCACATACATCCATGCACCCGAAAAACATTACCCTCCTTCTGGGACAGTCGGATAAAAATGCGATAGCACTTTGTTTCCTAAAATTCTACTTTTTTAACAGTCTTTATTTAGAGTGGTTATTTTGGACTTTTCTCCTTCCAAATGAGACGTTGTTTACGTTATTGAGGGCAGTAACCTCA
The DNA here is from genome assembly GCA_963506565.1 of Tachystola acroxantha. Lineage (NCBI taxonomy): Eukaryota > Metazoa > Arthropoda > Insecta > Lepidoptera > Oecophoridae > Tachystola > Tachystola acroxantha. The sequence goes on from OY735884.1 coordinate 5,538,849, forward strand.
TCGGGACTTACTGTTTTGACATGTTAATTGAAGAACATGTGCCTTCAGACACGTCCTATTTATACGTGTTTCCCTTCGTCCGTCATCGCGGTTAATTTAGCTCGCTGATAAACTAGTGGTGACTCATTGTCCTTATTCACTCAATTTACTGAAAAGCTCAATACTCTATCGCAAACAACACACTTCCGATTGAAACAAACTTTTATTATAAATCTATATTTAGTTAGGTATTGCAGGCATGGAAGTTACGTTTTAGTAGGGGAGAGGGGGGCAAGACGGGGTGGCGGGCAAGACGGGGTACCTGTCTTATATCAGAAACCAATTGACCAATCACGACCGCTTTTGCTCATCACACAGCGCCGTCATGACAGTTTTTAGTTGGCGAAGTGACAGGGTGACAACACCACTATTTTATTTTTTAAATACTAAAACCTATTTTTGCCGATTTTCTTAGTGTTTTTTCACTTAGGTTGGACCATGATTGTTCTGTAAATAACCTCATTTTAAAATACAAATAATATTATTCACATGTGTCAAGGATTACACTTGCAGGTAAGCACTTGTTTATTGGTGTGCGAGAACATTGCTTTTAGACGTCAATTTATTAAACAATTTGGACATGGGAGGGCAAGACGGGGTACATCTTGCCCATACTAAAATGGTTTTAAATTTTATTTTGCTATATCAGTAAAAGTGTAATGATTTGTAAGATATCCAAATATTTATGTTTTTTATCATTGTAGAATGGTGAAAACTTATAAAAGAAAACCCAATAGAGAAGATTGCGCAGAAGAGACCATGAGAGATGTGGTGGACTCTGTGATACAAGGCAAAATAGGATGCCATCGAACAGCGAAGACTTTTAATGTCCATTTTGGACCGAAAAGTGAAGATGGTTCGTGAAAGCCCTAACGAAAATGCTTCAGCTGCAATAAAAATTCAGATTTAGTTAGGGTCTAAAGAACCAGTGTTTTCTTATGATGAAGAAAAATAGTTGTGCAATTATATATTGAAGCAGGCTTTACGGACTAACTAACTAAAGACCTAAGAGGCCCAGTCTACAGGCTAGCAATTAAAAATAATAAATTATATCCACAAAATAAATTTATTTTTGAAAACTCCACCTTGCACCGATAGGGTACCCCATCTTACCCGAGGGAGGGGCAAGATGGGGAGATCTGACCTTTTCTACTTTTTGACAATTTTATATTTAATTACGTAACATATGTTCCTAAATCGACTTAATCATGGAAGACTGATAACCAAAGATGATTATTAAAATAATAAAGAAAATATAGAGACGAGCATGTCAGTTTTATTGGGATTCAAACGTTAAGTACCCCATCTTGCCCCCCTCTCCCCTACAGTAGATTTTTGACATTGAACAAAATTTTTTAAAAAAAAGACAACAAGTTCAAACCAAAGAAATAACAAAGGTTTGCATATCTATTCACCATTGCATATCACAAGAACACAAGAAGAAGTTTTGCGGCTACTGTATTGTATTGTAGTATTTCTTAGAATAAATAATAATATTATGTTCTAGGTTTTAAGTGACAAATTACAAGAATATATTACTTTTTTGTAACTTTATATATTAACAACATATACATATTTATATATATAAACAAACTTTGCTCGCTCACATGCAGTTACTTAAATTTTATATAAATTGTAAAAAAATAGAATTTTCTCAATCAAATGCAAGTTCAGCGTGAACCAGTACATGGATAAAATTTATAAAATAACGTACTTTACAATTTTGCAATGGTGAAATTTATGAAGAGAAATAAATCCACTCATATGCTTGTTTTCACCCATAAATAAAACATGGCATACCTCAGAAAGGTACCGATGACAGACCAGGATATTGACCTCGAGACACTTATGCAAATGCAATGGGCGTGCAACGGCCCATTCTTCTGCTTTCGTCGAGACTTCAGATTATTAGCTTTGGTCGTATTTATAGACATGAGCGCACTTGAATCGCCAGTATTTGATTTAGATCTTTGTTTATTTTAGAGTCTAGATTTTTTATTGATGTTACTTTTATCTCAGTAACAATACTATAGCAATTCCTCTAGTAATATAAATTATGTCACTGGTACAGATAAACAGTAATACCACACTTAACTAATTAAATGCCCGCGTAATTTATATGTTGAAATCTAGAAATTTTATAATTATTATAGTTAGTAATTCAATATTGGCTTGAATTTCCATTCCATCAGTAAGAGCTTTTTAGCCATTTTGAGATATTACATTGAAATGAAAAAGTTTTATTCATTCAGAACATTCATACCGGTAACGTTTATTGGTGAATTTGTAATATTTTATGAAAACTATTTAACCTTACTCAGTAAAATCGAGTAATAATCCTCGCTCGAAAGCAGGGCATTGGAACTTTGTAATTCTAGACAGCCTGAGCGCAGTGTATCAAAGGAATCTGTCGTGGCAGCTGTTCTCTGAAACCTTATGCGATAATATGTACAATATTCTTGGAAAATACTTTCAAGGCTTTATGAAATTAGGTCTATAGTTATGTACGAGTAACTGCTTCCACTATACTAAATATTTTGCGAATTGATTGATGATTTCTTATGAGTCGCCATATTTATTGCCACTCTAGCGAAACGTCACCGACACATGACATCTTGAGTAAAGAGTAGAAGCCATTCAAATAAAAATAGAATAGAATAGACATCTAGAAGTAAGTAGGTTCTAAGGAAGGAAATACATAAATTAAAAGCTAAAAATACAAATAACAATTTTTCTTATGAGTATTTTATTTTTCAAACGATTTCCATCAATTTTTAGGTTAGAATATTATAATGTATTGTAAGCAGCTTATACTCCATGGATTTTAATGTATTGTTAGATTTAACTTGGTCATGGGACTGACTGCATACATTTTTAATTCCAAAGACACAGTCTAGTTTTATTTATTGTTTTTGTAATAATCACAATGTAGGTACATTATTTGGGTCGTCTCCCATATTACAAAATTATATGCGAGTATTATATATTGTACTTTGGTGACCAAATTCCATTTGATTATACAATTAGAATGAGAAGACATATAAGGTTTAGAAACAGTCTTTGTTACGTGTTACAGTAATTGTACACTTTAGAATCATCGCAAACCGTAAAACAAAGCCTTCTGACGAAACACGGCGTCAACCTAAGTTTCTCAAACGACTCGTGCGCACAATTTGCGAAACACTTGTCACGTTCTTGGGGCTCATGACATTTGAGGTTCCAATCCTTTCACCAACATTATACGGGGTGTAAGGAAATATTGCCATAAATCCTGCGCAAATGCATAATAAAATATAGGGTCTTTATATTACATTACAATCGGATTACTGTACTACATAGTACGAGTATACTAGGGTGTTGTTTCTCCAAGTAAATAAAGGTTCTTAACTGAAGTACCTTGAATATTCATTGCTTATTACAAAACACAAAAATCTTTAGTTGTATTTAGAATCAAAGGGTTTCTCGTTTCATCGATGCAATTTAAGCGTTCCGTGTAATACTGGCGATAAACGTTGGCAATACCGTTGTCTGATTGGTCGAACCATAAACATTGTGGCGCCAAAATTGCGGATTTATTCAGAAATACTCTTTTAAAATTCAGCTTTACACAATAATATTATTATGCTACGATTCTACATCCTGTACCTATTCTGCGATATTCTTGAGGTTAAATGTTTATTTACATTATGGTTTCTCGAAGCTTTGTTATTGTATATTTATTTATATTGTTGTAATAATATATAGTATGTTAGGAATCATTTAATTAAAATTGTACTTAGAAGTGACTGGTGGTTGTGGGAAGTTTAGTTTTGTTTCGATACTTGTAACTCTTAAGTAATAGGTTTCAATCAGAGATAATTTCCTTTTCGTTACCGTGACACATTGACATACTTTGAATCTATTAGGTATTAACATTATATGTTAGACGCTGTTAATTATTTCTAAGTAAAGTACTTATCTGCAATTAGATAAACTATTTACAAGGAAAATAGCCATAAGAAAACATTAAACCTAAATAAACCTTACTTTAAATCAGGAATACTTCATACATACTACATTTTAAACATACTTACTACATTCAAGTTTAGCTATCCCTAGCTAAACTTGAATGTATTAGCTTGTATTTGGATATTTTACGTTTCTAACTTATTCATAACGATATTGTACCTACTTAGTGTACTAAATACCTATGAATGAAATACAAACATAATTAAATACTTGGTACCTAAGTATTTAATTATGTTTGTATTGTTTATTTTGGTAACAGGTTATGTCTATAATAAGTCAGAAAGGAGTGTTTCAAAGACCAGAACATTAAATAATTTAAATCCACGCTCACTTTCAAATTCAAATAGTAATTAAAGTTGAGTTACTTGCAGTAATTAGGTAGTATAATAAAATTCTAGCTATTAAATTAACTAATACTAGGATATTGCGAAATCAAAACCACTTTATATAATTTTGATGATGATAATAAAAGTTTAACATTTTCAAATATAGGCACATAATAATCAGATTCATTATAGTTTATAAATTATGTAGGTACAGGGGTTCGGAATTTTCAAAGTATTTTTCCAAAGCAAAAATTGAACTTTTTAAAAATTTGGTACTGTATTACTTCACTAACTGCTGCCTTGATGTGGATGCAATGCAATGTCGTATATTATTGACAAATATCTGTCTATCTACAATGTAACAAAATTAGAACATATTTCTTATGCAAGCTTCCTAAATTACAACAATTCTCATTGTATCGAATTACCTCATATTCTGCAACATGTCTAGCACTTCAAGGTCCGAAATTTCAACTAAATTATACATGAGTACCTACGTGTGTGTTACGGTAAATGTACCCGATTTAAGTCGCCGCCATTTATACCTTATTTCGGGTAATGCAGGCCTGATGCGATATTTTTACCGAGCCTATAATTTACGACATTTTTTTGGTTATTTTGTAACATATGGCTGACATTTACCAAGAAGATCGGTAAAGGTTAGATCGTAAAGACATCAACCGGGGCGAGAACGTACATTCATTGTAATCGATGTATTCAATGTCACATCTAACACTTGAAATATAAATTCAACTGTTTGTCGTCATTAAGATCGGTATAACTTCTGAAATATTACACTTTATATGTCTTTCGATTGTACATTATAATTTAACTTCAATTTAATACTCGTGTTTATAAACAAAATACCCAGATTAGTGTTATTCCGACAAAGATTCTGTAACCTCCACGGTGTAACACTTTCTATTCTTAAAGCGTAACTTGACTTCTTATTATAGTGACATAACGACGGTCCAGTTCTGACGTTTTTTTGTTTGTTTTTCAACAGCGTTCCAATCTTCAAGAACCTGCCTGAAGATACGCTGATCAAGATATCTGATGTCCTAGAAGAGACACACTACCAGAACGGCGATTACATCATCAGGCAAGGAGCCCGCGGTGACACATTCTTCATCATTTCCAAAGGACAGGTAATTGCTTCCTTATTAATCTTTGAATGCTGCGTTGAATACCTAACGCCCTATTGCGCCAATCGTAGGTTAAAATTAATCTGTGATTTTCATTGATACAATACGTACGAATGGTCAAGTCAAGTGTCCTGGCGTCTTTCAGACAGCACGTAATATTTTTTTATTACTTATAAGAAAATTAACAATGTCTTCATATTACTATTTTCTCCTCGACCACCCCAGCTTAAACTAAAAGCTTGTATTAGGTAGGCGCGGGCACCAACTTAGTCCATATCAAATTCCAGGTCCATAGTATTCAGTGAGGATGAAACTTGCGTCGCTTGCGCTGCAGGCCTTAGCTATTGGGATATTAAACTTTAATATTATATGACGGCATCGTGAGTCACAATCTTCGGCATTGAGATGCCGGTGGAGTTACAGTAACCCTCCTATAACACTCGGATTATCTCTTGGCGCTATTGAGCCTCTGTGTATTTTGCTCTACCTAGCGTTATTTGACACCTCTATCCGGAAACAATGGGCAAGTATATAAATAGAAATAGGTCAATAAACTGATCAATAGTCATTCTATTCATGGGTTTACGCTTCAGTAGCTTTCTAGGTTTCCCTAGTTCCTCGCACTGGCTTGGAATGAGTAATAAAAATACATTAAGACTGTTGTAGAGGGAGCACCTATCTAATAAAATTGCTATCGCACGCAACGATGGTTGGACCGTGATCGATAAATATCTATGATAGTTACTGTAAATGAAGAACAAAAATCTAAAAAAAAAGTTGTTGTAAGTACCTAGTTACCTTCAATTAAGAAGTTACAAAAGGTAACTATGATTAACTTACAGCTCTACTTTTTTGCGACAACTAGATATTGGTGAATATTTTTGAGAAACTTTTCATTTTGACCATGACTTGCGTGGCATGGATATCAATTTATATGGAGCGGTAGCTCTCCGCCCCTTTAAAATTAGTATTATTAAACTTCTTCGTCTATGACCATTACGAAGCACATAAACATAATTTCCTTAAATTGGTTTTTGAGATTAATTGCTGACCTATATGACTATTTATGTAGAGTCACCGAAATACATCGCTGATTAAGTAGGATGTTAATCTCAATGCATCTTACAAAACATAAAGATTTATAGGTAAATGTTTGACATGATGTATAATTTATTTCGATGACATTGTACTAAATGGTATTTATTTCACTCGTTAAAGGTGAGAAGATGTTCTCTAAACACGAAAGTCAACATTTTCACTTTCGTTCCTCGGATCAACTTTCGAGCGATCGACCGCTCCGAGAGACTCGGCGTCTTTGCTATAAACCACGCCTCTGTGTTTTGTAAACAAAACTTTAACCCGTCACTCGGTAAATCGATTCTTACATTATCTGTAATCAAATCATATTCAGCTTACGAAATATACTATAACATAACAATAGCATTCTACGAGGAAACTAACGGTGATTTTGTTTTTGTTTGCGTCATTCGTTCCGTCATTCTCTTTGCTTTCTATTTTAGTTTCTGTGAGTGATTTCGAATTCATATTTAAGTTGCCTATAATCGTTGTTATAAATGTGTATACGAATATAGTTAGTGTCAGACAGTGACTGTATGACTAGTTTACCTTGGCATTTACTTAAGTCTACTCATGTTAGTATTTCTGTAGGAGACCTAACTTTTAATGCCGCGTTATTCAGTGCTTTTGATTTGATGATGTTGATCGTAACAATTTTGATTTATTGCTGTTGCTTATAGGACGAGATTCATTGCCAGTGTTGAGCAACTTAGCGTGAGCTTGCTCTTACAATTGGCAAATGTCTAGAATTTGACATTTGTAAGAATGTGCTCATACGCTAAGCTTGCAATCAAAACTATGTACTCGTATATGGTTATCGGTCCAATAGCCTTCAATAATACTCTTTGTAGCTCGCGAAAAATACATCCCACCAAAGTTTGGTTACTCGTTATTTGATCTAGATTAGGAGTCAGTTTTAAGCGCAACCTTAGTGTGACTTCGCTCTTACAACTGACAAATTGCTATGAATTTGACTATAGAATGTTTATGTCGATGCTATAAGTGTATTCCATCCAATTCTATATAGCTATTTTCGTTACTACTTGTACGCACGACGCGACGTTGTTATAAACCATATCGAATCCCCCTAGCCATCAGAAACTGTTCAAAATATGTAGTGGTGTGACTAAAAGTTTTATTTTTAAAACGTGCCCGCGTACTATGGAGGCTGTTGAGGCCATAGAGCTGAGCTATTGTGCCCGCAAGGTCAGCGCACTGTGCCGGCGAGAGGGTTATGCGCACGGGCATTTTGAGGCCAGATTTTTGTACACTGTGGGAATTGGCAGCTTAGAGCCTTCGATAGTAATTTTACGATTGTCTTTTGTTTCTACTTTAATATGTTATAAATTATACATGACGTGTCCTTTGAGTGTTGTTTCGAGAAGAAGATTTGACTCTATTCTGTAATTATTTAGATTACTAATAATGGGTGGTAGATTTTGTGCGTTTATCATCATCATCGTAATGAAGATCATCTTCGCAATTTTTTCAACATTTATATATTTTAACTCATGTAAACTGTTTATAAAGTTTCCTATCAATCTGTTATTGTTTGTATGATTCTGTGAAAAAAATATTTCATTAAAATAATTATAGGAATTACATTACATTCTCCATTACAGGTAAAACATGTTTCTCATGAATTATAAAAGCATTATTAATATTGAATTAAACAGCCTGGCGATAATGTCATGTGGAATGACATCAATGCCGTATACTTACCTGCTTGTACTGGTATGTGTGTACTTATTGTACATTAATGTTTAGCTTTGACGTGTTTACTCTTAATAATGCGATTAGTAACAGAGTAAACGAGCTACTTTACCCATTAACATATATTTACTAATTTGTCACTTATGATAAAATATTAGGATACTTACCCAACTCATGTTGAATTGTTGATCTACAAGAATTTAAGAAAATCGTTCATGAAATAACTGTAATTATGTATTATAAAAACAAAACAAAAAAAACGGTCGCATTTTATAGGTTACTTAATCTGTGCCTCGGAAAGCACGTTAAGAGGTTGGTCCCGGTTGCTGTCACTCGGCAGCAGTCGTTAGGCCACGTCAGCGGCCTACGGGCGGCCTGAATAACTCTGACAAATAGTTTGATCACTAAACCATACGAGAAAAAAAAGAACTTAAACCCCATGATCAAGACGAATCTTTACATATCTAATCATAATCTATATAATCCACCAAGTCGTTTAGGCTACAGGAACCAGGGTGAAAATAAACAGGATCGGCTAAAATCAATTTGTTTTACTTTGATTTTATGTCTTACCAATACTCGTAATGATATTTTCTACGGAAAGTAGTGACGTCACAGCGTTCTAGCGCTCTTTGTCTATCACACAACTTAAACCTTTATATATCTCGGAAATACTGTTGTAACTTATTTATAAATATTTTTTTTAAATACTTCGTAATTTTGATCTTATCTTATTACATTTTTAATAGCATATCCAAGTATATCATTATGAATCATATTGATATGCTCGGATATGCATCAAATAATGTATCAAGAAAAAAATACTTAGTCTAATATTTACTGTCTGTAACAGAATTTCCTTATTCAGGTAGCTTACCAATTTAGTGCATGAGTTTACCTGCTCAATTTATTGAAAGGTGTGAACTGAACAAAAACGCGGAAAAATTAGTATCCTATTTGTCGCTACGCATCGGCGAGCGCTGTTTTATTTGCATTATATTGGCAATTACGTATTGTAAATTGCTATGGATGTTCTTTTGTTGTTACTTTATCAAGTTAATCACACAGAATTCCAGTAATTTGTAGGTATCAGACTAAAGTTAAACATTAGATTTATTTCGCTATTTAATTATACTTATTATAGGTAACCTCGTTAACATCTCGCCTGATAGACTTATAAAAGTAATGTACGTTTCACTTAAACTGCTATAGTAGAGTAAATTAAGAAATGGTTCACATTTTATTATAACTTTTCTTTACTATTCACTAAATTGGTGATGAAAAAAGAGCCATATACGGTGTCCAAGTCTGCATAAAGAGATTGATGCATGTGGACAAAGCGAAGGGGATATGCCAGAATCGCAGCAGATTTATAGAATACTCGTATAATCATTTATTGCACTCATTTTGATAGAGACTGTTCGGAAAGTGAATTGCCGTGGGTTTGACAAGGTTTTAACTCTGGATGTAATATTAACAGTTATTAAAATCACGGAAATTACACAGTAGGTTGCGTAATAAAATTAACGTTTGTTGACTAGGGGGCTGAGCCGCGTCGATTTTTACTAGCCGTCAATGTCAGATTTCTAGCGAAAATTAGTACAAAAATTTCGTTCGCGCAGGCTTTGACAGGACAAAAACGGCCAGCCGGCTAGCCCCCCTGGTATTTTAACGACTTAGTTGCCAAATAAATGTGTAACTTTAGTTCCCACTTCCACTTAGTTTTCGGAAAACTTTATACAGGTGTTATCTGTACCTACATGCTCTTTGTAGTACTTGCCCTAGGGCAAAAGGTGTGACATTATGTGTATTTTATTATATGTGTGAAAGTTACCGTACGGTGCGTTTAGTGTAATTTATGAATGCAACGGGGTTTTTTCTACGTTTCTTAACTTAATTGCTCATTCAGCTGGTGGTATTATGGCTTCTTATCGCTCTAGGGGGTTAATTAGTCATCTTCGTAACTGTACCGACAATTACACGCTCTGGCGTCCATTAACTTAATGTTATAGTTGTTAGGATCTTACGCTATATCTTTAGCGAAGTAATGAGTGAATGCTACCAACCTATGGTCATAACCTGTTTAAGTTTTACTTAAATATGTGTTCTGTAAGACAAGTCGTTTTATATTTTTCGAAATGTTATGTTACACCTACATGTATCTATTTGGTATATCGTTGTCTGTAAAATTGACTTTCGTTTTTTTATTTATCATGACTGCATTTGTCATGTAATATTAAACGTAAGAATTACAAATATTAAGAAATCACATTTATAACCCAAACTAGGATTCCCTGTGCTTTGAGTCTAGAGACATACACTACAACGATCACAAATTACAACCAGACTCGGAAAGTGTAACTTATGCCTTACATATTACCTTAGGTCGAGCTGGGAATCCTGGGAATCGAACCCAGAACCCCCCTTGCACAGAAAGCAAGCACACCACACCGACTTGACTAGGAGGTCGTCAAAACCGATTGAGAATTAATGCAAATGTCGTTTATTGATAGATTAATTAATTAAATTAACATCAACCAACTTCATTTTCATTTGGTTCTCATCAATTTGGCTTTGGTTTTACTTGATTAAGCACTACTAAACTAGTTTTTTTCTCATAGACCAATTTGGCTCATCGCTAAGATCCCTTATATAACTTGTCTGTCCGGACGGTAATGACAACTTTCGATATCTAAATACGCGGTCTACATTTTTTATGGCAAACGGTAATGAGCCCACGTAACCTGTTATGATTATGAGTCTAGTTTTACTATTGGACATTATGCAGAAAAAACTATTTGGTAGTCATAGGCTACTTTTTGTTAAACATTAAAGTGAAGACAAGCACCTGCTCTTTATTGTACTGATGTTTTTATGTACGGACTACAGCTGATCAATGGAAACACTTGCAGTACGAATTCAACTGCTATGACGCAGATAATAAGATCGATCCTAAGTCCAAAGTGTTATACTTGATTTACAAGAAAATATTGCATCTAAAGGTTGAATGTTGAAAGAGTCTTCAATCAAAATTGCGGCATTTCCGTGCTAAATCGTTATGATAGCCTTTGCACCATAAATTATATTTATTTTAGCGCACTATGAATATTTTAATACCCTCCATGTTTTTCATGTATTTCAGGTGAAAGTAACACAGAAACAACCCAACAGTAATGACGAGAAATTCATCAGATCTCTCACAAAAGGAGATTTCTTTGGAGAGAAGGCATTGCAAGGGTATGTATCACTTAAGTTAGTTAATCGTAGTGGCCTAACCTTCACCTACAATTTTACACAATCTGGTTTATGCAATTTCGACTGCTTTATTTAGATTTCGGGTCAAGAGAAGACTGAATACTATAAAAAAATTCGAAAATATCCGCAGTCAATAATATTGAATTGCGTTGCCCTTGTTTGATTCCATGTCGTTACGTATTCTCGAGATTTTCTTTTCTTACAAATATATTTGAACTGTTTTCTTGTTTCTGCTAATGTAAAAAGTTGTCCAATTATGTGAATGAAATACATGGTACCAGTAGATATTAGGTATGTATGTGTTTATATTTGTGTTGCGTACCTAGTGCGTACCTTAATTTTGTTGACGTGTCTCAGTTATTTTTAACCAACTTGCAAAAAAGGATGAGGTTTTCATTTCTCCGGCAGGGTTTTCTAACATTCAAATTTTATTTTTCATTATACATTTGAAATTTCTAATTCCAGAGACGATCTTCGGACAGCGAACATCATCTGCGACTCCCCAGAGGGCACCACGTGTCTGGTCATCGACCGGGAGACCTTTAATCAGCTGATTTCGGCCCTCGACGAGATCCGCACTAAATACAAGGATGAAGGCGAAAGCAGACAAAGGTGAGTTCACTGTTTTTATTTGCAATCAACTGCTCAATTGTGATGATACAATCCATTGTTTCAAATGGAATAATAGAAATACATCAGTGATAGTGAATGAAAACTGAATAATATCTATGATTTATAGGAACTTTATTTCACAAAATTAATTTTCATCAAATAGTCAAACAAGAGTCATTGTTTCAAAACAAAATACCTTATAAAGATAGATCAGTGATTGTGAGTGAAAAAGAAATCGTCATTTCATTTAAGTAGTTTCTTATACATATTGACTTAATTGGTTTAGCAACATAAGCAACTCTAAATGATGACGTCAGGCTTGATGAGAGCATACCGAGCCAGTTAACAGTTAACATTGCATACTGAATATTCACGACATATGCCGGAAACAATAGGCAATGTGTTGTGTAACAATAAATGCAATGATTTGAATATCCATTCATTACCAATGGGAGCTTCCTATGTCAAGTTCAAAACACCGAAACTAACACGAGTCTAATACGCATAACAATAGATTTCACCCGAATGCGACCACAATGGCATTGTGTTTTCGCCTTATCTTTTTTCGGTTAGAACACAATGGATATTTTTAGCAAGTCTGGAAATATACAGGCTGTTCATGCCATTCGTTGGGCAAAGAAGATAGAAAGTAATAATATCGATAATAGTTAGAAAGTTAAATATCGAAGGTGCTTGACTCTCTAATAAAGTAATGAGCATACTTAAATACTTACGTCAGCAAATACAATGAAATGTAATGCAAAACCCATCAAAAGAGGATATACCTACAGATTCGCCCGCGTCTTCGTACATGTATGATTCCAATTCCACATTATCATCATTTCATCAACATATATTATTATAATTTTTAAAATATTTCCTATCTCTCTAGATGACACATGGCTACAGAACTTTAGATTCCATTGTCCAAGAATTCGTTTTGGATTTTATCGCATTTAGCAATTAAAAATTCATCTTATTTGACTTTGGTTTTCTTATTCGTTTACAACCTATTTAAAAGTTAAATCGTTTTGTATGCGAATCTGAAATAAATGCTAATCATTCTGATGCACCTACTCTCTCCAGTTAGCTGGATAGTGAGTTATATAACGTCCTGTACGTCACCTTGTAACTTGATTTCACTCTCTATAATCTTTCTGTTTATGCAAACATTGTGGATTCCATTTCAAATGCGGTAAGTTTCGTTAATTAATGTAACAATTTCATCACTTTCCTTGAGAAATCTCGTCTGTCAATGTCAAAGATAACAAGTAATTAAGTAATTGAAGTAAATGTTAAGATTGTTATTAACTTTCCTCTTTGGCATAGAAAATAGTTCAGTTTTTAAAGGCATTGTACTTACTATTATGGCGTTTCCCGCGTTTTTATGGCAGATCTTGAGAATTAACACAATACAGGCAGGCGTGAATGGATATAGACATATCAATTAAAATTTGAATTGTGTTATGAAAGTTGTAGGTAATTTATCTTTATTCATACTTTACGTTATGTGTCTCCCAAGATTGATTACATCTGTCTTCTATTTTCAGTCTATTAACAAAAAAAATCGTTGTTGTTTTCAGATTGAACGAAGAATTTGCAAACTTACGTCTCTCGGATCTGCGTATTATCGCCACCCTGGGTATTGGTGGTTTCGGTCGCGTCGAACTTGTCCAGATTTCAGGAGAACCTGCAAGGTTAGCTAACAAGCGTTTTTTGCTATTTACTATACTAAAATAATACTTAATCTAAAATATTAATAAAGTAAAGTTGGCAGGGAATTGCGTTGCGATACATGTTGTATTTTTGTGTAAGTCACAAAACATCAATGATTAACTTTTCATGAGGATTGAAAATAAAATCTGAATGCGAGGCGATCCTGTATTCCAACATATTTTAAAGACATTCAAGAGTAGGTCAAGGCATGGTATCATATTAACCATTTACGATGAAACCACATAAATACAGCAAAATAATTTGATTATGTCCCCAGGTCATTCGCCTTGAAGCAGATGAAGAAAGCCCAGATCGTTGAGACGAGGCAGCAACAGCACATTATGTCAGAGAAGGAGATAATGTCAGAGATGAACTGCGAGTTTATAGTCAAGCTGTACAAAACCTTCAAAGATCGCAAATACTTGTACATGCTAATGGAAACTTGCCTTGGTGGAGAGTTATGGACTATTTTGAGAGATAGAGGTAAATTGATAAATATTTTACCTAATAATTTAAATTGAATAAAATAGTAATCCTCTTTCAAAAACATCGACTTTCTTATAACGTAAAACCTAACATTAAACGATAAATAAGTAGCCAAATAATTTTACTTGTGGTATTATTAGAAAATGTCATTTTTGTATGGTGCAATTTTCGATAATTTTCTACAAGTTCTGTGTAATTAAAATTCTTCGTTACGTTAAAATATTGACTATTCTATGGTTAATGTAGCTTCGAACATTTTTTTAAAATTAAATAAATGCTGTTTTCTCTGATTTCAGGACAATTCGACGATTCAACTACTAGGTTCTATACTGCTTGCGTTGTTGAAGCTTTCCATTATCTACATTCTAGGAACATAATTTACAGGTAGGTGTTGCTTTATAACCACCACCTTTTTGAGCCCATATAACAAGGCGTACTTCCTTATAGCACCAGTTTTAGACCATAGCATAGGTAGTTTTCAAATATTAATAATATTGTGTCGTGTGACTGCATATACTTCCTTTTCCAACATGGTACAAGTTGTTCTTACAAACCAGGACCTAATGCAATAAAATTCATTCTTACAGAGATCTCAAACCGGAGAACTTACTACTGGACTCAAAAGGCTACGTAAAGCTGGTAGACTTCGGTTTCTCGAAAAAGCTGCAGGCGAGTCGAAAGACCTGGACATTCTGCGGGACACCCGAATATGTTGCACCTGAAGTGATTATGAATAGAGGTCATGACATCAGCGCCGACTATTGGTCTTTAGGTGAGTAAAATGATCTGTTTTACTTTTACTGATAGCGTATTTGGCATGGTAGGATAAGCATACATTTTGACAGTAGTTGTTGCGAATGGATCCGGATGATGGAAACTCGGGTTGGGATCTATAAATGTATCTATTGAAAATAAATTACAAAATCAACCTATCTCTATTTTAACACACTGACAACTAACTAAACCTTCTAAATATAAACAAACGATTTCTGTGGCCGCGGAACCAGCCAGTCGCCAACAGTAGTGTTAATGAAACTTGAATAAAATGCGGAAACAGTCACATTTTGATGTACCAATTACGAACTACTTTAGATGATTATGTTAGCTTTTAAAACAAAGATCAAGGACCTCAAGATACCTTTCATTTAATACAAGGATTTCCTCGTTAATTGAACTGAAGTAATACAAAGTAAACACAACTACATAAATGACAATTGAAGCCTTTGCAAAACCATAATCACTCCTCATGCTGCCCATTGCTAAGTGATCAATCTAATATCGTCAATTGTAACAGTACCTACCATTTCAATACTCGCGGTATTTACAGAGAACTGTAATGTTTCCAGGTGTGCTCATGTTCGAACTCCTGACTGGGTCGCCACCATTCACCGGCGCAGACCCCATGAAAACCTATAACAAGATTCTCAAAGGCATCGACGCTGTCGAGTTTCCTCGGAGCATCACGAGAAATGCTGCTAATCTCATCAAAAAGCTTTGCAGGGACAATCCTGCTGAGCGGCTCGGCTACCAGAGAGGTGGCATTACTGAGATCCAAAAGCATAAGTAAGACATTATTTTATTTTTTTCTCATTCATTTTATTTGTTACTTACTTACTTTTTTTAGATTATTTATGGGTTTAGTAAATATTAAAACCGGTTCTGTAATTAATTACATTTTAATAATTAAGAGATTGATTTTCAAGTGAATTTAACGATTATTAGCATATTTAGGTTTATCAACGTTAACTCGGCGTAAATATAATTATGCTCCAAGTGTTGCGATATATATCTTATAAATATGTTAAAGAAATTAATAAAATATGTGTCTCCCTTTCCACAGATGGTTTGACGGTTTCAACTGGGAGGGTCTAGCGCAGCGAACCCTGGACCCACCAATCACACCCACAGTAAGATCTCCACTCGACACACACAACTTCGACCAATACCCACCAGACGCCGACGAACCACCACCCGACGACTTATCGGGATGGGACGCAACTTTCTAGATACGAGCTAAGGTTGTGATACCACTTTCTAAAATCGAATTACCTATGTAACTACAAAACTCCACTTTTGTTAGTCGAGTTAGGGGTGATGCCACTTTCTTTTGCCGAGTTAGGGGTGAAACACCACTTTCTAAAGTCGGCAGAATGTAAGAGTGAGATGACTGAGCTGACTTGCAGAATTACTGCTCTCATAGTTGTTTTGATGAAGTTAGTGCTGTCAGATACAATATAATTGCCACTATAAACGACGACCATGAATTAAATACGCCTTGCACGTCATAGATACACTAGCGAAATAAAATGTAAGTAATTGTTATTTATTTTGTAACCCAATAAATTATTAAAGGGATATCCGATAACGTAATATTACGTTGTTCTTAATTATCTGGCATTATTACATTACAATTGTATAATGATGAGATATATACAAGAATGTTTAAATTTCAAGGTGATGGTGGTGGTACTACAAGATTTTGGAGATGCATGTCATATTGATAAAAGAAATGCGTAAAAATGGTACCGCGACCAGTTTTATTTTTATGGTGGTGCAATGGGAATATCTCTAATAATAAAATTAGTGATGATAATTTTACCTAATACGTAAAACACGTTTACGGATACTTTTCCAATACTTTGTCTCACTATTTCCTTTGTAATACGTAATACTTACAATACGTCATCCATCTTCGTTTATTTAGTGGAACATCTCACTTTATTTTATATTTTAAAGCAAAATGCCATTATGTTAGTTACAGCACTTGCCAATGGCAGTTGCCATTAATAATAAAATAAATATACATTTGGATTAGAAAACTAAATCGGCCACAAATTATATATTTTTATATTCTAATAACTTAAATAAAATACATAAAGTATCTACTTTTCTCCATTCAATGCTAAGAACTATATTTTGTGCCAACAACGCTAAGTATCTACTTTTCTCCATTCAATGCTAAGAACTATATTTTGTGCCAACAACGCTGGTCGCCTCCTTATGAGAAAAAATATATACCCAACCTTATGAAAATAATGATTATAAGGTGACTGGGATGCCAAATATTTGTTACCAGAGTGTGACATTGTCTAACTTTTAAAATAAATGTCTCGCTGATTCTTTTATCTCAATTTTAAATAGTTTGACAAAATAATAATAATAATTCTGTTCATAAAGAAACGATCAATTTATTAAAATAATTATAGTATTTTCTTTGTCGTATTTCTATTTCTTTAGGATTCTATAAATCCATAATGGTGCTCAAACAATAATAATTGATGACATATTCATAACTTATGCTACTGAACAATTATAAATCTAAACATAAATTGACCTAACAATACAGTAATTAGGTGTCAGTAAATATTTAATTGTAAGTATTATTGTAAATGTTTATATTAATATAAGTATCCAAAAAGTCCACTAATAGTTTATTTTTAAGCTTATTCGTTTAGTTTGTCATGTACTAAACTTTATTTTATGCAATTTTTAAAAGGTAGCTATCTCTTAAACATGACATAATCTAAGACTAATCATTTCACTTATTTAAAATAGTCAATTTACTTTTAAGTCTTCCATTAAAACTGTTTCATTGTAAATAAATACTTACCTACCTTTTTAGTGAATACCAAAATTGTTATGAAATGTGTATGGATTTATAGAGCGTGGTGAAATGTGCGAGATAAAATGTAATTATAAATTTTTACTTAAATTAAGGATATTACTATTTTTGTAATCATAGCCAATTAATTAATTCAATATTTTAATGATTTTGAGAAGTGTAAAAATATACATTATTCAATTATATTCTGTTGTTTTTATCCATAAACATATTACCTACTTAAATTGAAATTAACTTCCGTTACTGACGAATTAATTTTCAAGTAGCTACATATCCCGGTACCTGTGATATTGGTTAGTGCATGAAGTAGAGTTCTAGATGCGTATGGAAATGCAAGACCAGCAGTATCCTGTATTTCCTCTTCAATTTTGGTACAAGTTACAACCTTAAAGGTTTACTACTATGTCAGTAACATCATGGCGACAAGTTTATATGCACGACAACAATCCCGATCATAGTTTGTATGAGTGAGTACGACTCCTGCGGCAGAATCTTCTAGTTTCTATAGCGACATCTAAAAATCACGATATTTTAACGAGGACAGTTTTAAAGATTTTTTTTGTGTATAAATAAATCCACATTGTCAATATGTTTCTGCTAAATAAAATATTTTGTATTTTATATTTGTTTGTGAAAATTGTTTAACAAAGTTATATTATACTAATCAATCACCATTTAATTACATTTTCTAGGAAAAATAGTTCAATCATTGTGTAATATAACAACAGGTTGAGGATAATGCAATAAATCAAGAGATACCAAAACCACGTTCATATTTTCGCTAGATTTCGCTTAGATCAAGACAAGCCTGTTTCATAATAAGAAGGACATTACATATTTACTAAATTAAAGAAAAATATTGTTTATTTTAGGGTTTTTCTAGATTTAAGAAATCGAGATCACATATCAAGAATATGCTTAAACCAATGAAGCCTGTTTCCTATGAAGTTTGTACCTACAGTATTATTTACTTTTAAAGATAGTATTCACTGTCTTATCCCTTGTACCACACTTCCACAGCATCCGAACCCGGATATCCGTCGGGCCGGACCCGCTATCGTCGAGTTGTTTCTCCCTATCCTGTCCGCAACTTTATGCCGCAATAAAGTTGTTTCTCTGCTCTCTCGTACACCCGGATGCATTGTGGAATATTTAACAGTGGAGAGTGAACTGCGCTTTATTTTAGGGGAACATCTCTGTCTTAAAGAATGTAACAAAACACGACTTATTACCGATATCAGTTTTTTTTAGTATAGCTAACTTTTATTTTATATTTTTGAGTAAGTGGTACTTAAATGGTATTTAAAAATCACTCAAAAGGTTAACTGAAAGTCCCTTGAGCGCGCTGCTTGAGCGGCATAAGTAAGTACGCCTTGTACACAATTCTAATTATTTAAATATGGTATGTATGTTCTGTAAGTTATGTACCTGGACAAAGAATTGGAACAAGTATTCTTATGTTTATTTCAATTATTTAACAGGAAACCATATTGAATCGGGCTCAATGAAAGTAAATTTTCGGATTCTACGAATTTTAAAGGGAAACTATTTACAAATGTACATTAGATATTATTAGTTATGAATATGATGAATTGATGATACAACTCGTGTTGGCATTGACTGAGGAAAGAAATTCTTCAGAAAAATATCATATTTCAAAACACAAACACTACAAGAATAGGTGTGGGAAAATTACCGACGAAAATGTTCTCACGCGCCCTTAGCACGAATTATTATCGTCATCGAATCGAATGCGAGCTCGCTTCGAGCTATATGAAAAATTTAGATGAGAATATCAGTGGCTAGATTTCTAAAGCGGAAAGGCAACGGCAGCGGAGAGGTTGTAATGTTCATACATTACAAAAAACTTAAAAACTGTATGAAAAATTACAGACTGAATGCAGCAGGCAGCGAAGCGTCAGCCGGCAAAGCAACCCTTGCTTTGCCGGCAACCGCGCGGCATTCATTTCGTCATCTTTCATAAAGTTTCATACATTGTTGAACTGCAGTTCAGCTTCATGGTCTTCGAGGGGATTCGACTTGAGGACCTGGACGCAAAGCGCCATATACGGAAAACCCGCCCCAAGCCTTCGTACAACTACACCAGGAACAGTTTCGGACAGCTCTTATGTGCTCAGTGCGACCGAGTCTTCAAGACGAAGTTTGGATTCGCCAGCCACCTTCGAGCACACGCCAGGAGTTAGTGAGAGTCGCCGTCGTCGGACACGACGAGGAGGACATCATTATAATCATCATCAAATGTGTTTCAGTCTTTGGTCACTGATATTTCATCTAAATTGTATTGAAGCGAGTTCGCATTCGATGACGATAGTGATTCGTGCTAAGGCTACTGGTAGGTATAAGTTACTGCTTACCTATAACATACTTTTCGTAACAAGTTACAGACCAATAACCAGGTAGGTTCGTTAGAGTAGATATTTTTTTAGATTTCACAACACAGTTACCAACCGTGTGTGGAGGAAGCGAGGTGTTTTCGCGCGTTGATCAGCCATTCCTGTGGTTAATGGGATAATTCGGTTCCGCAATGGTGGGGTCCGACCCTCGGGTATTGGCATTCCAGTAGGACTGATTGAGTTTGCTTACGAATCATCAGTGTGTATTAAAAAGTAAAATACATGAACGTATCGGAAGCAGATAGTAGTGTATGGGCACGGGGTGCTCTGTGTGTATGGGTATGAGAAGTTTGAGTTTCGCTTTATAAGGGCGACTGTTTTTTATTTGAATGAAAAATAATGTTGTTTAATTAAGCAATATCTAGTATGCAAAAGAGGGACATCTCTGATAGAGTAAGGAGCAGTCCATAAATATTACATTGTATGTATGTATACCGCTGTAACGGAAAGGGAACATCTTTGGTTCTAAGTAAGTACGGCTTTTCGAATCAAATATAAAACAGAATTCGCGAAAATCTAAAAGTCAAAATCAATTATCGAGATATCAATACAGAACACGGGGTAATTGTCATACTTGTTACATCCTGTACTACCACTACGAGTAAAATAAATAACATATTTTCAAAATTCACAAACCCGCTAGCGAACCCCACAATGGAAGAGCAAACCGACGAAATCCCAAGTCTTAGCATCGAAATATCTACATCATTTGGTTATTTATCGTCACTTCGCAAGTCATTTTCCTTCACAAATTACTTTATCGTCAGCATAACAGATTATTTGCGATGAAAAGTAAATAAGAGAACAAAAGGCAAACATCATTAATTTTGCGGAGACAACGTTAAAGTTTTAGCAATTTGTGAAGTTCTGCTAATGGTATTCTGAATTCCATTTAGATCTTGGAATTCATTTTATTAAAATATGTTAAATAAAGTAATTCTATCTGACTTGCGAAAGGAAAAACAGATAATGGAGTCAGAATTACATAATAGAAAGAAATTATAATAGAGAGACCTTAGCCCAGTCTGTCATACGGTTATTTCTACTAATAGTACAGAATATATTAAATTGAGAACATACAGTAAAAAGGTACCTACATAAAAGACAAATAATTACAAAAACAAAAATACAAAAGAAAAATGCATTTATTTGACGCTACAATAAAATACTAACATACAGTGAATAAATAAGCGAAACACGAAAACACTTAGATACAGTATATGGTGCAGCATGTAACGTCAAAAAAGACCAGCTCAGCATGTGCTGTAGCGAGGCCACAGCGCTGGTTTTCAGCAAAAGAGCTGAATATTATTAATAAGGCCGCCAAATGTTTGAATAAAAATTCAAACATCATATGGCGGCCTTATCGCTAAAAGTGATTTCTTCCAGGCAACCAACAATATATTTCAACCAACAAAACTATGTAAATGTTGTGTAGATATAGGTAACTGGGTAAGCGAAGCAGATCGGGGTCGCACGTCCCCTTCTCATATCGCTAATAAGGGAAAACGTCTGATGGAAGGTCATTCCACATATACACTGTATATTAGGTACCTGCGAGTACGTACGCAGAAAAGATTGCTTATTAGTACTTATAGGTACTAAAGAATGGTTAGAAACGTATTGTAGGAAAAAAAACCCGACCAAATAGAGGATGGATTCAAATGGTTTCTTAAGTAATAGTTATTTGAGGACAGATATCAAAATTTTCATTTTAAAAGACAATTATGTTTGCGATTTTTTCTATCGAGCGAAGTTTGTCCAATCGTGTATCGGTATTCATCAGTCTCTAAATAGACACCCCAAGATTGCTATATATTTTTTTCAGACGTTTAATTTTAGTATTTAGTGCCGTAGCCTTCGTACAAAAACTGAAAATACGCGCATACGAAGCCTTAAAATGAAATCTATAAACAAGTACAATCTAAGAATAGGATTCGTGATTAATTTGACTTATGTTTGGAAGTTATGTAATAAGATCCCACTTACATAATGGTACAATCGAAAACAGAAAAAAGTATAGGGACCTTCATAAGGGTGAGATTTTCTCAATAACTACATTTTTATTTTATTTTTACTTATTTTAATAAGTAGGTCAAAGTGCCACACTATGTAATTGTAAAAGAATTTTACATCGGTAATGTTGTTTCCGCCAAAATATTAAACTTAATGAGGCCCTGTTTACTTTTATCTATTTTACAGTTATAAACGCAAATTATAAAAATACAATACGAGCAAGCTATATTAATGTAGAGTTCGAGCTAGTATCAAGATAACTGTTTACCTATCTAATAAAACATCAATAAGTGTTATCAAATTAACTGCACAATATTTCCTTAATTAATTAATTAAATGAAACCAAATACGTGTTGCATAAAAAGGCTATGTAGTGCAAGCAAGGTCTTTGACCGAACGAATGAATGGAAAAAGTATGAGCACGCAATGTGAGCGTGCAACATGTTTGCCGGTTCATTCAATGGGAAGACTTATTAGTACTTTTGCAATATTCTGTGAATGAGGAACAAAACGTTAGTACAATACAGTCGATAGCACATCAAGTATAACAATACTCTAAGCGACGGTAATACGGGCTAGATTGCAACGGTTATTGTAGGTTGATGTGCTGTCGACTTAACAGCCAATTAATTGAAATCAATTAATAACCATTTCCAACCCCAAGTGTGATCAAATATTATCGATACTTTCAATATCTGACATCGTTACATACTGATAAATCACATATCATTATCTTAAAATGGTAACCACCTAGGTATCTATCTCGTGAAGGTTGCAACATCTTAATCTACAAGAATAAAATGTTCAACAATGTGAAGCGATGGCTATCACCATTTTCGTCGTGCCTCGTAATCTTAATGTAAATAAAAACTGTTGTGTGATCTGACATCGGATTTGACGGACACAATTGTGCTACATACAATACTAATCTCTCACCAAATGATGGCTATATATGGATGAAGGGTGACACACGTAAAAGTTTTAAATTCGATCACCTTCTCTGTCTATTATGTTGTTGGTGGAGTCCACTATTGTTGCTTAGTTAGAGTAAGTTAAGAAGATAAGTAGTAGTAAAGTCAAAAGTAAGCAAAAAAAAATTTAAACTCACCACATTAATTATGTTCGCTGAAGAGTTCACGTTGTGCGCTGCTCTTTAGTTTTGCTACGTGAGTGATTATTGTGACACTGTTATGGTGTCTTTGCTAACTTTCCTTTTTGTTTGATGATCTCTCAATTCATTTTCTTTTTAACTGTGAAATTTCTTAACTGACTGCTATATTTTTAATTATTAATTTTATTTATTTTTATTTTATTTTATTCTGGCCACAAACAGTCATTACAATGAAATATTAACAATAAGCTAAGGTATACTTAAATTGACAAATAATTTTAACTGTAATAGAAATAGCCGTGAAATTCAAAAAAACAATGAATAAATAAATAATACTACTTATTTTTATCCCATCCAGTGTCCCATGCGAGTATGTATTAATATTTATATAAGCTATTTCAACTTTTTATCAAATTAAAGATTGATATGCATTTAATTACTAATCTTATAGTATCGCTAATGCATTCGACTATGGGTAATGCTAATGATGTAAAACAAAACATTACTACGTTGCGCTACGCTTTTTTTATTACGTATAGGTATGTACATTAAATTGTTTTCCTAGTAATCTTGATGTTTTATAAAAAAAGTAACATTACTCGATGTTACCGTATATGCGTAGCGTAGTGACGAAAGCGTTTTCCACAGTTGGCTGGCGCGAGAGCGAACGATTTTCATCGCTAGCCGACTCGGCAGTACTACACTTCGGTGCGGCCCGAACGCTCGCCGTGTCGGAACACATTTTCTCGCTACGAAACCTACGAAACGTAAACAAACGAAACATTTGAAATTCAAAAGACTCTTTAAAAAACCCTCGTATTCTAGGGTTAACTTCATGTATATGGATGAAAGATGATGTTGAGATATAATTGTTTGTGATGTAGAGTTTGAAACATAAATATTGTTACTAGTGCATGTGGTAATGATAAACAGTGCTATTGGGATTTTCTTCAGGTGATATTTGTATGAGATTTAAATCAGGTGAGTTCTAAAACTTCTTACATCAAAGCTGTATTAGTTTTTCTTACTTTAATTTATTTCATGCTTGGTTTAATTTGAGAATACTTCAGTTATTTTATTTCTTAAGCTATTGCATTGAAACTTGTATGCCTAACACCATTTAGGTAGGTATATTGCAAAGATGGATGGTCTTGCTCTAACAATGATATTGTTTATTCAAGTATTTACTGTTGATTTAAATAATCTTAAATAATGATATTAATTACGAATAATTTTTTTAAGAATTTAAATGCAGATATTCTTTAGTGTTTATTTCACCTATTGTAAGATAAAAAATGAAAATTTACGAGATACTAAATAATTTAAGGAAACCACAAACAAGGATCCCATTTTAATTTGAAAATGGTACCTGTAAATAAATGTAGAGTATGAATGTCGTCGACATTTATTTATAAATATTACTTCATTTATAAGCTGACCTATAAAATTACCTATAGTATAGTGGTCAGGATTCGATTAGCATAAAGCAGTTTGATGATGGAACTGGTTAGATTTTTCATGAAACTCGTTTCTTTCAACAGCAGACTGTTGTTTCAGACCGATGTTTGTGATATCATATCAACAATAACATGCTATTATTATAACTAAATAGCCTAATTATTTGAAGTATGACGGCAAAAAAACGTATAGACTACCTGTTAAGGGTCACCTGATACTATAAATGTTCCACACCCAATTTTTTTCCAGTAGCCAATCAGCAGGCAGTTAATACATGCATTATGTTTATGTATAAGTGGCGTGCACCATCCACTTAATTCCACTCGATTAAGTGCTTCCTAAAATAAGCAGACGGATAATTAATCAAGGTCTACGTGTCTACGTATATGTCTATACCGTGGTAAGTATACATAGTACTTTTAGCAAAATTGTTTGATTATAAAGTAACTCACTATGTGGTCAAAATTAGGGATACTGTATGCAAGGATTACTAAGGAATAGTTTCAAAATGATAACTTTAAAAAAATTGTATCTCAGTACCCGTGACACTTAGGAGAAATGGTCACATGAGTTAAAACCTCGCAAATGATCCCACCATTCCACCCAAATGACAATGCCAGATTCTGCCCCACCACCAACCGCAAGTTGTACAAGATAACGAATAAATGTAAAAGTATCTCCGTTTTTTATTAAAATTATTAGTTTAAATTAAAGTTATGTACAAATTGCAATTCGAAAAAAAACAGCTTAATTAAGAATTCAGAAAATAGTAAGAAATCGAAGCAAATTATTCATTGTTTTTGTTATTCTTCTATAGGAGTTGCGAGAGTAGTAGAAAATGATACTGATTATGATTATGCAATATGAAACCTGTAATAAGTCGCCAACAAAATGATAGGTACAGCTGAAATGGTCACGTAGTTTTGTAGGTGGGGCAAAGCTCCATTGAAATGTGGCAATGTCTACTTTTATCGGTCCATGTGCCGAATGTTGCAAAACGCCTATAAGTAGTAAAATGTCTAAAACGTAACACGTCTACATGTCATACTCTGAAACCTTTCTGGAATCGACACCACTAGGTAACCCTCATTTATCTTTTATGGGTTATTCTCTCAGTTGATATTTGGTGCGGGCCAAATTAGGGGTGCGACGTCAATCAATGCCCTTCACAAGGCCGTACACAACAGCTATCTAACTTTTCTCGCTCTATTGGTGAGCACGCGCCCTATGGCGGTACGTTCAGAACGGAAATTGCTCCAATGCGACAGTGCAAATGGCAAAATCTGACGTAGGTAAGGTACATGACAGATTGTTCCGAAATTGGATCCAACGACAATACTAGTAACGAAAATAAGCGCTCGTAGTTGGAGAAATACTTCGATCTAACGTGAAAATATTTTTTAAATACTAAGGCCTCGGCCATTCGCAAACAATATTGAGTGAGCTTAGGCCGATCTGGTGGCCGATAGTAGATTTGAGGAAGAACTTAGCGTGAGCTCGAACTTACGTTACATCAAAATTGTGTGAAATGAAAACTAACAGTTATAAGACCGAACTCAAAACCGTCTTAGACTATCGGCCATACTCGCAGTCAAATTAGTCTCCGAATGAGCTCGTTTTTACAACTGTCAAACATGTGCCAAGATTCAGAGACTGTTGTAAGAGCGTTCGCACTCAAAATTGTCTCTACAAGCATCATCCTATGATAGAGTCACCGATGAACGCTTTTGGTGTCGCCAGTTATTTCATTTCATTTATTCAAATACATACTCCATTGTCTTATATTCATACATAAGACAATCGAGTTTTGTGTCATCACAAGAATTTTAAGGCATAGTGAAGTGGGTTCTCTTGAAAATGGCGGGAAACGACGGTTGCAAAATTATTTGAAATTTTTTATTTTATTGTCTACAGTGGTTATTTTGAGATTAATATCACGTTAAATTAATCAGAAAATGTTCGCGAGTGACAGTATGGTGAATTTGTTGGATAATTTGAGCAAGATTTGGGGTTTCAAGCTTTTATCAAGAGTTCCCGCTACAAGCTCGGGAGTGAACGTGACTGCGTCGAGCTGCTTCGTCCAGAGTGATAACGCTACGGCGTCTCCTCTGGATGAAGACAAGAAGACGCGGCTACCCAGGGTGAAGACGCTACTGCGACTCCCCTGGAGGAAGATAAAAGACTATTATATATTGAATTTTCTGTAACATGACATTGGCAAGTGACGAACTGTCGAGTCCATTAATAAAATAAATAATAAATAGTGAAGTGACGTATACAATGTTCTAAAAAGTAAATTATTACATAAACCGTACATATACACTCGAAAAATACTACCCTCTTTTCCCGTCAGTAATGTAAAAATAGAAACAAATGCAATTATAAAGAAACTCTTCACAATTTAAAAAAAAATTACGGCCTGGAAATATAATCGTTGCAATAAAAGGGATGAACGGAGAGGTAGCCTCGTGAAGCTTTATTAATGAAAACTGAATCTTTCAGTCGATGGCTCTTGTTAACGAGGCAGCCGGTAGAGATCCGAAGAAATAAGATGACCCAGTTTATGTTACTTCACTTTTTATTTAACAAACAAAACCTACTAAAGGGTTTTATTTATTATAAATAATAAATATCTTTATTTGCTAGTGAACTCCGCACTAGGTTTAACAAAATAAATTACTTACCTCGTTTTGCACTAAAAGATAACCCGATTAGCGACTTAATTTTAACCCGTGAAAATAGTATACATTTTTCCGGATTAAGCTCAAAAGGAGTGGTGTAAGTAGCCCTAAGACTGCCTTGAATCAAGGAGGGTTAGCGATTAGTCGATTATTTTATTTATTTATAAACTCACGCCTGATTCCCGTAGGTATGTAATCGACTACATAGTAATCATCATGCTCAGAAAGCCTAACCTGCAATGTCGAAGTCCCGACTTGCACCAACGACTTGGGTGTATAGAAAATCACGATTGACAAAGTAAAAGTCTACTAGCAAATGACATTGCCACATTTCAATGGAGCTTTGCCCCACCTACAAAACTACGTGACCATTTAAGCTGTATCTATCATTTTGTTGGGGACTTATTACAGGTTTCATATTGCATAATCATAATCAGTATCATTTTCTACTACTCTCGCAACTCCTATAGAAGAATAACAAAAACAATGAATAATTCGCTTAGATTTTTTACTATTTTCTTAATTCTTAATTAGCCTGTTTTTTCGACTCGTTTTGTACATCAAAACTTTGTTTTAAACCAATAATTTTATTAAAAAACGGAGATATTTTTACATTTATTCGTTATCTTGTACATCTTGCGGTTGATGGTGGGGCAGAATCTGGCATTGTCATTTCATAGTCGCAAATATAAGCTAAGTATTATTTGTTTATCTATTAATAAAATCGTTTTCAAAGAGCCGAGCTCCGCAAGTCCTCAAGAAATGCTTTTATTAGTGAAAATTGGATGGTTCCCGATAACGAGGGACTCAGTTCACTCAAGTCAGTATTGAAAGGAGTAAGATGACCCAATACGGGTTGAAGCTGGTGGTGAAGCGTACCTGTTAAAAAATTGTTGTCGACAGCACACTTGAAACAGGATCGAATGTTGGCAACAGAAAATATTGCAAATGAAGACGAAATTCGAGTTCGATCCCCGGTCAACCATGTATCAAGGTGTTTTCTATAATATTACTTTTCGAATGAGAAACGTATGTAGGTAGGTTCATCGGTGAAGCAAATATGCATGTCTAAGAATAAAATAATATACTGAGGCGATTGTTATCCACCAATACCTAATTGTAAAGAAGTTGGGATAATTGAGGAGAGCTAGAATTTTTCCCCATATTGAACATATTGAATTTTTCATATATTCCAACAAATAACTAAGTAGGTACCTACTTATGCACCTAACTTTTTAATTAGAATTATACCATATTATCTTGGGTAGGTATAATTCAGTGATAAGTCCAATTGTAACAAATAAGGTTTTTTGTGAAACATTTTTTTTCCGGAATCTATAAAAATATAACGACACCTAACTAAAAATAACCTTTAAGAATTTAAGGTAACATTTAGTTCCCATTAGGTTGATTGATAACTTAAACGCAACTTATATGGTGCGTCATTTCTCCGTCTCCCTCAAATTCTATCAAAATAATAGAATCTATTTGTTGGTGCAGCCGCGCTTGGAAATTGTGATATTAATTCGCGGGCGAAAGTTATTTTTCACTTCATTGCTAATAAAGAAACTGTTGAAGAATTTTTGCTGTCAAACGTTTTTGCCTTCAACTTTGTGGGACAGGTGTTTACTTGATTAGTGTTAATAAGTATGAGAGGTGATAACTTAACTACTCATTTCAAATCTATAGATTGGAAATATCATTTATTTGCCACATAAAAGTTTTTACAGTCATCTTCTACTTTAAAAAACAATAATAATAAATATATACTTATAAATAAAAAATTGGGGCCAAATCGCTGCCCTGCGGAAGAGTGCCCAAAAGGCTGGCGACGTTACCTCGTTGTATAGCCAGCGATATACGCTGGCCGAGGTAAGCGCTAGGCCTTTGGTCACCCGACGAGTCAATGAGGCGCGACGACAGTTCTTTGAACAATCTATACATTGGTAAACTTAATTGCTGTTATTCATAAACCTAGTTAAACCTCACTTCCATTAATTAAACCATATTGTTGTCCATTTCACACGTCGTTGAAAACGTTAAGGTAGAAAAGGACAGAATGCCTAAACGGTGGAATAACTGCTAATTTGTCTATAGTCAATAGTATTACAATATATCAAGCTAAACACTTTGCACTTTGTATTTCTCAGTGTAAGTGTCATAACAGTAAAATCGACTGTACGGAAAGGGATGCCAAAAGATGGTGTTCTGTATCATTGACTAAACAACTTTTGTTCTACGACTTTTCGCGAATTTTTATACATACTTTTCTCGGTGTCCCTTCATTTGATAAAAAACATATTACAAACCATTCATTTCACAAACAACGTTTGGCAAAATCATGATTCATAAGTTCATCTTTGTACAAAGTAATGGTTCTATAAATAATTCATTTGACAAAACAATTACGAGACAAAGTTTCTTTCTTCAAAACATCACTTAACAAACTATTCACTTATTATATACGTTAATAGATAAAACAACGCAAGGCATAAAAACCTTTGACAAAATGCATTGTTTGGTAATTGTAATTTGTTTTTTATCAAATGAAGGGACACCCCGACAACTCTCTAACCAGATCCGACTCGGATGTTTAGGTTCAGAAGGCTCTGGCTTGGAGCGAAGCGCAGCTTCGCTCCAAGCCAGAGACTTCGATGTTAGGTTTTTTTTTTTTGTATTCAAAAAGCAAGTTTATTTATTAACAATTATACATAAATTTGTAATTTGTTTTTTATCAAATGAAGGGACACCCCGACCAACTCTCTAACCAGATCCGACACGGATGTTTAGGTTCAGAAGGCTCTGGCTTCGAAGCCAGAGACTTCGATGTTAGGTTTTTTTTTTGTATTCAAAAAGCAAGTTCATTTATACATATAAAATACCCACTTATTTACCCAATATTTTGTCTAATGGCGACCTTGCAAAAGGAATACTTTGGTCATTTAATCAATTGCAAAATGACGGTTTAGCATTCACATCATTTGCTATGTTAAATATTTATAAAATGGATTTTTGTCAAATGATCACTTTTAAAACGATCACTTTAGTAAATGATAAGTTTGTCAAATGATTACTTTTTCAAAAATAATTTGTAAAATGATCATTTGTCATACGTTTTTTGTCAAACATTAGTGAACCACTTTTCTCACATTTTATACCAGAGCTGATCGATTTGTACGAGATATTAATTATTTTTTATTCTAAAAGCGTGGAGCAAAAGTAATCCAGCTACCGATTCTGAACACCCTTCGGCTTACCCTGTTCGTTACGTATACGAGGTGTCGTTGGACTTGTTAGATTACTGAGACATAAAATACATTTTATGCCACAAAAGCAGTATTTTTGCAATAATTCACACTATTATTTATTTTGTTTGTAATACAGAAATAACAATTTACAAGAATTATTCATAGTCAACGTGACCGAGTTCAGAATCCAGATTGACGTGTGCTACTATTTTTATTACTGTTATAAAAATATTTGAAACTATCTTGTGTAATGTCGTCACGCCGGGTTCACATTAGATGGGTGGTTTGATGAAATAATTTGAGAGATTATGTTGTGTAGGTTTTAGTTAGAAATACCTAATTATTTTGGGGATCAAAAAGGGCCTATTTCAGATCTTCCTTCATTTCCAGAAATCGTCGTGATATTATGAATCATTTACGCGTGTATAGATATCTACCTAAATCGCAGTGGACTGATTCACGTTATGCCTTAACTTTATCTAATGCTAAACGAAAAGGCAACTGTCGCGGTCACTGATAATTGCGTATAGTACTCTATACGCAATTATCGGGACGCCTCACTTAACAACGATTAAACTGAGAGTTGAATCGCCAAAAATAAAATTGCTATTCTATCATATCTGCTAAATCTAATGCTAATTCTAAACGAAACTGTCACATACACTCATAATAAGAGTGAGTTGTAGGATGTGTGGATTAGCGATGATTAAAAATAGCGTGCGACACCTTGGAATTGACACAAGTTCTATGGAAACTATATGGAATCGGTGTAAATATCAAAAAAGAGACACTTTGAATGATTTCATACGCATATTTATTATTTTATGTTAAAATTCGTAACAAATGTAGGAAGGTTATGCTTACTACTTTCATCAAAGATTAACAAAATAAAAAAGCAAACACCATGTTAAACCTTTGAAAAGGTGACTAATTGAAGAAAAACGTGCATAGAGTCGTGATATGAACCGTTAACAGCGAACAAAAGTGAAAATTTCCGATATTTTGGACCTTTACACACAAGGAATAGAGTTCAAAGCGTTAGTTTCAAAGTAAAAGTGAAGGCAATGTTGACAAGCAAAACAGAAGCTCAATTTGGTATATTGTTGTCAAAGGCCAATTTTGGATTCTGAACCGGTTACCACTAACGGTTTGTGAAGCTCGGACAAAATAAATATCACTTTTGGTCATTGCAATCACATCAGATGATTACGTTATTTATTGCAATTACTTTTTCCTGCGTATAGAAAATACCTCAAACTTGCGGACTACCCCTTATTGCAGGAATACTAACTACAAGAACAGACATAAATAGGAACATACAAAACGTAAAGCGATGAACAGAATAATAACTAAATAAAATAAACGATAGACTGATGTACTTAACAATAAATAACATTGACACAAAACATGATAATCACGAAAGAAACCACTCCATCCCTCGAAATCCTGGAAAAGCGTCGTGATTAGTAAAAGCTCGTATTCCACCCACGTGGAAACGTATTTTAAGTAAGCTTTTAAGGAAGGAAAATTCCACTGCATATAAACCTCTACCGGTGTGCGATCATATTTTGGTATATCGTAAGCGTAAGAACTGTTGTAATCCCACACCTTGACCACAATAAAAGGAAGCGACAAAAGGTAGACTCACGGTGTTGTTCATTTAAATTAGATTGTAGCGCTAGCCGCATTTCCCAGTTTAATAAAACGGAGATTTTAAAAACAAATAAAGCCCATTACTTTGGCTGCACTCGCGACCATAATAAATAAACAAAAAAAACACGCATGTAAACTAATTGCATCCGTCGTTCCGAAGACAATTTGATACACTCGACTCTATTCATGGCAAAATTCAGGTCGAGATTATCTGTAGTAGTATCTATGTGTGCATGAGGTATATTCCTCGCACGTTTCTATGGAGCTTACCTTCTGTAGTACCTACATAATTCTTTATTTTGTGCCATGACGGATAATTTAATGCTCATTATTTATTTTTATTTAATTATAAAGTATCGGACGAAAACGACGGTTCTCAGCCGCTCCGTTTACACTATATTGAAATCGAGCAATGACTGTCAAAAGGTAGCGTCACCGAACTGCAGCGTAATTGGCAATGATTGTATGTACGTAGCGATGTATCACACTGACTGCTCAATTGCAGCGTGTGCGGAGCATCAATGTGGCAGTGGTTGTAATGTATTAAAATGTATGCAAGGTGTCTGCAGTTGTATTACTGCCGCTGTCGATAGATCATGCTGTCTTGTTTCTTACCCGCGTTGTGTGTGAACCTTACATACATCAGTTGTTTATTATTTATTACTATTGGGTTTAGAGCCCTAACGACACTTAATCGATCAGGGTTAGAAAATTAATGTTATCTAAAAATACATAACAAACCCAGACACAATACATTTCCAATTTTGTATTCAATGATATCATCTCATTGATTATTTATAGACGTGGTCTCACGAACACAAAATTATGTTAATTAATATCAGTGTATCGCAAGTACTGATATAGATATGCTGTCTATATTTTACATCAAATCTCTAAATAAAAGGCATGCTCACAAAAACTCTCTGCGTCTACCTGAAGTTTGAAATAGGGTACATTACGTAATCATAATCTAGATCCGTAATTAATAAAACCCTAGTTATATGTATGCATGTGAATTAAAAATATTTGAACTTTGAAACCTGTTGTAACTTTTGGTCGTTCCTATTATTGATATTAGATATAATGTTGTCTGTACAATTAAGAAGGTACAGAGCTTACTTCAAGACGACGTAACTTCTAATTATAGGTACAACAATTTGAATTTATAGGTTTCTGCATTAGGATAATACACTACCCAGGTAAACCGCAGCCCAAATCAATTGTCTTATTTTGTAAACAAATATGATAGTCTAAATACCTGTCGTCAACACTGAATGAATCATCATTGTGAAAATAAAGTGATCCGATCTAATAATGTGAAAATAACTATGCGATAATCACAGAACAGCTTAAAATGTTAGTAGGGTAGGGTAGTTTTTGTTTACAAAATAAGACACTTGATTTAAGCTTCGGTGTACGTAGTCTCCTTAGGGGTGCAGTACCGAAATTGTGGTCTCTTAATTTATTTTATGTGTAAATTAATAATTCACTTGCCTAATAAACAGACTTTCGTTTCGTATCGCAATCCTACTCATAGAAAAGGTTCTTGCTCACCTTATGTTGGCTAGATACGTTTATGCCAAGCGTGTGCCGTGAATATAGTATTGCGGAAAACGAATATTCCCCTCTCTTTATGGCACCGTTACGGTTATTTCACGGTTATTTCAGCCGGAATATACTAAATTCCATATAAATAGCAAAATGTACCAGAATTCTGATAAGGTAAGATGTTTGATACAGCGTTATCTTATAGGATTTGCGGATTTGCGAAGAGACTCATTCTGGGGAAATTCCAAAGCCAATGTTGTTTTCTGTCAATTAGATATTATAGGTAGGTACTTCAGTTTGAATAAAATTTATGCAAGTTCGCCTTATTGGGATAATTCGGTCATTTAGAATTTGCATTCAATATTACACTGGGTTATATGCATGATTTGAATAATTATAATTACATCCAAACTTAATACGAGTTTTAGTGACTTAACTTTTGAAAACGCTATACATTTTTGTTATTTAACTCCGTGTTAAGCGCTAACCCTAGGTACAGTCGAAGACAGAGATAAGTATACAGGGGGTCTCAATAAGGTTGAGATTTTCTCAAAAACTACTGGACCGAATTTAATAATAATTTTACAGTTACATAGTTTTAACTTTTATCTATCAAACAGTGAAAGAATTCTTGCAATAGGTCAAGTAGTTTTTGAGAAAATCTCAACATTAAAAACTCTCCTGTACACCTTTCTCTGTGTTCCACCGTACAAGATGATCTTATTATCACCCATCAATAATTACCCAGCAATAATGGAATTAAATAATAAATCCAAATTCTCCTAAAACATCGAGTAAAAGCGAATAGGGCAATTTCCAGATTATTGGTCTTCACTAAAACATCGTTACGGGAAAGTAGGCTTCGACTATCATCAAAATTTATGGGTACATCCTACCTCCGCCCGATATTGGGTTAAGAAGTTTCTTATCTGATTCCGGGGTCGCAAACTTTGAAGTGTCTATTTGTCACGTAAATCCCGACTCTACAGTGCCTCTACTACGCTAGCCTTGTTAGAACTGTGTTCTAGTAACAACTGTGGCTATAATATTTTTCAGTTACTATACCTGATTTGTAAGGAGCGGAAGATGGGCCTGGATGAATGAAGGATATTTATTTTATTGTTGTTTTATACAACGTGAAATTTTAGTGGTTGCTTTCCCGCGGCAGAATGATTAACAGTAGTACTATTGAATTATCGAGTTGAAATTGGAAAATAAAATGTTAATTTTTTAATTATTTTTTTCAACTCGAAAACATAAGAGACGATAGAAACTCTCTAGACATATGTACCTACCAAACAGCACGTGCCTCGCAGTGTACCTCGTCCGTAGGCCGCTCCGCACTGTTGCCACGCTTCGATATCGCGGTGTTACTATCGATTCGCGATCCCTATCGTGTTACTGACGATTGTTCATTGAACAAAAATATATATTTATAAATCGATAGTACTATCGAGACTAAATCGTCTCGCTGTGGTAAACAACCACTAAAATTTAACGTTGTGTAAACAATTGTTGTGGAATAAATACTGTTTTGTTTTGTCCCAGCATTAGCTTAGGTCATCTTATGTGGCGTACCTATCAATATGAATGGTCACAGACCACAGTCTATAGTTGCGAGGAATATAATATAAATATGAAGGTTGGTATACTTTATTTATTTCGAAAACAATAAAAAAATAAAAATAACTATTATAATACTAACCTAGAAAATATAAACTAAACTAAAAACTATATATACAATAGGTCGGTTGAACTATCTGAATGGCTTAGCATTACAGATAGTTCAACCGATCGCCGTTGTCCGGCAACGTGCCCAAAATGCTGGCGGCATTTCCCCTCTGGATCGCTAGGCTGATCCTTTGGGCGAAATACAGGCCAGCACTTTGGTCACGCGTGGACTCCACGAGCCGCGCCGACAGATCTTTCAAAATCTCCATCGCTCCCGGCCCCCAGGGACCCAGCGTCTCTACCCCAAACGGCACAAATATGTAGCCTCTGTCGAGGCCACTATACTTGCGCCGCTTGAGGGATTCGGCTGCTGCAGCAGCGCCACTTGCTCGTTGTGATGTTTCAGGAAGATGGGACGGCGCCAGCGTATCAACACACGTGGCATCCCACACCAATGGCCGTCCCATCTTCCATGGAATGAGTGTCATCCCGTCGGGCCTTTTTCCGTCATCGCGCATGAGCCCATTTGGTTCTAACTTTGCGGCGACGTTGGAACTTCCGAAGGCCCGACGAATGACATCGTTGATTGCGCTGTGGCGAGCAATGCGGCCCGCGCTCCTGCTGCAGCTGAGTCCGTGGTGACCGAGGCGATCGACTTTGTCTCCGCATGCACACCTGTGTGGTGCAACACACGGAGCCCCAATACGCAAGGATATGGCCGTTCGAAATGTATTGTTGTCAAGTATGGTACCGAGATTTTTAGATGGAAGAGCCTGTAACCAAAGGCCCGACTCCCAGCGAGAGACAGCCAGAAGACGTGCTCGCTCCGTGAGGTTGGTGGACGTATTTAAAAGATTATTCCGTACCAGCTCACAGAGCGGGCCGTCCCACTGTCTCTGGGAGAACGGGCATTTGGGCAGGCTGCTACTCGGGCAGGCTATTTTCCAGGCATTCATGGCCTCGGCTACGTAGGAGATATCGGTCGTGTTTAAATTGTTCTCCAAAATTGAGTTAACTAAAATTTGCGTGCTCATAGCCGAGGACAGAAATGCCGGTAAAGCAACACTGGAAATCTTTCTGATGCCGAGGCCTCCCAGCCGAATTGGTAGAGATGCCTGGCACCAGGTACGATCATCCAAAGATATGTTAAGAATGGCGGTGAGCGTATCCTTCACGATGCTGTCCAACTTGTGTAATAGATCAGGGTGATTCCACAGTTGGCAACATCGCAATGAATACGTAAATTTTGGCACAAAAAGGCAGAATTTAATGATAATATAGGCCATGTGAGTATTAATTTTTGAAGGTTGGTTAGGTCTTTTATATCTGAGCCCAAAAGCATATTAGCAGGCAATTGGTTCCGATTGCTGTCTATGCTGATGCCGATGTGAGAAGCGGTTATATGTATATTATAGTAAGTACAAAGTAGAACTACACCTTAATTAAACAACTGACGTCGTTATTAGTGTCGTCTCTTACTAATGCATGTAACTATTTTATATTTCATCAACTAATTTTAATTCTGATTTCACATTTGAACATAAATCAAACGTATGTTTTTATGATAGTGAAAAACATTTACTTTTCGTTGCTTGTCAAATTTATTTAATGCCAGTAGTTAACGATAGTTGTGAACCCTTAGTAAGTGCTCTACCTACCGTGGTGGAGCACAAGATACGTATAACATAAAAAAAACTTCGGAATTTGTATCACAAAAACTATCCCGAACCGAAATTGATAAAATACTGCTATTAATCATGGAGCGTTATGTATACAATCGAATAGTTTCGAATTTATGGTTCAGTTATCCGGAGCTAACAAAACAAGGAACACTGCTCAGATAGTCGACTCAGATTGAATTCATTTTAGGATAAGATAAATACGATTTGTTGCTACAACACTATGAAATAGGTTTATAGGTGTAATTTATATCGCTGTCTTATGCAAGCGATCTCCTCCAAACAACATTTAAGTGTAGACTTATAATGTCTAATATCTATTAAAAAATCAATCCGTTAAATATGTACAGATACTCGAAGGTAGGTATCTAGTTATCAGAAATGAATCTGTGGTAATTAACAAGTTTAACAATAATTTGCCGATCGTTATTCAATGCTCTATCATAATATTGCACAGCAAGCTACCTATTCACCGTCATCATAATTACTATTCACTCAAATGTTGTCTGGAAGAGATCGTTCTAGTAAGAATGGCCTGTGGCATAATTATCTCTCTAATAAGAGAATCCATTTAATAAACAACAATATTCTATTCAGTATTAATTCAATTAATTTATTCACATTTCATATTGATAGAAGTTACAAGAGGATCTACAGAATACCCTTATCTAATGTCAAACCTTAGGATTACAGAATGCCCTATCTATTTCGTTAATGATAAAGATCTGTCGTACTTATGCCTAACCACACCCTTTGTGGTCAGGAAGAAAAACAGTCATGTGTTAATCCGTCAGTTAATCGATCAACTAATTTCCCGATAAAATGTGAGAAGCGAAGCGTTAGGGTTACCAATCACGTACAACCTAAGTATAAAAATTATATAATATACAATAAAAACTTCAGCACTACGTTAGTAGATACTTACCTACCTAATTCTACAACTTCCATGGTTTAACAGTTTAGATAAGCTATATTATTCCCTATTCTTACTTCTTTGGTAACGCCAAAAATACATTGTGAATGTGTGTATTACATTACAAATATCTACCATAATCACAATGGTAGGATAATAAATGAAACGATTATTTTTTCATTATTGACATTCATTATCACTTTCAAGTGTATAATAAAACCAAATAAAGCAATTTACGCATCTTCCAATTTCGTTCTGTGTAGGATGTGTATAGGTAAGTTAAAGTAGCAACCCTGAATGTAGCCCCTTCATTTCAATTTCATGAGTTTCCCCATCCCGGTCATTTATTAACTCGAACACTGACCAGCCCAGCTCCAAATGGATTAAAAATAAATTAACACTGAACTTTCTAACTTTCGGGGCGTGATTTAAATGAGAGTGTATTTTAATTAGATTGTCACGATTCCCTGCGAAAGGATCAAAGGGAGAATATTTTGAATTCTCTCCTAGTAACTGAGTGCTCCAACCATCGATTTAGCAAAAGATTTTTAGTCTGGGCCCGTCGTGATCGATAAAATACGAGAAATAATGTTGTACTTAATCTACCTGCATAGGATCGAAATTAATTATAATAATAATAAAACACAGCACGCATTGTGACGAGGTTCCTCACTCTGGGATCCTACCCTCCGGCAGCTTGGATGCGCATGCATCCCGCTGCCGGTGGGTGGCTATATTTTATATTTATATATTTTTCTATTTTGTATTATTAAAATGTATAAATGTATTAAATAAGAGAGAATAAGAATAAGGAGATAAAAATAATAATAAATTTTTATTTTCAGACAACAAAATATGGTCGATATCTGGCCCATATTGTTAGTAAAACTTAAAACTACGTTAGTTTCCTTGCAAAATTAATTAATTAGGTATATTATATCGATGAACGCTGGCTCAAATATTTGTTGAGTCGATACAAATGTAGAGTCGACTATTAGTTCAGTCGAAAGGAAAAATAATACTTTAATTGGTAAATTACTGTAATTTACCAATGCCGATTGGTTAAAATAAGGAAGATTCTCGAAAATGTAACTTCGCAAAAGTATTTTGGTATAGTTATTTTACATTGCTAATTTCAAATAACTTGATTGATACCTTAATGCACTTGCTCAATAACATTCATGACTAACAGTATTAATTATTTTTCCCGGATGGATTTCTTGATTGCAAAGTCGGATGCCTGTCAACATTTTTTAGGTTCAATAAGCAAGTATTTTGGGGCATTTCCGATGTAACTGCTATGCGAAAAGTGGTTTGACCTAGGTACGAGTAGAAATTGCATTAAACGCATTTTCTTGGACATATTATTATTATTTCATTACACTACACTATACAATAAGACCAGTAAAAAGTCCATAATTCATTGTATTTGTTCATTCGATGTGCTTCCGACTATAAAAATCACCTAATATCTTACCTGTGCAATAAATGTCGTAAGAATCCAGATTCGTCTTCAGTCTGGCCCACCTTGGAGTCCAATCTAAATTTCATGAGAGACTACGGACTACAGGACAGGATACCCGCTTTTCAATTACATTTACTCGGAACTCAGAACCACTCCTTTTGTTGACATTGATAGCACAATATATTATGAAGTGCATATGATTTTACCAGGAAATCATAGCGATGCACATCCTGCTTTATATCAAGTGTATGTTACATTGTGTGTTTATTAAGAATTGATTTTAAGGTATGTAGGTGGATGTGCTGTTGACTGTATATACCCACGTGTCCCAATTTCTGGTTACCTGTAATTCTTCTAGGTGAATCATACATCAATGTCATATTAGGTTACATAAAAGTTTTTTCTGCGCTCTGCTGAAATATTCAGCTTCGGCGTGTGAATTTATTATTCTTGACGTGACATCTTCGGTAATATTAGATGGAAGTTTTTATTATCGGGACACACTGTACAAGTTCGCCTTAGTACATATTTAGTACACGTGTACTCACTTTGTCCTAAATAGAACGTTCATTGTGCCTATGAGGTTAGTTAGTGGATGAGGCGAAGTAAGGCGGATTACATTAATGATTTCCATGTGAGGTTTCAGTTAAATGGATAAGACGATCGGATTCCGACTTAGGGATTCGATGTGGTCTGGCGAATCCTTTGTTATAGGATAAGTTAACTGTTTGTGTTTGCTGTTAAATCATACATACAGTATTGAATTTTGGAGGATATAGGTAAAATTAAGCCATAAATGGACGAAGAACGAGACCAGTCTTACGCGAAAATTCTATATCTTTTTTTAGCAACAAAACTCGGAGCATCAACTCCTATTAATATCTATTGTTCTATGTTTATAGCACATTAAGTAATACTTAATGCTCCTAAAGAAGTTTGTAGCAGATACTTACTCCAAATGAGATTTACGATTGTGAAAACGTTTATAGGTGTCCTATTTCTTTGAAATCTGAGGCTCGTAGCGATAAACGCAACTTAAAATTAGTTGGAGGTTTACGCCATAGCATAGTCTAACGGTGTTTCAGCAACTATTAAAATAAGTCGTTTAGGCAGTTTATATTGCATATACTCGTATTGGCATTATTAATTAAAGCTGTCCAACCTAGTTTATGATCACATCAAAGAAAGTGATAAAATCGATGGTCTGGAAAATATTTCTACTATCACCAAGTAAATCATATTATTCAAATCTGGAGAAAATAGAGGCACGTGTACGGCGCAACGAATGACGAAGGCATTCTCAAGGTTTCCTTCCAAGGGGCGCTAAAATTCTGATATTTCAGACTGTGAAGAAATATTAGGTAGGCTTTGAAGATTTATGAGACCTACCTATTCAGGTTTCTCGGTGAATAATACCCTAACTAGGTGCTGGGTTTAAGTTAGCCTAAACCCAGTACCTAGTAAGGGTACTAAGTACTACTACTAAGTAGTACTAAGCCCATAAGAGGGGAGAAAGCAATGTGAGATATACTTATAAGTAATTATAAAGTTAGGTAGAAACCTTGCATTATTTATGGAAATCCTATCATTAATTGGGTATGAATGATTAAAAAACATCAGAAAACCTACAACAGTGGAACGGTCAGCTGACACTGCAGTGCTACTTCAGTGAGTTGCGGTGGTGAAGCTCATAGAACTCTCACCGTGCAGAGTATCTCACCACCACTAAAGATTACTTGATAAATTGTGGTTCGTGCAGCGTCAAATAAATCCAAAACCTGCATTTTGTAGATACGCCCTTGTAATGCCTCGTTCATAAAAGGCATCTGAGAACCCTTAAAACCTTTAAAATATGCACCGTAATAATATTCTTTTCATTCGCAATCGTACTCAGCCCCCGGGTTTCCTGAGGGTCCTCAAATAATTCAAGGTCCCTCACCGTCCCCCTGAATTGGCGAATCGTGCCCTATCTCAAGTAGTAATTGCTTGATTAAGCGAAAATGACGTTATACGAAGGCTACTTACCCTAATGACACTCGAATATTTCGAGGTTTTTTACCTTTAGATGGTGGATGTAGACGGAAAATTGGTTTGGACATTCAATTCTTTTGATGTCAATTTCCGTTTCTAGGATGAGCCAATATAGAAATTCGTCCTTTTCTTCGTCAACCTACAGTATTCAACGATTGAGAATCTAGGTATCTTTTATTCTTGCGAACATTCGTGATTATAAACTTTAGAATTTATCAGTGAACATATTCTTTGACGGGATAACCAGAGTTTTAGGCATATTTTAATATGGTACTTATTACACACAACGAACACATTTATAGTAAAGATTTCCTCCTATTTTTGTGCTATTTTGAATGAACAATCTCTTTTGAAATTCAAATAATCGATATCCGTAACAGGTAAGAACCTTAGTATATATATTTACATTAAAAGATTATTATCGTGCATGAATGTAGGTATCTACCCGGTTTTACTGTCGATTCAAGAGCAGTAATAAAAAAATATTACTGCAAATACGCGTCGTTGTGAGACAATTTCCACGTCCTTGCATTGTTATTGCAATTGCACTTCGGAGTAGTTTGATGCAATTTTATTGTCCTTTCTACTGTTGACAATGGTCAATCGTTTTTGTAATCAAATAAGTACGTCATTAGCATCAACAGTCAAGACTGTAGAGGATAAGATGCTCATGCAATTGATCTAAGAATAACAGCTGTGTGAAATGGGTCGTTCCCCAGCAGGTTCACGATCCTATAGTTCTCAAAAAAGTTAGGTTCATACATTGTTTCCCAAGAGGTCCACGACATAAATTGAACAAAATCTATCCAATACGCAATTCGTCACAATTTGAATTTGTCACCAAACCATCCTAATTTTACTGAGTTTGAGACTTTGACTTATCGTATGTACCTAATCAAAGTCTTATGGAATATAAGTACATGACAAATTCATCGAAATTAAACTTCCGCACAAAATTCTTTAGCCCATATTTTTTAGTAACTCTACCTACCCAATTGAAAGTCAGATTATTGCCAAAAAATAGTACAAAAATTTCGTCCGAACAGACTTTTACAGGACTTGACGGCCTAAAAAGCATTACAGCCAACCCAGCCCAGAAAGGCAGCCGAAATGCAACCACTTTTGGTTGTAACCGGTGACGATGACGTGTCGACATACGAGTGTGTGCAGCGAACGTTGCGGTGACAGCAGTTTGCGGCAAAGTGAAATATGAAAACACCAAACACCAGGTTTATTCTATTAGGTACCACATAAATAAATCACAATGGACATGTACGGTTTAACACAGATAAAAGTATAGTAGAATCAAACTGAAAGATTTATTGATATTTTTTTTTTAAATCACTTGACTGATTTTTACAATTCTATACAATTACCTAGTGTGTACTCTAAATTATAATTTTGTTAGTAAAAGTATTTTTACAGCCGGTCAAGTAGTTCTAGAGAAATTCTCAACCTTATTGAGGCTCTCTACTAGCTGTATACATTTCCCTGTTTACGGCTCTACCAAAATAAATTTAAGATGCCACTGCATTTCTTAGGAATGAAATAGAAATAATGCATCACACTCATTACCCAAAGTACGACTCTATGTGTCATGAATATATGTATCATGTGTGGAGAAACCTCGCGATCTCTAACTCTATCTATCATAACATGGTTTTATTGGTACCTGATTATATTGGATTCTGAATGTTAATT
Organism: Tachystola acroxantha; assembly: GCA_963506565.1. NCBI lineage: Eukaryota > Metazoa > Arthropoda > Insecta > Lepidoptera > Oecophoridae > Tachystola > Tachystola acroxantha. Next base: position 5,582,437 of record OY735884.1, read on the forward strand.
TTGTATGAAACAGCCGATTTCAGAGTTGACCCTATCAGAATAGATCCTCCTCGGTGCCAATAAAAAGATTTTTTTTTGATAATTGTCAAAAATGATTGATTTTTTTCGTATAATTTTATATTTACATGAATACTATAAATAACTTGACATTGGCGAAATTTACTTTTGAATAAGAGTAGAAATCATTCAAATAAAAATAGAATAGAATATAAATTGTCAGTGAGTGTTTGTGAAATATCTTTAATAATAGTTTTATTTTAAAAAGCGAAGTGAAAATAATTATTGATTGTAAAATGCAGTGAACACATTTTAATTTGATTTCTTTTAAATATTAAGCCTAAAACCTTGCACCAAAAGTTGTTTATATTCATGTATACAATACTTTCAACACGTGTTGTGCACAAGTAATAACGGAGGCTCTGTCTTGCTGGCTGTATTTCTGCGGGAAACGAGGTGGGTTAGAAAAGCATTTTGTTTTGCGGTTGCCGCATTATGCTCTACAATTTACATTCTATTTTCCAACTTGCATGTTGCAATAAGATTAATATAAATATAAGTATTTATACTATAGGATAAACGAGATTTAACGCAATAAGTAGTAGGTAAAACTTTTGATAGGTGCAGTTTATTCCGAGCCTAGCCAAGTGGAATTTAGGTACTTTTGTTAACGATAGTAGATTATAAATAAAAATTAATGGTTAATTAAATACATTTACTGTTCCTTAGCAAATGTCACTCCCGTAATCTTTTTTAGCGTTAACGAATGTAGATTATTGTAAATGCCAAATGCTATGGGGCAGCTGATCGATTGATGGGATTTTTATTTTGTAATGGAATAGTTTCGTTTTACAATACTGTGCTTTTCAATAAGGATATTTCAATATTCTTTTTTGCCTATAAAGTAAGGGGATCCTAGTGGCGTTTATAATTACAGTACCTAATCCCCAATTTAGGGGATCATAGTGGAATTGCTTTATTTTATACTTAGTTAATTACTGACTAGATATATAAATCAAAATAGGTACTTACTTACTTTAATATTCGTACACCAAATGGTTGAGTAAAAGGACAATAACGTTATCTTAAGATCTAATGTGTATACTCTCGAACGAATAAACGAATTTAATTTTTGCAAGTTATATTCGATCCCCTGGGGATCCAAACTAAAACGTGCGCATTTTTATGGCAAATACATTTTTTTATCATCAAACAAAAAGTCAACATAGCGAAAGTTACATGACAGAAATCATCTGGAGCAATGTAGATAGGTACTTATATGAATTCAAGATAACGTTACTTATTCCCCAAATCCGATAATCCCGACGAAGTAATTTATACTTCATCATTACATTACACAGGCTTTACAGTAATAGAGTCTTTGGCTAAGCCTTATCTAAGAGAAACACGAGCTTGTGTAATACTCTGACCAAATAGTATTCCTAAGCCTCCTAAGGGGACAGTCGAGTGGACGCAAGCTGGTCCCTAAGGTCAGAAAAACTATTTGAAATGTACACGATTTATCTCCATAATTTAATATTACTCCGGGGCAATCATGAACATATATATTTTTAAAGTTTTCTTAACAATGAACAGTATCTACTATTACTACGATTTCGCTCGCTAGCATTTACTTAAAAAAGTGACGTAGCTCTAAAGTTCGTAATTGGAGATATTTTAGTTCTGTTACTGGTCTCTGGAGGTCCTGAAAAAATCTCACAGACCACCAACCTTAGAGCTACGTTATATATTACGCAATAGCTAGCGGAATTTACTATAGCAACTCATGGTAATACAGTCATCCAGCCAGACGGACAGACATCCGGACAATAGTTGAGTTTTAATAGAGATGATACGCGCATGTCCGGAAGAACGAACGATATTGAGGCACGGCACAAACAACCAGCTGATAGGAAGGTATACAACGTGATATTTTAGTTGTTGTTTTTCTACAGGGAGATGATTTTGTCTCGTGATTTTTGTTAAATAAACAAATGACAGTAATAATTGTGAAAAACTGAACTCGATAGCAATCACGAATCAATAGTAACACCTCGATATCGCAACGTGGCAACAGCGCGGAGTGGCGAGACGCTCTACGAGGTGAGTGCGGTTTAGTAGATGCCTACGTCTAGTGAGCTACTATCGTCTCTTATGTATTTGAGTTGAAAAAATAATTAAAAACTTAACTTTTTGTTTTTGAATTTAACTCTATACTTAATTCAATTGTACTATTGAGTGCAAATCATACTGCCGCGGGAAAGCAAACATTAAAATTTCACTTATTATGTAGGTTCTCTTAAAAATCCATAGATAAGTCTGTCTTTATTTTACGATCCTGTTTATATGAGGGTATCGCATGAACGCGTTCGTATAACCTTACCGCCTTCACCGACGTTACGTGTTGATGGCGACACTAAAATTTTATTCGTTTGCATAAGTGTAAGACAATCTACAAAATGCCTGATTATACTTACAACGGTTTCGAGTCGCATTGTTTTCAGATAAACATACAATTCAACCAGAACTTCAATTGCTTTTAATGCAATCGAAAAGTGCAGAGAGCAATCTTTAAAATATTAACGGTAAATATAGATTCATAAAGAGGTAGGCACTTATGGAAGTATTCTTTAACTGAATTGTATTTAGCATCGTATATGTTCATTAGCATAATTTACTTTAGGCACCGAGAGGTAATTAGGAAATAATAGCTGGGTAAGGTATTTATATAACGGTCTAGAATAGGCCATTGGAGACCGACATTAAGGACATAAGAAACTACTTTTATCACCGAAACTAAATCTAGTCTGTATAATGAATATACGAGCCTCGAAAACAAAGAAAGTACCTAAACAGGGCCTCATTTATGTTGAAATTTTCTCAAAAACTACTGAACCGATTTTAATAATTCTTTTAGAGTTTTATAGTTGTACAAAAGTTGTTCAGTTTTCGATACAGAACACCTCCCTTTTTGTTATTAATATTATTACTACTACTACCCTACCCTACATTTTAAGCTGTTCTGTGATTATTGCATAGTTGTTTTCACATTATTAGATCGAATTACTTTATTTTCACAATGATGGAAAGGTTCGATCAAACAGTTCCGTTAGTATTACATCACAACAGGTAATTAGACGATCATATTTGTTTACGAAAAAAGACACTTTATTTGGTCTGCGGTATACATATTGTAAATCACATTATCCAGTTTTAAAGTCTTCCTCGTCATGCATCTAACATTGAAGGCTGCGCTTGCCCCAATAAAGCCTTTGTAGAGCTATCGGCGGGTACATCCATCTATCTTTGTCGTCTGTCACCGCAGCCGTTAATATACTGTTCCGGGTATTGCCTACGTTTAGACCAAGTTGCTTCCCAAGTTCTGTAAGCTGCCTAAAAGTTTAATAATAGATCTAATGTGAACTCCTAGCAGGAGTTAGAGGAGTTAGTAGTACTTACATTAATTATTAACTAAACAAATTGACTAGAGTCGGAACGCAACGATATTTTGCTGAGGGATACTTAAATTAGGAATTGTACAGTCGAAGACAAGAAGAAGATTTTTCTTAAAAACTACTGGACCGTATTTAATAATTCTTTTACAAGCTTTTATCTATCAAACAGTGAAATAATTTTTGCAATAGATCAAGTAGTTTATAAAAATCTCAACCTTAAAAACTCTCCTGTACACCTTTCTCTGTGTTCCATTCTATTATCTACAATCTACTATCGGCCTCATTTATACACGTACACCTATTTTATAGAAAAAAAAATGTTTTAAATAATGAAGTACTTATGTTATTCCTTAAAGTCATTGCGTACAAACAACTAAGCAGATTATTGCATAAATCAGAATTAGGAACTTGTTTTACATAAATTACTCGTAACATATTGCCAAACGAGGTCAATGTTTTCAGTAGGCACTAGGCAGGCAGTCTCCGCTTTGAAGTTACTGTTGTATGCAGTACAAATGGATGAACCGATTTTCACGAATGAGGTGTCAAACGTTGTCTTTAGCGTAACACAATTTCTCATTCAACAATATGGCTAACATTTTGTTAAATTGTTCAATATTTGTGTCTTCGACGAAATCTCAATAATTCCTGAAAATAAGCTGCATAGTCTACCAACCAGCACTATGTATATTGCTGTAGAATGATGCATGCCCAATGTCCATCGTTAATCTGTAGCTTCTTAAAATGTTATTTAATTTAGTACTTTTGTGTAATTACACTGTTTTTTTTCTTCAAATATTATCGCTTTTACAATTAAATCTGCAGGGTGTAACGAAAAGGATATAATAGGAAGCCGAAAGTGGGGTATCGATAACTGAAAAACTTTTGTTCTACAACTTTTCGATTTTCGCGAATATTTTTTTGACTTTTCATACATTACGTACCGGTCAGCTGATCGATTTGTATGCATTAATATACTTTTTATTCGAAAAGTTGTAGACCACAATGTTGTTCAGTTACGTCAGTATCAACTGAACACCCTCCCTTCGGCTTACGTAGCATTGTTCGCGCATACCTATGACTAGATAAAGGCCGTCGAAATCGATTGAAACTGTCGATCTAAATGCCGACTTCCTCCCAAAAAGTGTGTTGTTAAATAATTTTAGGCTGTCAATGATTACGAAACATTCAATAACCAAAACAAAGACCCATATTCTTACTTAGAGAAGAAAACTACAGTCAATAACAATGTTATATCGCATTGCTATTCTTGTTATGTCGATTGCTTGTTATTAGATGGAAGCGAAATCGCATCTCAGGCGTCAGGTCGTCGCAAGGAGTGCCGTCTTGCTTGTTCCACTTTGCTCTGTTTTTGTTGCCTTTGTTCCTATCGAGGAATAGAGAATATTCTCGTTTTGTTATCGAAGCAAAGGTGTTTTATTCATCAAAGCGAGTTACTGCAAATGAATGATTGCTAAACGACTTCCAGAAGTAGTAGCTGTTTGGCGTATGTGAGTGAATCGACTTTGATGGTTCCTTTTCTATATCGAAGAGTAGGTATACCCCAAGGGTGGTAAATTTTTGGTAATTATAGTCTAAGCGTTCACCGTAAATATGCCTATCTCATCGAATACCTAAGTTTACTTAGTCTCAGGAGGTGAACGGGTGATACGGAGCTAAAGATTGCAAAAGTCTATTAGTAGGTACAAGTGTCTCGGCTGACGCTGAAAGCCACTCAACCGAACTCGTGTTTTTAAACTTGTTTTCTTATAATTATTTATGACAAGGTCGCAGGATCAAATCATACCATAAAGTTTTGTTATTCTTGTCTTCACAGTGACGTCCAAAATTGTTCATAAGGAAACGTCTAGGCTCTTACCATAAACGTGACTTAGAGAGATTTTCGCTAATTTTCGCCACATAAAGTCGGTGGTATAGCAACTGCTAAAATAAGCCACCGTTTAGCAATCTTTATGGCTATAATACCTTAGTATTTCAGTTGGGCAAATCCAACTGAAATACTAAGCTCGCGTCGAATCTATTGGCTTGTTATTGGATCGCAGCAAAATAAATCGCGTCTCAAGCTCTTCATTCACTCTTCACAATGATTGACGGTTTGTTCTACTGAGCTCCTTTTTTTAATGATTTTTATAGAACTTAACTAGAATGATTGGTAAGTGTTTATGCGCTCAAGATTCAATCCATTGCGAGCTAGTCATGAACTTTTATGATTCTAATAAGATCTAAATACTTTGTTTCAAGCACACACCCTATACTTTTGCAATAAAAAATATTTATCTTATCCTATACCCATCAGGGGGTTATGTTGTAAGACAGTCTATATCTGCTCTTTGATTGAAGACTAGCTTTTATATTAGGCAATTTTAAGGTCTCCTACAAACCTATGTGTGAAGATTTCCTCATTATACCATCCCTTCATTGAACATCTCATTTTGTAAAGATACGACTTTATATTTCACGTTTAGCAAAGTCCATACAATAAAGAGGCCTCTTCTAAAAATACCAATGGTGCTATTTGTCCAACTACTGGGCTAAGGTCTCCAATCTCCTCTTCCACTGATCCCTGTCTTGGCACCTTCACTTAGGAGTTAAGGACAGACATTAAGGACATTACTGAGGTAGATACTACCTACCAAAATATCTACATCACATCTGGAAAAATGAAGTGGCAATCTATGAGTTAGTTATTGCAAGGTGGAATTCAAGATGCTGGCAAGCACCACTGGTTCCTCATATATTTTTACCCATTAATATTCCCTACATTTTGAACAAACATGGTACATACATATGTACATGGCGGGTATATGGTATATTGGCTGGTTATGGGTATTCGGAAACGGAAACAATTGCGTTACAAACCATTAGGTACTCTGTCGCAATGAATGACTATTTGATACTTTGATCCGCTTTTCTCCATTCCTATTGCTATCGTGGCTATGTTGAAGGATGATAGAGCTCGTATTATATCGATATTGCTTGTCATATCGGGGATCAGTCACGTCTCTTGGGCATTGCTTCGGCACAAGGAATGCCTGAGTTGTTCCACTTTGCGAGTCTCTTTAAATTCCTCTATCAATTTTCTTTCAGATATCACAAAAGTCACACTATATTTTATCCAAAACTAGGATTCAATATACGTACCTATTCAGAGACAAATATGAACAAAGTAAATACAGTAATGAATTGAAATTACTTTCTTTAGCCTTGACTTAAGGGCCTCCCAAGACCAACTAGCGTCGCCAATCTTAAAAAAATAATACATTCCAATATTATCAACATTATTAAAAAAGCTCTTTACAAAATGTTTATTACGATAATTACTATTTTTTAAATGCTTATTTAGGTATAACGTGGTTCAATTTCGGTAAGTTGTAGTTCGCATAATTGCGAAAAACGGCAGTTTTTGGCACATTTGTGAACTACAACTTAGCTTATATTGTATATTGAAAAATAGTATTCATCCTAATAAACATTTTGTAAATAGCTTTTTTAATAAAATTGATTAAATTGGAAGTTATTATTTTTTCAAGATTGGCGGCGCTAGTTGGCTCATGGAAGGCCCTTAATAAAATTTACATTCGGAAACGAATCGGGAACCTCTTATACACAAAACGCAAGGATACTAATCACAATACTTAATAAATAACTATGGAGGTAGAATTCTACAAGAAGCTATGCATGAACCCCAATTTGAAGCCCGACTTCAGTAATAATCCGATAATGTATATTGAATTGATAATAATATTAATAGGTAGGTATTATTTGGTTAATTGCTGTAAGTATAATTATTAGACTGATAATATTAACTTCATAATACGATAAATGAGTAATCCTCCTCAATACAGCAATGAACACTCTAATTTAAACGCTATTATAAGTATCTTCTAGAACTCAAAGCCTATCTAGATTCGCAATTAATGCTCCAAGGTTATTGCAATTAAAACAATATTTTCAGACGTTCATTGCACGCGATTTCGTTCTTACCTAAACTCATATTAAAGTGATAGACAAGACAAGTTTCCCCTATTAATTATTTCACGTTACCTATCAACGGTAGTTAAATTTAGTTTCCCTACTTTCCATGAGTAATTCAATTACACAATACCTACTGGATTTCGTTAATAATGATTACCTGCCAAACTTAAATAGTTAAATTGGAGCGTACAGTCAACCACTTCCGCCACTATTAGCAATTAATCAGGGACCTGTCAAGCATTCAATGCGTCAGTGACCACACTCAGTTATTTTTCCGTCACAGCAAGTGTAACTGTAAGTATTTGAATTTTGGTTTAGTTTAAAAGATAAGCGGTACAGTATAACTGAGAGAAACGTAGACAGGCCTAATAATATAATTACGGTTGACATTGACTGTGGAGTCACCTTTTTTTAACATTGCTGAAAGCTAAATTTATTGAAAAACATTCCAAAACTCCCTATGTAATAGAATGTAAAATATTTATTTGATGTACACAAAAGATATCTACAGAAGAAATAAGTACAAAGAAAATAGGTGTTTCTAGGTTAGTGCAGTGGTGGTGTCAAATTGAACATAGGAGCCGTTGGTGCAATGACGGTGTTTGGGACGACATTAAAAATAAGATTATAAATTATTATTATATATAAACGGATATCACTCACTTATATTGTTAAAGTCGGCATTAGCGGGCGTGGCGCGCTCACCTTGAAAAAGACCGTCGAAATCGGTCGAAACTGTCGGTCTAATTGCCGACTTTAACAATATAAGTGAGTGATATCCGTTTATATGTAATAATTTGTAGTAATGGCTCACTATAGTTTTAATTCTAAAATTATAAATTATACAATATCGTGAATACAATACTATGTTATCACCACAAATTACTTATTCATTAGGTGACAAGTGGAATAAACCCTTGCCCTAGTAGCCAAGATGGACTACCCAAGTCGGAGATAATACGGCGAGCGAGCACTATCGTGCCAATCTGTTTTCGACTTATACTGAGTAAGTGCGCCTTGTTGCATTATTTATTAAGGCCATTCTTATACAAATACACTGGCAAACAATAAAATAGAATACTTATACGCCAATTTAACAATAGGAGTAAATGTATACACATCATGTACATATCTTTAGTCAAATGTAATATGTATGTCACCAGATGATAGTAATTATTCATTACGACGTTTTCCTTCACCGTTTTGATAGAACTCGGTAAATGTACGTAAGTTTTTCCGTCGAAAAAACCGGGGATAACTCATTGGTACATGGCTGCCCTGGCTGGGAATCGAACCTGGGACCTCCGTATCGCAAGTCAATTGACCCAACCACCGAGCTCTTCTGAGCCACGAAGTTCTCTGCTTTCTTACAATGTGTTTTTTTTCTATAGGATAAGGATCTAAAAAACCACAAATAAACGAACAGTATTTATTATAGAGGAAAAACCTTAGTTTCTTATCTAGGTACTTACTTACATTGTGAAACTACAAAGAAGCATGGAGCAATACGAGCCAGCAATCCGTCTTGCGATACAAATCGGGCCACCCATGAATTTGTTACGAATCTGATACACTCCACAAAGGGCAGGGTTATTGAAAGGTCGTGGGTTGGACATAGAGAAATTGAAAGTGGTGGTGTCATACTCGAACCAGGCGCTCATGAAATATCAGGAGATAAGATGTGATGTGTGATTATATCAATAGAATGGTTATCGGTAAATGTAAGTAATTCCTCCTCCTTAATCGTTGCCTCAGTGCTGAGGATCGTGACCCTCAACAGCAGATGCCGTCTTGGCATGCATGAACTGACGCCAGTAGACACGATCGTGTTCTTCTCATAGCCTCTTCAAAGGGCATGCCGAGGATTCTGTCAACCGCATCAGTCCAACGGGCTGGTCTCCGGCCACGTGGTCTAGACCCCTCAACTTTGCCGAGCAGTATAGTTCTCTCCAAGTTGGAAGGGTCCATTCTTATGATATGGCCGAAGTACCGCAACACATTTCGGGTAACCGCTGCCGAATGTAAGTAAATGTAAGTAATTAAATCACTGTTAATTCTTCCCTTGGTATATCCAAAAGAAATCGAGGAGGACATGATCAATTCGAAATGTTTATAAAAAATATCGCGTATACTTCAAATCCACCAGCGTCCAGAAAAAGATCGGTAAAAGCGAAAAGGGTACCAATATCGCAGCAAATGAAAGACCGTTGTCTTCATTTCCACTACGATAACATGGTGTGTATAGTTTATAACTGTGTGTATAGTATACGTAACTGGATTCTATTCGATGAGAAAGTAAAGAAAAATGCTAATGATAACCCTGGCAAATGACGGACATTAATTTCATTATTGTCATAATAACCAAATATTTTATAACCTTATCCTCCTTGTTTAGTGATGATTTGTGTATACTAAAGCCTGATAGATATATAAATTATTTGCACCTTCCAGCAAGAGGACATTTTGTTGATCCGAGTTCGAGACCTGCTGACTCACTTATTGATAGTATATCACGGTCTTGACCCACCGACGGAAGTGAGTGGCCCGCTGAAAATTTATGGAGGAGCTAGGCAAATGACGTGAAAGTATTTTCACGTAGTAAAACGGATAGACCATTTAGTTGTAGAAAAAAGGAAATGTGGATATTACAGATGTTAGGGTACCACTCGTATAAATCTCTATCCTTTAATTTGTTGTACACAAGGGTAACAAAATAAATACCTATCTTCTTATTATCAACTAACAAACTCATTACATGAACTCTCAATTTGGGATTGCTAATAAGTCGTCAGTAATTCGCTTCTCTAATTTTACTTGTTATTATACTTATTAGATGTCTTTCTATTTACAACTTAAATCAAACCTAAAAGTATAAGCAGACCATATTTACACATGTCTATATACAAAGTCTAATAAATATTTCGGGTACCTAAAACTAGAACACGAATCAAGTTAGTTTCCTGAAATCAAAATGATTCATTCTTCGCAATAATAGGAACTACTCGTAATAGCAATAATGCATGGCTCCTTCAGCGAATCGCTCTAACAATAGAAGCTCTGTTCCTAGATTAATGTAATAAAGTAAATGTAATAAAAATAATAGATTCACTTCAACTTAACAATGTGATTATTGTAATATAGCGTGCCACGGAATGGCGAGGTCCCTGGTTCGAATCACGGTCGTGAAGAAAATTTTTCTCCATTTATCATTTAGATTTTCGTTTCACATTGCCAATATGCAAGAAAATATCAAAACAATTTGATTATTCATATCAAAATCACCTTTCGTGGCGATTTTGAGATAAATGAGTATATTCCCCTAGATGTTGGCATCAAAATAACTGGAACTCATTTGTAATATCAGTTTGAATGACATTGTTTCAGAATTACAGTTGGAAAACTACCACCTTTCTAATAATAGGTTCATGTTTTCTGATCAAATGTATGTATTGCAAGGTTTGACCGTTAGTTTTGATTTCATATAATTAGACTAATCTGTCTGTATAACATTTTCATAATCTGTCTTCAAATCGACAAAAGCAGCCGGACGCAATTTTGTCATGAGCATGTTGGCTATTAAAATAATAACTCCGAATGGTATAAAGATAAACAACTGTATCTTCCTGCTATTCTTCTAAATGACTCTATTACACACTTTCTACAAGCTACCATCATAATGAAATCGTCATAAACTCATTTGAATCTTATACCATGGAACTAAGGAAATTGTTATGGCTTTGAGACCTCGCATCTAACTTTCATATATGTAGTAACTCTGTACTGAAGTTAGTTTTGTCTTCAATAACTGTGCATTCTCAAAATATAGCATGCTCTAGCATTGGAAAACTTATAACACTGCCAATCAAATAACGCCATCAAAGACAATAGGTATATAGTAAAAGCGCTGTCCTTTAGATGATAGTGTGACAATTCTTTCATTCACGTTTTCACATCTGCCAATTGAAAGAGCGGATGTGTCGGCCTCATTTACTCATGTAACAATTGTAAGCGGAACCCTAATATCAAACACCCACAAAATAACCGCAAATTTCAGCCCTACATCGACGCGAAAAGGTTGCAATTGAATTGTGACGGGTGTGACACAGGGTTGGTTTACACAGCCAAAGTAGACATAGGTCAATTATGCGTCCGACCGATATTAATTGGAAGTGTTGTAGAGGATGTTATAAAACGCATGAGGATACGGATATTATACCGTGTCAAATGAGGCGATACGGATTTCCGGATACTGAATCCTTACGATTTATTATAGGTTACTGAGACTAATAGTACCCTGTAGGTCTAGGACAGTCGAAGACAGAGATAAGTACTTATACAGAGGGTCTCAATAAGGTTGAGATTTTCTCAAAAACTACTGGACCGAATTTAATTAGGGTAAGTCCGGGGGAGATGGCCATAGTTTTTTTGGAGAGCCGTCAAAATAAAAGTATGGACTTTATTGTATGTATCTTTATTTTAAAATAAACTTTGGACTTCTATATTTTGGATAATTATCACAATAGTAACAAATTGTAGCGAGATGAACCTTAAAACTAATTAAAAAAAAAAATCACAATGGGCCATCTCTCCCGTAGCGTCCGGGTGAGTTGGCCATATGAGTAGGGGAGAGATGACCAGTACTTAATTGTATACTTTGTCATCTTCTTTATTGCCGTCTTCGTCTGATACATCACACAAAACCAATTCGGCATCTTCTTTACTACTGTCAGATATGCTCCTAATCGACTTTCGCTTCCTCGCCGTACTCGGTTTTTTTTTCCGACTGACTAGGTTCAATCTTACTTACATTTTATTTTTTGGTCTTTCAATCTTTATTTCTCTTCTACACACCTCCTTGTTTCAATATGTACATCAGATGTCAATAGTTCATACATAATATAACAACACAGTAAAAAATAAAGTGTATCAGCGTTTGATGGACATATGGCCATCATATACCTACTATACATGGCCATCTCTCCTAATTGCCCGGGACAGATGGCCATACCTATAATGTAAAGAAGTAGAAACAATTCATATGAAATTTTGAGGTTATAACACGACACCGTTCATGAACTATGCATAAAATACATAAAAACCCTTTATTTTCACAAAATCATATCACTACGACATAAAACATAAACCATCTAAAAATGTTTAGTAGTATACGGAACAAATTAGAAGGATTTTACTCACTTTTCGTATTTTTTTCGCCAAAAAATTCCTGTGACGTTGCACTTAGGTACGATGTGAAGCGAACTGAGCGCTAACAGGCGACATCTGGTGATAAATTTCCGAAATATTTCGGTGGGCCATCTATCCCGTATGGCCATCTCCCCCGGACTTACCCTATTCTTTTACAGTTACATATTTTTAACTTTCATCTAACAGTGAAATAATTTTTGCAATAGGTAAAGTAGTTTTTGAGATAATCTCAACCTTAAAAACTCTACTGTACACCTTTCTTTGTCTTCGACCGTACCTATTTCAATCAGAGACGGATGTACTATATATAGATAAAAACATAATCTATAGGTAAGATCTCCTGCAAAATGTAGGTTCAAAACCGACATTTACATCAAAGAGCGCCTGTTTTGGGAAATGTCGATCCAGTTCGATCGACACACGATTGTTTTATCCACGGCACACACTTGTATTCTACATATTGAAATGATTAATATTTGCAAACATTTTCTGAGCTGAAGGGCCTACCCCTTCAGCTCAGAAAATGTAAGGTAAGTCGAAACTTTATTATAAGTGTACTCCGAAAGGGTTCCTTATGAAAGATACGGTTTCTACAGGTTGCGGTTATGTTGGTAGTAGCATTTTTGGTGATGGAAATGAAAACGAGATTAATACTAAGTGAATTATTAGTAATGCGGATGCGGACGAGAATGAGGCTATAAAAGACCACCTTTTAATTACTGCCAGTCCAACATTGGGCCAACATTTCATTACAGACGATAACGAAGCGCATATACGCGACGGGATGATACGTGACGTGTTTTCTGAATGAAGATGATTGAATAAAACGTGATGGGGACGCCGACATGTGGACAAATAACAGAAATTGTCACAGTTTCCCGAATATTACAGTTTGGTATGTGTATAGGTACTTACAGCTAACAGCAGATCAAGTCTAACACTTTGGACTTTGGACCGTTCTTATTATCTGCGTCATAAGAGTTGAATTCGTACTGCAAGTGTTACCATTGATCTGCTGTTGTTCGTACTATACATACACGTATAACCTTGTGGTATTGTTGAGTGCAGTACTTAGTACTTACTACTGTTGTATTACAGCATTTTATTTTCTTAGTTTGAAATGTTGATAGGTCTACCTATATCACTTACGGTAAATGTCGGTCTTCGGATTATGTAACGTTTTGGATCTCAAACGTTTAATAAAATATTCCCTCATCATTACCATACTCTGTTACGTAGGTACCTACTACATTTTTAATGTAAATTCTAAAATTACATGAACCCAAGACGTAAGCGAAAATTGATGCTTCATACTCGTATTATCATCGTTCATTCATTATTCACGCCACAATGAAAGATGCTACGCTACATCAATTTAATTTCAATACCTTACCTTATTAACTTAAGTATACATAGGAGTATTTATCTTACTTATTTTAGTGACAGTCTGTTGTTCCTAATATCTTAATCGCGTTTCTTTTATTAGATTCTAACTTTTCCATGATCTATTCGTACACCATATGAGTTCTACTTCAACTTGAGTACGTCGTACTTGAAGACTTGAAATATACTTTAGAATCAACCGTTCAAGTTCTCCCCAGCTCCATGTCGCGAACTTAGGCATTATTGCCGTAATTCTGAGAATTTCCCCCAGTCTCATCTACAATCTCCCGGGAAATCACCCAAAAGGGTTATTTCACATGTAATTTACCGAAGTCGTCCATATGGGATTGGGCAATTCTTGCTTCAAATAGCTTGATTGTAGCATTCTTGGTAAAGTTGGGCAATTTGTACTTCGCGTGTTTCTACTCGTCTCTTGGCACTCCGACCATGTTCAACAGAGCTTTCACATAGAAAATCACGTAATTTAATTACTTATGCTGTGTATAAAAATTATAATTTTCCATCATAATAAACTCAAACAGTGTACGAAATTAATCGAAGATTTTTATTATTAAGTCGTGTACATTCGACAGCAAATCCATAATAACACTTGAAGTCGATTGTAACTCTTACGTTCAGACAATAATTACGATAACAAAGCCCAAATTGTCACTCTTGTCGTGCTTTCAAACGTAGGTTTAAAAACGTCGACAGTTGTTTCAAATATCACCTACAGGGGAAATGTTTCGAGAAATCGAATTACTTACTAATACAAAGTAGGTACTTTTATCCCCAAGAAAGGATTTGCGTTATTACATTGACCTCCTATATAATTGAAACTGCTAATCAGGAAATTAACGCAAACAAACCGCTTGATCAAACAACTCATTAAAACTCATTACAGCCCTTTCACGTCGAACTTTCGAGCCCTATTAAATTTCCAAAGGCTCCTATAATGAACCTGTAGGTGTGAAATTAATATGTCACACGCAGATTTCACCTCGTGCATTGCACGTGTCACTTCGAAAGTTTATTTTATGCATTAAAATACATGATGTGTACTTATTTATTTATTGGTTATGACGCCGTAAACTGACAACAATATTCTCAATTCCATGAAACGTCTTCAACTTGTCGAATGCACTAAATATAATTATAGAGTATTGACTTAACTCAACCTCATTCGAGGCTGAAAACATTTCGATGATGTTTTGAGAATTCCATATAATAGTGAGTTTATTAAAATAACTAAAAATATAAACTAACTTACTAAACTACAATATTAAACTAAAAATAAAAAGACTTACTAAAATATAACTAAACTAAAATAAAACTATATGTACAAAATAGGTCGGTTGAACTATCTGAATGGCTTGCATTACATATAGTTCAACCGATCCCCGTTGTCCGGCAGCGTGCCCAAAATGCTGGCGGCATTTCCCCTCTGAATAGCCAAGCTAATTCTTTGGGCGAAATACAGGCCAGCATTTTGGTCACGTGTGGACTCCACGAGCCGTCCCGATAGATCTTTATAGATCTATCCATATAATCAAATCAAATAAGTGGGCTTTGAGGACCAGTCGAGTAAAAATGGGCGTAAGACCAAATCTATTTAAAAAATTAAACATATATGAAGGAACGGATTGTTCCAGATATCGCGCGGTGATTCCTGAAACATACAAGACTGCGAATTGTCAATGCAATTGAAAGGCATCTACAAAGCATTATAGGCTATCGTGTGCCATCACAAAAAGCACCTTCCGTCCGGTGAAATAAGGAATCATTATAACAGCAATGACGTACGACGAGTTATAAAAAGAGTTTTATTTTTAGAAAATGTTATTGTTCCCGGTGGGCAATTCATGAACTTTCCTTTTCAAATGATATTTTCGGTCCAGATAGAACGCGTTAAAGTAGTCAAAATTTATGTAGGCATTCAGTTCAGAGATGAATTCATATTTAATGCACAGGCTTGCACATGTTTGTGTTTACCGATGACCTACTGAAATATTTTTCATTACTTTTGTATTTATTTATGAAAAGATACCTACCTATTTCACAATTAGCACATTTGACGTTATATTCATAACAAGTCAGAGGGAAATTATTTTGCTGTATGAATTGAAGGAACCTATTATACCTTCGAACTGTTTTAGAGAAGCCAGCTAACAGCCAAATAAGCAAAGAACAAGGGGGTAACATGAAAACCAATCACTTTGCTAACATGACTTACCCCAGTTCATGTTATTCACATTAGTAACTTCATTCGCTTTATACCTTCATTCATTTTATTAACTTCATTCACTTTTTTACCTTCATTCATTTTTCAACTTCATTCTCTTTTTTAACTTCATTCGCTTTATTTAACTTTATTCACTTTTATAACTTCATTCAGTTTTTTAACTTCATTCTCTTTTTTAACTTCATTCTCTTTTCTAACTTCATTCACTTTATTAAATTCATTCAGTTTTTTAACTTCATTCTCTTTTTTAACTTCATTCTCTTTTCTAACTTCATTCACTTTATTAACTTCATTCAGTTTTTTAACTTCATTCTCTTTTTTAACTTCATTCTCTTTTTTAACTTCATTGTCTTTTTTAACTTCATTCGCTTTATTAACTTCATTCACTTTATCCACTTCATCGGATTTGACAGTGCATCGGCTTTGTCTAACTTCCAATCATCACGAATCAAGTAAAGATTCACCAATGATATTGGGCGTAATTTAGTGAACCAAATGTATATTTTATCTACCCACCCTACACCTGCTATCACCTATACCTATTTATAAAGGTGAACACTTCCTAAATAAATTATTTTTCTTCAAGTGCGTCCTCGGCCTCTCTCGGAATTGGCCCCGAAATGAATTATACAAACATTGAGTGAGAAAATCCAATTTTCACTTTCTTCACTTCGTTACATTGAAAAATATAGCATTCGAATTCGCTCCAAACATCATTCGGAAGCGAAATTGGTTTAAAACGTCTATTTCCTTGACCTCTAGGACCTGAAATTAGAATTTACCACGTCCAGGTCAGAAAGAGCTTTGTGTGCCAATAAGCTTTCGTAACATTGTGCAATAAACCAGATCTATTGGCTTTGTTACATGAACCATTTAAAAAGGTAGGTTTTACATAAAAGCAAAGGTCGGGGAACAATTTTGACCATGAGATTAGTATAACCTAAGAAGAAGAAAAAGAAGAAAGAAAATACATTTATTCAGACAGCTCACCATACAAACACAAAAATAAATACATTCGTACAACGCCGGAATAGGTATGCTGCCTCAGCATAATGTTACATTCACACTGAGTTCGCCCTCAAAACTCTATCCAACATTTTCTGTTTAATTACTTGCTATGTGATACCATCCTGCGAGTGCATCCATAACCATGCTTTTATACCTACCTAAAGCCCACGACAAGTGTCTTATTTTGTAAACAAATATGATCATCTAATTCTGGTGTGGTGTAACACTGAAATACACGATTGAATGAATTTGATTTCATCATTGTGAAAATAAAGTGTTTTGATCCAATAATGTGAAAATAATAATGCAAATCACAGTAAAGCCTAAAATTGTAGTCATCTGTGTTTACAAAATAAGACACTGGTGGTTGGCTCTATTATACCTACTTAGGTAGTTCTAATTCGTGTATGTCGCGTTGCGTCTCTGCCGAATTTGTAACTAAATGAAAGTTCATCACCCTCGCTTTTCATCCAAAACTCATTATATGATTTGACAAGTTCCTCACGTGGAGGCGAAGTAATGCAATAAAGGTGAGGAGAATCTCATTAGACAGGTCGAAGGCTCGGTGACTCGGAGGTCGCGAGATTATGTACAGCCTTTTAGGGTAGAACCATATTAATCTTAGTTTCTTTATCGTATCATATTACTCGGCGTATATAACTAACGCACGGTCCAAGATCGCCAAGGTCTCAAAACACCGACCGTATGTACATCGAGCCTTTTACACGAAACGTTTCGAGCCACTTTTCTCCACTTCTATCTCGGTAACTATTTGAGATACGCAGAAATTTGGTACATAGCAATGCGAATTGAAACATTCGCGAATTGAACCATTCTTTGGACCAAATGCGAATTGGACCAAATGTGACGAAAGGGCTTTTTAAATAAAACTGATTACTTATATTAGAAGATATTATTTTTTTAAGATTGGGAGCGCTAGTTGTAGGAATAATCCTAATTCTCACACTTCTCATCTCATCTGCCCATCTTGTTGTACCCAATATTCTCGTAAATATTTATGATAGAATTTCAATTTTTTGTTATAAGCGCCAACCCTTAGCTAACTAGCGCTCCCAATCTTTAAAAAAAATATCTAATATGTATAAGATAAAGAACATGAATTATTACTCCACATCTATTAATTGAGAGACATCTCAAGCAACCGATTCCTATCTCGTGTCTTATAAGAAAGGACATCAAATAATTATGAATCTCTCTCTAAAGGAAACTACAGTACCTACAATCAACAGTGGACAGTACCACAGAAAAAATATTACAAGTTGGTACGGACAACAGCAGATCAATGGTAAGGTAACACTTGCAGTACGGTTTTAAATCTTACGACGCAGATAATAAGAAAGGTCCAAAGTCCAAATTGTTACACTTGATCTGCTGTTAGCTGTACAAAGGGATAACTTGTAAAAATGTTGCAAATTACACGCAACCATGTCGTGGTCGTAATGCTTCCCGCTTCACTTGGCTATTCGTATTCTCTATTGGATGTTTGTCGTATTTGTGAAATACTTTACGTACATACAAATAAGACGAATATTTCGTCAAGAATACCAACCACACATGGCAATTATGACAAATACTTACGCAAATACGAATAGCTACGTGAAGTTCCACTATAAGGTCGTGTAGTTGTCTGTTCAGTGCAAAGCCTATGAAATCCCTGCATCGCGCTATTGAAATTTTCCCCGCTGGAAGTATAAATACGGTTTACTCCCGTTCCACATTGGGTAGTCCGTCTTTGCACAGTGCACTGGCTTTCGACTGGGCCGGTCCAAACCAGTCGCTCAATCAGATGACTATCAGGTTAGATTACTGACCATAGTGTTGAAGGTGTGTTCCACTTGAATTACGTGAAGTAAAAGATCCAATTACCATATACAGGTAACTGGGTCCGCAGTACCTGTGCAGAGGATTTGACTACCCATTTTGCAATTGTTTATTATTATAGTTTTCAATTGCTAAGTAAAATAATACAATAAATAATAAAATACTAATACTTAACTTAGTAACTACTAGTTTTCAAAAATATAAATGTTGCAAAATTTTCAATATTTCTATGAATTTTTTTTCAATCTAAATCAATGCCCAGTAATAAAGCCCTTTTCCAAGCAGTAATATACCTACATATGAAGCTACAATAATATTTACTTTTAACTTGGCAGGATTTCGTAATATTAAAATGTATTGATTAACTCTTATTAGGCGTCACTAGGAATTATCGTCATTAGGAACACTTGTTAAGAAGGCGTATTACAGAATAGATGCATTGTGTGTGTCGCCGGTTCCGCATGAGGGATAAAGTTACTAATAATAGTAATAGTTTTGTATTATCATTATTTTAAAAGATTTGCTGCTGAGAGTTTTTTGCCCCTTTTTCTCCTAAGCGTTGGCACCTTTTCCTTGCAAAGTGGTGTAAATGTAAATTCAAAAATATATTGACATGCATAAATGTACTCAACGTGCTTACTTCCAAATCTTCCAATAAAGAAATTTGACTTTGACTTGACTTTGAAGAAAGATGAATAAATATTGAAAAAATATTATCTTCAAGTGCGGTTTGAACTCTTCTGGCCCATGACTGTCTATACAAGCAATGAAACCATGACATAAGTAAGACAGCTGAAACTAAACTAAATTGCGTTATATCTACGCAACATTGAATCCCAACTGATTAATTTAGTTCCTACGCCCGCCGTAGCTCCACGTCACGTTAATGTATAGATATGTGTGTACTAAGTATATAGTTTTACATTACATTATAAGAGTACACACGGATAAAAAAGAATTATTGATCAAGACAAATTAAAACATCAGTCTTCAGAAATAGTATAACCTACTTTACTTATTAGATTATTAGAGAGTTCGGTGGCTCAATGGTCGGGTCAATGGACTTGCGATATGGAGGTCCCAGATTCGATTCCCAGCCAGGGCAGCTATGTACCAATGAGTTATCCTCGGGTTTTTAGACGGAAAAACTTACGTACGAACAACAGCAGATCATGGTAACACTTGCAGTACGATTTTAAATCTTACGACGCAGATAGTAAGAACGGTCCAAGTTCAAAGTGTGATTTCATCTGTTAGTTGTACATTTACCGAGTGCTCTCAAAATGGTGAAGGAAAAACATTGTGATGAAAACTACATGCCGTAGAAGAAGAAAAATCTAAGGCATGTGAAATCCGCCAATCCGCACTGGGCCCGCGTGGTCGGATCATGGCCCCAGCTCCCTCGATGTAAGGGAAGGTCTGTGCCCGAGCAGTGGGGCAATATATAAATAGACTGATGATTACTTATTAGATTATATCGCAGATATTTACTTATAGACCAACGGATATCACGCACATATTATCACATTAGGTCACGCACGCTGTATCAGGAAAACTATATTTAATTTATTGAAGATGATTCTTGAATTAGGACGTGGGTCTCTAAAACAGCGGCCTGTAAGTAATTCAGCTCCTATAGGTAGTAGTAATATACGGTAAATTACTGTTTTTAAGAAATTAAGATATTAAAATTGAGAAAATATTTCGTCTCCTGGGACCTCGCCATTCCGTGGCACGCTCTTTCCAACACATATCCAATCAACCTAACAAACTTTTTTTCCGTGTGCCCCTCAAACTCTTGTCCACGTCCTCGAGCCCTTAAGGGCCCTTCAGACCTAGTGGACCCAAATGGACGTCTCAGCAAACATTTGAGGGACCCAATCAATTCGCAGCTTGTCTAAACAGCCTACATGAGTAGATTGTGTGTACTTACGCGGATAAATAGATTCAGCCTGTAAATAGGTTCAATTGAGGTTGAAGTGCCACTCGGCCACTGAATCTCGGATATACTTATTTATTTATTATTTATTTTATTAATGGACTCGACAGTTCGTCATTTGCCAATGTCATTTTACAGAAAATTCAATATATAATAGTCTTCTATCTTCCTCCAGGGGAGTCGCAGTAGCGTCTTCACTCTGGGTAGCCGCGTCTTCATGTCTTCATCCAGAGGAGACGCCGTAGCGTCATCACTCTGGACGAAGCAGCTCGACAGTCACGTTCACTCCCGAGCTTGTAGCGGGAACTCTTGATAAAAGCTTGAAACCCCAGATCTTGCTCAAATTATCCAACAAATTGACCATACTGTCACTCGCGAACATTTTCTGATTAATTTAACGTGATATTAATCTCAAAATAACCACTGTAGACATCAAAAATTATCAAATAATTTTGCAACCGTCGTTCCCCGCCATTTCCAAGAGAACCCGGATATACTTATATTGACAATTTCTATCAGTTTTATTTAGCAGTAGTATATACAGGGTGTCCTTGAATTCATTCGACAAATTGAAACTGGGGGTTGTACTCATGATAAACATTAATTTGTTAAGGAAACATTTTCATGCAAGAGCGGAATCTGCAATTTAAATATGGCTTACTCCATCGACTGTTGCTTGTTTCATGATTCGTATTATAATAAGCTAGAAAAAATGGTATAAGTACCTATTTACCTTTAAATACTGTCATTTTATTGTATCACTTAATTACAGGCCAATAAAGGTTTTTTTTTGCTTTTTTCTCTAGCTGGGTGAAATTTTCCTGTCACCCAGCTAGAAGAAAATGTTATCTAGCTATGTTAATAGGAACAGCGTAGTGTCCTTGCCGACTACCCGTCAATCAGTTCAGGCATGTTGTTTTCGACCACATTCCTATCTCCAACACAAGTCACGTCATCAGATAATGTAAGCAAGCCGCTCTGATTGAAATGGGATTACACGAAACCCCAGGGCTCCGTCACTGAAGCTCCCTAGCGACTTTCCGAGCATGGAACGGAATGCCGTTAACATATTTTGACGGTATGCAAAACAAGGAAATAATATCCTATATTAAATGTAGAAATTACCTTACCAACTGAGCCACCACAGGTCACAGTCCAACCAACGAAATCTTCCATCATATTATACATACTAAGGGTACGCAACGCCATCTATCGGATAATACTCGATTTATTACTCATTTAACTTGTTCACGAGTGCATTGTTTAATGCTTTAAAAATTAAATCTGAATGAATATTAATATAACGTAAAATGTAATGGGAGAATGAAGTAAATTAATGGCACCTGTATTCCACTAATCTGTCATTGCCCTGTGGTCCATTTAGTAAGCACGTCATGGCTCAAATATGCCCATGCAATTTAAGAGAAGGTCTGTGCCCTAAATATGAAGAGATATTTCAACTATTGATGATAAAGATTGGCTCTTAACTAATAAGTTTACGGTATGTTTTACACATAAGAAGATCAAATGATATGAAATTTAATATCCACAGTTTATCACCAACTGTGCAAAAAAAAATAACTTTTTAAAAACACAAGAAAGTCTGATCATAATTCTACGTCAACAAAGTTCTAGCATCAAGAAATGTCTAAAAGTTTTTATTCGTATTCCCAGATGAAATATCAACTTTCCATTTTTGCGGTAATATTTGACCGAGGCCGCGTTCGCTGTAAATATATTATTTAGAAAAAAATCACTGGCCGGGCTCTGACAAAATTATGTAAATCTCAGAAAAATAAAGAAGTCCTCTTTTTATTCACAGCCTTTTGTTAGTATTCAAATGAATTTTGGGACCTACTCAGACCTTTGGGTAAATTGAAAATAGCATTTTTGGCATAAAGTCAGATTAAAACAGAAAATATTAGACGCTGACTTTTCATAATAGGCTTCATATTTTCACTTTTTCATATCATGAATACTCTCGGTGTGATATAATGGTTCTTTATTAAATAATAATTTATTACTGTAATAAAAAGGTATAAATTGAGTCTCAAATGGCTTTTAATATCTGCGACTTCTTCTGCAGTAAAACATAAGACTTTAAATTAAATCTTTACAAAGGAATGTTTAATAACGTTGTTTAATAACATTCTCCGTCGTTCCGTGGTTTTACTACGTCTGTATAATCCATAAAGTAGGCAATATCCACTACAAAGCGTCCATTCAGCTACTATCTGGTCATTTATAGCAAGAGATGAAACGGGCGCTCCGTAGTGCAGTGTCGTGGATAAACATCTTTTGAACTCATATCGATGTCGATATAGTTATAGGAGTTTTTTTTTGTTTAGGTCCTGTCAAAGCCAGAATACAGGTAAATATATATTCTGCCAATTCTGTCATATAGGGACTAGAGAAGCATAAAGCAGAATATATTACTATGACCTACCTGTACCTACCTTAGTTCCTAAAATTAAGTTTTGGCTAAATTTGCACTTATTTAAAAACTGGCACATAAATCCTAATAATGTTCTAATGCATTAGACTCTAATGATTAGAGCTCTATTATGTGTTTAAAACATAATTATTTCAGCCGTATAACGAAACAACAATTTGTCAGTTACATATTTACATAAGTACTGCCGTATGAAATTTCATATAAAAAGTACAAAGTAAAATAATGTTGAGTGGGCTCGACATTGATTTATTTGCAGACGATATCCTTGAGTATGTATTATTCTTATCATGTTCTATAAAGTCAGTAAGTCGTATGATTATGAGGTGGGTACAGGTGTCGCTTTAAACCCAAGGTTCATTGCGACCTCAAAGGCATATTGTGATTGTGATTATTTCGCACGATCTAAGTAAGGTTACCAATTTGTCATACATCAACAATATATCGATATTTTTTGCAGCCATACATGTTACATCCCTATCTGGTGCCGTAGTGTCGAAAGGGCGCACTTCAGTTGCCGACCGACTGTGGTGACATCTGACTCAAGTTAGGTCAACGACCGACTTCCTTCTTTTACACATACAGTTAACTTCTGTATCGGGGTAGGCGGAGATGATAGAACTTAATAGTCTACTTTCTTATTCTTTCTTCTACCAGTTTACTCCAAATATCGAAGTAATCGCGGCAGTAATGTTAAAGTAGTGCAAGTGGCAAAGTTGCAGGTTCAAATATCTACATTCTACAGTTTGCGAATAAAAAAATTACATAGAAATGCATAACTTAGGCCGATTAGACAGACTTAGGGGTATTAGACAGTTTTGAGTATGAGTGAAGTTTGAGTTCTGCCTTACAACTGTCAGTTTTCATACAATTATGACAGTCGTAAGTAAGACCGAGCTCACCGTTGAGTAGGTAGGTAGGTATATATAACGAACGTTTCGTCTATGATTCGAAATAGCCTCAAATGCAAGGGAAAAAATGTTATAAGTACGCATCGATTTTAGTTCACATACGGCATTTCAGTAAAAAATAGTTTCTTGATTTACTGAAATTGAATTTTTCCATGGAAATGCATGCCGATGCATCGGCTAGGTTTTAACTTGACCAACAGAGTGCATTCGAAAGTTGATGAATTGAATATTCTGCACCTGTACAAACAAATATTAAAAACGAGTATTAATACCAGTAACCCTGAATGTACTATTTGTTCTCGTAAAGAACATCATAAACCAAGTGATAAATTACACAATCCACCGACTTTTATCAGTTCTCCACGATAGTGTCGGAATATTAAACGCGATTTGAACTTGGTTGCAACTTAAAACAGCAATAACGTTTTGATAGTATCGTAAATAAACTATACTTGTTACGTTAGGTTCATATCCAATAACTCGGTAATATTTAGATAGATCATAAAGTTTTAATTAAACTATAAGTATATCCAATCATTTTGTACTCATAGGAGTATTTTATACAGTAGGTGCATGTGTTTTGTATAGGTTTCATAATGTTCCTTACAGCTTACAGAATATAATTAGTATGTTTAAAAGGTACATAAATAGTAGGTTTTAATTTTTTATATAAATATATAGCTAAATATTTTGCATACTACCTATTTATATTTATTTGAAATACATCATTTATGCATATGTAACGATATAGTATAATCATTTTGTAAGAATCAATAAAGTTTTTCCACCGGCAATGCTATCAAATAACTCATCGAGTAGGTAGAGCATTCCGTCATCACGCATCAATGAAAACTTCACCCACGACAATGGCTCATATCTTATGGAACGTGGGACCAATTATTTCAATCGACTTTTAGCCGAACAATGGTACGGGAATTGTGAAAAACAACTGACGACCGGTGTTTTGTTAACTGAACATTAACTCTACTGTTATTGTATTGTTTTGCGTAACTGTCTTACGACTTCCAATGGCCTTGTGCAAGATTAATCGACGATTAGGTGATCAGATGAGACTCATCAAGGGAGCAAATGCTCAATCTATATCATCGTTATAGCATATGAACCCATCTACAAATGCTATGGGAATAACTAGTCTTTACAAGACAGTAACCTATTGTTCACAAAAATACCAAACGTTACAAAAATTACAATTTTGGCGCAAAATATTGAAATTGAAGTTAATGAAAACTCAAAAAGTGTCAAGCAATTATAATTATCAATCATAGTTATTCGGATGAAAGATTAGAAAACGAGGATGTATTAAAGTACTAAAACTTGTAAATAGAACAAAAACATTGAATCGTTCATGTTCACACTATCTCCTGACACGTGGATAGAAACATAACAACTCCATGGAGACTTTCCAACGAAATATTTAACACTGCGCGCGCGCATCGAATATTCATTACAAGGAACAATGGCGGTGCCTGACTATAAGTTTTGGACGGGAACGTGCGCTCTTCTTGCAGACATTAGCATAATTGTCGTGTTGTAATGGTGGTTCCAATGTCAATGGGAAATTCGGTCAAAGACATCACCTAGATATGGAGACACATATAATTAATTTGGTATAACACCCCTTCGATATTATAAAATTATTTCTATTGGCAAGCACAGCAACATCTTTGCTTACCCTTTTATTAGGAACAGGCTGAATTAATCTGCCTACAAAATGCCTATTTCTGTTCATAATATTCCACCAGCTTTGCCTATTATTGTATTGCCTAGTTTCTCGATGGAATTAGTGAGATTTTAAATATAAAATGTAACAATTTTTCGTCACAACCGGAATTTGAAATAGGGTTACGTAATCACGTTATGTACTTACTTACATGCAATAAAGAGATATGTTTCTTATGATTATGAACCCCATAAAAATATAGACTGACATTGTATATAATCGATGGGTGTTATGGGCATGAGGGAAATGACGTGCAAAATTATTAGAACCATAAAAATATTTTTCTTTATTTTGGGCCGACTTATTTTGGCTTTGGAGACATCGAAATACGTAAACAAGATAAAGTCGACGCTATTATTATAGGATTTGCCGAACGTCCAATATATATTTTGTCGCATAATATTGAGGTTGCCAAAAGTGATGTGGGGTGAAAATGACACTTCGTTATGAAAGAAATTGAATGGATATTTCTTTTATAAATGTACCTGTAAAGATAACGACGCGACGTAGGTGCCTAATAAGAATTTTAATACCTATCATAAAAATGTTAACTCGGAAAGTAATCCAATGAAACATTGAAATTTGAACCAACTGGAGCAATTTTTATACCCTGTACTAAAAATAGGAAACGTACCTATCCTATGGCTGACAATAAAAATGAAAAAAAAAAAGAATCGCAATATATTGGTAATATACTTATACATACACTAACACAGAGAAAAGTTTACAGGAGAGGTTTTAAGGCTCTCTCAAAAAGTACTTGACTGATTTTTGCAAATTAAAAGAAATAATAATAATAATGCGCCTAAACCCTCTTTATAATCGATCAAATAGTTTTTGAGAAATTTCAACCTTATTGCGACCCCTCGTATACTTTTTTCTGATTTCTTGATTTGGGTAAGTACATTGAAGAACGTGTAGAAATTTTCATTGCGTAGTTTATCAAATAATAATTAATGGGATGTAGTGATTGCAGGACGAGCCATTAACCAATTATGTATTCAAGGTTAAATGTCAAGGTTCAAGTCTATCGTTTATATTCGACAAACAAGTGTTTTTCGAGTAATTTCGTTTACTATGTGATTTGGTTTTATTGAATTACTGAGAGCTTTGGCAACAATTTAACGCCTTCAAATAGCTGGGGGAAATGTTGTGTTTATT
The DNA here is from genome assembly GCA_963506565.1 of Tachystola acroxantha. Classification (NCBI taxonomy): domain Eukaryota; kingdom Metazoa; phylum Arthropoda; class Insecta; order Lepidoptera; family Oecophoridae; genus Tachystola; species Tachystola acroxantha. The sequence goes on from OY735884.1 coordinate 5,609,769, forward strand.
GGATGCTATAACTATCAGGTTGAGTGGTATATGGCAGAGGTCAACAGTGTGGACTGATACGGGCTGATGAAGATGATAATAATATAGAAATGTCCGGATTAGAGCGATATAGGAAATAGAGCGCTCCTTGAATTCATTTATGTCACCTAAAATATTTTATTCGGCGACTAAATACTCCTTAACTGAGAAACACGCATTCTAATGATGATGATAAGACAGAAATGTCTGGAGTAGAGTGTTTCTAAAGGAAGTAGAACGCTCCTTGAATTCATTTATTTCATCTATTTTATTCCGCGACTAAATCCGCATTTGACCTCAGTCTCACCTGAATAAACAAATAAAGGAAATGTTTGATAAATAGAACACAACCTTCGCTGCACTATAGATAATTCCCAGGAAATTACCTTCGCTACCGTATTCTCCACTTTTACTGGGTAGTATACATAAAACTGCCAGGCTATGAATACGGTCTAAGTGTCCATTGAGGCTTCTGAAAGGAGATTCTTGCGATTTCTCTAGGGTCCTTCACAATACGCTGTCTAGGGTAGTGTCTCGCCTCCTGGTTTTAGTTTTTGATCTTACTTCTGATTATTTTCTTGTTCATACATTTCGGAATTCAAACTTGATATTATTAACCGAATCATAGATTACTAAATAGATAGGAACTAATGCGTCCTGAACTAAGTTCTTTATCTAAGATCCTGAAGTATCACTATAATTCTTTTTACTATCATGAATGTTAACGTATAAGTTCGCTCTCTAGCGAGTACGTAAAGACCGCTTATAATTGTTGACATTTTAAATAGGTACGTTACTCACTATCATCAACTAATTTACGTACAGCCCAAAATGCCGACGAAACTGTAAATAAAATCTACAATATTCAGTCGAAAGCATATCAAATGTACTTTTGACTTAAGTGTTACCATTAATCTGTCTGTCTAAAGTGTCTAGTCTACCATCACGAACTGCCGCCATTTTGGAACAACTTAGCTACCGGGAACTGGTCTGGTATTTACGTACTTATGGTATTCACCCTAACACAGCCCTAATTCTAGGCATAGTACCTACAGGAAGATTGTCCTCGCTCTCCAATGAGGGGTTTACGAGGTGAATTTTTCACGCGATCCCCACTCGAGAATTTTTCATATAAATTCACTGGATTTTTATCAAAACCTCATCGAGCGAGCTAGAATTTATGTCAATTAAGCTTGTTTCGGATTTAAATCCTAGACAGGTGCCGCTAGAAAAGTTATTAAACCTACTTACGTTATGCGGAACGAAATATGTGTACATATTTTCTGAAACTTTAATAAAAATCGTAAAGTTAAACAAAAGATCGCAAAATGGCGAAATACGACCGGTACATAGACAACTTGTTACTAGAATTTATTTTTCCAAATTGTATGGCTTTAGATTAAATTCCCTATACTAGCAAATTGCAACATATAGTTTAACATTCAGTGTACGGTAAGCCATATATGAACCACTTTCTGTACATTTGCGGGATTAGTCCGTTCCTTTGAAGATCTCGGGTGGGGCACTCAAGCCACTCAACCACGAAAGTTACGAACTGCAATTGACCTAAGGGTCTGAGGATATCCCAGGCTCAGGTCGACGATGTATACAGAATTCAGTCAGGTATCTACTATGCTAATAAAGCTCAACTGAGCTGAAAATTGGCGCCCGTCCTGGAATTAGTTCTGGCAAACTAGAATGCGAGATTGAAATAACGCAAAACCTAACTTGGGCAAGGATTACATCCACCGACAAGCAAATAGGGGTTTGATGCCTTAGCCATAAATGTATGACTTTTAGTGGTTTAACCCGGGTTAAGAGATTAAGGTCATCATGCACGAAAAGATAATCCGAGTGATATAGCGACTTAACCTGTGAAAACACAATATTTTTATCTTATTTATTCCCGGATGAAGAGTTCCTTGGAAATAATTAACGGAATTTGAAATTGAAGCGAATGGCTTGCACCAATAGGATATCGCTTAACCTGGGGTTAAGGCACTTATCTAGTTATTGCTAGTGGCCCTTAGTAATAACTGAACTTTTGTTTTTGTCTAGGGGGGTAGAACTGAACAACTTTTCCATTTTTTTCGAACAAATATCGTCACTTTTCATGCACATTTTATGCTGATCAACTAATCGATTACAGCTGGTATTATGTTACTTTTTACTTTCGGCAACCAAATAAAACAAACAAATAAAAACGTTTACAGCCAAAGGCAGGCAAAGAGTAAATTCTTTAGGGAAATCTTGAATATTATCATTGAGATATCCCTTACGCAAACTTAGGAGACTGCGAATAAACTTTATGAAACCGGGCGATAGTGTCATTTCTATGCTTGTAGCACAGAATTTAGATTCTATTGGTACCTACTTGAAGAGTAGAAGCATTATTAAATATCTGGCTAGATTTTAGATTCCTTTATTATTCGCCAGTATAACCCCGTCCAAATTCGTCCAGAAAAACTCAAGAGTAATATCCCTAATTATAGGTATACAGAAATGGAACAAATAAATCTTGAATCAGAAATAATCAGAAACATGTACCTATGTATATAGCAAGTAAATAACATTGTGTAGATATATTTTTGCACGACCATATGTTTTAAAATTACATTTACACCACTTTGTTGCAAGGAAAAGGTGCCAACGCTGAGGAAAAAAGTGACAAAATAGTCTTGTCTTTTTTCAAGGAAATTCTGCTAACCATCAATTTAATTTTTCTCTATAATTGAATACCTACGTAATACCCTGCAAGCTACGCGAACTTCATCGTATGTACATGATAAAATATGTGGAATGATCTGCACATATGTCGCTGCCTTTCCACATAGCTATCTGATTGGACTGCTTCAAGAGAAGCGTGAATAGAGCTCTTCAATAGCTTCAGCAATACCTTCGGTATTGAGATGTCTGTCTCTAGGCGAAGTCTCGACGATTTCTCATACAAAAACTGTTGTCGTATAACCTGCAAAACATTCCTGCCAAAGCCTATCACGCCCAAGGGGCCTATCCAGGCAGAATTATTGCTCGGCCTTCAATTTTCATTTACCTATCCTAGTGACACCATTTTCGTCGCCTCGTGTAGGCTCTACTGGATATTGGCGACTGTACGGTCGGCAACGCAGATAACACACGTCACAGCTACGGCTGCGTACGAAGTTATCGACGAACCTATCTGGCAGAGTGTTCCGTTCGGCCCAGGCTCGGCCTCACATCGATGCATCGAGTTTTCATTTTTAATCATCGACATCGGTCGAGCGTGAATGGCTTGGAGTTAGGAATGGAGCAAATACTACAAAAGGTAGCTAAATATCAGATGTATTCATAAATTGTGTAGATACGAGTATTATCTACAAGTAACATTTTTTGTCTGCTTACGTGACTCCTCCAAAGGTGTACATACTACTTACATTACCTAATTGGCTAATTTACAGGTATAGGTAATCCTGCTCTAAATCCTGTAGTTTTGTACGAATGTCGTAAAATTTGGTCAACTTTATATTCGTTTTTAGCTCCCAAGCTGACAATAAAAATTGCTGTGCGAAATTTTTTTCACAAAAAAAGCCCTAATGGTTCCTAAGACAATTTATCTGAGTCTCCTATTGATTTGGATATTCCCATACTGGGACAGGTTTCAAAAAGTTATCTGCATATGAAAAGTGCTTGCTTACTTACTTGGTTGGACAATAATGTTGTTTATTTAAGAATTTATAGAAGTCGTAATACATACTTACTCGAATACAGTAGACGTATTCTCGGAAAGAAAAACTTTCAATGTCATGGATTACATTTACACACAAGGAACTTCAGTTCAGTTAGATAGGTTATTAAATAAATAATATCACTTGTGCATTTCTTCATTACAACTTCACGGTGCAATAGTGAGGATAAAATCGATTGCTCAATAACTGGAGCACCTATTCCATTTGTGGATGATATCGTCAATAAACATACTCGTAGTTTAATTTTAGTAATGACGTCTACATATTCCGCCGCGGCTCGATACAAGCGGATCCATCCTATGTAAATGTGTCAATTTATGATTGTAAATTAAATATCACATACTTCTACTTATTTGTTAATATTATTAATATAAAAACTTGTTTATTTCAAAAAGGTACAATATAAAATATAAAAGAACCATTCAATATTTAAAAAACCTAATCTAAACTATTTTTAAAAATTTTAGTTGCAGGAACAGTACCCAAGACACTGGCAGCGTTACCTCGCTGGATCGCGATGCTAATCCGTTGCGCGAGGTAGCTGCCAGCTCTTGGGTACTCTTCCTGCACCTAAATTTTGTACAATAATTATTGTACAAATACTTGTATGACTTGTAACATAATGTTACCAATAAAATTTACATTTTCATTATGTAAACTACAATTAATTAATCACACATTTACTAATAATGGGTATAGTACATGTATTAGGTACGGACAACAGCAGATCAATAGTAAAATTTGCAGTACGATTTTAGATCTTACAACGCGGTAAGAACGGTCCAAAGTGTTACACTTAATCTGCTGTTAGCTGTACCATATAAAATTAAGGTAGGGTTCTTAAAAATAAACGCAATTTAGCAACAATCGTTAGATTGAATCGATTGTTGAAATAATACACAAGTTCTCCCGTAACGTAGAACGATGAAATTCCATCTGCTGTGATCCTTGCAAATCACCTCATCGTTTCGTCCGCACATCCTTTTCGTGTAGGGATATTTACGGAATAAGCCAAGGTTTAGGCACTTTTATGTATGATATCCTATAGATGCCAGCTAGTTCTTTTGCCACCACAGGGGTTGTATATTACATTACAAGTATAGTCCATTTAGGAATTTTATAGTTCCATTTAGTATGAGTTAATAATTTTGTATGAGACGACCACCCACTAGTTTCTTTATGGTATATATATAGATATAAGTAACTATATTTTTATTGATAGAATAAATAATTGTAGAACTTTTTCACATCCTATAGTCATTGATTGATAAACTGTAGAATACTTATTTTGTTACATGTTGAAATCCAGACCCGATTGTATGTACTATTACCGCTTGAAAAATAATATTATAACTTCAATTTATAATTATTTACAAAATCTATAATTATGATTTTTCTACACAGTCACACACAGTCAGGACCACGACTTCCATCGTTATCGTAATCGCTTTCAATTTGACACATGGACATTGCGGACGCTATGTTTTTATAAGTAAGTATCAACAAACCACAATGAAACACAGCAATGTATATCGTTCAAGTGTCAAAATGAAAACGATTGAAGGCGCGGTCACCCCCCAGGTCTTTAGCTCTGTATTTCTACATAAGTATATTTATTTTATTTATTTATTCAATATATAACTGACTGGTTTACAGATATCACCAAAGCACCGAGTCAGTGGATACAATATAATAATAATTCTAAAATAATTAATTATACAGTAAAATTAGTGTAAATTAGAGTTAGTATTAAGATAGATATATATATTAAAGTACAACATAATAATTAATAAGTATTCTACAGTTTATCAATAAATGACTAGGCCATGAAAAATTCATGTTTTACTCTTCCTAAAATTATTTATTCTACCAATAAAAATATATTTTAGGATGCTGAAACAGGGTAGCCGATGTCATTAAAACTTAGGTAAAGTAAAAAAGTTTTTGAGTTTGCAGAGTATCGCGATTCTTTGAGATTACACCAAACCTATCTTCTTTGCAAAAGAACCCTTAATTTTGTTGAAAACTGTTATTGCTTGGTTATTGCCGTTTCGGCATCTCAACTTTTATGACAGTTTCGACAGTTAACTTAACCCTTTACCTATGTAAATCTAGTTTCGCGTTTGGGTATGGTAGGCAATAGGGGCGCCGATGGAATTCTGGACGACAGATAATTTTTAGCTCAAGATCTGCCACAAACTGTCTGGATGGACCAAGCGTTTAAGTTGTTATCGCAATCGCGATTAGATTCCAACATGGTTGGAATCTAATCGATATTGGTAAAAAATCTATTTTTTTACCCCAAAATTATGATGCATACCTACAACTATTTACTAATTTTGTTTATTTTATTTATTAGGATAACCCATAAATATTGTTCACGTCCCTATTAATATTTTGTCATCTAAAGGAGATGGTCAATTTTGGTTAGGAACAATGAAACTGGAAAATTGCAGACGGTAATTACGCGGACGATATTACGTTGTAAAGGAAATTTATTTTATCCGCTATGAAGAGGAAATAAGAGTGACGTTCGTAATAACAACGTTATGACCCTAATAATTTACAACAAGTCTCGTCGCAAAATGTTGCAAGCCGTAAAGTTACTATTATTTTGTGATGGCATTTATGAGTGCCTACTCATCATTTCACTACTTTAGTGCTAATAGTAGAGACCAACTTATACAGGGTGTCCTTGAATTCATTCGACAAATTGAAACTGGGGGTTGTACTCATGATAAATATTAAATTGGTAAGGTTTTTTAATAAATCAAAACTGCAAAAAAAAATTTAAATAAGTCACAAGTCCAGAAGGCCTTAGAAATGACCATTAGGTCAAATTCCATTGAAAGAAATCGTTACAAAAAATTAAAAATACCTTAAAATGTAAAAACTCTAAAGCACATTAACGATGCACATCAAATTAATATTTTTTTTGATAGTTGAATTTATTGTAAATATTTTGTTATTTTTCCCCAAATTGTTTAATTTACTTAAACGCTGTGCAGAATTAATGTATGTCATAACTTATGACAGATGGTAAGCCATCCATTTAATTTTGACGAATGAATTCAAGGTTACCCTGTATATCTATCGTATTTTTTTTAATTTTACGTTTACTGTATGACTTGATATAGTGTTAGGGATGTATCAATAGTTAAGATCTTATTTAGTGATCTGAGGATGTGGATCTGTCTCTGCAAATTCGAATATTGAATACCCACATTAAATTCGAACAGTCGACCACACAAAATCACAGCAATCTATGACGTATTACCATCGTATAGTGTTCGTGTAACATTTGATATGTTGTACCTGCCTTGTTTTCGATGGCAATAATTCCCAAAAAAAATACGAAGGGTTCGGTTTGGGTTTGGGTGGTGCAAACCGATACAACAAACATAATAGCTATCCCTAAACGTTTCTAGCACCCCAAAACTAGACAATAGATGCAGGTAGAAATCCTACAACGCGGTTTTGAAATTTTCATAAAGTTTGATACAAATACAAATCGAAAGTACATCGATAGGGGAGTCCGTTTCTTCGCGCTAAGGCAGTACAGGGAGCTGATGTAATTCCCACCACTTTTCCGAGGTTATTGGGGCCAGTCCCGATGACCTTGAACCTCCAGTGAACCTACCTCCTGAAGACAGTCGGTATCTGGCACAAAGTGCATATCAGATAGTCTCAACACCAGCGCCGAAGAGTTTTTGACACCCCTTTTTAATCGACGCCAACCATAAAGCATAATTTTCAATTCGTCGAATGTTTTTTGGACATGGCTATACTCAACTAGGTATATATGTATATATATATTGCCAACTTCAATATTATAAGTGAGTGATATCCGTTTATATTATAATAATTTATAATGGCTCACTTAGTTTTAATTCCAAAAAATGGTTATACTCGTAACGTAAAGGGAAGTAAACCGAGGGGATAATTTTTTTAACATAATATGTACATATTCTATTACTCAAAATATAGATTGAAGATTAGAAATTTGGAACCACGGCTGTTTATAAAACATCAAGACAACAGACGAGATTTCGTCGACCAAATGTAGCCTCGTTAAAAGTAGTTTTGATCAAAATTCATTTGCAATAGTGTAGGTAACCCGCACTCCTACGCTACGAAGTTGTGGTACAGTCGACAGCAGATCAATGGTAACACTTTTTCCTTTTGACAGTTCTTATTATTTGCGTCGTAAGACTTGAAATCGTACTGCAAGTGTTACCATTGATCTGCTGTCGACTGTACAGCTAGTCTGTTAAACATACTATAATAAGACTTTGAGTCTGTGCATTGGATTGTTTTTGAAAAGAATAAGTTGTAATGTGTTTTAGGATGTTCAAGCATCACTCTATAACTATTGGAAGGATTTTGATGGGACTTTCTCTACGAGATAGCTTATATATCTGGGCAGCACATAGGCTATAAGCCATTGCGGTATGCGATATGGAATCACGAACCATAGAGGAAGAGCTGTCTCCCAGTATATTGAAAGTATCACTTTTTAAACTTACACGGTTTGTATACATATTAATTAGGGCACAAAGGCGAGTGCGTGCGTGCAAACGAGCGGACATAATTAGCTCTTTTTGCAAAATAGGGGTACCTGCAAATATCAACAACTTTTCTCAACGCAGTCAGCGGACACAAAGAGGGTAGATCGTTTTGTGTCACCCTTCTGACGTTCAACACTCACCGACTTCAGTCTACTCGTGACCATGATGGCTGTAATGCTGTCGAAATATCGAGACATCAATAATAAATGTTTAACACGGTAATTCCCGTTCTAATTAATATCTTGAAAGTACTTCGTGGAGGCTTACAATAACCAGCGACTTCCTACGCATTCGAAGTTGCGGGTACAGCTAGTTCAATAAATCGAAAGGAATCCATTCTCTCGTTGTAAATAAAATCCTACATCGCGCTATTGATATTTTCACAGTCAGTGGTATAAACAATATTTTATTTTCTGCACAGTGGGCGGCCCGTCTTTACGCAGGAAGCCGGTTTGTGGTTGAGCCGGTCAAAGTGTCAGCCGCCCAGTCAGATGACTGTAGGTCGGTCTTTGCCACTGCACCACAGTGTTCTTTATCAGTGAATAGAGAATTGATTGGACGTTGTCCAGAGACTTATAAAGCATCTGGCCATCACCACTGCACGTATAGAATATGGTTGCCCATTTTTTTTTTTGCATTTTGCTCTTATTCTTGATTATGAGTTTAAAAAAGAAAATAAATAAATACATAACTATTAGTGCCTGCGTCCATTATTTATGTAGATTATTATCTACTAGATACCTTTCCATAATTTTTATATTTTATTTAAAATTATATTTAGGTATGTACACATGCCTACCTAAGTATTTAAAAAAAATATTTTATTATGTCACAAATTAAAGACAATAATTTAAATATCACAAGAGAGTTAGGCCCGTATTAATAGTCTGATCTCAAACCGTCCCCCAAGAGCGAATTCGGCTGATACTCTCTCAAGATGCCATCACCATCTCAAGTATGCCGTTTATTAATAAACCAATCTTGAGGGCATATCACGTGATGTTCTTCTCAAGTGGAAGAACTCAAGTAAACGGCAACGTTTCGTTTTTGCAAATAAGGAGATTTCAACTTAACTTTATAAAATACTTACAACTTAATCAAATTAAAGAAATTAGGTAACGAATACGATAAATATAACAATGTTTAATAAAATAATTTACTTTACGTTAGTAAAACTCACGAAAAATATTATGTTAATAAATTATTGACATATTGAAGGCAAAGCGAATTAGCGAAACGAAACGCAGCAGCCACATCTGTCAAAAAGCGCGGACTAGTCAGTCAAGAAGTGATTTGTTTGTGCGTCTTGTGCGATAACTTGTAAAAATAGAATAGAACTTGTGTGTTTCATCTGCATCACATCTTCTCTGATCTAAAGAAAACATTTCTGGACCTTTTTAAAAGCTACTCCTCCCTCTGTCATCGAAAACAAAAACACAGATGGAGTTTCTTTACGAAGTAAAAACGAAGCGTGGAAAAACGTGTCAAGAGAGTACAACGCAAGTCCATATTCTACAACACCGGTAAATATAACTTTAAGTTGTTAAATAAGCATTTCGATTTATACAATAGACGTACATTTTTTTTGATTGTGCAGTTGTTTTCATGTTACAGATAAACAAATACGAAGGCTCTGGATGAACTTAAAACAGCGGGAGAGAGACGCTCTAACCAAAGAGCGCTAATATTGCCTGGCTACTGGAGGTGGGCCCTCGACTCAGGATGCTGTGGTAGATCCAGATGTGAGTCAAGAATGCCGAACTAATGCCATGCTCAGCGAACAATGTCATGGAATGTCAAGATCTGTTCCAAGTCCTGTATACGGCTAGAAATTAGTCATAATTGAATTTGATGATACTTAATATAAAAATAAAAGATATATTTTGAATTGTTAAACATGTTTTATTTGTTAATACTTACTAAATTGTTTTAATCACAATTTTTTATATAAAATCTAAGAATTTAATATATTTCAGTTTGGTCAAGCAGTTAAAGACTGAGGAAAAATCAAATCTATTTCAAATTATCATCATAATCATTGGGTTGAAACGATTTTTATATGGGTACAGTCTATTGCTCCATCAATTCCAGGTAGTCCAGGCCATCGTCCATGACTTCCCAACTCCTTAAAAAGGGATATGTTTGCATTAACTTCTGCGCCAACTGGACACTTGAAATAACGTCTGTTTAATTCTGCTAGCAGTCTTGAAACTTTTGTTATAATATTTGAGGCAGTAGGCTGTGATACGTGAAGTAAATCCCCACATACAATCTGAAAGGGGAAAAAAATGACAGATATGCGACACAAGCCTACATCTGTTGATGACCTGTAATACAGATGATGATACAGGTCTGATCTATAGATACAGAGTCTTATCTACGAAGCTTTTCCACAGTTGCCAGACTGGTAGATAATAAGATAACACATAGTACCTTGGAATTCCGACATGATTCCGATATATTTTAACATGTTTATGATTGGGTAAGTATATTAAAATTATTAATCACAAAAACTTCACCTAAAATGATGCCGTAGCATAAAATCTCAGCGTCAATAGAACGGCTATTTCTGGAGCAATTGGCAGTCCTCTGTTGTCCAGTTTTTCTAGTTCACTCCTTATTTAAAAGCACGGATTCTTGTTGAAATCGGTATCTTTTTTTAAACAGATCCGACCGCATATGAAAGGGATTCTGGGCATCCCTTAGGCATACGATAATTATCTTGCCAAAATAACTCGTCGTAATGATCAATATGGTCGAAATGATCAATTTCTTCCAAAATATTATGTAAATCCATTTTAGCAACCACCAAACAACTATAAAACACCCTCTCAAGTCGCGGTTCGCCTGCAATCAGCAAATCCGTTCTCAAGTGTGAGCTCTTGAGAGTGAGTTTGGTTTATTAATACGGCGTTACTCACGTGATACCCGATTCCAAAACGCGCACCTAAGTTACGTTTATTAATAAACACGCCATCTTGGGGTCTTTCTCAAGATTGGGTTTTGAGCTGAGATTGATTTATTAATACGGGCCTTAGATACTACATGCATGACGTTATATTTACTGCGCCAAAGATGAACTAAAGCAAGGTCATTCGGACATAGATATATTTTTTTTTGTATTGGTAAGGTATTTTGAGAGTGAAATGAATCATTGGTATTATTATTAAATATGTTTTATCGCTATCAAACATTCAAGAAGCAATACAAATGTTTCTACCACATTAATTAAGAAATGGTTCGAAATATCACCAACAGATGTCACTAGTCGTACACTTTCAAATTACCATTTTTTGTTTAACCATGTTTTCATCTTAATTTTTATTTTCTGTATAAGTCAGTATCATAAAATATACTATACTAAAAGCAGATCATATTTCCCAAATATAGCACTAAAGTGTTACAATTTTCATTCATCATTAAAACGAAATCCTACAACGCGCTATCGAAATTTTTCCGATAACAAACGTCATTAAATCTTTATCATGTCGTTATATCGGATGTCCTAGCTCTCCTCGGGAAGGTGCATTTCAAATGCATCATGACACGAGACTTGCCAAATTCTTTGAAACCCTTCCAGACCTATTCAACTGTGCCATACGTGCAGTTCCTAAATTTCAAAGCGAGCTGCTTCGGCAGATGTTAAGGGGAATGTAGGAGAGGTGAGCCGTCCACTTTCTCCTACAATCTCTAGGTTGTGGAGTTCAGTCTACTGTTCTCACATTAACCGCAGGAGCGCATGTTGACATCTTTTTGCTCTAGAGTAAAATTTTCGTAATTGCTTATAAATAGATTGCTTTTTTGGCACAAAATGTAGGTATCCAATGTCAATGTGATCAAGACTCAAAGTTATAAGAAAATTAAATGTTGTCAAAAAGGATCTCATAGCAAGTAATCTATTCCGTGGACGAATTTTGATGAGGGCAATTTCAACTAAATATTTTATTTACCTAGCTTCAGGTGTTATTACACATGTTACTTTTATTTTTATTTATATGAATATTATTATTTCGAACACAATGTAGGATAAATTGTACACATATAAATGATGATGAGGAATCTAGTAAGGAACGCCCCATACATCACCATTTATGCTGCAGGAGGCCACAAAGGCACATATAGGTATAAGAACACTCGAAAAACATTACTCTCCTTCTATCGTCAGTAGGGTTGGGTCATATATACATGCAATGTAAAAAGAACATTATTCGCTTATTTCTTCTTGATATAAGAAATGATCGGATATTGAACAAAAAATCAATATGTATGACACATCAATAGTACAGAAACTAGAAAGGTATAGGCGTTTTTGTCGCCTGCATAGCACACTATTTTAGGGACAGGTACGGTCTGACACAGAGAAAAGTGTACAGGAGAGTTTTTAAGGTTGAGATTATCTCAAGAACTATTTGACGTATTGCAAACATTCTTTCACTGTTATGGTGGCACTTCACTTGGCTATTCGTATACGCTACTGGATGTTTGTCGTAGTTGTCATATACTTGGCGTACAAATAAGCCTAATATTTTGTCAAGAATACCAACCACACATGGCAATTATGACAATTACGCAAATACGAATAGCCAAGTGAAGTGCCACCATTAGACAGATAAAAGTTAAAACTACGTAGGTAACTGAATGAAAATTCGACGCTCTTACATATTGTTTTCGTTATCTAAGCTATCTTAGGTATGAGTAGACAAGACTTTGTAAAGGATGACACGAATTTATAGGTAAGGTAGGCAACTGTAAAATAATTACAAAATTCGGTCCTGTAGTTTTTGAAAAAATCTCAACCTTGTGCTCCCTGTATACTTTTCTATATCTTCGTGTGTATAACACATGGATACATATTTTTTTCTGGATTTTAGATCTGCCTACCTACAGACGAGACAAACAACACAAACATATTTTACTCAAACACCGAACGAACACCTGCTCCAAAGAAAACAACTAGGATTTATCTTCACGTTCGTAGTACCCAGGTATAGGTAGGCACTTTCTACCGTATTGTAGAATTGTTTGTAGGTACCTATCCAAAGAAAGAACTGTTCTTATCATTTATGTCTAATTATCTGTATTCTGTGGAAGTGGAAGTGCAGTTTTATTGTCTCACATGTTTTCTGTGGCCGTTTCTGTTTGCTCGATAATCTCGAATGCTGGTATTCTTAAACCTAGTTAAACTTCTTTTAAATCGTGTTGCTATCCCTTTCCCACTTCGTTAAAAAAGTTAAGATAGAAAGGGACAGGGTGGCTAAAGGTGGCGTAACTATAAATCACGTTTATGAATAACTGTGTAATGTGTTTTTAACAGACCTGTCGGTTAGCACCTGCAGTAAATATTATAACAACTTTTAAATGAATAGTGGAACCGATTTGGAACAATTAACTTATCTGAAGCCGCTGATTTCAGTGGATTTAGGTAATTGTTGAAATCGATCAAACAAGTTCAGAAATCTAGTTCAAAAGGAGTCAAAACTTCTACGGCGGTGGTGTTGAGCGCTAAGCGTGACGAACTCAGCACTACGCTTTCCTCATCAAACAGCACAGTGCCATCTAATGCCTGTTCCATACTATCAGTACTTCACATCCAAACCAATGGTATGCGACCAGGGTGCAATCCTCAAGGCCACATTCACTGCGTAGAAACGGACTCCTAACGAAACTGTTCCAAAATCTCTAATATACTTAGAAATACGAAAATTTCAATACCGCGTTTTACAAAGCATAGAGAAAAAATATTATGGTTTCGTAATTTTTGGAAAGGGACAAGGAAGGGATGCAGGTACAAAAAATATTGGGAGCATCGCGCATTGATGGCCAAAAGAATAACATCACATGTGGTGATTGTATTGCTAACGTTAGGGATGCATCTGCCGTTGAACAATCACCATCTACAAAGACAAAGTCCTACTTTGGATCATCATAAGCCTAGCCTAGGTTGGGTTTATAAGAGGTCGGACTCTGTCCTGACAGGCATTTATTCCTGAGCCGCAATTACGTGTTGACACACTATAGATAGACCCTCTTCCAATTCAATCTTTATCTGTATTCAATACCTATAAGTACAGACATATCCTATTTTTTTTTATTTGTTATTTAAAAATTATGTCGGTTTTAGATTATATTGACGATGCTGATGATATATGTATACGGTTTCAGGATAGAGTGTGGTTACACTACCGCCCTGTAGTTAGCTTCGTTCAATATTCATAGTGAATTGGTTTCCGAATTCCGACACAATAATAATTGTACATAGAATTAAATAAATGAAATGATCATTGAGATTGTTTAGCAAGTAGGTAATAAAACAGTAGTTTCCCTCAACCCCCTGAAATAGGACTGTTAATTAGGTTCACACGTAAACAATATCTTAATTAATAAAGATCAAAGGGTACCTTGAACCTGAAACTGAGCGAACAGTTTAATCTATTTCACGTGTAATAGCAGTCAGAGTTTCTCCAACTTCTCGAAGTTACACAAGCAAATCCATGAACAAACAAATTAGATTCTAACCTAGTTAGCAATTCTATTATAGTGGATATCTCTTTAGGGATATGTACCCAAATAAATTAGCTATTTCTAGACTATGTTGAAGAATAGGTATTAATTAACTGTATGATATTGTAATAACTTGATTTTTATTCTACAATTTGTCTATTTCACGTGAGCTGTTTAGATTTTTTGCTCCAAATCGGCTGCTAATGAATGAGTCGGAAAGCGATACGCCGCAAACTGCATACCTATACAATACAGTATGCATTGTTTGAACGGTCCATATAAAATGTGGGAGGCAAACAGTAGCCTCAAACTATTCGCCTAGTCCCACGTCCTTATGTTACTCTTGCTCGATGCGTTTAGGTTCAGGAGGTTGCATCAATGAATCAAATCAAATATAATTTATTTGCACACAAATGAAAAGTTACATATAAAACCCAAACTAGCTAGTGTACAGACAGGCGGCCTTATATAATATTATTCATTCATTCAGTCTCATTTTTGCCGAAAAATACTTACAACAAAAAGGTCGTATGCGCCTGGCGCAGACTTTAACAGGATTTGACCGCTAATAAAAATCATTGATGCTCGCCCCCCCAGGATTATATTATTTGGTCACAGTATAGATATTTGGTGCCCACACAATGACAATTAACTAACTGTTTTAAAATGCCTAAAATCACAATAACTATACTGCTTCTGAATGACATTAAGTAATATTTTTTGTTCTAGGTCCTCAACAAACCAAAGAAGATAGAAAACAATGGCATATCAATATCAGCAATCAGTGAATAGTGGTGGCGCATAGTGTAGGTAACTGCGTGCGTAGTGTAAAATTAAAGTTATCTGGTGTCAATGTGAAAGTGTCAAAAGACAAAGTGGTTGTGATGTGACGTTCTACAATGCTGAAGATACAAATGTTAGATTCGATCGTCAGTAATGATGCTGATGAGAGTCAGGAGCCGCAGCAAAATGGGTGAGTGAACTGATTGTATCAAGCTATATCTTGAAGTGTAATGTTTTCCGCGATCTTATACACTCATCGGCACGGAATTTAACCCAAAGTTAAAGTTAAATTTCTTTATTGCAAGTAAGCACGTTGTGTACATTTATGCACGTCAACATATTTGAATTTACTTTTACACCACTTTGCAAGGAAAAGGTGCCAACGCCGAGGAGAAAAAGTGGCAAAAAAACTCTCAGCAGCACATCTTTTAGAATAATGATAATAATAGATATTACACAACTAAGTATTATTTTATTAGAAATATAAACTTTATCCTTCACGCGGAACCGGCGACACACACCATGCATGTTCATCGTTTAAATAGTCATCTTCAATCTCCCATGCCTCATTTTGCCGTTTAAACCAATTTTAATGAATAAAAGAATTAAACAAGGTAAACCTAAGACAAAATAAAGTTTGGGCTAAATTCCGTGCCAGGCCAGTGAGTATATTAGCAGAACTTGGGATCCGGAGAACATAAACGCGGTTAGCCTATAAATTATTATGATTTAAAGTTAGTCCACGGTCAAAGGCTGAAACACGTCAACAAAGCATCGGAAAGCGAACGGCAGCGGCAGTGGTCGTAAGTAACGTATGAAACTATATGAAAGATTACAGACTGAACACAGCAACGGAGCGTCAGCGGCAAACCAAGGGAGCGACAGCAACACTGCGGCGTTAAGGTACGATTCTGAGACGGGGGCGGCAGACTGCAAATAGTGTGCCGCTCGTCTCGGAATCGTACCGTATAGTCTGTCGTCTTTCATAGAGTTTCACACATTACAACCACTGCCGCTGCCGGCCGTTCCTGCCATTGCCTTTCCGCTGTTTTTTTTAAATTTTCAACTTAAGGCGTCGTATTCACGGAGTTACAATTTTTCTAAGAAAGCTACGGCACTAACTACTGAAATTAAATGTCTGAAAAACTATATAGCAATCTTGGGGTGTATATTTAGGGACTGATGAATGCCGACACACGATTGGACGATAGAAAAAAAATCGCAAACATACCCCTTCCATGTCTTTTAAAATGAAAATTATGTCAAATCGAAATAGTTATTCATACAAAATATATACCAAAATGTTGGGTATTACAAATGTTAAATTACTGTTTTAAAAAAATCTCATTTTTATTGGCGTATTTGTATTTCCTTCCAAAATTCATCGAAAATTAATAAAAAATTAAAATATGGGGTCATTGTGCCGTGCTCTTCACACCGCCGCCGCCGCCGCCGGCCGCTGCGGGACATCTGCTGTGTCGCGCTCTAGTTTAACAGCTGGCAGCCCCTTAACGAATTTTGTTATAAATTCCGGGAAATCAGCGTTGTGCATAGGACTTTCGGTTAATTAGCCCCTGTTGCTACTTTGATGACGCCATGTGTTTTGTTTGTAGAAGTTGTCGAGAGTGCAGATTGGCATACCTAATGATCGCCAACCTTCGTAAAAAGACGGCACTATGATACGGTCCAACGAAAAGTATAACTACAATTAGTCACATTTTCTCGTGAAATAATTTTAATTAACCCTTACAACTAGGGTTCCCAAATTTTTGTACGAGAAATTAAGTATATATTAAGGTCGGAGAACTAAAACGAACAGTATTTTACAAAAGAAAACAGTAAGTAATTATTTTTTTTGAAGTTTTAGAAATGTATTTTTTGGAGCTTCTAGCACAATTTATTATCATTTTTGAAATATTCATAATACGCCTCTCCACAATTTAAGTTCATATTGAAATAAATTTATTACTCCGGATACCAGCGGATATAAAAACAGTATTTTGTATACTTTTTTTTAACAGTATAAATTAAAAAAATAAAAAAAAAAAATTTTTTTTTTTTCAAAAACACCAGCATATAAATGATACAAAAATAAGGTACCTCCTAGTAGGCAAATTAAAAATTCGCCTGTGTCAGGAGGGAGTATAAAGTATTAACAAGCGAAAAAAAGTATAATACTGTTTTTAACAGTATGGTTGGGAGCCCTACTTACAACGCCACCTTCCGTTTCACAATTTAGTTCACCTACATCTTACCTACCTACTATTTCCGGTGTGCAAAGTATCGATTTCCCGAAAGAACCGACGTAGCGGCGCCGCCGGCATAATTTCGCAAATAACTTTTTATAGGGGAATCGTAGTTCGGCGATTGTAACTCGTTTGTTACGAACAAGACCAAGAGTCTCCTTGTTTATGAAAGTCAGCGTCTAGCCAGTCTAGCTGTCTGTCTGAATATCTGTGCACTCGTAACTCAAGAACCGCTAGACTGAAAGTGATGTGGTGTCCAATATGTTTATAGATTCGCTTAAGGAAGGCTTTAGAATATAGTAAAGTAAAATAAACCAGCTTACGTTTACCTTTACATATACAACTTCAACATGTTGCAATTTTTTTGGGCCCTTTTAGCCTTAGCATACTGTTTGTTCGAAAAAACTTCATTCGATTCGAATCAATCGAAACTCATAGGTATAAAATGCATCGAATCCGGGTTAAATTGCTTGTTTAAAAGAAGTAACACTAGGTAATGAAACTCTAATTGAACCTAATAAACAAGTCAAAATTTTAAAAATGTTCACGATCCTGCATAGTAGAGGCGACAACAGATCAATGGCAACACTTTTTACTTTTGACAGTTCTTATTATTTGCGTCGTAAGACTTGAAATCGTACTGCAAGTGTTACCATTGATCTGCTGTCGACTGTACCAAAATGCGTAGTATAGTAGCAGTAAAGTAATCTAAAATCGACGAACTGTAAATCAAAAACAGTGCCTTGTACGGATAACAGCAGATCAATGGTAACACTTGCAGTACGATTTTAAATCCTACGACACAGATAATAAGAACGGTCCAAAGTGTTACACTTGATCTGCTGTTAGCTACCACTACCATGGTATAAGTTCGCTCGCTATATGCCTATGTCATAAGTTATGACATAGGCATTAACCTGCACCCCTAGCGGCCGTAGCCCAAATGCAATCCCTCCTACCACGAAACTTAGAGCTGACGTTATTATTACGCAGTTGCTAGTGAGAGTCACTCATGGTAGTGGTACTTACTGCCCTCTAAACGGTAAAGGGCGCAATGTAATTTCTTTGATATTTTACTATCTACACGCGACCTCTACTTTATTAGCTGGAAGCAGAACTCTTGGTAATGTTTGCGTCGTTTTAAGCAAGAAAAAATCGTCCCGCCGCAATGCGTCGTCGTCGCGACGTCGTCGTCGCCAGTCGCTTCAGTCAAAACAAGTCTGGGGCTTACTGAAACAGTATTAGAATCATATCTCTTTATTGCAAGTAAATACACTCGTATACTTTTACACATAAACATTTTTTAAATACCTACTTTTACACCACTTTGCAAGGAAAAGGTGCAAAAGTGTTACAAAAAAGTGACACTTCTTTTATTATTATTTTAAAAGATGTGCAGCTGAAAGTGCTCTGGTGTCTGATGAAGGATGAAGGACCATCTTTTTTACCTGACGGGCCTTGACAAGGTGTAGTGTTGGCTAGATTTAGGTAAGTATTTATAGTTGTATTTGTTTTTATATAATAAGTTATGTATTTTGAGGGCGTTGAGGGCGCGACTCGGATCGTAAGTATATTAAGCCCCAGATTCAGAATATCTGCCCAAACCCACATTCTCACGCCAGCCAATCAGCGGATGCGACTTATTCGAACTCACGCCGATTTCAGCGTTTTTTGATATTCGAAATCCACCCTTAAAAAAATATAAGTGAACAACAACAAAAAGGAGTCCCATTGTATATTCAGTGGGGTCAGTCGCTAGGTAGGTACACATCAAAGCACATCAAGTGTAACACTTTGGACCGTTCTTATTATCTGCGTCGTAAGAGTTGAAATCGTACTTCAAGTGATACCATTGATATGCTGTTGTCGGTACCTTAGCGTAGCATTGAGCGACCGAACATGCGGAACGAAGACTTTATCGAATACATCGCTAGCACTTCAGCAACCGCTCGGTGGCCGCTCATTGAGCCGCCTTTACATATAACAATAGTCGCGACCTTTCGCAAAGCAATATTAACCTCGGTCAGCCCTCATTACCAGAAACTCTGGGCCCAGAAACCGGCTTGAAAGCGACCTGAGGGCGGGCAATTTGACCAGCAACCGGCATACTTGGTTTACTGAGTATACACGGACTCCAGCTATGTCGACTTTCGCTACATCTTTGAACGATGGTTGAGAAAATTTCAATAGCGCGTTGTAGGATTATTGTTACCGGATTGTGAGATTGCGCTTTATTCGCTTATAATAAGGTGTACTTTCGTACTTCGTAACAATATGATTTACTAATGCCTAATGAAATCAATGAGAATGACTATGCACGTATTGTTCCGCCGCCGGTTTCGCGTGGTTTATTTATTTATTAATCCATCCATTGTAAGTTACCTTACACCATTTTTTTATTTGTATTAGTAAGATGGCTTAAGTACTGAAATGCTGATACTTACTGTGGTATAATTTATTAATGTAATACTGGAAACACCAGCCTATAATAATAAAGTCATTGTTACAAAATAAAATGTGTGTTTGTTTAGGATCCATAAATTCTATAAATAAATACTTACCACACTTGCAATTTTATTTAAGTAATTAACTAACTTATTAGTCATTTAGAATTAGCTAAATATTTGTAGAATTGAATTAAACTGCCGTATATTTTCTTGCCACTTTTTCTATTAGGTGAAGGCACCTTTTACTTGCAGTAAAAGTGGCGTGCCTAGTGCCTAACTAAATATAAAATCGATTAAAATTATAACGAAAACATGAAAGTGCCTAATTAAGTAAATTGGTTTATTATATATACTACAAACTACATACCTAGTTATATTTGAATGGTTCATGAGAATTTGGTTAATTGTTTCGTGATGAGAATCAACTAATAGGTATTATCTAACAATTATGAACAGAATACGGAGAATTCAATCCGAAGTTGTAATCGAGTTATCGGTCAATTAACACTTGTTGATGCGCCAATTTACGCAACTAAACTAGCGTGAATTTAAGGGTTACCTGCTTGTCCGAATAAAGTTAAATGTTCAAAAGATGGCGCTGATACCATTGATCTCCTATAAACAACTAGATACACAAAGGTCTTACTAAAACAATTTAAAGTCGTCCAAATAAGGGTCCATTGTTAACGTCCAAATAATGTCCAATAAAGCAAATGAGAGTCCATTTATCCGTTTGGACCTTCTTTGCGCTCGGACATTTTTATAAGGCAGACTGTGTATCTAGTTGTTTATAGGAGTACCTACAATGGTTGATACACAAAAAAAACAGTCGGTTTGTTTCATTTTGCACCTTTGTACTGTAAAAAGGTTAAGATATTAACAATAAATATTTTTAAATATTCGTCGAGAAATTATGAAAATATTTTACAATTTCAATAGAGAAGGTATTAAGTTACACTTTCTGTGCTTTTTTTTCTATGCGTCATTTACACTTCTAAATTGTGAAAGAATTTTCACAATCCGTCTAGTTCTTGAGAAAATCTAACCTTTAATGAGCCTGCATAACTCTGTTTTCGACTAATAATTTGAAATATACAGGGTGTAACGTAAAGGGTATATGAAGCCGAAGGGAGGGTGTTCAGTATCGGTAACTTCACGAATAAAAAATAAAAATAAATTAATGTCTCATACAAATCGATCAGCTGACCGGGACGGAAAGTATGTAAAAAAATAAATTCGCGAAAATCGAAAAGTCGTAGAACAAAAGTTGTTAAGCAACCGATACTGAACCCTGTATATGATCCCTTCGGCTTCATATACCCTTTACGTTACACCCTGTATTATATTTCAAATAATACTAGCCAAGTCATTCATTCGTTTTCTCTCTCTACCTACTCTAAAGGACAGAAATGTTACATCATGACATTATTCAATTTTCATTAGTTAATTGAGTGACGCTTGTATCAATAACCCCCAATTTATATGATTAAAACAATACAATAATGTACCTACCTAGCTACCTATATTATTATCATTTTGGACACTAAGGCCGATAGTCATAATATTGAATGCGAGTTGAGTTCGGTCTTACAAACTGTCAGACAGAATTCATACATATGTCGTCGCACTCGCACTTATAGTTCGTACTCAAGACTGTCTATGAATACATATCGGCCTAACAATGAACCTTTCCCCTTAAGGTGCTCACACACCGTCGTGCAATTAACCACACGGTTACACAACGGTGTGCAGAGATTCCGTTTGCGATGCAACGAGCCATAAAGTACGGTGAGCTGTGTGTGTAACCCTTTATTAGTACAATCGTACCTGTGACGTAATACGCAAAACGCAATCGGTGATAATTATACGACGATTATATTTCGTATTAATTTCAACTTGATCCGTCCACACGTTTCTGAGATATAGAAATGAAAATGAAATGATGTTTATTTTCCAGAATTTTTTATTTATAGTTTTTATTTGTATATTTACTGTTTCTTTAATATAATATTTTGTAGTTTAAATTAAATAAATGAGTTTTCCAGAAGAATTAAATATGCTTAATTACAAATTTATTGTATGTCATCTAATCAAAATAGTACTTATATATAGGTCTAGCTAGACAGACGTACGAACGTACGTACGGACGGACGGACGGACGATCTCGATTCGATGTCGAATGTTATTCCATCTCCATACTGCCTAGAATATGCCTGTACTAGGTTCCATTCCAATGTGTATTGAGATTTTATTTGCAATATGATATCTATCACTCCAAAAGCCTTCAATAATATCTCTTTGTAACCGGCGACACAGACATAACCCATCAAAGTTTGGTACATGCGGCAGCACATCAAAATGTAACACATTGACATGTTCGTCTAATGTTCATGTAACACAGTATGTTGATATGTGTTAGGTTGATGTGCGGTCGACTATCTCGTTAGAATGTCACCTCATACCCAACCGAAGGCCAAAGAAAAATATCGTTTGCAAGAAAAATGTATCTTTTAAACGACCAGTAAAACTAGACCCGTGATCGTCAGAATAGTTTCACAGAGCTGCTGATTATTTCATATCGCGGGGACCAATTTAAGTTGGTAGTGTTATAACAAGGTAAAGTTTTGCCTGTGTATAGTATTTGATACCAATTTATGTTGAGTTTTACGAGTCGCTAAACTGTTAAACTGTGGTGCCCACCTTTTGGTGATTATTTAAATAAGTATTATCGGCACAACACACGGAATAACGCCTTATGGCCACATCTCAAATGGCATTGCCACATTTCAATGGAGCTTTGCCCCACCTACAAAACTACGTGACCATTTAAGCTGTACCTATCATTTTGTTGGGGACTTATTACAGGTTTCATATTACATAATCATAATGTCTTTTTCGACTCGCTAGGTGTACAAGCACAAACAAGACTTTGTTTTAAACCAATAATTTTAATAAAAAACGGAGATATTTTTACATTTATTCGTTATCTTGTACAACTTGCGGTTGATGGTGGGGCAGAATCTGACATTGTCATTTAAATCCACCGTGTACGTTTTATTATGTAAATAAATTAATGGTAGGTACGGACAACACGATGGTAACACTTGCAGTAAGATTTTAAATGTTACGACGCAGATAATAAGAACGGTCCAAAGTCCAAAGTGTTATACTTGATCTGCTGTTAGCTGTACTAGGTATAAGTCCACAGAAATGGAGCGAAATCAACACAACGTTGTACCTACAGTCGAAGACAGAGATAAGTATACAGGGGGCCTCAATAAGGTTGAGATTTCTCAAAAACTACTGGACCGAATTTAATAATTCTTTTACAATTACATAGTTTTAACTTTTATCTATCAAACAGCGAAATAATTTTTGCAATAGGTCAAGTAGTTTTTGAGAAAATCTCAACCTTAAAAACTCTCCTGTACACCTTTCTCTGTGTTCCACCGTACCTAGTAAAGGGGTGGAAATACCGGTTGAGTTGAGTGTGGAAACGGTGGGAAAGACGTGGACAAGAGTGGCGCTAGAGAATACAGAGTTGGGAAGCCTTTTTTACTGTCTTCCATGTCAGGACACGGAAAGACAAGGTCGCAGGATCAAGTCCTGGTCCACGACTAAATTTTTTCGTAAATTGGTACCTAAATCTGTATTTAAATATAATATTCAGCGGACAGTCCTGGACTCGTACCGCGCAAGCCAATGGATAAATTCATAAAGTGCAGTTGAATGTCCCTGTGACAGATTGCGGCAAGAAAAGAAGCTTAAAAAAAATGTAAGTATAATACTAATGGTATTAAAGGAGCGTCACTTTAGCAGGTAAGCCGTCGAGGGAAACCAGCGCCATCAAGGATATCAATTACAAAACTATCGCTACAATTTTCCCCTCCGTTTCGTGAGTAATAGCAACGTTAAACTGCTACTTCGTTAAAAGTCGACTGCTCCTCGACTTTAATTAAAAGTTCTGACAGAGATAAAGGCTTATGGCTATCATAATAATAGTTTATAACTGCAATACTCAGATCAAATTATTGTTAGAGATTCCTTAGCTTTTCCATCTTTGTTTCAGTTGCAATTTATTTAATTGCATACACATGTCAAAATGTACATTAATACCTACATTATTAGGTCTTAAAATATGCACCCTGTAGTGTAGGGCACAGCAACATGGAATGACAGAGGTAGACATGTCACTTGAATTTGATCGTGAAGGATTTCAAATTCCGCGAGAATTGAATAAGACAACTTGATTACAATTACAATACATTTTTAATTTATTTATTTATTCACTATATAGAAATACATAACAACATTGTAAAAGAGTGCCGGCGCAAGGGTTCGTGTGGCCTGCGCACTGGGAGCGAGGGGTTCGGAGGGGGGTCCGAATTAAAGACGTTGACTTTTTCTCTCTTCTTTTTATTGTTCCATTTTCTTGGGGCTTGTCCCTTGTTCCTTGCCGCTGTGTCGGGAGCTTGTTGATCGTGGGTGTTCCGGTGATGCACTGACACCGAACTCGGAAAGGGGCCTTCTTTTATCCCCGGTCCGGGCTCGGAACAATGAAGCGCCCACGGCCGAACAATGACTCATCACAGCGGCTCGGCCGGTCAGGTACAAGCCCGCGCACTCGCAGGTGCGTTTAATTACACGTGGTAATACTTTAACATTTCTGGTTCGCCTATTTCTACATGTTTATTCGTCTTTTCTTAATCACACAGACAATTTTAATAATAAGTTCGATCGACTGGTAGCCTGGCTCCCTAGTTGCATCTAATTACTTTGGCATCGTAATTTAGGAGCCAGGCAACATACATAAAATGGTGTCTCCGCTCAAACTACAATAATTCGTTCATCTTATTGTTAACATGTAGAGCAAGGCGAACCAAACATAATCATAAACTTAATCAAAATATACACTAAATCAGAATAAAAATAACACGTTCCATCCACAAACATATTCACACGTGGGCATTTAGTTACTTATCCTAACACATAATCAGTTTCAATATCCTAAAAATACCTCATTCTAACGTTGTTCATACATTTTCCCTACATCTAACTAATCTATATATTAAAACTACCTAATCTACGCTTTGGTAGCTGCTCTACTCTACATTCCACCCCCTGGTAAGAGGGTTCCACCGACTACTATCATTCGGCGGTAGGTAGAACAGCTACCTTCACGACGGGTCGACGCAGCGTCCCGGTTTTAGTCTTAATATCTACAACACGAATGCGTCCGTCACTGCCCGGGTACACCTCAGTAATTAGGCCACGGGGCCACACATTTCGGGGCTGTTGCCCGTCCACTATCACTACACAATCACCCACTTTCACTGGGGGAACGTCCGCTGTCCACTTGCTCCGCTGCTGAAGTGTGGGCAGATACTCCCGGCACCACCGACGCCAGAACATGTCCGCAAGGGCGCTGACCCGCCTCCACTGGCGGCGAGCGTCGACGTCCTCAGGATCCGTTGGCGCAGTCGGAGAAGCCCCAGAGGCTGTTCCCAGAAGTAGGTGATTGGGTGTAATCACCACCGGGTCGTCGTGGTTTGACGGCACATAAGTAAGGGGCCGGCTGTTCACGACCATTTCGGCTTCCAGAAGCAGAGTGTGGAGCACCTCTTCTTTGGGCGCGCGTGTATGTAAGGTCACACGCAGCGCCTCCTTGATCGAGCGGACCAGGCGTTCCCAGCACCCGCCCATGTGAGGAGCGGCTGGCGGGTTGAAGCGCCACTCGATCCCCTTTGACAGTGCCTCCTCACTCAGCCGATGATGGTCTAGCTCCCTTACTGCGGTCTTCAGTTCTTTGTTGGCGGCCACGAAGTTGGTACCGCAGTCACTGTAGATGGTGGCTGGCTGTCCGCGGCGCGCGATCATGCGCCGCAGCGCAAGCAGGGCGGAGTCCGCGTTCAGGGACGCAGCGAGCTCCACGTGCACAGCGCGCGTGGTGAGGCAGGTGAACAGCGCCCCCCAGCGCTTCTCGCGTCGTCGTCCGATCGTCACTTCCATTGGGCCAAAATAGTCAAGGCCACAATGGACGAAGGCCCGCCTGGTGTTAGTCAGGCGGACAGGAGGCAGGTCGCCCATCTTGGGCGGCTGCGGTCTGGCCTTGGTGACGCGACAGTGCTGGCAGGTGTTGGCGACCGCCTTCACAAGCGGTCGCAATCTGGTGACCCAGAACTTCTCTCGGACGGTGTTGACCACCGCCTCGTTGTTGCCATGGAGAGCTCGCACGTGGTAGTCACGCACGAGCATATCGGTGAGGCGGTCACGCCCGTCCAGGATAACAGGGTGCTTCTCGTCGAAGGTGAGTTCGGGCGCAGCGCTCAAGCGCCCGCGTACTCGAAGAAGCCCGTCGCTGAAGAGCATGGGGTCCAACCCACGTAGTCCGCTCTGGCGCGGCAGCGCGCGCCCAGCGCGTAGCTCGCGCAATTCGTCCGGGAAGGAGCGCGCCTGCGCTTGGCGCAGCAGGCACGCCTCAGCGTCGCGCAGATTCTGCACGGTGAGCGGAGCGGCCTGTGTCTTTCGACACAGGCTCAGGAAGGCGAACACGCGTGCCATCACACGCAGGGCGCGTGTCCAGGTGGAGTGCCGCTGCAAGTCGACCAGCGGCGGCTCGGCGGCGGCGAGCGTGTGTAGTCGCTCGACCCTCTCCTCGTCAGCTTCCGCCTCCTCGACTCCGTTTTCCCTCACCGGCCACTGCTCCTGTGAACTGAGAAGAAACGAAGGACCCGAAAGCCATGTATCATTCCCACCAGGCCAGTTCAACTTGGTCGCCTCGTCAGCAGGGTTCAATTCAGAGGGAACCCAGCGCCAATCGCTTCTTTGACTTTTCCGGTCTATTTCTGCCAATCTATGTGACACGAATTTTTGAAACTCGTGTGCTTCGGAGTTGATCCATTTGAGAACCGTCATCGAATCGGTCCATAAGAATTTGGTGACCTGGACGTCCAGTTCACTTACTACGGTATTGGCCAACCGAGTGGCCAATACGGCTGCCTGCAGCTCGAGCCTAGGGATTGAGACAACCTTTAGTGGAGCCACGCGTGCTTTTCCTACCACCATGGCTACCTGCCTTTCACCCCGTTCGTTCAGCCCGACCAAATACGCCACCGCTGCATAGGCTAGTCCACTGGCGTCACCAAATACGTGCAACTCTAAATTTGAGTGCAAGTTGATTCCGTACCATCGAGGTATTCTTGCGTTTTCCAGGCGTTCGAGATTGTCCAACCACCGGAACCAGATCTTGGCCTCTGCGTCATTCAGTTTCTCGTCCCAGCCAATGCCGGACTTCCAGATCTTTTGCATAAGAATGCGAGACTGAATAACACAGGGGTACAGGAACCCGAGTGGATCAAAGATGGACATAATGAAACGCAAGAACTCCCTTTTGGCAGGAACCAACTTACCTCGTACCAGGTCTTCCGGCAATCGCTTGAACGATAGGTCGAAAGCCAGGTCGTCATCGTGGGGAGCCCAAATCATGCCTAATGTACGTTCTGTGCCTTCGGGAGACTTGTCAAGGGGCACACGTTCAGGTGCAACAGCTGGTAACTGCTGGCGGAGATCAGGGGAATTAGTGATCCACCCCCTGATCACGAAACCGCCAGCATGGTGAATCTCCGTTACCTGCTCGATCAGTTGCCGTGCCTTCTCAACAGTCTCAACGCTATCTAAATAATCATCCATGTAATGCTTTCCGGAGATAGCGCCAACGGCCTCAGGATACAAGTCCTTGAACTCAGCTGCGTTCTTATTCAAAATATAGATCGCGGTCGCGGGAGATGACGCTGCACCAAAAAGCATGGACGTCATGACATAAGTGTCCGGATCCCGTTTTCTATCCTGACCACGCCATAAAAACAGCTGAGCTCCCTGGTCTTGTTCCCTGATCTTTACCCGCAAGAACATGTCAGCGATATCCCCAGTAAAAGCCACTGGACCAGCACGAAACCTGCACAGAACGCCCATTAAGGAGTTGAGCAAGTCCGGCCCAGTCAACAGATGGTCGTTCAGACACGTGCCTTTGTACACTGCTGCTGCGTCATACACTAAGCGTAATTTGCCAGGCTTGTTTGGATTCACCACACCGAAATGAGGCAAATACCAAACGGGACTCGCTTGCATATCATCCTTAAGCTTCCTGGCAAACCCTTCACTCAATAAACGTTCGATCTGCTTAGTATATGCAGCAGCATACACAGGATCCTTAGCCATTTTGCGCTCGACACCCATCAGGCGATGCCGAGCGCAGGCGAAGTTATCAGGTAGTTCTACCTCGTCCTTGGCCCACAACAGCCCTACTTCCCAGCCACCTTCCACTCGGCGACTGGTACTATCTAAGATGGAGGTCGCGCGTTCGATTTCCCGTATCTTGCGTGGGGTCTCAGATATACCCAAGGCCTCGAGCTCGAACTGCTGGCGGACCAAGACGTCCAGGTCAGGTCATAAGGCGCTACTAACGTTCACGGACTCTCCAGCCCCAGAGGAGCTTATCGGTCCGTGAGCGACCCATCCTAACTTAGTCAAAGAAGCAACCGGCTGACCGGACTTACCCCTCTGAATCGCCATACCAACGACGAGCTCCCAGTTGTCCTGACCCAGCAAGACCACAGGCTTCGCATCCTCCATCGCTTCACAGCCCACCTCTTGCAGGTGCCGGTTCCGGAGGATCGCATGCTCAGGAATCGTCTGCGTCGGCAAGTTCAGGCGCTGCATGGTCCGCATACGCACACTATGTGTCACTCCGTTAGGTCCACGCACTTTAACATTCACTTTACGTGACGAAGCGTCCGTTTCGGAGCGTCCACGTGCACTCACAACATGTAGCGGCAATATCGGTCCCGGTAACTCGCGCGCGAACTCCTCATCGATGAGTGATACGGTCGCCCCATCGTCCAATAGCGCATAAACTTCACGGTCACTGGTATTGTCACTCACTATAGTCAATGGCACTATTTTTAGTAAACACTTAGAGTTCGACTCACCCAAGTTCGTGACCGTCTCAGTTGTAGCACTGGGCGCCGTAGTAGACGTGGAGGGAGCTGCGGGAGGGCGATCCGCATGCAATGTTGCGTGGTGCGGAGCCCGACACTTATCGCAGGCTTTCGCACTGCAATATCTCCGAGAGTGTTGGGACGTCACGCACTTAAAACACAGTTTGTTCGTCTTCACGCACTCCCATCGTTCGTCAACACTCATCGCCAAATATTTGCTACACGCACTCAATTTGTGTCCTGTCGCTTTACACAATATACACTGGGCCGGGCCTATAGTCACTTGTTTCGGTCTGTGTACGTCACTACTCGAAGCGCTCACGGCAACTTGCGTGTTTACGCGCTGAGCGGGCTTCGTCTTCGGCCTGACGTTCCTCGGTTGCGCCGCTGGTAGCTCGTCCTCGTCATCCTGGTCGTAGAACGCGGCTATGCTCGCCTGACGACTGAGGAACTCCAGAAGCACTTTCATGTTTGACGAAATCCGCAAGTCTTCGTCATGATCTTCGTTCTTCTCAAGTGCGAACTCTCCATAAGCTGCTCGTAGTCGATGAGGCAGCTTCTTAATGATCCCGTCTACGATTGCGGAATTATTCATGTGACCCGGTGCCTTCAGTTCTTCCAACAGTGCGACACACGAACGTACTGTCGAAGCGAACTTCCTGATGTTACAGTTTTCCTCGGTCATCTT
Source organism: Tachystola acroxantha (assembly GCA_963506565.1). NCBI lineage: Eukaryota > Metazoa > Arthropoda > Insecta > Lepidoptera > Oecophoridae > Tachystola > Tachystola acroxantha. The sequence continues at coordinate 5,639,741 of OY735884.1, forward strand.
CGGGAGTGCACGGATTTTGTCCATGGTTCGCTTCAGCAGCTTCCTTGGGGCCCCATACTCTTCGTCCAGAGTGTAGATGATGTCTTCCGGGTCTTGCCCAGACCGGAACAAATCGACCACGGTGGTTTTCGCCTCGCCGTGTAGGGCCCCCTCAAGTCGTAGGAGGTTCTCTTGCCTGCTGAAGTTGAACAACTTTGATGACTCCCGATACCGCTGTTTGAACGCTAACCAGTCCACCGGATCTCCGTCGAACCGAGGTAGCTCGTATGTCTGCTTCGGCACTGGCTTCGGCTGCGCCAAACGTTCCAGTGCCTGAGCGAGCCTCTCCATGGTAGGGTATTCGTTCACTGAAGCTGCCGAGCGATCAGCCGAACATGGCCTCGTCCGCTCCTGGCGCGCGTCACGCTGGGGAGCATTCTTCTCTTCCCCGGCGAGCGGCCGTGGAGCTGCAACAACGGGGCTCCCTTGTTCGGTTTGCTGGGCTGCCAACCGTATCTTCTCCTCTAGGAGCTTGGGTGGCGTCTTCGGCGGTAGCGTTCGCTGTGGCAGCTCGTCGTCTCCCGCCACAGTCATCCGTCTGGGTTGCGCCGGCGACAAGTCGAACCACTGGTGGACCTTCGCGTTCACGTCTACCAGTGGTATACTGCGCTGCTCTTCCGCATCTGACTCGGCGTCGGCTTCCATTGCAGCTACTTCTAGCTCCAACTTCTTCCTGCGAAGCTCGGCTTCTATCCTCGCAAGGTCTTGTGCCGCCTCATATTCTAGCCGCAGCCTCGCATGGCGTCGTCGAGCGCTCGATGTCGACGATCGCTGGCTCCTTCTTGTTGAGGTCTGCGGCGGCGAGTGGACAGGCAGGTCCGGAACAGCATGTGCGGGCGGTACACGGAGCGTCGTTGGTTCTCCAAACGTGAACTCGCGGTCACTATTCGCAGAGTGACGGGCCGTGATAGCGGTCTCGCTCGCGGACTCGCGGGTCGCGGTCACGGCTCGCGGGGTCACGGGACCCTCCGTGTGGTCCATAATCTTCCCGCCCGACACGGGAACATTGCTTGGTGTGCGGGTTCCGACGGGCGGCAGGAACAGGGACGGCGATGCAGGTGGTTGCGCGGATACGGAGGGCATCGGGATGGCGCTCTCCGATCGGGCGACGCTCCTCGTAATTCGTCGATGTTCTTCCATCTCGCTCTTGCGCAGATCCGGCTCGAAGGACCAAAGATTGTAAAAGAGTGCCGGCGCAAGGGTTCGTGTGGCCTGCGCACTGGGAGCGAGGGGTTCGGAGGGGGGTCCGAATTAAAGACGTTGACTTTTTCTCTCTTCTTTTTATTGTTCCATTTTCTTGGGGCTTGTCCCTTGTTCCTTGCCGCTGTGTCGGGAGCTTGTTGATCGTGGGTGTTCCGGTGATGCACTGACACCGAACTCGGAAAGGGGCCTTCTTTTATCCCCGGTCCGGGCTCGGAACAATGAAGCGCCCACGGCCGAACAATGACTCATCACAGCGGCTCGGCCGGTCAGGTACAAGCCCGCGCACTCGCAGGTGCGTTTAATTACACGTGGTAATACTTTAACATTTCTGGTTCGCCTATTTCTACATGTTTATTCGTCTTTTCTTAATCACACAGACAATTTTAATAATAAGTTCGATCGACTGGTAGCCTGGCTCCCTAGTTGCATCTAATTACTTTGGCATCGTAATTTAGGAGCCAGGCAACATACATAAAATGGTGTCTCCGCTCAAACTACAATAATTCGTTCATCTTATTGTTAACATGTAGAGCAAGGCGAACCAAACATAATCATAAACTTAATCAAAATATACACTAAATCAGAATAAAAATAACACGTTCCATCCACAAACATATTCACACGTGGGCATTTAGTTACTTATCCTAACACATAATCAGTTTCAATATCCTAAAAATACCTCATTCTAACGTTGTTCATACATTTTCCCTACATCTAACTAATCTATATATTAAAACTACCTAATCTACGCTTTGGTAGCTGCTCTACTCTACAAACATGGTATTTTGGTTATTCTAATAAGTATAGGTATCTGTTGAATATATGCATGGAGAGGGTTGGGGTTTCCGCTATTGGATACGTTTACTCCAACACAATAGATTCGTATATTTATTGCTATTCATGCAGACATAGATATATTTAAAACAGCAATATATCCATTCATCGATCTGCAGTATTCAGCATTCTAAGTAGAAATGTTTTTCAGTGATGTTCCAGCCACCCGCTGAAGTAAAGAAAAAGTAAATTAAAGTACCTAAAGATAAAATAAAATCTAGGTACGGACAACAGCAAATCAATGATAACACTTGCAGTACGATTTTAAATCTTACGTACGTACTTACCTAAATAGAAAATTAATTTACTCACCCTTGAGTTCTGACCCTTTAAATTGTAAAGCTGAAAAGAATTTTCCATTAACTTTCATTCTCACGTACCAGCATAAATTATCCGAAGTTTAGAGCAGTGTCGTTTGAAGCAAATCCGCAAAATTCCAAACGGTAAACTTCAGCCGTTATCCAAGTCTCGTTGGGAATTAATTCGATATAATACGAGTTTTAAACACGGCTCAAATGTTGCGAGGTGAGGGAAGACGGTTCAAGGGATGAGAAACTGTAATTACGAGCGGAATTTAAAGGCCATACTACAACTACAGTACTCGACAGTTCGTCATTTGCCAATGTCATGTTACAGAACATTCAATATATCATAGTCTTCTCTCTTCCTCCAGGAAGGAGTCGTCATAGCGTCATCATAGCGTCGTCATAGCGTCGTCATAGCGTCGTCATAGCGTCGTCATAGCGTCGTCATAGCGTCGTCATAGCGTCGTCATAGCGTCGTCATAGCGTCGTCATAGCGTCGTCATAGCGTCGTCATAGAGCGTCGTCATAGCGTCGTCACCCTGGGTATCCGCGTCTTCTCATATTCATCCAGAGGAGTCGCCGTAGCGTCGTCACTCTGGATAAAGCAGCTCGACAGTTACGTTCACTCCCGAGCTCGTAGTGGAACTCTTGACTTTAGCACGTAACATCAGATTTTGAACAAATAATCCATTAAATTCACCATACTGTCATTCGCGAACATTTTCTGATTAAATCAACGTGATAATTAAATTAAACACTAAACAACCACTGTAGATATTAAAATGAAAATTACAAATAATTTCGCAACCGTCGTTTCCCGCCATATTCAAAAGTACAATTTTGGGGGGCCAGCTAGACGAACTGCTTACTAGTGGACTGAATTTCCCGACCCCGACTATAGTCGTGGTTTTTCCAACTCTAATCGGTAACCTATACTATGCGTAGGTGTGTAAGTAAAATTTTATAATACTAAGACCAGCTGCTATAGAGATGGATGAGGGTCTCAAAATGTCTCGCAAGATACATGAGGGTTAATGTTATGAGGTCTTTAACCTCTACTTCTAATCTAAATCTTCAACCCTCATTATCTAGCGAGGAGAAGCAGCAAGTTTGTAAACAAAATAATAACTAATAGGTATAAGGGGGGGGGGGGGGGGGAATAGAGTAAAGATTGTAACCCGAAGCCCAAATCAACTGTCTTAGTTTGTAAACAAAAACTACCTAACATTTTAAGCTGTTCTGCGATTATTGCATAGTAAAGTTATTTTCACACTAATAAATCGGATCACTTTATTTTCACAATGATGAACAGGTTCGATCAATCAGTTCCTTCAGTGTTACCTGCATCACAAGAGGTAATTAAACGATCACATTTGTTTACAAAATAAGACACTTGGTTTGGGCTGCGGTATAGATAAGAAAGACATACAAGCGTACTTTATTATGGTTTAGTTAGGAATTGGCTTATTACAATAAATTATAATCCGTCTTTAAAACAAATGTTCAGATTTAATTTTAAAAAACAAATAGTTAAGTTGGATATAACGACATCTATCGCGCAGCAATTGAACTAGGTACTGCTCATATCGATTAGTAATGGTTGGTGATTGTAGATCAGAGAAAGTGGCCTATGTAGTATAGTACCATGTTGTGCCGCTAGATGTCTATAGTAGTAGGCATATGTCGTGCATTATTTATTTTTCAGAAGTATACAAGCAAAATAATCTGCTGTAATGCTAATTTTGAAACACAACTTATTCAATCTATGTTATCTAATAACACAGATCACGTGTCTAATAAACATATCCAAGAAATTAATTTTAAAAAAAAGTTAGGTAAATCAATTTAAGACTTTGCTGTGAATAAAAACAATTTCACAAGGTTTTATTTTAAATTCAAAATGAAACCTGGTAAACTCGCAATGAGTTTTCTCAATTTTTAAATTTCATAAACAACTAAAATAAACTCAACGTTTATTGTCTCAAGTTCATAACAAGACTTCATAAATTTAATTTCACGGAACGAAGAAATTCACGAGTTACGGCTCATTTATTTAGAACGAATGTTAAGGCGAGGCCATTGGGTCATTTGAGCCTAGTGAGGGGGTGAGGTGCGGGGCGAGGGAGGGGCGAGAGAGGGATGACGCGCATTGATCGGGGTCATTACTCGCGCAGGTACACAGAGTAAGCGTAACCAGTGTCCTCACTGTGACGTCACAGCTCGCTACCCATAATAATACCTATACAGAATGTCCCACGGATAGACGATATACCGAAGTCCACTTGTCGGTGCCAACATTATCGACCCATTTAATGCCAAATAGGGATATCCCAAGTCTAACAGCTTCGGAGTTACTTATTTCAATTTTCGCGATTGTCGGAAAATATTTCTTTCAAATCTTGAACTTTTGTCTATACTAAATGTTGTCGCACATTATGTCAACTCGGAACCGTATCATCATCACCCCTCCTGTTCACCTCTCGCCGCCAACCAGGCTTCAACTTCTACACTGGCCCTAACACGGGCTGTGCTCGTGACAATCCCATACCACTCCCACTAATATTATAAATGCACAAGTTTGGATGGATGGATGTTGCTGAATGAAACTTTACAATAATATAGCTCATATTATACATCAAAATAACACATAGGCTATAATTTATAATCCTGCGCAGACGAAGTGGTGGGCAGAAGCTAGTTGACAATAAAGTAAAGCAATTTGTACTTTTAAACGTATTTATTTATACGGAAGGTCATAAGCAGACATACGTTAAACCGACCGTCCGGAGTGGGTTCAGTGCAGTCAAATTCGCGTCTACAGGTTATATATTTTAATTATGTTTTTAGTTATTTATATTGACGTAACGTAGCGTAGTGATGTAGTATGACGTAGTAGAATAAAATACTATGTTAATACTAATCTGACGGAAAAAAAGACCTGGAGTAATAGGAATGTCAATTAGGTAATATTGTTGTAATAAAAGTGAAAAATAGGAATAATCAAATTATTTGCTAGGGGAATATATTTTGAAAGTACTTTCACGCGATTTAATAAAAAATTGAGCATAAATTCTTATAAAATACAAAATTTATTAAAATTTTAATAACCATAGAGGTTACATTACAACAAATCTGTTTTTGACTTTAAGTGACAAACTGTCAAGTGTATCAATAAAACTAAATAAATGACGAATTTTGTAACGTGATGTTAGGTAAGTATTATTATTGGTGTCAGGTGTGACGTCAGTGATGGTGAAATCTGGCCCGTGTTATCACTGCGTAGGGTAAAACATGACACACATTATGTGCTGTTGACTGTACTTTTAAAAGTAGGTATATTGCATCAGTCTATAACTACGTAGCTATTGAAATTTGGCCCGTATTATCACTGTGCTTAGAGTAAAATGTGGCAAACTTTATGTGATGTTCACTGTACATAGTTTTACAAGTAGCAACTACGTACAAACTATTTTAAGTTCGATTGCTGTTTGTTCGTTCGCTCTGTGGGACAAATCACCGTCAATCGTCATTTGTTTTGGCCTGTTCCACTTTGGTCTATTTGGAAGTTACTGATCAGCCCCCCTATTACCGTTCTCAAAACGATGAAATTATACCATTTCATGGCGCGCCAAACAGAGACGCCGCTATACCAATGCAATAGCACTGTCCCTTTCACGGCCGCTATGACATGGTATGATTTGATCGTTTTGAGAACCGTAATGTTATAGCCCCACTGTAATGTTAGCCGACTTGTCTTCATCTGCAATTATCAGACCACTGCTCGCTCCCAATATACGACACTCGACACTGGTGTTCGTGTCGCGTGTAATATGATGACTTCAAAAACATGGTTCGCGAAAAATCTATTGTGTTAAGGAATATCTGTTTTAGGTTATGAGTCCTTTTTTTTATTCAAAACGATGCACAATCATTCCGTGATTAGTAAACTAATAATCTTAAAGTATAGGTGTGACCAAATTCGACTCGTATTATTTTAAATTTTATTACGTTATGACGATCGTGGGAGCATTCCAAGATTTCCAAGGTAAAGACCAAAGTGGAACATTTGGCAAAAATCGATACAGGTCCGACCTCGGCAGCGCCCAGCGGCGCACTGAAGCTCGTAGCGCCGTGCATTTGTATTTATACAAATTGTGTTTTTTCTTAAATTTTGCCTGGTATAAAAAAAACGTTAGAAACAACAGATTTTTAATTTATCAAGCTCCTCTATTTATAATAACCTACATTTTGATATATATTTTGTATGAATAACTGTTTTAGTTTAGACACACTACTCAGTGAAAAGACAGGAAAGGGGTATGTTTGTGATTTTTTTCTATCGAGCGAAGTTGGTCCAATCGTGTTTCGGGAGCCAACAGTCCCTAAATAGATACCCCAAGATTGATATATATTTTTTTCAGGCCTTTAATTTCAGTAGTTAGTGCCGTAGCCTTCATCGAAAAACTTAAAAACGTCCCAACACCTCGCCTTAATAAAAGTAATAAAACACAACACCTGGTGGTCTTAATATTTCCATATTATTTATTATACTTAGGGTAGGTCCATTGATCTCCTATAAACAACTAGATACACAAAGGTCTTACTAAAACAATTTGAAAAACGTCCAAATTAGGGTCCATTGCTCTGAGGTCCATTGTATCTAGTTGTTTATAGGAGATCAATGAGTAGGTCCTTTAGCTACTGTATAATGTGAGAAAGACATGTAACTTTATCCATAGGTAACTTTCTGAGTCGGTGTAAGTATCTACTTATAATTATCTGGCATTTTCTAATCAAAAAGAAACATAATGAATTTTATCATTTCTTCTTCTTTGTCAGGACAACCCAATGTTGGGCATAAATTTATCACCATGGAATCTTCATGTGACCCAATCTCAGTAGGACTTTATGGCCAATTTTATCACAATCATGTTAAAAACGTCAAAAAATGGCCCTGATACGAAAATATTTAGATAGCTAATTATGACTTTATATATGGGTTCATTTTACTTCATAACAAAGGTATCTTGAAAAACTTGAAATGTAACAAAAACGTACAACTTTCTTTACTAATAATTGCAGTTGCCTTTTTAGACGCTTGGTCAATAGTATCATTTCCTTCAAAAACCTGTAAATCGTGTTACCATTTGTAACTATTTATAAAAAGTCGTTATATTCAAGACAATAAAAAAAATCACACACCCACCTGGGACCGCACGTGGCAATCATGCTCCTTTCCGGTCGCGTCCCCTTGGCGAAACTGTGATAATTCGACAAGGGCGTAAAGCGAAGACATTTCGTAACATTATAGTGTATTTTTGAACTGTAGCACATTTACCAGTTTGTTTTCTTTATAATTTAATAAGGAGGCACGTGCTGCCGATTGTCCGTGTCCACACAGTGTGACGTTTCACAAGTTATTTATAAAAATATTGCTGATCAACGAGTGTGACGTTATTTATGGGTGATGTATGGTTCCGGTTATTGTTATAATTAAGTAGGTAACCCAACTGTCTATAACGAATTTAGAAATTGCTCTAAGTTGGTATGCTGCAGTCAAAAGGATAGGTAGCATACTATGTAAATCTCTGTCTAACATTTCTGACGTCATCGGCAAGTACAACAAAATAGGCTTCCAAATAAAGACTTTATTCATAAAATGTGTTGAAACAGAGGTCACTTCGGAATTTTTTAATGTGGATTTGGTAAAGGCTAGAAAGAAAATATATGCACACAATATAAATGAAATATCTGTAAATCACATATATTTTTTGCAAGGCTCTAGGTGCTGCTACAAAAGAGTAGATGGTCTTCAATGACTGTGGTTTGGCTCCCGTAAATTGGAGTGATTGAGGAAGAAAATGAGTATCAAGAAAAATTAACATCGAAAAAGTAGGTAAGGACTACATAAAACTAATATTTGTTAACTTATTTTGCAGACCCTACCCACCTAACTTTTGGTACCTATACCACTCATAGACGCAATGGGATCACCAACAGCCTAGGACTTATTTACTTACTAAATTAAACTTTGTGTATTCTAAAACGATTCGCTAACTTCCGTAAACACAAACCGGTACTTTATGAAACGTTGTTGCAACACGCGATAAACGGATAGTGTAAAATAAATCGCCCGTGAAAATTGCACGTTATCGTAAATATTGCGCACTAACAAAAGAGCCATTCTATCTAACAACAAAGCGTTAGTTTAAAATCAAACCCTTTTACGCTCAGAATATGTGCAGTAAATTGCTCTAAATCTAAGTAATATGGGGCATAGTTTAATTACAAGCGTACAAGAAATGTACGGACAACAGCAGATCAATGGTAACACTTTCAGTCCGATTTCTACTCTTGCGACGCAGATAATAAGAACGGTCCAAAGTATTACACTTGATGTGCTTTTGTCTGTACCACGATTGTCTTAACTGTAAGGGTGCAAATGTAATAAATAAATAGGTAAATAATTTTATATTTTTTTTATAGCAAGTACATAATTTACAAATAAATTCAAATTAAATCTAAACTATCTAAACCTACAAAAAGTGTAAAAATTATAAATAAAAAACCTGCGCCAAATCCCCCACAATTGGCAAAGTGCCCAAAAGGTTAATAATTAGTCGAGCTTATCTCTAATAAAGAGATTATATTATCAGCCTGACCTAGCCGATAGTTTTTATACAGTGTTAGGATGTACGATATAACACAGAGAAAAGAGTACAGTAAAGTTTTTAGGGTTGAGATTATCCCAACTAGGTCACTATTGCTAGAATTGTTTCACTGTTAGCTAAAAGTTTAAACTAAGTGACTGTAAAATAATTACTATTCAGTCCGTCAGTCAGTCCAGTAGTTTCACAGTTTCACAAACTTTACTTTTATCTTCTCTCTCTCTCTTCGTGTGTACGCGTATATAATACACACACATACAATATTCCAACGCACAAGGAATGTAATATAACTAACTCTCCCTACATCATTATAGTGAAGAAAAATGTTTTAAATAAAAATAAAATACAGTGTATGTACCTTAATTGGGCTCAAACATATTTTTGTACATGTTCAGCATACGAGCACAAGATTAGCTCGCTTAGGTCCCTACGCTACGCCTGATTACGCCGAATATACATAAAAAGAATTACGAAATTCCAGCGTGTTGTTAACCCTTTTTCATGAGGTCTATCTAACATACTCGAACGGGCAAATTATGCAGATTGGCTTCATATTTAATTTATTCATTACACGCGTCGTTTGTGGTCTGTCTAAAGGTGAACGCGCACTTATCCTCCCCGCACATACAGATAATGATGTTTAGTTGATGTCTTAAGACAAGCGAAGAAATTGGCCATGTGAGTACCACCGATTCTTAATAATATTCCATACAGAATTGTCTTTTATTGAAAATTATTTTCTCACTGAATGATAATGAGTGATAAATATACCTATTGAATCGATAGGTGTTTTCTGCTGCAAATAGCGCTCATTCACAGCCGAAAAATCACCTAGATAGATATTATGATCTATCTAGATGAAATAACAGAGCAATCCACGTTTGCCTTGATTATTATTGGCGCCCGGTTTCAATGTACGATACCAAATTGTTGTTGACATAACCAAGTGCTCTGTAATGTTCCGTATGGTTAGAAATAAAGTATATGAATATATGAATATGAATATTAGAAATTCTATAACACGAAATATATTACGTGTAGGTAAGTAATTTTTGAGTCTTCCAATAAATTGAAACGTTTGCGGACATGACATACTTATCCTGGAATTTGTAATTCACTTTGCATTGAGGCGTTGACAGGCGTGTGAGTAAGCTAATTGGCTATTCTAAATAATCTAAAATATTTCTTTTAAAAATCGGCGCGTATGGATCTTACAATTGTGCATTTGCCCTAATAAAGAAAAGCAAACAAATCAACAATGGGACTTCGTTTTAACATAAAAAATTGCGGTAAAAATTTGTAAAAAGGGGCTAAAAATAATAGAATAGAAATAGGAACGTGTTTCCAAATAGAGATCTGCACAAATAGTTCTTTTTGTTGCAACACTCGATGTTGACTGACATAGAGCTTAAAATCTTATCGACTTTCCTTCCGAAATGCATGAAGGATAAAGTTTTCGTCGCCTGTTCCTTCCTTCATGATCAACATTAAGTTGTGCAACTGTAGATAAATTATATGTATAAAGAGATTGATTTTTTTTAAATATAAGTTACTAACGTGTTGAAAATGGTATAGTGATAATTTCGTATACTCTTCATCCACACTCGATAAAATCAATTTCACGCCTGTGGTTACTTTTATTATTTCAACAGGTTTCAAATTGAAATAAATCAATGAAACTAACCAGGTATGTTTTATGTATTTTTTTCCATAATATTGTGTATTTTAGTATTTTTTTCTTGACAAAACATGAATTTTTGTGGAATCACTCACTGGAATTTAAAATAGGGTTCTTATAAATTTTCTTGAATAGACTATTTTTATCAATTTAATTTATTGAAGTGATATCGTTTATGGAAATGTGTAGTGCAAGATCTGATGGTTGATTTGTTACAATGTAGAATGTATTAAGATCAACCTTATTGATACTTGTAATTAAGGATACTTAAATATATCTTTTTCAATAATTTATAATCATCTTAAAATAAACAAAATAGCCCATTCTATTACTTTGGAATCTATGGACGGATTGGACGGCACCGACACTCGAAACTAGGTAAAAATAGAAACAAAAAACCGAAACAAAGCTCTATTTGATTTGAGAGCACACAGTACTCTGTTATCCTAACGGACTCGTCATAAAAGGGGCGAAATTCGGTATCGATGGCTAAAAAACTGTTTGCTCTGTTTTTGCACAATAAATTCAACACCCTCGAAATGGACGAAAGTTATTGTTATCCCATTGAATTCGTGGTCGTATTGTTAAGTGGATGAGTATATTATTACTGAAAACTCGGAAATATTGCCTTCATGAAAGGCAAAGTCTACAGTAGCATTTTTGTCATTAAACTTACCTAGTATAGTATGAATAGATATAATAATTGCTGTACTTAACCTTACACAAACTTTAAAGTGGGCCACGATAAAAAAATGACATCAGAATTAGGAGACATTTTGTTCTCAATTAGCTAAGCTTTACCCAAATTTTTATTGCACTTTGGCACTTGGCATTGGCACACACCATCTGTTCTTTCGAAAAAAAAACCTCTGTCTTTTCTTATAGCATATGACACTATATCTATAAATACCTACATTAATATTGAAACTCTAAATTGTGTGTTCTTTGATAGTTGATTAAATTTTAAAGCTGCGAAATCCCCCTACAGTAAATATTTTTAATAATCGAAACAAAAGGCAAGGTTTTTGATTTGAAAGGCTTTATTGTTTAAGTCTATTATGCATTTCTATTCTTTATAAGGTCATAGAGCCATTAGTGAAGATTTAAATTGTGCAGGTGTTTCTTATATTACCACACTTTTATGTTCCCGTACAACAATTATAAGGGGTTTAGATTCCTTTCACTAACATGAAATAACTCAAGGACCCATTAACCCTTCAACTTTTGTAATTTTTAATTGGAGCACTGTGGGTTTGTCACGAAGTTACAGTCAAAATTTCTTCTAATAGGGACTTGGGCAGGATCGGCCCGAGATAACTTTGCAAATTTTTACTTATCCATCATCAATTCAATGCGAATTCTACTCGTATTTGAATACTTGCTGATGCGAGAATATTTACATTTTATGTGGTACCAAAAATATTTTTTCACTTCTATTGTCATTTCGCAGACAGACAGATAAATGACTGAATGCAAATGATGCGCTGGATTCGCATTGTTATGTCAAGTGGATTCTGACGAAATTACATTTACAATATAAATAAAATACCAACCCTACATTTAGTTTAATAAATATTATAATTTTAAACTCATATGTACGGTCAACAGTACCAAGTGACACCTGAAGTGTGATTTTGATTCTTATGGTAGCATAGCGAAGTTCAAAGTGTATTCATTTGACGTGCTTTGGACTAAACATGCCACAAAATTAACTAATTTTAATTAAGTACTTAACCATTTATTGAGATTTGAGTAAAAATCACGATTTTTGGCACCGACTTGATTTAATTAAACTGTCATCCGAATATTGCAGTAATTCAAATTGAAGTGGACTAGTACGGAACTGAATGGTGAATACGAATCCCTTCGTGTATTGAAAAATCCTGCGTAAGGTCGCTAAAGAGGGCGCGCGCGCATTGTCATGAAATGATAGATCGCTGACGCTGTCATATTCAAACTGGCGTCTATAGATATGTAAATTTTCTGACTCAATGACGAATGTCTGCGTTTGAATCGTCACGTGCTTTATTGTTGACAAAAAAGTGAAAACTTTAGTGTGCACCAATGGCAATAATAATAATGGCTCGATAATTTTATTCCATTCTTATTTCTATAGGTATCTACTGTGGAACAGAGATAAAGGTGTACAGGAGAGTTTTAAGATTGAAATTTACTGAAAAACTACTTGACCTATTGCAAAAATTCTTTCACTGTTTGATAGATATAAGTTAAAACTATGTAACTGTAAAATAATGATTAAATACGGTCCAGTTGTTTTTGAGAAAATCTCAACCTCCACCTTGTCCAAGTAAATTATTTTAAAACAGTTATTTTATTTACTACTTTGTCTTTGAGATTGACATTTGTTACTTACGTAGGTACGCTTTAGATGCAAGAAGTATCTAAGTACTTTCCTATACATAATATTATATTTATTTTTATTAATTAAAGACTAGAAATTCATTTATCTATTGTAACCTTTTTAATTTCCCTGGCTCTGTTTATTCATACTTTGCAAAAGTTAGTATTTTTCTTTCTGGGAATCGAAACCAGTCAGTTATCCAGCTGGTTCTCGCGCTTATTACCTATGCATTCCACACAGGAATCCTCACATATCAAATCGCGACCACATTCAAAATATTGTCCCATTAAATGTCCGCCCAAGCGCTAGCACGCCCGGCGCAGGCGTCATAACTTTGTATTTTTAATATATTTTTTTTTCAACTTTTTATCAACTATGCTAAAGGAAGGGTTGTAAACACAATAGTGGAATCACGTTACATTTATTTTTTGACGTCACTGCCTGATAGTGGGTCTTTTTCAAACGCAGTGGGCCGGTACTCCGACTGACACCATTCATGCGGTGATTGATGGAACTAATTAATTTTGTCGTGCGCGTGTTTGTCAATGAACTCTGGATACTCGAATTCGATATTAAAAATTGTACTTTTGAACGTCTATTGTCCAAGAATGAACTGACAAAAGAATACATTTTTAAACGGGAGCGTATACTCTAAGCCTTTTTAAGTTCTCGACTGGATGAATGTCGTAGTAGATAATCAATTATTAACGGGTCGAATCTAAAATTTACAACAAAATACCGCTAGAATTTTATCACAATGCTCGGTATACGTGATAAAAAGTTTTGTCCAGTAAACGAAGCTATTGCCACACTGTGTGGTCTGTAAAAAATTAAAATATAATAAAACCTGTATCTCTTTTATAATAATACAGAGGTTGATATAACTTTTATTATACGAAATCGTCACAAAAAACTTTACTTCAAAATAGGTAGGTAGGTACAATCGACAGCACATCAAGTGTAAGTGTAACGCACGGGCACTCTCTGCAACGGTTTCATACTCAGCAGAAATTGAAAAGGCTTTGTAGGTTGTTTATATGTTGTGTGTATAGGTTGATATAACATCACTCTCAATCTTTCCCCATTTTATCTAACGATGGATTATGATATAAACCGAGGATTAAATTGACTATTTGCGTGAGGATTTTATATGAAACTATCTTTCTGGATTTTACCGCTCAAAGTGGAACAATTTACAATGCCGCTATTGCTCACAACAAGCGAAATTGAATAGCTGGCATAAATTTTAGAAAATTTCAAGAGCTTACGCGAATTAAGCGGTGTACCTATGCAGGATCTATAAACTCCGTCTGAAAAAGCTAAAAAAGACATCGGATGTTGGGTACTTTGTCCCTGGTGCCCTGAGTGAGGGTTAATGTGCGGGCCTTATGATAGCGTGCTAAAACAAGCTTAAACCTGACCTCCAAGCTAAAATAAGTTCGACATTGAAAGCCGAAGGCTTGTTTACACGATGCTACTATTTAGGGACAAATATCTGGAGAACAGCCCCCTTACCTTAAACTCTTATAGCAGGATTACTTCAATAATACTTTGTTACTTCGTACAATGACGACCTTAAAGTAAGCTCATTAAGGTCGTCATTGTACGAAGTAACAAAGTATTATGAAAGTAAGACATTGATCTGCATGAATTTCGGTAGCTACACATTCTCTTTCGTTTCATTTTACTTCCGTTTTGTTATCTTTAAAGTCAATTCACATTGGATTTGGATGATGATATCGACGCCTGAAGGCATTAGCTTCGCCTCATATCATTTCGGAGTCACACATAGTTGCGATACGTAATAGGCATCATTTTCAAAGAAATGTCGTTATGAATTAGCGCTAAGTTATATTATTGTTATAACTAATACGCTAAAAATTACGCAGTCGCATCACGTGAATTGATTGACCCTATGCTCAAACACTAATGATCCATATCTAAATGTGATATAAAAATTACCTATGGTCTGACGGAACTAAAATTACAAGAAATAATTAGTATGAGTACTTACCACTTTATTGATGTAGAAATAGGTAACGTCGTCGCCATGCCAACTTGCCAAAGACAGCCGACAGTAACTTGCCATGAACTCGCTAGTGATAATGATAGAAGCGTCATGTAAACAAGGCATTAGCTAAGCAACAGCAAACCTTCCTATTTCGGCGCCCTCATTACCTTGACTTTGATGTTCTTTAGAAAGGATGGAGATGAAAGTAGGTAAGTGGCAGCTATTTTTAGCTCACTGTACAATTAAATCACAAAAGGAATCAAGGTATGAGATTAAGCAGGAATAGTAGAAACTCATTTAAATTAGGTACACAACAATCTTCTACTGTGTTCTGCTATTTTAATGGGTTAATATACTTTTACTCCTTCGGTTTAAGATACAATAACTGGGGAATATAATAAAAAGAAAGGCGAAAAATATAAAATAGAGAAATGATCACTCATTAAAATAGCATTTTCTGAGGACAGTCTCATACATGCAACAAAACATCATACCTATTTATAAAATCTTGTTTGCAAATTTTAACTTAGTGAAAAATGAGTGCTGAAAATTTCTTCTTTCATAACGTTACGTATTGAAGATTGAGTACCTATAACCAAGTTGGAATAGGTAACGTTCGTTTTCATAATAATTCTATAAATACACTGTGATTTAAAAAAAAAAAATGAACATAGGCCTAATTCAGTAAGTTGTAGTCATCAATTTATTCGCCACAGCTCAAAGGTATCCTAACCAGTTTTTTTATTATTATCTAGAATAATTGTTAATATTCTTAATAATATCATAACAGTTCGTTTGTGACCAGCGCGCGTGACTACACGCTTCGTTACTTTAAGTCTAGTTCTGATTTAATTAACGCCACAACTTTTTTAATAATCTTTAATTATTTCCGACGGAAGAACCTTATTGTTCCTTTTGAATTACGACACATTTTTTTGAGAACGTTACACTTATCTCGTAACATACCTACTTATGCGGTGTGACGTCCATATGTAGGACATAATATACATGAACTAGAGCGCCCATTCTTAAAAATATCTTATTTTATTAAATCAAGCTTAATAAAATTTATTAAGTAAGTATAAGCTGTGTAATTTAATATGTACAAAATCGATATTACGATAAATACTATATTTTAAATGCTTATTATCAACGTGATTCAATTTCGGTAAGTTATATATGACATAATTATTAAAACTTAGCTTATCGCAATTATGATTGAAAAATAGTATTTATCGTTATTACGATTTTGTATAAAGTTTGTTTTTAATAAAATTGATAAACTCGAAGATATATTATTAGGGTAGACCCTTAATATGTTAGTAATTCTGGCATACGTTTTTAAAACTAAACTGTAGAATTTAGAAAAGTTACATGAATAGACAATAAACATAGTATATCCCGGCCAAGTTCACATTGACGGATTTCAAAGGACAAGAGGTCACAGTTTATTTGCTCCCAGTTATCGTACTTTTACTTTTATTTTCTTCAGCACCCTTTCTGTTTATTTTTATTGCTTAAAAAAACAAGACGTTGCCGCCTCATTTATCTTAAGAAAATAGGCGGTGGTGCCTCGACTTTATTACTAGCCGTAACGGATAATTTACTGGTTCCACTCAGCTGTGGTAATTTCGTTTTATTAGGAAACGAATAATTGTGAAAAATATCCTTTGAGGTTGTAAATTTAAAGGGATTACACTTGAGTGAGCAAATTCTAGCCCTCTATTGAACACGTAGTCGTTAGGGGCATTATTATCTTTTTTTGTCAATTTGGCATTGTTTAAAACTATTCATGTGTCTAATTCACCTTTGCGTAATAATCGTTTATATCAAAATCAAAAACCTAATACTTTAGACATGAAAATTTCTCGTATCAAGACAAAAGACATTGCCATATTTCAATGGAGCTTTGCCCCACCTACAAAACTACGTGATCATTTAAGCTGTACCTATCATTTTGTTGGGGGTTTATTACAGGTTTCATATTGCATAATCATAATCAATCGCTTCGATTTCATACTATTTCGTGAATTCTTAATTGAGCTGTTTTTTCCGAATTGTACAAAACTTTATTTTAAACCAATAATTTTAATAAAAAACGTAGATATTTTTACATTTATTCGTTATTTTGTACAACTTGCGGTTGATGGTGGGGCAGAATCTGGCATTGTCATTTAACGACACCACATACGAGCAAAACTTATCATCATCAAGCTTTAGGATAGGAGGCCACCTAAACGGCATTTTACCTACCTGAAATAAAAGAAAAGATACACTATACATATATTATTACATTCGACTTACTGTCAAAAAACATTACCTTTTTCCTTCCGGGTAAAGGGGAACAATTAGTTAACAGGAGTTTTATAAAAACAATATTTTTCAGTAAAACTTTCAAGTGCCTGCTTGAAACAAAGATTTAAAGCTTTCGCTTGAAAGGTTTTTGTTAGAAAACTGAACAGAGAATTACAAAGAAAACATTTTTATTACTGAAAGAAAAACAAAACTATTTTTAGAAAGAATAAATTAAAGAGCTATGCTGAAATTTAATTACATTTAAAATAAATCTAATTTAGATAATTGTCTGAGAGATTTGTAGTAGGTATTTAAAAAAATTCAAATTACATAGGTATTATATTTAGTTAGGGGTATTTCTTTTTTCGATTTTATCACAATATCAATATTTAGGCAACTTATGGCCATCTGTTCTTTATCTATCAATTCCCGTCACCCATTATGGGACATAGGACAGAATTATCAGGCCATTAATTTTATCGCTTAACTAGATGTATTGGATCATTACTGTTTAACATTATTGGCGAAATCAATTAGGCACTAAAAGCATTCTGATAAAAATATGGGTTATAAATATCTGTCGACTAAATTAATTAGGTAAACCATGTGTTTCCCATCCCAGTTGGGCAATTCTTTGCTCGAAGTCACAGACAGTAGTAGCTCAATCGGTAGGGCGTGAGACTTCGGCGCGGGCGAGATCGTCCAAAAAATTATACTGAACACGTAAATAAGTGGTTCTTTATCTGTGAAAAATAGGCCCTTACTTATAAGTACAGTCGACAACACATCAAGTGTAACACACTGACGGGCTTTGTAAGATGGTAATGAGTCCTAAATTGCAACTGTTGATGTTATGTCGAGTCGACTGTACCTACATTACATTTTTACAACTGCACTGACTGTTATACAGTAGCTTACAAATACGTAGACAAATAAAAAGTTTGTTTTTATAACATTGCAAAAAAGGTCACAAAACGGCCGTGACAATGGTTCGCAATTTGAAGTGGGGCACTCATGTTACAAAATAATCCCCTTGTTATGTTAGAAATTCTGGTTACGACTTACATTACTACTTAGTATTAACAACTAGTAGCGTTGTTTGTGGTTTTGATCCTTTAGATAGTAACGTATTCATGAATGACACAAAATCTAACTAAATCAACCTTCATGCATAGCTTTGGGTTAACTTGCCATACCTTATATTATAATATCAATGTTATTCTAATCTTTATACTTACAAATGTTTATAAAAACAATTATGACATATTATATAAAAAAAACTAATACAATTATAAATACTTACCTATATCTAGCCAACACTACACCTCGTCAAGGCCCGTCCCGCGCGGCAGGGTGCCCAGCGCACTGGCCGCATTGCCCCGCTGTCAGGCGCTGAGCAAAATACTCCCCAGCTCTGAAGTCCCCCGAGGCGAGGACCAGTCGAATGAATATGAATGTTATTATTGGCACAATATTGATACTATTAAAATTGTAGAAGATCCTACTTGAATCCGAAGGGACAAATTCCTTGAATGCAACTCATTGTGTAAATCAACACCTTAGTTGACTAAATACTTAATTTTGAATAGGATAGTTGACTAATTTTTAAGGTTCCGTAATCCGTACTTACCTAAAAAAGGGGAAAAAGGAACCCACACCCAAGGACAAATTTTTACTGTATGGATATTCTGCCACTGAAAAAATCGAAAGCGAACCCGTCCACCATCAAAATTGTTCATCGTTTTAATATTCTGGCCCAGTTATTTATGGCGGATTGTTCTCAGGTTAAACTGTATAATGGTCTCCATCTATATTTTATCGACCAATAAAAATGTCTCCCTCTTTCAATTTGGGCATTGTCGTTTTATTGCAAGGAAATTATTGCCATTTTTATTATTACGCACTTGAAATGGGATTATGGGTGTCGTTTTTATTGCTTCAAACTGGACTTTTTGCACTAGGTGTGCCTATTATAAATCAACTGTAATTTATACCTTGTATACAATTGTTGGATTGAGTTGAGGAAAATAATCTGGACCTTACGTATTATACTGCCCAATTTATAAGTAATAAAACAAGTAATAACGTTATAAAATGAGCAAAAAAATTTAAACAAATTTATAAATAATATTGTTCCTAGGTAGGACCATATTAGTCTTCAATAAATTTAAATACCTAGATCATGACAATAAATACGTCATGTATTGATCTAAGGAGCTTTTTTTACATTATAGATACCATTTTAATATCTAGGATATTTATTTTATTTGGGAAAACAAATAAACAAAAATTTGTATACTTAGCATAAAGCTTGCGTACCTACTAACGTAATAGAAGTACTTATTGTGTAACCAGCAACGTTATCCAGGGATTACATTGAGGTATCTAACATACTTAACACGTTCACAGACCCCGTACAAAAAATGTTTTGATTTACTTGTAAGTCCCGCCTATTATTTCAATCTCTATACAAGCCGAAACACATCTTCAACACTTGGTGGAACACTCTGAGTACTCTTCAGAAGACAGGACGTGAATGGACAGCAGCATCCACCAAGGACATCGCATTTACTTACCTTCAGAAAAAAAATACCCTTAGTGCGGATCTGGTAGGCACATACTATTTTCATCGTGCCACATATGTGGGGCACGGGTTTGTGAAACTAGTTCGTCGTGCTCCATATATGGGGCACTGGGCCTAGATCTTATTATTAGAACCTACGATGAACCCCCCAACAAAGATAATATTAACGTCACTCTAATTCTATCAAAACATCGAAGTTCTCCGTACTTGGACTACTTGCAATTGACGTGTAATTTGCATATTTATTAACATGTCACTCACTTTTAATGCACGAGAAGATATTCCGTGAAACAATAAGAGCTTGTATAAGAATAATGCTCACATGGAGACGCTTCATATTCCAGGGGTCCATTAGGATCGGTATTTTTTATTCTGTTCAAATTTCTTTATAAATTTTCACATAAATTTCTGTATAAATTTTGTCGATTGTATAATTTCTGAATTGTCAATGGATCCCTTTTACATCTTTCTAGCTGGCTTCATTAAGTCGTTACCGACCTTGATTTCGATCCATTTGAGTTCATTTCGTTAGGCCATAAATCCGCCAATTATAGTCTGAAGTCAATTTAGAAAAGAACATGGACTGAAGGTAATGCTAATCATAATTCCAACTACACTCGTAAATTCATGAGATAGGTACCTATAAGTCGAAAACGAAAATCCCGACATTTTTAATGGAGCTTGGAGATAATAGCTATATTTACAAAAGAATGTGGAAGCTCTATCTTGTGATGATAGTATACAACATTTTATATTACCTACACCTGCATGTTTAATAAATTAAAGTTACAAATAGGTAGGTACTTACACGTACTTATTTAATTAATTCAACGTAAAAGCTGGCCTAGTTTACTCGTCGTGTTAAAGTCCCTTAGGATATAGGTTTATTATAATTTTATTACTTTCACAGCGGAATCTCCTACTGTAGGCGAAGCTACTATTAGAAAATCTTATTAAGTAATTATTTCGAATATGCATCCCTGAGGGATTCTAATGAATTGCGTATAATAACAGTGTATAGAAGCCGTATAACTAATATTATATCACGCCACTAGCGGTTGCGGTATGCTTTCATCCGGTAACCGTAACGTGTTCTAAGTAGGGCTTTAGTTTTAGTTTAAATTAGGAATTTACTTTACATAGTATTAGATAAGAACATCCCAAGCCTGTAGGGTAGTGGACAGAATCAGGAGGACAGTCTGAAAGTTTGTTTGGAGAACAACGAGTTTCTTTGGAGTTCATGATAGTCGGATGAAATCAAAGCTCCATACTAACTGAGACGCACGAAAAATAAAAGTGGCGAAAAATGACAGAAAGTCAGGTAACCGAAACCCAAATCAAGTGTCTATTTTGTAAACAAATATGATCATCTAATTACCGTACTGATGTCACATTGAAGGAACTGATTGATTGAACCTGTTCATCATTGTGAAAATAAAATGATCCTATCTAATAATGAGAAAATAACTATGCAATAAGTAATCAAGTCACAGAAAAGCTTATAATGTTAGAGGTAGTTTTTGTTTACAAAATAAGACACTTGATTTGGGCTTCGGTAATATGTAACTGGTAACTTTGAATGCATAAATCTATGGTAATCTGACAGTTGAAAAAAAATCATACTCTTGGTTCTATCATCAAATTCATCGAACGCCGACAAAATCATTCTCACCAAAACTAAATTAACACCTTTATAAAATCTAATCGCGACACCTCAAACTCGGTCGATGACCTTTACATTTCAATACTTATTGCTACCGAATAATAGCCTCTATTATTCTAGTCTTTAAGATTGAATAAGTTAAGCTTGTCTACTCTTTTTAATTGTTGCGCATATGCACCCTTGAGCCCTTCACAATGTATTCACGGCTGGTCGCTTCGATTATGGTAATTTTGTACTAACATCTTAAATTAACGAATTCACCCCGGCAATTCAATTGTTGGACAAATTCGTCGGTGTAATGTCGTTGTAAAGGAGAGATTCGAATACTAGGACGGATACCTAATAGGAATGCCGTTAGACAATTGGCATTAGGTTATGTCTGATTTTGTTGTGGTTGATTGAGATGTGAATTGAAGATACGAATTGTAACAATTTAACAAGATATCAATAAACATACTTACCGTTTTATATTATTTTGCTCATAAATAAATAATGATAGGAACCGTAGAGTAATTCTAGAATTGTTCATAGCGGCTACCATGTGTCTATATGGAATATGTAGTTTACGACATTTTAGTTCCAAATAAAATCTACATCCTGAATTAAGAGTCATAATATAATATCAAATATAGGCTCAGTAAGCGCCTGAGGGAGGCGCCGGGTAACCCTCGTGCTGGCGGCTTTCTCGCGCAGAGGCTGAGCCTAGCCATAGTAGCCATCCAGCTCGGGAATGCCGCCAGTGTGATGGACAAGAGGGCCGAGTTTTTTAGAATGTTTTTAGTTAGGTAGATTTTTAGTTTAGTTTTTAATGTATTTTTAAGTAGTTTAGTTATATCAAATAAATAACTGAATTACTTACTTGATACTACACTTACGGCTTGAACTCTACTTTAGTACGACGTGACATGTAGGCAATGCACATGCTATACTCAGCCTGTGACCCACTCACATTGCAGTCATTTCAAGTAAGTACCAACCTATTTCTAATCTCATTAATGTGGCCAAACGTATATAAGGAATATCCAGTAACATTTTTGTACAAAACAAATGTAATCCGGATTTTAACGCATTGTATATTGTAATGCAACAAATGCATAATGCATCTGTGATAATGAAGGCTGGGCCCTTTCAAATTCAGACCCCAAAATTTGAATGCATGACCCTCTAAAACATGAATCGACAGTGGTCAGTGTAACTTAATACTTTAACTAACTTGTTGGTATTATTAGTGAAATAGACTAAAATATATGCAAAAATTATCTGGAAGTAGAGCATGGATGGATGTAGCAAAAATAAATAAGAAACATTTAGAGTAGGTGTATTATAAATTTTGGAGTGTAGCGTAGTTTGGAAATTAAGGGTCTGTAACTTTGTTTCCAATTATACAATCAGGCAATCTCTCTTATTGTATTTCATGATAATAAAATACAAATATTTTATCTATGCTCTTTAGTCTTTGTTCTCCAACTTCGGTTAATCAAAAATTACTTTTCTCCTATTATTCTCGTTGAATTGTTACCACTTACTTTTCGATTGATTTTATAGATAGGTATATATCTTAACCAAAGTTAAATAGTAATGATAGACTATGAAATAGCTTACTATGTTACCAATTTCCTTTAACACTAGCTATTTTCTGCCTCGAACTGAACTCCGCAATCTATCTATCCCTCTTACCTAGGCAAGTCATTACTCCGTCAGATTCAATTACCTACCGCGGCTGCCATCGCCGTCGTTCACCGCTGCAACGAGCGCTCCTGCAGATTCGACATCTGAAAATGAGGTTTCTGGAGGTACAATATAAATTTTCCAAATTCCGTAGCTTGCGTTGGCAAAAAATTTAAATTAGGTCCATTGTGAAATACGTATCTATTACCTAAGCTAAGGGGCAAGGCACCGTACCGGGAAGACGGCGCCTGAAAGAAAAGATTAGCTGTGGTTGTTAGTATTCGTAACTGCAACTAGGTAGATACCTACCTATAACCGTTACAAAATATAGGGACATACAATTGTTTCAATGTTGTTTTTGCTATTTGTTATGTTGGCTAGTTTGATAGGTTATTTGTTTACAATTATTTGCTCTGACTGACAACACAGTAAGACGAAGCAGCTCGACAGTCACGTTCACTCCCGAGCTTGTAGCCGCAGGCTGATTTTGTAAAATGACAACTAGTAGTACGGGGGCGCTCTGCAAAAAACTTACGTCATCAGACACCAAGATGGGACCCATATGGGGAGGTAGGCTGATGGATAAGCTTCTCAATTATATAGGGTTGCCTGAGCTAAACCTGGAGCGTTTTGTGTAGGAGGCAAAATGAGTGTTGATTTTTGGGCAAAATTTACGTCATCGGACACCAACATGTGACCTTGCACATTAGTTGAAGCTCATCAAGGACTACTTAAAAAAACTAGGTTGCCTCATCCTATCTTGGAGCTTTTTGGATCCGGCCAGATTTAGTGGTTGCAAAAAAAAAGAAATTTACGTCATCGGGTACCAAGATGAGAGTCATACCATGGGATAGTCCTAGTGACCTAACTCATAAAAAAAATGGGTTGCCTGGCCTCAGCCTGGAGCATTTCTTTTCCGGCCATGTTTAATGTTGCATGGACGGCCCACTATTAAGTCCCAAAACCGATCCAAATTTAGCGCGAGGATCCATGGTTTTTCTATATGTTGTTAGGACCCCTAAGAGTAGTTTATGCCCAAATTTGCAACACTGTATACCCTGTGCTACTTCCATGGTGCTCGAAAAACTGCGTAATTCTGGCACCATTTGCAGATTTTTCAAAATAATTGCCATAACGAAGCGTTTTCGGGTATCTTCATAATATAAGCTTATAAAGTTAACTAAATCTGCTACAATTTGGACCTAACACCAGCTCTCTACGTCTGTTGGCTTCATAGATACAGGCTGTCAAAGATTAACATTTTCATCCGTAAAGTGATTTATTTTGCAGATTTTTCGAAATAAGTACCTTAAGGAACCATTTTGGGGTATCTTCGTTGTATACGCTCATAAAGTAAACTAAATCTGCTACAATTTAAGCCTAACATCGACTATCTAGGTCTATTGGTTACAGAGCTAGAGCTAGTCGAAGATTAGTAGTTTTATCCATAACGTAATTTTTCCGGTAGGGTCACATTCTAAGACGCACTGCAAAAAAGTTACGTCATATAGGGCCATAAAAATCACACCATGGGATAGTCCTAGTGTCCTTACTCGTAAAAAAATTGGGTTGCCTAGCCTCAGCTTGGAGCATTTCTTTTCCGGCCATGTTTAATGTTGCACGGACGGCTTACTGCTAAAGTCTAAAATCTATCAAAATTTCGCTCGTAGATACATGGTTTTTATATATATTGTTAGGACACCTAAGAGTATTTTATGCCTAAGTTTGCAACCCTGTAGACCCTGTGCAACTTCCATGGTGCTCGAAAAACTGCGATGTTCTGGCACTTTTGGCAGATTTTTCGAAATATGTACCCAAGGAAGAGATTTTGGGGTACCTTTATTATATGCGATTATAAAGTAAACTAAATGTGCATAATTTGAGCCTAAGACCAGCTCTCTAGGGCCATTGGTTGCAGAGATAGAGCCATTCAAAGATTAGCATTTTTGTCCGTAGCTATTTTCAATACTGGCGGACGTGGCGTTATACGAAATATCATGGTATAAGAAATCAGCAGATCGTGGTAGAAGAGATCAGCCTAAAACATTTTTTGCAACGGGACCGAATTGAGGTGGGTCTTACTACAGACTGTAAGAAAGCGCGGACGAAGTCGCCGGCCGGCCCCCCCATGCGGGCGCTCGCTAGGGGCGCCCGCTACTTCGTCAGGCTCGCTTATTCATGTTACAGTAATAAACGATAGTCTCCTTTTCGACTATTAATGTTAACATGATATTAATCTAATTATCATTGGGCATAATAATATAATAAATAGGTAAGTACTTCATTAGTCAATAATTCTTTTAAAGTTGGTATGTAGGGATAGTTTTATTGTTATGTTATATAGCAATGTGTCAAACTTATCACTCAACCATGTGCCGCCACACGGTTGAGTGGTAAGTTTGCAACGTTGCTAGATCGATAACAATCAAGACAAATCAAGAGTAAAGTGATATAAACACGAGTGTATTGTAAAAGAAAAATTGATACAGATAGTGACGCGCAGACTAGTAGTGGATGCGCCCGAAATTATATAATCATCATTATAATAAGACTGTAAAAAGCTGTATCTGTAAATGGGATATTATTTGAAAAGAATAATTTTTTTTATGTTTGTCTGTGAAAGAAGAATTTTTGTATGTTTGTCTATGGCTATGTGCTGTGCAGTATATAAGGAGCTCGGCTTACAGCCTCACAGTTTTCAATCGCTTCGGGTAACGCCCTGCGCAGAGGGCTTTCGGTCTCGCATAGTTTGTGAGCTTATAGGTACAAACAGTAAGTAGGTAGTTACAAACAGAACACAAAGGGTCGTAATCAATGGATTCTCCTCAAATGAAATGACGGTATCCTCCGGTGTGCCCCAAGGGTCTATATTAGGGCCTTTATTATTTATTTTATTCATAAACAACATTAACATTAATTGTTTCCATAACTGTAAATTTCTATTATACGCTGATGACTTCAAAATTTATACATCTGTTACAAACATTGATGACTGTATTAAATTGCAGGAAGATTTAAATCGACTTTACAACCATTGTCTCAATAATAAACTATATCTTAGCTTACCAAAATGCAAATCTATAACTTTTACCAAGAAAACTAACATACATAAGTTCCAATACTCACTAAATCAATCGGATCTTGAGCATTTTATACGCCGTTATGCGTGACCTAGGAGTACTGCTTGACTCCAAGCTGCACCTCGTAACATGGTCGATATGATGACTCATATCGACCATGTTACGAGCAAGGCTTTCCAAATGTATGGATTTGTAATGAGGATGAGTGCTCACTTTAAGCGACCCAGTACTCTGCTGTATCTATTCAAAACCTTAATTAGACCACAATTGGAATACGCATCAGCAATCTGGAACCCATATTATGACAAATATAACAGTCAAATTGAAACTGTACAGAGAAAGTTCCTACGTACAATTAACTATAAACTTTATCATGCAAAAACGTCTTATATCAACTTATTGAGTAAAAGCCAATGGGCGTTTTTGGAGCCTTTTGAAATTTTCGCGGCCAGAAACCAAATATGGTTATTTAGGTACATATTGGCAAAGTAAATAAAACATATTATGGCAGCTCATCTGTAACCTCAGTCCGGGCCGAGATATTCGAGTTTAACTTTTTACTTCCGTTGAACTCAAATATCTCGGCCCCGGTGGAGGGTAGAGACGTCGAATCAACATTTTTACATTCACTATGAGGTCGTCTACAAGAAAATGTTGTTCCGGGATTTTTACCTTCAGTCAGAGCATAGATATTTAACTTTAAGTCAATGACAAATGTGAGAGAGGGGGAGGATATGCTCATTTTAGATGGTGCGCCGGCCATCTACTATAACTTTTGTTATAATTCATCCCGACTGGGCCACTAGAACTCCGGTTCTTTTTAGATGGCCGGTGCATCATCTAAAATGAGCACATCCTCCCCCCCTCTCACGTTTGTCATTTACTTAAAGTTAAATATCTCTGCCCTGACTGAAGGTAAAAATCCCGGAAGGTGATAATCCTCTCACATCCGTTGTATCCTCTACACCACACCCCCTCTCAAGTTTTATGACTTTACTTAAACTTAAATATTTATACCCTGACTGAAAGTGAGAATCCCAGACTTCAAGAGGAACGTAAAATATGTTGCGTTTATGTTTCCCCACTCATCCGGAGCGGAGATATTTGAGTTTACGTAAGTAAGTAATTTAGTTTTGTAAAGTTTCTGTTTCTAGGTACGTTTTTCCGTCGTTATTTTATTAAGACTTCCTTTCTCGACGCATTTGTTGGCGTGGCGGGCGCTCTCAACTTTACCATATGCGAAGGTCGATATTAGCTTTATAGTCCGGCCTTGCTTGGAAAAGTAACGCTGGCTTCGCCATAGACGGAGATAGGCCTCGCGGTTTTCACTCACTTCGGACAACGCACTACGCAGAGATCGGCCTTCGGCCTCGCATAGTTAAATTAAGCGCAAGAAGTTTGTTTTACGATCAGTAAAGATACGCTTAGAGTTAGAAATTAGCTTCATTTGAATCTGTACATAATAATAAAATTAGCTTATTAAGTAAGTGTACCTACAATACTTTGAAATGTTGGGTTACGTATTTCTTTCTTGCTGCCATGAAATATTTTTTGGTGGGATATCGAGCATTGCAACCAAAAGAGTTTTTAACGTGTGGCAAACTTTTTAGAAAATAAAGATATAGGCTTTTAACTTCACTGATGTACGTGTACGTGCATATTAGGAGAGACATGGTTAACTAACAATTCGTATTTGTTCTTGGCCCATTCCGCTGCGGTCGATGATTGTGAATTCGTAGCAGCTCGTTGTTGAGCATCGATGAAATTTTCGAAAGTCTTTCGCCAATGTTCCCACGCGCGGGTAGCGAAACTATTAGACGGCTCGACATCAAACCTTTCAGCGCGTAAGTATGTTTCATTATATATTCTTGCTAAATAAATTGTAATGAAAAACCTATTAGAATATTAGTTTTTATTTAGCAAAAATTATACTTATAATAAAAACATTGACAACTGACAGAAACTTGTTTGCTTTTAAATGAAGATATAGTAAAGAGATCTATGTCATATACCTTATTCCAAACGGATAACGATTAGTTTGTTAGACGCGATTCCCTCCCACGTCAATGTAGTATACTCTAGTAAACTTATATTAGTGTTGCTAGTATTTAAAATTTTCGCACATTTTCGTGCAAAAGCTCGACACTTCACATTAGGCATGGTGACTTTTTAAAGTACCAAATAATTAAATGACTGTATAAAAAATGAAATGATTTTAAAAATTGACCTGGTTTAAATATAAACATTTCCCTAGCGAGCGCCCGCATGGGGGGCCGGCCGGCGACTTCGTCCGCGCTTTCTTACAGTCTGTAGTAAGACCCACCTCAATTCGGTCCCGTTGCAAAAAATGTTTTAGGCTGATCTCTTCTACCACGATCTGCTGATTTCTTATACCATGATATTTCGTATAACGCCACGTCCGCCAGTATTGAAAATAGCTTCGGACAAAAATGCTAATCTTTGAATGGCTCTATCTCTGCAACCAATGGCCCTAGAGAGCTGGTCTTAGGCTCAAATTATGCACATTTAGTTTACTTTATAATCGCATATAATAAAGGTACCCCAAAATCTCTTCATTGGGTACATATTTCGAAAAATCTGCCAAAAGTGCCAGAACATCGCAGTTTTTCGAGCACCATGGAAGTTGCACAGGGTCTACAGGGTTGCAAACTTAGGCATAAAATACTCTTAGGTGTCCTAACAATATATATAAAAACCATGTATCTACGAGCGAAATTTTGATAGATTTTAGACTTTAGCAGTAAGCCGTCCGTGCAACATTAAACATGGCCGGAAAAGAAATGCTCCAAGCTGAGGCCAGGCAACCCAATTTTTTTACGAGCAAGGACACTAGGACTATCCCATGGTGTGATTTTTATGGCCCTATATGACGTAACTTTTTTGCAGTGCGTCTTAGAATGTGACCCTACCGGAAAAATTACGTTATGGATAAAACTACTAATCTTCGACTAGCTCTAGCTCTGTAACCAATAGACCTAGATAGTCGATGTTAGGCTTAAATTGTAGCAGATTTAGTTTACTTTATGAGCGTATACAACGAAGATACCCCAAAATGGTTCCTTAAGGTACTTATTTCGAAAAATCTGCAAAATAAATCACTTTACGGATGAAAATGTTAATCTTTGACAGCCTGTATCTATGAAGCCAACAGACGTAGAGAGCTGGTGTTAGGTCCAAATTGTAGCAGATTTAGTTAACTTTATAAGCTTATATTATGAAGATACCCGAAAACGCTTCGTTATGGCAATTATTTTGAAAAATCTGCAAATGGTGCCAGAATTACGCAGTTTTTCGAGCACCATGGAAGTAGCACAGGGTATACAGTGTTGCAAATTTGGGCATAAACTACTCTTAGGGGTCCTAACAACATATAGAAAAACCATGGATCCTCGCGCTAAATTTGGATCGGTTTTGGGACTTAATAGTGGGCCGTCCATGCAACATTAAACATGGCCGGAAAAGAAATGCTCCAGGCTGAGGCCAGGCAACCCATTTTTTTTATGAGTTAGGTCACTAGGACTATCCCATGGTATGACTCTCATCTTGGTACCCGATGACGTAAATTTCTTTTTTTTTGCAACCACTAAATCTGGCCGGATCCAAAAAGCTCCAAGATAGGATGAGGCAACCTAGTTTTTTTAAGTAGTCCTTGATGAGCTTCAACTAATGTGCAAGGTCACATGTTGGTGTCCGATGACGTAAATTTTGCCCAAAAATCAACACTCATTTTGCCTCCTACACAAAACGCTCCAGGTTTAGCTCAGGCAACCCTATATAATTGAGAAGCTTATCCATCAGCCTACCTCCCCATATGGGTCCCATCTTGGTGTCTGATGACGTAAGTTTTTTGCAGAGCGCCCCGGCAGGCTGATTTTGTAAAATGACAACTAGCGATCGGTTGCGAAATAGTCACGCGACCGGTTGCTAGTTGCATTTAGGAATTGGTATTTTGTAAGCAATCGCTAGAGAGTTTCGTCGCGGTCGCTGTCAAACGAATACGCCATAGACAACAGCGCCACTCGCGACCGCTCGGAAACAATCGGTAACTAAAGTGGCGGGAGTTGTCATTTCGTCAACAATCAACATTCATGTTGTGTTGTGATATTAATTGTTTTAAAAGTAAGTATAGTGAAAAGTTTTTCATTGTTGTTCATTTATCATTGTTAAAACATAAATATGGAGTACCTATAAATATACATATAGAGCTTGTGTGAGTGAAATTAAAATTGTATTTATAGGATATGGAGTCATTATTGGAGTTCATGGCGACGCATCGCATCCTAGCCCAAGGGTTTGGTCTCTGGGCAAGGTCAAAAGACAACCAGAAGACGTTGTGGGAGGACCTCGCCGCAAGGTTGAACGCCCATGGCACTGTTGCCACCAAGAGTGGCGAGAGATGGAAACGAGTAAGTACCTACTATATATACAGCTCTATCTGGGGTTACGGAATCATGTAAAAGCTACTAGACACATTTGGATGATGTTGAATAATGAATCACACCATGTACCACATAGGTAATGTTACTACATTACACTTATTGATTTTCCCTGTGTAATTATCATAGTATCAAAGTTTATTTATGACGCGCGGTAATCGAACCCTCCACTTCTAAATGGAAAACAAGAATGTTTAACCATTTATCAAAGAAAACATTTTTTGGGGGGAATTTGGAATATTGTTTTATAAAATATTTTCTTCTATATTTTCAGAAGTGGAGCCTGAATGGGTAGTTGAGCTTGAACGGCGTCGAGTTGCTGCGGAAGAAAAATTAGCTAATGCTACTCATCTGATGGCACAGGCATCTCAAAAATGCCGAGATAGCACAGCTAATTGGCCAACCATCCAGGCATTCGCAGACACGGTGCGATTATTAGTAGAAAATTTAGTCAGTCAGTCACAGCGAACACAATTATAGGGGATGTCAGTAGTTTTTTTCTATATTTCTTACTTACTCCTCTCATATTTCTACACATATTTTATCTCCATATTATTAAATTAATATTGTTATATTTGCTAAAATCCCGTATTGCTGGTTATCTGATTGTTTCATAATGATTTCTGTTTATAACATAACAGTAAAGTGTGTGTATTAACTTGACTAAACTAAAGAAAATAAACCAAATTTTATGTATCAAAATAGATTTATTTACATTCAGGTATTTAATTTAAGTAGCATGGATCATGAATTTAACAAATGTACGAAGACTACAAGTTAGCTATGAGCACGAAAATAGTTTTTGTTTTTCTTCTTCTACTTGCGAAAAATGGAGCAAGTTCAGAAGACAGGTTCAGAAATAAAGTTTTAGATAAGGAACCTATAATGTTTTTTGAATAGGCCTTCTGACATTTGTAAGGGACGTGCAGTGTGCACGCGTTCGAAGATCTCGGTGGAGGCGAATAGTTGCAAGAGCCTGGTTTCTTCTCTCTTCCCTGGCTTTCTTCCTCCTCTACCATCGCATCAATTATCAAAAATGCTCGTGCCATTTTTCAACTAATACGAGCAGCATAAACAAACAGCACAGCCCTTTATTTCTATTCCTTATTGGCACTGATAGATACAATTTACATTTATTTCACTCATTTCACCAGTTTAACGTCTAAAACTCAATATAAAATACGTAAATTCACTAATAAACTAAATAGCGATCGCACTTTTAGCGGTTGCTAATTCCAGTTGCTAGTTGCTCGCGAGTCGCGATTGCGTCGCTGTCAAAGTCTTACAAAATACGAATTTTAGATCTTTGTATGGCTTAGAAGCGACTAAGAAGCAACTTTAGTTCTCGAGTTGCTCCCTGGCGGCAGCACCGTCGGCCGGTCGCCAATCGCTGATACGTAATACGAATTTCACGTTTGACAGCAACTATTTCGAAATAGTCGCGATCGCTTAGCGATTGCTAGTTACAAAATCAGCCTGCCGTACTATAGCGATCGATTGCGAAATAGTCACGCGACCGGTTGCTAGTTGCATTTAGGAATTGGTATTTTGTAAGCAATCGCTAGAGAGTTTCGTCGCGGTTGCTGTCAAACGAATACGCCATAGACAACAGCGCCACTCGCGACCGCTCGGAAACAATCGGTAACTAAAGTGGCGGGAGTTGTCATTTCGTCAACAATCAACATTCATGTTGTGTTGTGATATTAATTGTTTTAAAAGTAAGTATAGTGAAAAGTTTTTCATTGTTGTTCATTTATCATTGTTAAAACATAAATATGGAGTACCTATAAATATATAGAGCTTGTGTGAGTGAAATTAAAATCGTATTTATAGGATATGGAGTCATTATTGGAGTTCATGGCGACCCATTGCATCCTAGTCCAAGGGTTTGGTCTCTGGGCAAGGTCAAAAGACAACCAAAAGACGTTGTGGGAGGACCTCGCCGCAAGGTTGAACGCCCATGGCACTGGTGCCACCAAGAGTGGCGAGAGATGGAAACGAGTAAGTACCTACTATATATACAGCTCTATCTGGGGTTACGGAATCATGTAAAAGCTACTAGACACATTTGGATGATGTTGAATAATAATAACACCATGTACCACATAGGTAATGTTACTACATTACACTTATTGATTTTCCCTGTATAATTATCATAGTATCAAAGTTTATTTATGACGCGCGGTAATCGAACCCTCCACTTCTAAATGGAAAACAAGAATGTTTAACCATTTATCAAAGAAAACATTTTTTGGGGGGAATTTGGAATATTGTTTTATAAAATATTTTCTTCTATATTTTCAGAAGTAGAGCCTGAATGAAGTTGAGCTTGAACGGCGTCGAGTGGCTGCGGAAGAAAAATTAGCTAATGCTACTCATCTGATGGCACAGGCATCTCAAAAATGCCGAGACAGTACAGCTAATTGGCCAACCATCCAGGCATTCGCAGACACGGTGCGATTATTAGTAGAAAATTTAGTCAGTCAGTCACAGCGAACACAATTATAGGGGATGTCAGTAGTTTTTTTCTATATTTCTTACTTACTCCTCTCATATTTCTACACATATTTTATCTCCATATTATTAAATTAATATTGTTATATTTGCTAAAATCCCGTATTGCTGGTTATCTGATTGTTTCATAATGATTTCTGTTTATAACATAACAGTAAAGTGTGTGTATTAACTTGACTAGTCTAAAGAAAATAAACCAAATTTTATGTATCAAAATAGTTTTATTTACATTCAGGTATTTAATTTAAGTAGCATGGATCATGAATTTAACAAATGTACGAAGACTACAAGTTAGCTATGAGCATGAAAATAGTTTTTGTTTTTCTTCTTCTACTTGCGAAAAATGGAGCAAGTTCAGAGGTTCAGAAATAAAGTTTTAGATAACCTATAATGTTTTTTGAATAGGCCTTCTGAAAGTTCTGACATTTGTAAGGGACGTGCAGTGTGCACGCGTTCGAAGATCTCGGTGGAGGCGAATAGTTGCAAGAGCCTGGTTTCTTCTCTCTTCCCTGGCTTTCTTCCTCCTCTACCATCGCATCAATTATCAAAAATGCTCGTGCCATTTTTCAACTAATTCGAGCACATAAACAAACAGCACATCACTTTATTTATATTCCTTATTGGCACTGATAGATACAATTTACATTTATTTCACTCATTTCACCAGTTTAACGTCTAAAACACAATATAAAATACGTAAATTCACTAATAAACTAAATAGCGATCGCACTTTTAGCGGTTGCTAATTCCAGTTGCTAGGTTTGCTCGCGAGTCGCGATCGCGTCGCTGTCAAAGTCTTACAAAATACGAATTTTAGATCTTTGTATGGCTTAGAAGCGACTAAGAAGCAACTTTAGTTCTCGAGTTGCTCCCTGGCGGCAGCACCGTCGGCCGGTCGCTAATCGCTGATACGTAATACGAATTTCACGTTTGACAGCAACTATTTCGAAATAGTCGCGATCGCTTAGCGATTGCTAGTTAGAAAATCAGCCTGCCGGAACTCTTGATAAAAGCTTGAAACTTCTGATCTTGCACAAATAATCCAATAACTTCACCGTACTGTCATTCGCGAACATTTTCTGATTAATTTAACGTGATATTAAACATCCCTGTAGACATTAAAAAGAAAATTATCAAATAATTTCGCAACCGTCGTTTCCCGCCATTTTCAAGAGAACCCCTAAAAAAACACTGTTTATTATTATAGGTACGATTGACAATCATAATGACCATTTAAGTGATCATACAAATAAATAGAATAGTCGTAACAAAGCTAATGACTGTAAGAACGTGTCATAGTCGTAGATCTATTCAAGCTGCAGTTACACAAAAGCTCTAAAGGGCCATTGTGAAAGAGCGCGTCACTAAAACCATCTATTTCACCTCTTTGTGGGAAGAATGTCTCTTTTCAAGACAGTGCAAGTTGTGAAATGGACTTTAATCTTTTTGACTTTTACTTTGATGGTCGTTTGATCGAAATTAGTATAGTATTGAAAAAGATGTCTGCTGAGATAATAATATTGTTTGAACTTGTTTTTCTCAAAAGTCCTGCAGTTCGATATAGGTACGAGTACATATTCTTATAGGTATGTTCTTATGATTCTTCGTTCTCCCTCCCCTAAGATTTTATTAGGAAATCATGAATAACAAGAAAAAAAATCTTAAAAATGATTGCCTTACATCAGTATTCAAACCACAATTTCTATTGTAACGTACAATAGCAAGCAAAATAAAGGGGATACAAGAGAAGAGAGGTCATTGACCTATCTAAGGAGAGATAGGGTTGGTTTCATAAGTCCGTTGTTTTGGTCTTTTGTCCCTTTTGTAGGCATTGTCACACACTTGTCCTCCGTTCCACCTTGCTCCGTAAACTAGATCACGACTTATCCTACAGAATGTTCTATGTTTTTGACCATTTAGTTATTTGCTTTCAACGATACGACACTTTATACTGAATGTTTATCTTACCTATTTAATATTTGTTGACCTTTTTACTTCCTAAGATGACAAACCTAGGATGGTAAACTTTTCTTCCTCTATGGTTACTCTATAGTACGTAACTGTATGTATTTGTTAATATTTTACTTTGTTTATTTTACTTTTTTACTCTGTAATTTCAATGTTTCGCAAAGTCTCATTTAATTATTAATATCGTTGAGTAAATAGATCGCTGAAGAAATATTCATTTATCTCTTAATCTTCGCACCCTTTATAGTAGCATGTCCATCTCATATTAACAATAAATAGAGTAATATTATAGTGAAGAGTTAACTGTGTGAATAACAGCATCCTTTTATATCCCATTGTCGTTATTGTGGGAACATCTTTCTTGGTGCCACTGGGTCATGAAATAGAAATCTATTGTCCGAAATGTCACCCTAAATTTTAGAAGTGTCTTAGGGATTGGAAAGAGATGGTCAGTTTTGAGGGTTTAGAAAGTTGGATATAGCATCTTATTCATCAACACCTTAGTACATAGGTAATATTTTTGTAAATTAAATTAATGACGATCGAAATATGTAGGTACAGTCGACAGCAGATCAATGGTAACACTTGCAGTACGATTTCAAGTCTTACGACGCAAATAATAAGAACTGTCAAAAGTAAAAAGTTGATCTGCTGTCGACTGTACTACACACGTCTTACAGAAGTCAACGAATTGCAATCGAAAATCGAATAGAAAACTGTCGATTAATTCAATTACGTCATATGGTTTACTATTGTTTTCAATTTACAAAAATAACTCGACGAGTAGGCACAGTCCAAAGCAAAGGTTGAGATTTTCCCAAGAACTAGTTGAAATCTTTTACTTGTAATGTGTGATAGTTTAGAGTTACACTATGCAATTGTAAAGAATTTTAATTTTCCGTCAATTTCTTTTTGAGTAAATCTCAACCTTAAAAATCTTGTACACTATTCTATGTGTACGATAGTACGTCATTCTTTAAAATTTTGGTTATGTAAGTATACCATTTGCTTTAATTAAGACGCAATTGCTTTGATTAAAAATAACAGAAGCCAAACATAAACAAGGTTAGTGTTAATCAACGCCAGTAGGTTACCAAGTAAAGCCTCCTAAGACCGAGCTACGAAGGCAGCTGTTACAGCTACTAGGCCATAATTTCAAATTAACTGTACACTTTGTTACATACTTAGATCACAACTGCCGTGAGATGTGGCGTTGAACGCCGGTGAAGCTACTTTGCGCTACACAGGTAGAGTAATTATTGGTTGACGAATTGACAAGGTCTAATTTTTTTTACTCCCATTTACTATATTTTTTATGAAAATATAGGTAAAATTAAGGCATCCATTTCTTTTCTTTTATAAAAAAACACGTCTTTTCATTATTTAAAAATTAAGTTAGGATCGTGAAAATTAAAAAGGGCGTAAAAATGACGTCACATTAATGAAATAGTGTCGTTTCAAAATCGGTGAATACCTATGTTTCGGGCGTTTTCGATATTTGTAAGAGTGGTTTCATTGCCATTTTTCTTGTGGACTCGCCAAATTACGATTCTGACTACCTAGAAAGCTTTGAAAAAGTGTTACAAACAAAAATACAATGTATTACTTGGCTGTATGAGTTAGATTCCCTTTGCCTACTACATCAGAGCCACAGTACTTCCGGAATGCCTAATTTTACAGAAAACAAGTTTTTTCTCGGAATTTATCTACGAAAAAATTCTACGTATTTAGATACACAAAATCTTGAAACTGTATTTTTCTTTTAGGATGTTAATAATTTTTTGACCTTGTCAATTGTCTTGTTGTAATTGTAAAATTAATCAAACATAAACTGAGCATGAAGAAATTGTGTGGGTGAAACGATGGTGGTATATCAGAAAATTCAGAATATTAGCAGACATAATAAGTTTGTCGTCAACGATGACTCTACGGTGTATCGGTATTTTGCAGTGCATTTCGAAAGTGGTATATCCCCACGGGATCAGGTTTTCTTCCTCAGAAATCATGTTATGGTTTTCATGATATTCATCATCTTCTTACGATGTATCTCCTTTACTGAAAGTTGACAGTCAGCTTCTCATATCTGCTTCTGTCTAGAGCCAGATGAAACGGCTCTGCTATTCTATTATAAGTAGTAAACGTGATTGCGTTGGCGGTACAGTCAACCCGCTTTATTTCCATCTTTCTGGTATGAAAGTTAGATTCATGCTTCTCAGTCACGCAGATTTGAAACTTGTTTAGTTTATTGGTTAGTTCAGCTACTTAATGTCACTTCACGATAACAAGTGGATTATCGGAGAAAGTATAGCTACCCATTTAAACCAAATTTTTACATTTACAGAAAATACGAACCTTCCAAGTAATAGATTCGTAATTCCGTATCTACTTGACTTGAACTATCAAAATTAACATATGCATTTTCTTCTTTATTTATTTGTACAGGTAGGTTTTCATTTAAGTTCCCTGTGTATTCACTATTGAGTATACGTTATTAATTATTTTATACTATGACAGGAATCAAACAACCCAAAACACATCAAGACCGTTATTATTATCTGCGTCGTAAGAGTTCAAATCGTAGATATGCTGTGGTTGTAGTTCGTATACAAATACATACTTACAAGCTTTTGTTTCACGAATTTACAAAATTACTAAAACTAAGTGGTAAGTAGATACTCGTAGGTTTATATTTACGCAATCAATTTTGCAATGTTTGTTCATAGGTAATGCAAACTTGTAATCTGAATCCATGGCCCTTATTTCGACGGAATTTCGCTCGGGGCTCGTTCTGGCTACCATTTTACTTTCTCCTACATCATCTATTGACTTGAAGTCCATTGCAGATTTCCTAAGAAGTGTAATTATTGCGCGTATTGGTTCATTTCAGTCCGTTAGGCGTGCAATTGTTTGGCTGTAGGGAATATGCTAAATTATTATTGGCTTGCACGATTTCGCAAATTGGTTTTCGGAAGTTTCATGATGAAGAAAGTTTGCTTTTAGCGATTCTACAGACTTTTATTGTTTTCAGTGGCAACAGTTTGACGAAATCATTTGTCAAAAGCTATTCATAATTCTGCGATCCACTACCTATAATCTAATTCAGTCGTTGGTTACACCTTAGAAGACTAGAATTTCTTAGAAAATATAGTATAGTATGCCATCAACATTTTATAACATTAACAAGTAAACCAAACAAACAACAATTTGCCCTAAATTGCAATCGTCTTTGACAAATGATAATCCGATGCAAATTAAAAATTCGGTCTGTTCAAACGAGATCGCGTTCTCATCGGAATGGAAGCATAAAAACGTGATTTGAAACGAGTTAAAAATGCCGTGATTTAAAACAAGTTGTGGAGGTGGTGACAATGATAAAAATTGAACATCAGGTGCTGAACTGAGATAATTCTTGCAAAACCGGCCGGTTAATGTTAATCCGTGATGCAAGTACAGATTTTGGCTTAGATTAACAGCATTAAACGCTTATTTACATGAATAATTGAATGTCTTCGACTTATGATTCAATAAATTTTGTTTCAGGTAAGAACATCAAACATATACCTAAGTACAGAGGTGAAATCAAAACAACCGTAAAAGGACTAATGGTCATCATTAACCAAAGGTAAGTAAAGAAAGGTGCATAACCTAAACAGGTAATTAGAAGAGATGTTAAAAGGTCCAAAACCTTTAAATTGTAACTGGTAAAAGTTCTCATGCGTTTTGAGAAACGTTTGAAGTATCACGTTGAGTTAATTATGGGTCAAGCCGGGCGGTACCCTACCCCTTTTGGGCAAAACTTTTTGATGGCAGCTCGAAGAGTGGAGTGTACCTATTTAATTTCTTCGTAATAAAGGTCTCTGCCCTTAAACTAATGGCAAGGGAAGGAATATCATAAAAGATTATTATCGTTAATCGAG
Source organism: Tachystola acroxantha (assembly GCA_963506565.1). Lineage (NCBI taxonomy): Eukaryota > Metazoa > Arthropoda > Insecta > Lepidoptera > Oecophoridae > Tachystola > Tachystola acroxantha. Next base: position 5,678,987 of record OY735884.1, read on the forward strand.
TTGTTAGAAATTAATAAAATAAGTTTAGTTTACAGGGTCACTTGCGGGGATTGTCATAAAAAATCAAACATTACTTGCTGTTGAAGCTCATCTTCATTAGCATCTTTGAATAATTCAACTCAATCATCAGATTCTCAACAAATCGAGATAATGAAACGTTGACATTACGCTCGGGCTCTGACCTTCTCGTTTCGTGAACATTTATAAATACAATATTTTCAATTCAAATCATAAAGAGTTCTTAATCCTGCCAACGTACTAGGTAGGTTTAGCAGCTACCTCAAAATGCAAACAGAGTTTTATCATATTGGCATGGTCCGGTCCTATTTGGTATACTTCCGGAGTTTACGCGTAGCAAACACATGCGCCTCTGAATGTCTGATGATCTGTGACTGTGACTCAGATGCGTATACGCATTCATTAGTAACTATGCACATTGCACGTGCGTTGTGCTGTGCAGTTTATGTATACAATGTTGTCTTTGCTTATTTGGAAATCAAGTTAGATATAAACATTTCAACATAATATGCGTAGACATTGATTGTCTTTTAATTACGTATAAGTTGTGTGCAATGTTACACCCTCAGGTTACACCGCTCTGTGAGATTGCCTTGTCTATTGGTATTTCGCTATAGACAGCTTTTTCTTCTTCTTGTCGTGTCGGCCGTCTCTCGAATTTTTTTATCGTTCTTTTGCCCTCCTGTTGATCTAGCGTGTTTTGGTCTGCTCCATTCCTTCAGATTGTCTCACCATGACATTCTCCTTTGACCGCTACCTATATTGTAGTTTCCAGAAATATCTGAAATCGAATTGGAATGTTAAGACGAGAATTATTAAATATTAAAATTCCGGATTAATCTTTGGAAAGATCTTGTGACCTTATTTTAAAAGACTGTCCTATAATTAAAGATCACATAGGTAATAGAATTCAGATTCAGGCAGTAATTTTCTCAACAGTTATCAGTTCAAAACGGTGCTACAATCAAAACCCTTAACGCAACCCTTTGTGTATTTATCGCTCTAATTAACATTCCGGAAACAAAACAATTCAACCACTCCCTATAAGCTTAACATGTTTCCACACAGGTGAGTGCATACTAGCACAGTGACCCCGTTTCTCTCGCCGCGGGACGCCCTATGGTCCCCACCCTGCAATTGTCCGTAATCTCTCCATCTCTCTCCTAAATTAGGAAGCTGAGAGATCTTGATAAAGGTAATAGGGGTAACGACATGATCCGAGAACAGAAAATAAGAGATGTGGCATCGAATTACAGTTATCATGAAGATTTTTACGCGAAACGCGAACGCAAATTGCGTTGGAGCAATTTCTCTCTCGATTTCGTAGGAATTAGTATCTACAATTATTATTACAGATCTTTCATAGCAGTTCAACGTATAAACCCGCATAAAATATGGATACAAAGAGTATTCCTGGTTAGGAATACCCTGAGTAAGTGAGTATCAATAATCATGATGCATGCATATTACAATAACTTTGGATGATTATACCATAATTTTCAACAATTTCATTCATTTTCAAAATATTACTAAAGTGCAAAAGTTCTAACAACATCAACGTCTGCTTTACCATTAGCACACAACTAGCAAGTATTAGGTATGGCAAGTTGTGTGAAGTATTTGAACTGTAAAGCATATCTAATTGTTTCTATGATGTGTCGGCACAATGGTGTCGATAAAATGAAGTGCGGTAGAATGAGCTTTTATATTTAACACGTGAACGTGGATGAAAGAGCATGTGAAGTTTGTATGATGGGGGGTTGTGAGATTGATGCATACAAACGGTTTCTATTTCTGACCATTCGATACGTATGTTTCTGCGATCTATATCTTCTGTATCTAGATTTAGGTTCTGCATGGGGTCTCTTATTGCATTGGCCATACAATCAGTTACAGCTATATTGATGACATTCATTCTTCGACTCAATATAGTTGTTTGGCAAGTGTTGTCCTTAACCCTAACGGTACAACAAAACGTATTGCATGCAATTTGTATACAGGATTGTACATTTATATGTACATTGATGTATGCAGCACTCTATAGGGTGATAAGGAGACATTAGTATGCGTCGCGATACAGAGTGAGGAGGCGTGTAACATCAACATGATAGACGCAGGTGACTTCACTCCAACGACGGAGATATCCATATTTTATTCTATTCTATTGTATAACAAATGTTCTAGTTTCAATTTATGAGTTGTAGTTGAGGGATAACTAAGTACCTAATGGGCTGGCTGTATGTCCCTATGTCCGATAAAATTTTGCGTTCTTCAGAATCTCATGCACCATTACAAAATTCAATTCTCCTTGCTTTTTTATGTACTTAGTTATTATTTATTTATTTTAATTATGGACTCGACAGTTCGTCATTTGCCAATGTCATGTAGGTACAGAATATTTAAGATATCATTGTCTTCTCTTTCTCCAGAGATATCGCCGTGGCGTCATCGCCCTGGAAATCCGCGTCTTTTTGTCTTCATCCAGAGGAGTAGCCGTAGCGTCGTCACTCTGGACGAAGCAGCTTGACAGTCACGTTCACTCCCGAGCTCGTAGTGGAAATCTTGATAATTGTTTGAATCTTGCATGAATTATCCAATAAATTCACCATACTGTCATTCGCGAACATTTTCTGATTAATTTAACGTGATATTAAACACAAAATAACCACTGGTAGACGTTAAAATAAATATTATCAAATAATTTTGCAATCGCCGTTTCCCGCGATTTTCAAGAGAACCCTCGTACTTCGTTATTAGTTTAGTAGTTGTTATTAGAACAGTCACTCACACAAGTATCATTCAATTTAAATTGCCGTCTTTATTAAGCAAGTATGAAGGACATATTATTGCATAAATCTCTATAAATATTGACATAATACTTGCGGTAGAGTTTGTATAAGTGGAAAAGGAAAGGGTTTGATTTGAACTGGTAAACGAATTTTTTGCATTGCGTTGCGCACGCGCACCCCTGCCTGCCTGCTGCCTGATTTGGTTCACAAGCTATGCGCACGCGCTGCATCTCCGCCGGGCAGCGAGACAAGCCAATCAGCGCCTCAGTTGCTTCTCGTTATCCGTCGAGTGCGTTCGTGTCAGTCGACGCCGCGCCGGGATGTGAATACGTTCGAACATTCTTTCTGAATACAAATTGACGTTCGAAAATGTGCATTTTAGTGGAAATGTGCTTGTTTCTAGTATACGACTGTCACGCGTTGATGGATTGATTTAACGATATAATTATAACGATCTTGAATAACTTTTGCGGATTGTTTACTATGGTGATCGTCAGCGTATTTAACAGGTCAGTCCTCTTTAGTTTTTAATTGTTGATGATTGATGCAAGTGGTGCATGATTAATTGTTTTGTCGTTTGTGTGTATTTAACTAAGTATTTACTTCATTATTAAATAACATTTATTGCACTTAGTATGATATATTTAGGTAAGACTTATTCAAATATGTAAGTACTTATAGTATGCTGTATGATCAAAATCTATTCATGTGGCACACTTCATGTGACACCTATCTATGTACCTAGGTAGGTACTTACCTTTGATTTGTGTTAGGTAAGTAAGTACCTACCACTTACCTAGACACATTACGATTACATACGTTTAAATATACCCTAACAATACTATATGTATAGGTACCTACCTACTTATCTATTTGTCTGATTTCACCTATTTGTTAGGTCCTACCCACAACCATCTACCACCTACCTAATTAGATTTTTATTAGCCTACTAGCTAGCGCTTGGCCGGTAAAATGTAATTAAGAAAGCCAAGATTAGTTCTAGAGATTGCAATATTTCGTTTATTAAATCTTTTGTCTGTGAGCCAGCTAAAAACTTAGCCTTGAAGTTTGGAGTAATGAGATTTTGAAGGCCTCTGAATTTTTATGCTACGGAAAATCTCAAACATTGCTTAAATTGAATCTATCTAGGTAAGTACCTATATTGAAATTTTTTATTAAAAAAAACTAATTACTACAAAATAAAACTAACTTAATATCTATAAAAAAAAATACTTATGAAATAAAACTACAAAAGAACGAACACGTCGTCGAGGTCCCCGTTCTGTGGCATGGTGCCTAGGACGCTGGCAGCATTTCCTCGCTGTATGGCAATATTTAAACGCTGAGCGAGGTAGCTGCCAGCTCTGGGATCACCCGAGATGTGGACCAACCGGGTCGACAGCTCGTGGATGATATCTTTTGAGTCTGTCGACCATGGGCCCATTGTTTCTACCGCAAGCGCCGCAAACTCATGATGTGGAGTCAGTCGTGAGTATTTAAGTATCTAGGTAAGTATAATATTAGATAATAGAGATACATAGATATGTATCTCTATTATCTAATATTATACATATGATAGGTAAGGCTAACTTATTTTCAGTTTATTCCGAAAAGGCTGTCTGCCGTGCCGTCCCATCTTTAGATACTTAGGTAATTCTTATTGTATGTTTTCTGTATAAGTCCAAAAATTATTTCTCTGAGCAAAAATTCCATAGCAAAATGCTCTTTTTCCCGAGGGACCCCGCTCCCGCTTCCAAACGGTTTACAATTTGACTTGGTAGCTCAGTAACCAACATTTTAGAGGAGTTCACACCTGTTCATGCTCCGTGTCGTGTCATGACGTTCATCCATCACTTTCTTCAGCAAGACATCGTCATAGCACCGTCACACTCTGACGCGTGCTATACCGTTCTTTATTCAATTTGTGCTTTTTTCTCCCCTTTTTTCAGCTTGCCTCTTCCTTTTCGCTGGAGTAATTTACAAATGAATAAATCATTATTAGCTGTTTTATCAAGCAAATCAGGACTTTCTTCGGTTTGTCTTTAAGTTGAAATTGTGCAGTTCAAATGAAATTGAAGTTCCGATGCGTTTCCGATTACGCACACGAAGTGGAAACTGACTGCATCTTTGAATATGCATGGGCATGCATAATCAGGGTTGCCAGAGGATCCGGATGTGATGAGCAATGTTGCTTTGTTTATTGTAGGATATATGCCACTCGGACGAACGGAAATCCGCAAATTGAACTTTCTACTTTCCAAAACTTAAATCTGACATTGTTCAAATTATAAGATCAGGTAAAAAAATTAAAAATGTAAATGTAGTAAGTACAGTCGAAAACAGAGAAAAGTATAAAGGGGGTCTCAATAAGGTTGGAATTTTCTCAAGAACAACCTACTTCACCGATTGTAAATATTCTTTTATTTGCACCTACGTAGATACCTACCTAGTTTAGAGTACACACTATGTACTACCAAAAACGAAATTTTTAAAATTCAGTCAAATCTAGTAGGTACAGTCGACAGCAGATCAATGGTAACACTTGCAGTACGATTTCAAGTCTACGACGACGCGACGCAAATAATAAGAACTGTCAAAAGTAAAAAGTGTTACCATTGATCTGCTGTCGACTGTACTTTCTTAACCTACTTTAAAAAAAATCTAAACCTTTATAACTATCCTGTGCACCATTCTCCGTGTTATACTAGACCGTACTTCCTAATCTAACTTGTCTCATGGTTTACTTATTTATTTAGTTGAAAACCCTAAAATGCATGTTGCGTGGAATGGAACACGCCTATACGCATAAACGTTCCCTCTCAGTCCTATTCGAGTGTTTGGTTTTCGACCAGAAGTGCCTTGGTGACATAGATAGCGTCCATTAGCATACCAAATACCAACCAATACCATTTCGAGTGGATGATTGATTGTTAACGATTACCTGCCTACTTACCTAAGATAAGATCAAAATTGTTAGGTTAGGTCTTAGGATATTATAGGTCAATGATCTCAAAAATGCAAAGAACTTTTAGGATTAGATATTTGAAGATATACGATAAATGATTATTAATCAAGTAATCTTAATAAGTGTAATACTATTATTATACCTAATTACACGAATGTACATAACATCACCTGCCAGCAGAGCTGTAATGTGTAAAAGTTGTAAACTTCAAACTATTATTATTAGCAAGCAAAGCAAAGATATTTTTCACCTAATCTTTTTTTTAAAGTTATAATACATATAAGTAAGTAGGTAGGTTAGTAGGCAGTCTGCTTTAAAATCTAATAAACAGCACTACTTAGAGATGACAAGCGAGCAAATTAATCTTTAATTTTAAATAGGTAAACGCTCACATCAGGGAATAACTGATCTGAGGATTCTAAGGGTAAACTTATAGGTAAACCACATTAAGTAAGTACTTATAACAAATTAACTTTAACCTAAAATTGTGCAAAGCGACGGTTGGAGACATTACTGACTTACTTTTCATAACAGTATTTTAGCTGAGAACAACATTTCATTTAATGATAAAGAAGAGATAAAAGAGAGACCGGTTCGGGTTATCACAAAATGTAATTAAAGTAAGCTTAGACACTTATTAAATAGAACCAATTTACATATTTTTGATCAAAAAATACTTTGAACAGATTTTTTTCATAAAATCGGACGTGACGTCTAAGCCTTCTAAACTAAAAACTTCCCTTAATTGAATTTCAAATTAGAGTACTTTCTTTTTGATGGATTAGGTCCTTAGAGTTCATAGCATCCGTTGACTTTTTCAACAGAAACAAGATGAAAATGATGCCGCCCGCCGTTAGGTAGGATTTATTCATGCTCATGGATAGAGGATCAACAGGACAACACAATTCACAATAAAATAACAGTAACATAATAAATAACTGATTCCATTTTTTCATCAATCATGCAATGCAGTATGATATGTAAGTGATAGGAACCAAAGTACCAATTTAGAAGACATCATAAATTATTACGTCTTTTGTCCATTCTCAGGTCCGAGAGTGGGATGTCTGTCCGCAATGAATCACGTACATGTCTTCGCCCACAGCTCGCGTATTTATCTCTCAATATGCCCTCCAATATCCTGTAGGCTATGGACTCTATTATATTAGTCGTAAGGCTTAGCATGGGTATTAAATCTGCCATCTCCGAGGTCGGTCACTGCACCTACATCGTGATACTCGTAGACTCTGAATTCATAGATCATGAACCATTCGTCAGTTGACCAACTGAAAGTATTCTGTGATCAATCACTGAAATTACCATAATATTTGTATGATAAGTACGTACAATTAGAAAATGATAGGATGTTCAATGTCATGATGATTACATCAACATCGTATAGTAAAGTCACTTTCACAATACATTAAATAGTAATCATTGCATAATTTTATACCATCTACTTACACGTATTTATTATTTGAAAATCTTCGAATGCAGAAACTTGGTAGCTAAAGTTTCTAATGGCTTTGCGACTATATCCAAAGAGAAATGAAATGCAATTTGACAAAACCTCAGTATGCTAAAGAAAGGTAAAACCAAATGGGAGAATTTTGAGAAAATCCTAACAAAGTATCATTTTACGTTTTGTGGTGTGGTTTCTGGTTCCATATTTGATGGACAGTAGAGGATTCCGGATCTTCGTGACACATTGGTTTAGAAAATGGACACAAATTGGGTCACATTCGCTTAATGAGCAGTGTCTTATTCTGTTGCACGCCTGGGGCTCGGAGATCCTCACCTCTGTGCATGAAAGTGTACTCTGTTCTACTTTTCGATTTATGTAGTCACCGATTAATGTATGTATGTGGAGTGGACTCCCTTGTGGGTTAGTCATAAATGTTTTGTTTGTTTCTAATAGGTCCTTTAGTTATAAGTACATATAATAATAGCCCCAGGTTATTCTTATATGTATAAATTAGCAGGTTTCCAAGCTGTATTTCTGGCACTTTCTTGAGAGCAATTGGTAAAACCTTTGTAAAGTGTTATGTTCTTGCAAATAAACCATTTCCTTCAAACACATCACCTTTATTCGTTCATGCTTACTTCAGCTTCATCATTTATGATTTTAAGTTAACCGCAAGGTTGTAATGACCACAGGACATTACCGAATCATCCAAATAAAATTCCTTTTTTCGCATACGTTAAGTGCTTATTATCCTATCCACTCAGGAAAGAGTTCCGTTGAAATATAACAAGTTGGTTAGTTATGATTTAATTTCTCTTGTATGATGATGAACTCAATGATGATACTTCGAGTACAAATCTTGGTCGACTGAATAACTTTCTTGAAACGTTATTACCGCAAACGATCCATTCACGCATTGTAATGAGATTTTTTCATTGTTGCTGCTCGACTACACGCGTCCAGTTCATTCTTTCCTTCTTTTTTATAATTTTATGTAATTTCGATTACATGAAGATTAAGCAATTTGATAATTTAGTTAACAAGAATGTTCGGTTTGTACTACGCAAGTAAACACGTCTTCTTCGTGACTTGAATTTATTTTGTTAGACCTTTCAGCTTCGTTAAATTTTAATTACCTACTAATTTTAATTATTAGTTTTAATTATAATTGTATCATGTGGCCAACATACTATTTTATAAAATTCCACCATTTCATGAAATAGTAGACCATTTCATAATGTGGTCAAGTCAATATAACGATCAGACAGATCTATCGATGTGGTCTGCAGAAATGAAAAACAAGTTTTTGTACAATATAACTGACTATTTGGTAGGAGGTATATCGTCGGTGAAAATAACATACAAATAAATATGACCGTGAACATCAGTTTCAAGGGAAAGTGGCGGAACTAGCGAAACATAATTTGATTACATGCAAGGTATAGTGAATTTATATATATGTGATTATGAATGACAAATTAGCATACTGTGATAGTGTTAGGATGTGAGTAAACAAGAATGAGTGGTTCTGCGTGACCATTTCGCACGCTTACAAGATTTATGTCAATGGCTTTAGGAGAAAGTAAATTGGTATTGGTGCCTTACTTTTAGACTTGACCGTTATATCATCGATCAAGATTATATTTTATTCACGATTCAAAATTATGTTGACATTTTAAATTCAGATTATTAGCTAAGTAAAATTAAATAGAGTGTGTAATATAAATGGAGCCGTTCTTTTGTTATCTCCTTTATCTATTTCAATTTTTATTGCTGTCTGAACAGCATCTTGAAAACCCAGTAATCTGTTGAATACTTTTTCTGCCAATTAGCATGCTATCTTGTCATCTTTTCCACGTGATTTAAAAGCACGCGACAACACACCGCTGTAATAACACGATATTCACACCGTTTTCACCTTGAGACTGGATTGGATATCTATGCTTTCTAGTTCTAGTTTCTATAACGACTCTACTACATAATAATCGAATGATAAATTGAGATGTCCGTTCGTGTATTACTCATGCAATAGTAACTCCAAATCTGTATGAGTAATTGTCACGAAAGTTTTGACATCTTTGATTCGGCTATTGTCTTTTATTTTGTAAATATTTATTTGTTTGTTTATTACATTGCGTGTCGGTTAAAATATTTCTTCATCTATTAATTTTTCAACAGCCAATTAGTCACGTCATATAAATGTATTCAGACGTAATCCCGTACTGTCATCATTATCTGATGAAATATAAAGAAATCGATTGAACAGCGTGAATACGCAGAATTGCCCCCAAAACTGCGTTCGATCCAAATTGGCCGAACAATGGTGCATACTGTGCCGTATTGTGTTTCCCATCTGTCATTGGTTTCAATCATGGGTACTCCGATAATCGTAGGTTAGCTGAACGATTGTGCAATTCGGCTCTTATTATTAGAAATACGAACCGATAAATATTATATTTGCGCACGAGTTCCACATGAATGCAATATAAAAAAGTTTTATTAATTTTATCATAGAGTTTATTTTGGGGATCCCTTATAATATATCCTTATATGAGTAGTAATATAGGACTCCGAATGAAAACGGAAATCTTTAAATTATCTCTTGAACCTAAAGCTAGAGAGTCCGGGTAATTTACGAGTCATCATTTTAATTTAGGTATGTTCCTATTCAAAATGAGTCAGACATATCGATATTAGTATCTTCTTGCTATTATCATTTAGACTCGTATTGTTTGTTAGGCTTGATATTGAAACAAGGAGTTTCAAGGGGCATTTAAATGCCTCCTGTTTCTCCGTACATAACATCTTTTATTAGCCATCGTTTTTTTGTTTTTATTTGAATCTATATTTGCAGAGTTTGCAAACACATGAGTTCAGATTCGTAGATATGTATTTGTAATCGGAATTTTTGATACAATGTATGGTTAAACTCGCTCTTTATAGATTTCTTTTTCAATATTTTGTAAACCTCTCTCTCTGCAATCGAAGTTTATTTATTAGTCGAACAGTAAAGCCGGTATAAAGGGTAGGGTTTACGACTTAAGTTTATTCCGACGTAAGAGGGGGATCTGTCCTGGTCGTCAGTCAATGTCTGCTTTGTTAGTTGCTCGTTAATATTAGGGTTGTCGAACGAATCTATCGTAGGTCAATAAAACAAATATAAGTGCTATATTTGCAATAAAATTGCATTTTTAATTGAAATATGTGAAGGATATCACAGTCCTTAGATTAATTTATACTGTTTTATTTTTAACCGACTTCGCAAGAAGGAGGGTTATGTTTTTCGTGTGTATGGTATGTATGTCTAATTCTTTGGCACTCCCTGCAGACTAAATGGCTTGATAGACTTTAACATAATGAGGTGTCGTTAGATTCGTCTTGATTGTAGGAGTGACTGAGGTTATAAAATTTAATCAAAGGGGCTTAAATTTATTGCAGTTGGTTTTTTATATATATACTTAAATAGTTTCTTAAATGTTTCATTAAATACCTAGTTGATACAATTACCTTTTATAATTGAGTTAGAAAGTCCATCATCACGTTTGCAGAATTTTAAGAGATCTTTACAGATAAATGGAATTGGAACAGATATTTGTTTCAATGATATTATCTGGCAGACAGGCAGACGCCTACTTACTCAGAATTTAATTAGTGAAATTAATCTCAGTAGCCGTTAAGTTTTATTACGATTCTAGGTAGCACTAGTCAATCTGGTTTGGGGTTATAGCGATAAGTTACAGATTTAATTAATCGGGTTCTAATTTAGGTAGTACGATTAGTAGTGGAACCTCTTCTTATCCGGATGGTCAAACATGTCCGGATCGATTCCATACATAATGTACTTAAATTTTTCCGTTATTATGTTTTCAAAACTTTATGTAACAGTCAACAGAGAAAAATATACAGGGGTCTCATTTATTTAACTTTACCGATCATTGTAAAAAGCTTTCTTAATACAATGGGTATTACCTACCTATTGGATAGTTTCGAGTACCTACACACTATGTAGGTAACTGTAAAGAATAATATTTTGATTCTACATGTAAATAATTTATTCAAGTAAGTAGCAGTAGTAGGTACGGACAACAACAGATCAATGGTAACGCTTGCAGTACGATTTTAAATCTTACGACGCAGATAATAAGAACGGTCCAAAGTACAAAGTGTTACACTGGATCTGCTGTTAGCTGTACCTATACCTTGTAGATTTATTTTATATTAAGTACGTAAATTACTTATGGCACTTAATATTCTGAGTAGAAAACATCGAAATATCACCTTATTTAAGTATACTTATTATATTATTCGTCATTAAAATGTTTAGTGATAAATTAGTTAGATACTAAAACAGCAAATGTGTCGACGAGAATTTCCAGTGATACTAAAACAAGTTTCCTACTAATGTAATAATCGTGTAATATGAAAACTTATGAATGGAATTACCATAGTAGGTAAAGTTATCATATAAACTCGTAATGAATACATTATTATGATTACATTATTTAGGGGGTTATAGCCTGGAACAAAAGTTATCACGTTATTATTAGTAGAGCGTATTGATTCGTGTGATTTCATTGTGCCCAGGAATTATGAATATTTTATGGGATTTTGACGTGAATGCGGTTATTGTTAGCTTGGCGTGGGGCGACTCGGGACCTTATTCCGGTCGGATGGACTCAATAGTTTGTGCCCTTGCTGACCTCTTGTTTGCGGGACGTAGGCGACGGCTGGAGGACCAGTATTTATTTAGTCAAAAGGTCGATGATAGGAAATATAATAGGAAACAGAAATCGGTTGTCTTGGTCAAGGCTCTTTGTTTGTACTATATTGCACACTGAAACGGAAACTTTTCATTTGCATCAATTCGTTGGAGACAGCATACATATTCAACAATGGTAAAACTTGAAGAAGTAGGTACGATATTTTTTCGACGGTAATTACTTTATTTCAAATAAATTAAATTTGTTAGCAGTAGGTGCAATACACATTTCGGCCTAATCGCAGTTCATCCAATTAGCATTTCATTCAATCGCAATTCAGAAGTTAACCCAGATCATTTGTTAAGTAGGTAGGTAGTAGCTAGCACAAAGCTTTTTCCCAAAAAAAATTGAAGTATAATTTTTTTTGTGAAAAAAAGCTGTGTGCCTCATTTGTGATTAAAACACGGTGCGATGGCTGCGTGGGATGGCTGACCACACTTGTGACCAATTGAAGCGAACTTTTTTTCGCCGGTCAGTTTACCGATATCATTTCAAAACGATATCTACTCTTCATAAAAAATGACAGCTACACTATTGTAGCCATTGATAAGACCCGATGCGTACCGCAGCTCGGATAATGATTTAGTATTTCGATAAATCGGAATTCCAGCGGCTTACGGTGCTTTTTAACGGTTAATAATCGGATAAAATCGATACAACAAAAAATCGAAGATCGCATTCGGATCAGTTAATCGTAAATAATCACGTTAGTTTTGTTGGGTTTGTTTAGACGGTTACGGAGCGTGTTTTGTGGTTTATTCACGGATGAGTAAATTCGAATTGGTATTGTATGACCATTTCTATTATTTACGCTTTGGCGATTTGTTTTAGTCGATATCGTATCGAAAAGCTTTTGTAATCAAAGTCAAATAAACATTCGAATTTCTATGCTCTTGACATGATTGAGTGACTGAGTAGCATGATTGTTTTTGTAGTAGCCAAACAATCATAAAAATCACGAAACAAATAGATAATGAAATGGCTAGGTTTACAACCTTTTTCTTCAGGTTTTTAATTAAAATAATTACTTATCAATGAAATAACTTTCTTTATGTCTAACTCAATTTGACATAATAACGTAATAGATAACACATAATGACTTATATGTATTTAAAGTTATCTTATCACAACGGAAAGGTCAGCGCGAATCATAATGTCAAACTTCCGAACAATAAATTAATTATTTGTTTGTATGTACTAAATAGTTAAGTGTACCTAAATCGATCGTAAATATTGTGGTAATGTTTGCTGGCAACTTTTTGGCTAATGTCGATATTTTATTGATTGCTTCCAAAACGGAAAGGGAGATATAGTGAAACGGGTTATTCTCGTGTGATACAGGATTGGGCTGTAACTTTTAAGGTACGGTGGAACACGAGAAAGGTGTACAGGAGAATTTTTAAGGTTGAGATTTTCTCAAAAACTACTTGACTTGCAAAAATTCTTTCACTGTTTGATAGATAAAAGTTAAAACTATGCAACTGTAAAAGAATTATTAAATTCGGTCCAGTAGTTTTTGAGAAAATCTCAACCTTATTGAGGCCCCCTGTATACTTATGACTGTACTTATACCTATTTGATGGTTTGAGTGTTTTCGTTATACAACAACAGGATAGTTCGTACCGAACATCTCTCCTTAGGTTTTGAGCACAAACTCAACGTGAAGTCGCATTCACGACTGTTAAAATTGTATGAAATCTGACTGTTGTAAGACCGAACTCAAATTCCACAATGACTAGACTTTAAACTCTCCCTTGAGCGAGCGCAGGTTTACCGAACCGGCATCGTCTTAAGTCTAATTTCACGCTATTGAAATGCTCTAGCCATTAAAGCTGTTGTGTACATCATACTGTACAGTAAGTATAATGCGTAGTTGCCGGTATCCATCAAGCATCGGTCCGGCCCACCTGACCACGCGACCCGGGAAACGGCCCACCGTCTTATTGTATGGGAACAGCGTGGGCCGAAGCCTCGTAAGATGCAATGCGGTATGTCAACTGTAATTTAGGAAGTAAATATGCCGCATTGTTCTTCTAAGAGACTACTTGCGGAACTAAGTTGTTTAATTTATTATTCGATATTTGAAGAACGAACATTTAAGGAGGAAACACATTTTTTAAAAAAACGGCAATGGTTGTAATCTCTTAAAAAACAGACTGAACGCAAGAACGGAGCGTCAGCGGCAAAGCAAAGGAGCGGCAACCGCGAGACTTTCAGTCTGTTACCTTTCATAGAGTTTCATATATTACAACTACTGACGTTGCCTTTCCGCTGCCTTTCCGCTGCTTGCACCTGGTTTTTACTTTTATGCTACGTCATAGTACCTATACCACGCAGATAGGTGCAGTTCATAGGAGATCTTGGAGGCTACCGAAAAGTACTAAAGCTTCAAGAGGGTTTTAGTGGGTAAAATTCTCACATAATGGAAAAAAAATTCTAGGGATACTCGACCTCCTGGAAGGGCCTGGAGGCCTGGTATCTTTAGAAAATTTTCCTCTGTTAAAAAAGGTGATAGGTACGCAGAATGGTTGACACATGCATAAGCCGGGAATGTAGAGAGACGTAAAAGATAGGTACACTCGACATTAAATCAATGTAAAACAGTAATATTTCAACCCCTATGGCGCAGACAATAGGTATAAACTGAACAAAGGCAACAGTTTTACACTTTACTTCACTTTATTTAAGGGTCTTCAGCAATTTTAGAATTAAAACTATAGTGAGCCATTACTACAAATTATTATATATAAACGGATATCACTCACTTATATTGTTAAAGTCGGCAATTAGACCTTCAGCTTAGTCTTCAGCAATACATAAATGCTCCAATTCACTTTTTTCAACTTCCTATTGCCTCATATCGTTTACAATTTCTATAGAAAAAGTTTCTCTTTAGTTTCAGCGAAAATTGTTACAGTATCCTACAAGTTTCTACCTCTAGAAACTTTTCACTCACACATTTAAGGTAACTCCTGGGACTTTTTATGCTTAGGTATGTGTGAATTTTGTAACCGTTGACGCTATTCTGAGCGTTTGACGTCACCGCATAAATTTTGAAGGCAGGCGTTGTAGGTAAGTGACGTCACAGGCCGGACCCCGAATTTGTTGTTGAAAGAATGAGCAGCACAAGACAGACCCGACGGCTGAAAGGAGGAGAGTAGGTAATGTTTTTAGAGTGTATGTATGTCGGTTTCTTTGCAGCCTCGTAGCCTTGGTTTCAGGGCCAGGAAACATCAATTTTGAAGGTTTGGTCTGTTTTTAACCACCGCCGCCGTACATAACGCAAGGAGGGTGTTATAAGTTTCAAGCCTTTGCCGGTCTGTGTGTCTGTCCGTACCTCAGATCAGTTAATAAGAGTCTGTACCTTTGTTTTGTACCACCTTGTTTGCTCCAGAACGGATGGTCCGCTTTGAAAGCACTTTTTCGTTTGATATAAGGCGGTGTTGGCGAGAAGGTTCTTAGACATAAGGATCCAGGGTTTGACCAGAAAGATAGGTGCGGACAACTGCAGATCAATGGTAACACTTGCAGTACGATTTTAAATCTTACGACTCAGACAATAAGAACGGTCCAAAGTGTTACACTTGATCTGCTGTTAGTACAATACAATATCTTATGTTGTTTGTGTCAGGGTTAAAAAAAATTCGCTATAAAAGATGTAAAATCTAAGATAGCTAATGTATTAGAGAAGCGTAAAGAAAATTCATCAGGCGCCCACCGTGGGAAGATGCTTGTAAATAGGCATTTATTTAATGACAATATTTACATCCAATAAACCCAGATGAGCGTCGGGTCTTGTCGCATTACCGTTTTATGGCCCAAATGACATGTCGGCAATTTGCGGGGGACCGTCTGCCGTCTGCCCTTATGTTTATACATGCCGTTGAGAGTGATAGCGATAGCCGGTGATGAAATGAAACTATAAAGCGAATATAGGGTGAATGTAAGTCATTGATGGAGTAAGATGTTACCTGATATTATGATTAGTGTTTTTTTTTCCTAGCTATTTTTCCCCCGATAGGTATATATTTTTCGGGGTCCTTGAGTATCCCAAGTGTATTAATTGTAGACCAATATTTTTCCTTTTTTTTATCCAACGTTCACTTATTCAGCTGTGCTACCGCCTTTATCGCATCGACACAGAAATCGGCAAATTTTTCCCCTGATTTTTTCCCCGCCAAGAGGGAGCACCAGTTCGAGGCTACGACTTGGTCATTGAGATTAGTGTGAGCTCGGTCTCACAACTCTCAAATTGCAGTTGTAGGAGTTAAGCTGTCGCTCAAAACGTATATATTAGGCCGATAGTCGTAGACAGTTTTGATAGTATGAATGGAGTTTGAGTTGATTACATCTGTAATTTATGAAATATTTGAGAGAGATGACTTTACAAGTAGTGTTTGTTCCGATATGGTGCTTAGATAATTGGCAAAGACGTGGATATACTTACCATTGAAATTAGGAAACTAACATCCCGGATGTACTTAATATACTACTTCAGGAATAACATAATGTGATGCCGCAAACAAAATTACAAAACAACAGAAGTTTGTCGTGACTGCAGATTTTCCGAATAATTGGCATCTTGGATTATATTAGTATCATATCACCATCACCAATAATAGCACTACCTATAGCACATAATATAATTAGTAAGTACTAGGTACGTATTATATGATAGTTATCTCTCTCTGTAGGTACTTACCTCGTAGGATTCGAGGGGCACTTTACTGTGAAGTTAATAAACAGCAGTAATAAGAAATCTATAGCTATCAATATTCTTGTCACCGTTATTACCTGTCTAGAACACCCTTTAGGCACAGAATAAAGATAAGACCACAATGTGCCTTTGCTTACTTTAGTAGGACACGTAGGCGCGTTATAGACAGCGCAAAACTGATATTTTCATACAGACTTACGGTTATTTCGGTTTAAAATAGCTACAATATTGCAAAACGCTCGTTGTAATATTGTAGAATTGTCCATTCTATTTAGATACGAATTAGGGAAAATACATATTGCTCATGTTTTCCCAAATAAATTGAAAATTACCTTTAAAGAACGACCGCAGGCGTTTTGTAAGAAATAATTGCTGTGTAAACCTTTGACTGGCGCAATGCGCTGTTTTGCTTTTTTGCATGAGTAGGTATAATTGTTTTTGTCAAATAATATCAAACGACAAGGTAGATTATATAAGTGAGTTAGAATATGATTATGTTTGTTCCCAGATGTTCTTTACTCATTTACTTAGCATAAGCTTAGTATATTACCAAAATTGTAATACTTTCGTTTCCCCTCTGGCGGAAGATTAAGCTCCTTAATTAGTAGCTCAAGGTCGTGCGAAATTGGAGTTGAGCTAATTCTAACACTTCAAGAACTTAAACGAGTAATAAAGGGCATTTAGACTCTTAATTTACTACGTAAATTGACAAGGAGTGCTTTGATATGGGTCAGTACCCATTGGCTAGGATCCAAAAAGAGAAATACCTAACGTAGACTTTTTGTTCAAAGAGTTTTGGTTGTGTTCAGAAACTAACCATTGTTGTACAATTTTCCCGTAGTTGATTGAATCAACGCGGCAGAACGAAAATTAGGAATAAGATAAGATAAATATTCTTTATTGCACAAAAACAGATACACATACTAAGCTTAAACAACTATTATACAATAGGCGGTCTTATCGCTGAGAGCGATCTCTTCCAGACAACCTTTGGGTAGAGAAGCAGTGCGTTAGGAAGTGGCAGCATAATGGTGCAATTTCACATACCTACTTATCGAAAATAAAATATTCTGAGCGAATATTGAGGTCCTGGTGATAACTGTGGTCCAGAAGTGAAACGCTGCCTCTACCTGATGTGATTATTTCGATTTGTTGGTAGAACATTGAGTGAGACCTCTCAGAGTGCATGGACTAATAGGCGTGTTCCATCATTGACCTCATCTTCACATACCATCAGGTTCAGACAGAACTCAAGAATATTTCTTCCCGAGTATAGAACTAAACAAAGCAACCGCGACCGCGAGGAATCCTAACCAAGGTTTAACTATTGTCTCTCAATGCGGCTCACACTTGGCACGTCAAATATGTATCCAGCTTTCCTTTAAGGAAACACAATGGTCATGTCTTTGTTTCAGACTGCGAATTTGAATAGCTTTCCTTAAGCTGACCGCACACATCACGTTTTAGAATCCGGTCGGCGGCGGCGAGGCTCAGAGCTTTGTTTTAGACCCGACCACAAGCGTCAGATAACATGTCATATTTAATATGAAAGTCCATTGTGATTGTGAGTATTTAATTCGCTTCACATGCTCCTTTTTGGAAATTAGATAGCATGCCTGATATAGGTAGGTTTTACACAGATTTTAATTATTAAATCTTCTGCGTGTTGATAGATTTTATAACTATCTACATAAGCACATAATCAGGTAGAACCCGCTTTCGGCACTTACTGTATTGGATGTTACTTTCTTACTGTATTGGTTGATACATCATGAGTAGGTATTGTAAAAGATTTTGTTACCTCTTCGGTATATTTTTGTTCCTACACAAACGCGTAGTATCTCACAACAATGTGTGGAATAGTGAAAATCATATAAACATTGGACAAAATGATTAGTGAACTGTAATGTAAACTGTTAAATAATTACCAGCATAGTGAAATAGGCACACCAATATTTTACTATCTAATATATTTCCTACATGTTTAACATGTGATGTTGATGACATCGTCCGTCTGATTATCAAATGATCGGATTGGTAAATCGTAATGTGTGCAATCAGCTTTATATGGGCTGATGTTATCTTCGTTGACAGTCAGTTTTGAACACTGTTGCGTAATTTATTGTTATAGTATTTTGTTTTATAGGCCCGTAAACATTCCGTTTAATAAACTATTACTTACTATAAAATACTAAACGTTCGTAGAGTTCGAGGTTTAATACTTAACCTTTCTGGGTGGTATTCGTATCGTAATACTAGTATTTTGCAGTTTGACTTACAGGTATGTTTTATAGTCGTGTTTGGTCAAATTGGAACATAGTTATGATCATTATGGAATAATAATGTCATTGTGTAATAAAACATATGTAATAAAATTGGATGCCCATAAAAATTGGTTAACATTTCCTAAGCCCACAACATAAATGACGTCACTATAAAATAACGAAAGAGAGGATCCAATAAATTAATATACAAACACACTTTTCTTTGCACACTACCTACCACAGGGTGGGCAAAGTTTAAATGAAATTTTTTATTTGTAATTTTTTTATTAAGTTTATATACTATAGTATCATATTTGAATGTAATATTTGTATTTATATATCTGTGTAATACCTGAATAAAAAGTGCATGTAATTACTATTTAGTAAAGTGATATATGGGATCCTAAATACAAACAATTAACATGCACAATTATTACCACTGGTAATAATTGTGTATGTTACAAAGTTGTATTACGATTATTAAATTTATTGTTTATACTTATTGTAATTTAATTTCTTGTTGTCTTGATTATCTAAGTGATCTAAATTAAATACATTCAGTATTATTGTAGGTATAGTACATAAAATCATGGTCTATTAAACTGGCCATAAAATATATTCTACACTAAGTAAGTGATTAGTTCCGCACGTTAAGCTAAGGAGTTTAGCAATTTCACAGCTAAGCCTACACGCTCAATCGATCTTTTCCGTATGAGTCATCGGATTATGATCTCTAATCGATTCACATATCGATTTTATTTATGACCCGGTGAGTCGATGTTTACAAATATGGATCGGAAATGTTTTGATGGTCGGAAATGGGTGGCTACTCTCATTTGGATTAAAACGAATTCGGTTTAATGAAATTTTCCTATTGTAAATCATGTAATTATTATTGCCACTATTTTGTAAAAACGGTGATGTGCCGGTAATTAGGTACGGCTAGAGCTAGCTAATTGGACACTAAATATCACCTATTCATGATCAAAATTAAGAGTACCTACATATTCGTCATTGAAATATTCAAATAGTAAATATTCGTCATTGAAATATTCAAATAGTAAATATTCGTCGAGCAATGAATAAATAAAAAAAAAAGGTTGTCTGGAAGAGATCGCTTTGAGCGATAAGACCGCCAATTGTAATACTAACTGTATTAGCCTATTTCTTTTGTGTAATACTTTTTTTTGCAATAAAGAATATTTATCTTATCTTATCTAAATAAATAAATCAATAAAAATATTTTTTATTTATCATATTGATGACAATAAACAAAATGTACCTATACGCCTTTACACAAAAATTATTGTATGGGTACGAGATACCTAATTCTCACTGTTTTTATAATAGGATATTAAAATAATAAATATTACCTAAGCTTATACTTAAATATTCTCACATTTTTGTGTCAACTATTTAATATTCATTTATTATTAATTTGAAACAGTTCTACCTATCTCTAGAATGGTTTTCTCCTCTGTACGATCAGTAATGCGTGTACAAATGCAATAAAACGAAATGAGAATTACCCAAATGGGATTACACGGACCACCGACGATCTCTGCGGGTTTGTTAAAGTAAATAAACTTCAAATTATATTTAGATTTTGCTCATCTTATATCTAGGTAGAATTTCTGTCAATTTCGATTTTTACAACCACTTTAATTTCGAGATATTGAGATCGAAAGTATTTTTAGGTTTACGTAAAAAAATCGACTTTGAGACAGGTTTTGTAACACTTACTCTAAATCTAAAACAGTCGTTATTTTCATAATATATCCTAATTTTTTTGTTCTAGTGTTAAAGTACCTGCCTCTGATGTGTCCAAGATTAAACATATCAGGAAGTCATAACTTAATGCCCTTTATTTTTTTGGATAAAACAATTACGAAGATTGACATCACTAATTGTTCGTAGCCATATATGGCAGGGTAAACTATTTAAATTTAAACTGGTTCACAGGCGCCACGGTTCCGCATCTAGTTTGTGATCCATATCAAATTTACATATAATTGCTGACTGTTTGATCATTCATAAGTCATAACCATTATATCAATCCTACACGCTTTTATCGAGGCCTGATAGTACACTTTACAGCGCTTATACATTCATGTGTAAAATATGTACACATTGCCATTGCAATCCAGTTCTTATTAACCGAGTAAGTGCGAACCGACTAATTTCCTAAGCTTGGTTATCCCAAATGTCGAGTCGTCTGGTCGACGTCACGGGTGACAAGAGAGCGGGTGCGTACCGTGGCCAACGAATAAGTTTGGCCATACAAAGAGGTAACGCAGCCGCTCTCTTGGGCACCCTGCCGCATGGGAGCGACTTGGACGCGGTGTTCTACCTGTGACTGGTAGAGGCCAGTCACAGCTGGAATACCGCGTCCAAGTAGGTACATTTTTAGAATTTTATTTTTAAATTTTTTATATAATTTTTTGTTTGTTTATGTAAATATGTTAATGATTTGTTATTAAATAAATAATATGTCCCAAATGTAGTCTAGTTTATACTTAATGCCATGCATAATGTTTATGTTGTTTAAAAGACCAATGGAAAAAGGGATAACCAGACTACTTCGGTTAGTTCAGAAATATAAAATCTCTGTCACATTTCGATGGGCAGGGCAGTAAGTTCTAGTTTGCAAGGTTTGTGTAAGTTGATAATAAGTGCACTTGGAATTTGTACGGACAACAGCTGATCAATGGTAACACTTGCAGTACGAATTCAACTCTTATGACGTAGATAATAAGAACGGTCCAAAATCCAAAGTATTACACTTGATCTGCTGTTAGATGTAGGTACAATTCCTATTGAGAAGTGTAATCGCACTTTAAGTGACATTTACATACTTACTAGACACTTAATACTGAATGAGTGGGGCGAAATAATTAAAATCTGCGTTAGATATCCATGTGTGATTAAATTAATTTAAATTTTAATCATTAATTACAAGGCGATGTTTGCCTATTAGAGTTTTACTCCCATTCTACTGGTCGAGCTAATTGCAGTTAAACTCTTGTGTAATGATAATTAAAACGAGTTCACCCGACAAGTAATTGCCTGTCCCTACATAAACAGCGCCTATAGCATCCATGGATACTCAAACCTTTAGTTTTAGTGGGCCAGTCATTTTCATTTTAGATGAAACAAAGGTACGAGGAATCATCATACGGATCTTTTGTCTGGTGTGGCAGCGCTAATTTTATGTCTCAAGAACTGAAACCCTCAAGAGGTAATAGTACTTATCTATTAGACATCTTGATGTTACTTCTTGAGCATTATTATGACAGCATCATTATTAAGATAGCAGATTTCACAATTTTCATAGCGTCACAGCCTGGTTTAATTTATTTAGTCAAATTAAAATTAGTTAAGGTACCTATAGGTTGTGTTGGTATGTTACAAGTGGTAACTTATCTCATGGCTCAAGTCTGTACTTACCATAGAAACAATGATCAATAACTTATTATAAACAATATCTAAACCCTAACTAAAAAAAAATACGTAGGAAACCAAAAGTTCATTTTGATTACCTACTAATTTTCACTTCGGTGTAAGCACTTTTCACTTCTCGATACAAAATAGTTTAAAAAATAAATATAAATAAAATATCACTTTTTATAATAAAGCGCTGTTATTTAGACAACAACAAATCTGCAAATTCGCTGCAGCCCGCTAAATGAGCATCACTGATAGAGCTTTTATTCTGGAGTCGGTGGGCAATAGATTAGATGTCGGCGCTTAGTGAAATTTATTAGCCCTGCAGATACTAGAACTAGTAATAGTAAGAAAGTTGTTTTGGGATGAAATTCTCCCTACATTTAATAGGGCCCTTTAGGCCGCCTATGGACTTTCTTTGAAGCAAGTTTATAAGTAAGATCTATAAAAAATATTTTGGTATGTATGAGATATTGTTTTGTTAGATTCGCCTTGATCACGGGACTATCACTGGAGTGTCAAGTGGCAGTGTTTCTGTTTATTATTGACTAGCTGTACCCCGCAACTTCGTTTGCGTAGAGGAGGAGGATGGAGGAGATCAGGAGGCAGATCTTCCTCTCTGAATCCTTGTATCCACATCACATACCGCCATGGCTTATAGCCTATGAGCTGTCCTGATATTTCAGCTAGCTCCTAGTGAAACTCCCATCAAAATCCCTTCAGTACCTAGTTATGGCGTGATACTTGCACAAAGTCACAGACAAACAGACAAAAATTCTAAAAAATTGTATTTTGGCATCAGTATCGATCCTAAAACACATTATTCTTTCCAAAAAATATCCAATGTACAGACACAACTTTTTTACAGTCTTATAATAATGTAGAGATTATTATATGTATAGATTTTAGTAAATAATTTTGCTTGCAATAGGTAACTAATATATTTCCCTTAATTATACTGATTTACTAAACAGCAAGCGACCTGATCCATAATTACGGCATAGCGTGGCAGGTAATAGCTCGCCCGCACATGTGGCGAAACTATTTACCGGGAACATTATTGCTGGTTACCATCATAGCTAAAGTTAAGTAATAGCAGTAGGTACTTATTTATCATCTCCCAAGTTGGTAGAATATACCAAATGTTTACGTTAAACCGCAATTTAGATACAAACTTCCGAGTGTTTAGGGCCCTTTACTGCAAACAACTTATAAATACCATTCACCGAAAAAAACAAGGTTGCCTGTAGCAGCTAAATTAACTTAGCTGTTGATTTGTACCTAAAACTACGGCCTTGTCAATCATTGCAAATAATTCATCAAATTAGCTTAGGAATACAATTAATTGGCAAAAACAACAAACACTTGGCTGCCCCTAAAGTTTTTAACGGTTTTACTTATACAGTTGCGCGAATATTTAACCACAGCTAATCTTTTCTTTCCATGTATTCCTCGTGAGGTAGCCAGATATTCTATTTAGATTTTTTACTATTCTAATCGTATGTGTCTTGTTCAACCCTCATGCATTATAGGAGGACAGGTGGCACAGATTGTCGCTGCTCGAGAGATCCCCGAAAGAGGTTTGATTTTGTCAGGCAATTTTGAGGGCCCATCCTACTTCACATACACAAGAATGTTTGATGTTTTCCATCACCCTTACTACTATTTTAACACCTTATTCAGCGAAACTTGTATTTGTAATAATTTGAATTTATGTTTAATTACTTTACGAAATTAAACGCAATGCTTTCAAATGATTAGTTATTATCGGTTAGTTATTTTTGTATTTATTCCACGAATTTCGTTACATAGAGAGCTTTTATCATTCATTACATTAAAATGTACCCGTTAATCGCTCACCTTGGGTTTGAGTTACTCAGCTTCGTCTAATTAAGCTTTGAAATATTCAACAGAAACCTATGTCACAGTCATACGCTGAATTAACATTCGGCGTTGATGCTGGTAACATGCGGCGGTAAGTGTTATTTCTCGTGTCATTTGTCAACAAGCTATCAAGACTTTACTGCTCGTAAATTATCCTGTCATCATATTCTGCCGTTGTCCAATTTACAATACGAGGACTGCCGGCTTTATTTGTGTGATCTTCATCATCATCGGTCACATCACTACCTTCCATTCCTGTCTTATTGACACGTTGAGCTTCTTTGTCAGTATTACATTTTCGGTTGGTTCATAGTCTAGTATTTTCTTTTCTACATTTAAAATTCACTAGTATTTCTGCGAATTTTTCCATTTTCATAATGCGTTTTCTTGCTTTTTACACATGCCTACACATGTCTGTCAAAGTTCGTATTTTTGAAACCTATCTAGATGATATACTTAGTTTAAAACCGTGGTGAGCTGTCAAACTAAGTGAAGTTCTAAAATCTAAAGTATTGAGCGAGTTCTTAAATTTTCTGGGGTATCGTGATTCGCGAACAAGCTTTGTTTGCAAGTAAATTGTATTTTAATTACATTTGCTACTGTTGCAACTACAAATCGTTATAATGGTATCGCAGTCAAATCAATCTTAAATTCGTCTAGACTTAGGTCCGATGAATAATTGCGAAATCTAAATTCCAAATGATTTATTATCGATTCTTTTAATCTCTTTAGCTCCACTATTGCACCCACGCGGTTATTTGGGAGCTAGTATGGATTTGTAATTCGCGTTCGGTTGGCGTTAAGTCTGTCTTGAACAGTGTTTCTCGAACTTTAGCATACCCAGATCTCAGATTCTTCAGGAGTCTAGATATTCGTCTGCTTTCTCGTGGTAAAGTTTTGGAAATAGATCTGTATTTACAGATTTTGGGCAATAGAACAGGGTCATATTCTCACGTCCCCCAAAGGCGAGTATGTATAAAATGGCGTATTTCATCAAGGTTCCTTTATATCGCACACAACGCATCGTGGATGCAATGAAAGTTTCGGGATTGATCAGGATATGAAAATAAAATGCATGTAGTTTTCGTGTGAAAGTCGTGTAAAAGTAAACAAGCAATTTGATTAGATTATATCCTCCTTGTAGCGATTAATTTTGCAGCAGATGTTGTTGACAGTGATAGGTCTGAACAAACAAATAATACGAATGTTATCTTCAAAAAGGGTAGTTCGTATGTTCTGGGATAAGAGGGATGTGAACATAAATGATTAAGAAACGCTGGTCTAGCTACACGAGTCCTAGATTTACGATGGCCGCTCCGCGTAGGAGCCGTTAGCCTTGTACCTGTACATATCCCACCTGAATTATAAATTAATCAATAAAACCCAGAACAGACACAGTTGACAAACAATTTATAACAATAATGGTATTAACCTACGTATAAATTCATAATCGAATCGCAATTATGTTGTATCTGTCGCTACAGAGCTTAACTTAATTGATAGTAACATTAATAATTTGTAGGTATTCATTTGCAATAATAATTTTCAACCTAAATTAACCATTTTATTGTTCATCTAGTCCAAACAAACAGTTCCTAAATGAAATATTTCAAAGTGTTCCAATTAGAATTGGAAATTACAATAACGAATATATTTTTGTTAGGACGAAACACAAGTTTGATTGAAATGGGTTGCTGGGATTACTCGTATTTATTTACTTACATTAGTTTTCAAATATTGTACAGTTATGTTTGTCCTATAAAATTACCATAATAATTATATAGGGCTAGATGGGTGTTATATTCTCGCTAATAAAATTTAATCATTTATCGACGGGGCTATCACAGAATATCGTTATATCATATTGCGCATGCATGATGTCTGTTAGAGAATCAAAAGTTACAATGTTTTGGCAAATTTGTTTTTGTTGAATATTTACGTATTGTTTCTTAGATTTTATGTAACTCTTCTTGTCATACCTAGTGACAAAACAGCGATAAAATAAAGCCACAAAGGCGCCATAAAGTACAATCTCAAAGCTACCCTACACGTGGGCTTTCTAAATAACCTAATGCCGGAGGCGTAAGAAATTATAACAAGAACTTGTATCAGTTGAGTTATCGCTACAAAGTCGATTATCACTGAAACCTGCGCGTGCGCTAGCTGGCGTCGCGCGTTGAATAATTGCCCTAGTGAATCGTAATAAATAAGTTATATTACTACATTTATTTGAAGACCTACCCACCCCCTCTTGTGTAGAAATTGAAAGGAGCCCCGAGGGGAATGGTCGTTTAAAACCGCTACTTAAACATTTTAAAAGTGTTATAATATGCCGGCCGACTCACTACTGATATAAGGCCGGTAGTTTTTGATTAATATCAGTTACGGTGATTATACAGTTATTATCAAGTAATTTATTATGTTTTAACAGCCAGTTAATCTGGTTTAAGTAAAATTGTTCTAAGATAATCAAATTATGCTCGCTAAATCGCTAATTCGTATTTTACAGTTATTTCTACACAATTCTAACGCTGGCTTGTTCTGTTTGGAAGTGGTCCTTCGTCTCAAGTATGGGAATAAATACATATTGCATTCGTATCTATTAGTAACAATAATAATACATAATATTATTGAGTAGGTTGGCAAAAATATCAAAACAAATTATAATATTTCAGCTATAAACGAGAGTGCAGTGTGGTATTAAGAGCACTCGGTAAATGTTTGAGCTGAATTTGCATGAACTTTGCCGTGCTTATAGTTTCAAAATGTTTTCTAAAAAGGTAAGCTCAAACTCTTAATAAAATTAACATCACATTTTATGTAATTATTTTAATAACAAATTAGTAACACGGT
This sequence comes from Tachystola acroxantha, assembly GCA_963506565.1. Lineage (NCBI taxonomy): Eukaryota > Metazoa > Arthropoda > Insecta > Lepidoptera > Oecophoridae > Tachystola > Tachystola acroxantha. The sequence continues at coordinate 5,706,146 of OY735884.1, forward strand.
ACTTATTCAATTCTCATTTTCGTTCGGTTCTTTATTTATCATTCTGAAAATTTATCTTCTAAGTAGTTATAAGTCCTAAATAAACGGTTTCTGATATCTTATTTTAGATTCTTTGTTATTGTTTTATGAATTTATGATCATTAAGCGAATACAGTAGAACTTGGTTCGAGGGAGCATCAAGGTTGCTATTTTAAATTACATTAATCATCATCAGTCATGATGCTGTTTTGTTTATTCTAGATACACATTTATAAGTCCTTTTTTTGTCAAATTTATCCCAGTGGGGAAAGGCAAAGCCAACTAGGGCATACAGCTTGGTCTGATGTTAATAGAATGTCTGAATTCTTATAAATACATACATATATACGAAGATAACCTAACCTAAACCTGCGCACTACCCTCCCAAACCCCTAAACGAAAAAACTCGACGATCCACGCAATAATAGAGTTATGCATGGGAATCCTTGCTAAGAGCACAAAACTTCACAAACACGACTTCTTTCGAGCACTCCAACTAATAGAAACATTCGCGGACATCTACTGATTAACTTAACGTGATCATTAATCACTAAATACCACGGAAACTATTTAATTAGAATTTTCACAAAAAAGTAGCTAATGTCGTTTCGCGCGCTTTTCAAGGAAATCCATTCTCCACCTCATTTTTCCAGTGTTACCACAAATAATACATAATCTATATTGACTTAATTTTTGCTTCGCTGTGACAGGAGCCAACCGAATGACTTTTAACCCCGCAGTAATATCTGTACAATTCGTTTCCCAATCTTTTATCTCGACTGGATATCTATTGAATGTCTCAAACGATCCGTCTTTTATAATGCCATTGCGACATCGATAGCCTGTCACTATATGGCTTTGTGTGATCGAATGATTCCAATACGAAATTTATTATTATATCTGTGCTTATTTGCCTGTTAATAAGAGCTTTTTATTTGGTAGGATTTCTTAGAATATTGTTTTGTTCTATTGTTTTTACATGCCCAAAATTGGTGTCATAGATTGTATTACAAAACGATACGCCTACACGTTTAATCTCGACAGTTTTGTTTACATTGGCAAGTAGTCATGTAAGTTGATCGTTTCCATAATTGGGTGGGCCCCAAAATCAGTTTGTATGCTTTTGTCTACTCATGAAGTTCGTTGTCTTCTTAATAATACATATTCTTATCTGCAATTGTTAATCTAAAACTTGCAGCAAATTCAAAACCAAATAGCAATTTATTTCGACCTTGCTTTTAATTGTTTAGATAGAACATTCGTGTTTTATTATAGGCCACCCGAACATTTGATCTGCTATTAATCATGAAAGCTTTTTTATGATCTTTTGTTGCGTGACGTGTGTAGGTGTGATCTTGAGAGCCGCAATGGCGTCGTATTTGATATTTTGATTGAGACGTTACCTAGTCTTTTAAATTACATCATTATTTGATTGTTATGGACTTCATGCGGACTCTTGCTTGTTATTATTCATTATTTTATTTATTAAATTTTCGTAATGCATGATTTTTATAGATTATAATATTATATAGTAATAATCTCTTGTTTCTCGTATTCTGTGTATTTTGTAGAAGTTAATAAAGAGGCTTATAGGTGATATCCTCGTTCGTAGTTCTGACAACTCTAATGTTGGGACTTTATGTAGACTGTTATTAATTATTTTAATATTTACCTATTCTAAAGCGTGATATCGAGTTACATACTTATATGTCGGTAAAGATGAAAAGTTTATTTAAATGTCAAGCTTAAAACTAATACAATAATATACTTATAACTAAATTATCCGTTGAACCTTCGTCAACTGTCGGCAAATGACTTTTCTTGGGAAATGTAGATCTATACTTAACGATTTTTCATGTGTCAACAATATCAATTCGTTGTACCTATGGTTCATTTTCCATATTTATTTCGTATCACAGTATTTTTGGTGTTTTATTTGCATTTAGGCCACTGTTACAATTAGTCAGTCAGGAGTCCCACGTTCCCAATTAACTTTTGTTTATTGTAACGGCAGTTTGTTTTACTGCACTGTACAGTCGTATACCTGTGTTGATGGATACTTCGCATCAACTTAATTGCTTCACCTACTAACACTATATATTTCTTGTCGTGTTAGCGATCAAACATTTTTTGCCCATGCTGCCCAGTGCCGATAGACCTCTATCTATGATAGTATACATATAACAAACTTACTCGTTTTTAATTTCTTCGTTGGCTCAACGATCTGAAGTGGATCTATCTAGGTCTCCGAAAAAAAGACTTCATGCGAATCCAAGACTGCACCCGTCAAATCTGCCTGAAGTCGGTTCAGACTTCAGATAGACCTTATCGTCTTCAAACAGACTTCTCTACTTCTTACAAATTATTTATAAGCTTCAAAAATTCAACCGACTCCCATTAATCGCGGAGGACATAAGCAAGGTCGTTCTGGCGTAGAAGATAAAACATCTATTGATGAACTTGATGAGGAACTCAAAACGGAGAATACAATACTTGAATAATCTATGGAGCAAGGTGGCGTAATTAGAGGAAACTGATCCATCAACTTTCAACATATTAACCCCATGGATAAGAGTGAAGGCACCCATATGACCCGTGTATGATCAGTTTCTGTGCCATTACCATTTATTGATATGGTTTTGAGGTAAGTTTTGAAGAAAAAAAATTGATATCTAGGCTGAATTTAGTTGCTTTTTGATTGATCGATCAAAACCCAAATTAAATACACACTTTATACTTGTTGTTATATTTGGATTATTATTATTCAATGAGCATTATCATACATGATGGGAAATTTAATTTATATAAACTGTACCGTATCTACCAACTTACGTGTAAACATAGCAATTATGTTGAGAATAACAGCGCATCAATTGTAACTTAATTTTTATTCTTGTTTCATTTTATACCTATCCCACACAAATTATTACGAATTCAAGATTATAACGACCTCTTACTTCCGTTGTTTGTCATATCTTTTCGCATTATCTTAGTTTTTATGACTGCTAAATTTTTACGATTACGATTTTTAAAATGTATAAGTATTTACTCACACTTATCATTGATGATCATTGAATTGCAGAAAATAATACCAGATGATGATCAATCTTATTTTCATTAATCTTATTTCAAGTACGTAGGTACACTACCTGACCTACCTGAAGTAAAACCACAGCTTGCTGGATCAAGACTGTTTATTTTAACAAATACCCACTACAATAAATATGAATCTTACAGCTACCGACATACATTATACAACATCCTCCTTCTTCCAAAAACAAACAAAAAGTTAAACTTAAAATTGTTTTTCCTTACATACAATATTATGCTTTGTAATTTAGTACTATGTTTGTTACAATTACAACTAGTTAGTAGGTATCTATGAACTATATTAAAATGTAACCACCACCTTTTTAGACTTAACTTAATGAAATTAATTTTAATTGAATTAGGTGCCTACTTTTTTTTTTAATATAACCACTAGCGTTAGTTTTTAATTACCTACTTGTGGAATTTTACTTTTTCTTAAATAATTTTTTAAGGCTTGCCTCTGCCCTACGCCTTGCCTCTCTATATAGGCCAGTCATTAAAGAAGTTGACCCTAGCAGTAACTCCTCTATCTATGAAATTTGGCACAGTGATAGAGTACCATATGTAGATTGGAATTGACATAGTATCCAATAATTTGTAGAAACGGAAGTTAGGTATTTTCAAGGTCAAACTTAAATTACGTGGTATCAATTACAGGAAAATTGCTCTATCCAAAATTCTTTTTTTACAAGTTCTAGTTACCTATAGGCATGTGTTGACAGAATATCCAACCATATTTGCATATGGAAATATAGATATTTTAATAAAATGTGTTTTTTTGCCGTAATTTCCAAGGGATAATTACTCACTCCAATTTCTATTTAATTATGTATTTAAAATATTACTTTCGAAAGTAGTTATGAATATCCAATAAAAAATCCAGACCCAAAAGCGTTATCCAGAAATTGACGAAAAATGGGGGTTTCCAAAAATGCTCAGCCCGATTTTTCTTGTCATTATGAACAGACTATCTTATTAAAACTGTTTTTCAAGTTTTCCAATAAAAAATGCAGGCGAAGCACATAAATATCAAATAGAGTTATATTCAAATATTTCTAATCAACGCGGCGGTGCATGCGCCACTGAGCGCGGATCGCTACTGCGGCCGATTAACAACCTTATTCCTATTACACGTACAGAACAGCGGGAACGCGGACGAGAAATTGGACGGAGCGGAGGAGACATTTGGAGATGGGATTCTGTTGTCTACTCATATACAAATAAGGTTAATTGTAGATTAACTCTTTACTAAAGTCCAGTAAAGATCCATGCGGACAAGCGTTTTCTAGAAATCGACGAAAAATTAGAGTTGAGAAAAATGCTAAGTTCGATTGTTAATAAGGTTTATTTTAGGTAAACTCGTTACCGAGTGGTGAAAGCTCGACCGACCTACGCCAACATACACAAAACCATTATAATCTAGCCCGTATCATCGGCGCATAAGTACGACAACATTTCAAGGTTAGTACGGACATAGCAAAACAAATGGTAACACTTGCAGTACGATTTCAACTCTTACGACGCAGATAATAAGAACGGTTCAAAGTGTTACACTTGATCTGATTTTGGAATGTTTTAAGTAAGCTCGACCGACACAACAGTACCTACGCCAACATACACAAAACCATTGTAATCTAGCCCGTATCATCGGCGCATAAGCGCAACATGTCAAGTCAAGGTTAGTACGGACAAAAGCAGATCAATAGTAACACTTTCAGTACGATTTCAACTCTAACGACGCAGATAGATATATAGATTGGAGCGGTCCAAAGTGTTACAACTTGATGTGTTTTTATGTGTACTTACTAGGTACCTACTACGTGGAATGTTTAAGTAAGCTCGACCGAGACGATAGTACCTACGCCAACAAACACAAAACGTAATCTAGTCCGTATCATCAACGCATAAGTACGACAACATATGTCAAGGTTAGTACGGACAATGGCAAAACACTTTTTTTTCGCCGTGGGATCTCGTTTGGTGTGCGTGTATCAAATTATTTCTTAAAATTATAATTATCTGTTATATAAAACCCTACTGTATTGTGATATTATTAGAATCAAAATAGATTATCAGTCAATAAGTGATTCAGCGGAACGGTGCACCGTGCAACATGCGATCGGACCCCCCTCACCCCCTCGAGTAACAAAGACAGCTTGTTATTTTTCAACTCGCTTGCACATCGACTACGGGTATATTTGTGTGCGGCATAGGTCTTATTACTTACGTCATACTGACGACTACAGCTAAGCAAATTTAAATTCTACACTTGTACGATGAGCGTGAGATATTCACCTACTAATAATATGTAATCGCAACTGCAACCACAAAAATCTACAAGTGAGGGTGATCTGCCTAATATACTAACCAAATTCCAAACACAATTAATTTTTCAATTCGACGAATTGATAACCTCCTCCTTTTTTTGGAAGTCGGTTAAAATACAAAATAAAACACGAAACAAAATACAAAACAAAAAATAAATTAAAAAAACAATAAAAAAAATATATTTAGCTAAGGATCGAACCCGGAACCGCGTGCACGGGAGGCGACCGCTCCAGCCACTAGACCGATTCGTTCGCTGTTTAGCCCGGCGAAATTACCAAGCATATCTCATGCACCAGCGTGAGACATGAACGGACCGCTCCGTCTAGATTTCGACAAAATTGCAAGTAATCTGGTACAGACAGATTCCCAGCTCTCCTAATACACCTACTTCGGTATAAATGAGTTCAGAGTTTATGCTCAAATAAAATTCAAAGATAATTACAACAAAATGTTTGATAAAATACTAACCAAATTCGAAACACAATTAAAATAAAATACAAAATAAAACACGAAACAAAAAAATATATATATTTAGCTAAGAATCGAACCCGGAACCGCGTGCACGGGAGGCGACCGCTCCAGCCACTCGACCAATTCGTTCGCTGTTTAGCCCGGCGAAATTACCAAGCATATCTCATGCACCAGCGTGAGACATGAACGGACCGCTCCGTCTAGATTTCGAAAAAATTGCAAGTAATCTAGTACAGACAGATTCCCAGCTCTCCTAATACACCTACTTCGGTATAAATGAGTTCAGAGTTTATGCTCAAATAAAATTCAAAGATAATTACAACAAAATGTTTGATAAAATACTAACCAAATTCGAAACACAATTAAAATAAAATACAAAATAAAACACGAAACAAAAAAATATATATATTTAGCTAAGAATCGAACCCGGAACCGCGTGCACGGGAGGCGACCGCTCCAGCCACTCGACCAATACGCCCGCTGTTTGGCGTGGCGAAATTATCAAACACTATCTCATGCACCAGCGTGAGACATGAACGCGACTAGATTTCGACAAAATTGCAAATAATCTAGTACAGATTCACAACAGGGGCGTACATACATACATACATACATACATACATACATACATACATACATGCATGCATACATACATACATACATACATACGTATAGTACGGACAACAGCAGATCAATGGTAATACTCGCTCGCATTCGCATGATTTCAACTCTTACGACGCAGATAATAAGAACGGTACTTAGTCCAAAGTGTTGATCTTCTGTTAGCTGTACCTATTAACCTACTTGAAGAAACTCGCCCGCCGCGCGACCGGTTTTCGACGCCCCTCGCCCGCCTCGGGCCCCGCGCTGGCCTGCGCTTGATAGGTATTTCGAAATAATGGTGTTCCGCCTGGATATTTTGTTGGATCCTTTGAAATCAGGTTATTTTTGGGTATCTCATTACAATTGTAAAAAATATCTGATAGAGTAATTTTCCAGAGATAGTTAAAAGACAAATTATGTATAATGAATTGTTTCATTTGGATTTTTTTGTTGGATTTTCGTACTTATACTAGAAATAATAATTTGAAGGCATATTAAAAACAGAAACCCGGCGGAGCAATTATCCTATGGAAACTACGGCCAAAAAAGACATTTTATTAAAATACCTACACTTTCGAATTAAAAAGTAGTTTTACTTATGAATGTACAGAAGCACACTAATAAAATACAATTTATAGAAAAAGAATTATGACCATAACATTGTTCCAGAAAAAGATACGGTATAATGTTGAATTTCAATTAAAATAAGTAACTTCCGCCTCGAAATATTATTGGATTCTCTGACAATTGTTCTTATAAATATGCTATTAAGTATACAAAAAAGTTTCATCGATAGAGGAGTTATTGTTGGGGTCTCCATACAAACGCTCGCCAGAATGACTGGCCTAATATACCAGCTCGCGAAAATTCTCCGCCTCTAAGGGCGGTGACGGTGTGTGATTATGCAACACTACCTACAAGATTTTCCAAAAAAATATAGAAGTTTTAGTGTTAGGTACATATTAAGATCATATTATTAAGATCAGATGTTCCTCAATACATTCTTTATGATCTTACAGATAATATCAAGGGTTAACCGTTATTGATATACAAATCGTGATTGCGATTAAATAATGCTTTTAACGATTGATAATTATAACTAAAGTACCGCTATATTTAAATGTAATTTCTTTATAAATAACGATTGTTCTTCAGAGGAAGTTATCGTCTGTGTTTATCAAAATATGTCTGTGGTATATCCGGCGCAAAGTTTGATAACAAGTGCATAAAGGATTACCTATATCAGCCGATAGCGTATCTTTCTATATTTTTTTTATTTTTGGAATGGGGGTACTTATTTAACTCTCTATTTTTGCATTAATTGCGTATTTCACACAATTATTGACTATGGTGACGTGTGCACATTGGACGCCACTGAGGAGCTGCTGAATAAGTTGGAGAGACTACAAAATCTGTGCATCCGTTTCATTTTTGGCTTGCGTAAGTTTGATAGGATCTCCAGCTTTCGGTCTGAACTCAAGTGGCTACCAATCCGTGCACGCAGAAACTCTCACATTCTTTGTCTCCTCTTCAAAATTATTCAAATGTCCTCTTCTCCTACGTATTTGCAGGAATGTTTCCATTTTCTTCGTCCTTCTGACCTTCCGGCAAGATCTCATAATACCACCCTCCTTGGTCTTCCCTCTACCCTTCACAGGACTCAATTCTGTCAATATTCTTTTTCTGTTCATGCAGTCAGATTGTGGAATTCGCTCCCTCCCAGCATTCGTGATTGTCAAACAATTTCTCTGTTTAAAAAACTCGTCAAAGAACACTACTTTTCTAACCCTTGATTATTCAGTAGGTATTTCATCCATTAGTATTATTTATTTATTTGTAGTTTATTATATGTAGGTATTTTGTGTAAGTTTATTATAATGATAGATTGTATATTTATATGTATTTTGTGTAAGTTTATTATAATTATAGGTGTTGTTATGTGTCCTCGTATCATAGGTATTGTTTATATATTTAGTAGTTATAATTGATTTATTTACGTATATATCTTATCTGTACACCACAACGACTACCACTTTTAACACTGCTCTCTCTTTCGCGGGTTTGCTGGTAGAAATCTCTTTTGAGATAAGCTCGCCCTTTGTACCAATTTGTTTCTTCTTGATGTTATCTATGTATTTGTCTGTGTTGTGCAATAAAGAGTTAAAACAAACAAACAAACAAACAAACAAACAAAACAAACCTGAAGATGCTGAAGATAAGTTTCGTTTTGTAATATTAGCATTTGATATCAAAAAATATTGGTAGGTACCTTTACTTAAAGTTATACTTCATACCTATGACGTCACATCTTGCGAACTGATTCCTTGTTTCTGAAACTACGTAACCGTACATTGAACTGTTTAATGAATATTAGCCCTACCTACTCATTTAATTTAAATTATACTTTTCCGTTCCCCATTAGGTATGCAGACTATGAGAAATCAATGAATAATGAGTATTTGAAATCTATATTAGGTATCATTTGCATTGCAAGGATATCTGACTGAACCATTATGTTAAACAAAATTACAGGCACTTACTAGTTTAATAGCTGTGAATTTTATATTCTTGACCGTCTTGCATATAGATAATATTGGATAAAACTCTTTCATCTAAGACCTCAATAGGTGTAGAACAGTTCACTGTAATTAAAATATTTATTTGATATAATATGTATATTATAATACTTATAATGTGGTTTGTGTATTTTTTTAATAACATCAGTGCATGCCAGTCTTATGTTTTCAGTAGGTACATTGAATGCTTTACTCGTTTTCCTATTTAGTTAATTCCTTGTTAGTATATAGTACAATATTTTAATGATTCATTTGTATTAATAATATTACTTGCATGTTTCATATAATATTTGTGACTAATTAAAATATATTGTTTCCTTTGCAATGCTTGCTTGCCTATTAGTTGCTTGTTAGAGCTTTTAGCGTCTAGACTCTTTTCTGTAAATATATCTCTTCAATTCTCTTTCTCTTTTTAATTTTAGGGCACGCTGCGATTTTGGACTGGCGAAGACGAGAAAAGAACGTTATAGAAAAGTGTAATTTTTATAGTGTTTGTTAGTGATCAAAGGCCTTGTGCCGAATGTCGTCGGAAGTTATGAAAATGAAATATTTGCGCACCGGCGGACAAAAAGATTCGTATTCATTGCCCACGGCGAAGAGAAGATATTATATGAAGAAGCTGATGTACGTATCGAACTGCTTTTTACTGCTTTCTTGTTAAGGGAAACGGAGCGTTGTCGTGCTATAAATATTGTTAACGAAACACACGTTGATTTCCCGTATCGATATTGGTAAGCAAAAGTTACTGTAAAAGAACACAAAATCTAGTTACTGCCAAAAATTGCAATCCTTGAATAAAATCAAGTCATATGTTTTGATATTTTCTTGCATATGCGCTATGCGAAACGAAAATCTAAATGATAAATAGAGAAAAAATTTCATCACGACCGGGATTCGAATTTAACCATCCCCCTCGCAATTCCGTGGCAACAGAGCCCCCCGTGATATCGTACCCAGGTAGTGAATTTTGTCTCCATATTCTCGTCTTAGGGACGGTAGCGACATCTATCCAGTAATTGTGCAATTACGGTAGTAACCGTTTAAGGATTTCATTGCTAACTCATTATCATTACATTACCATCTGTAGTTACATAATATGGAGGTATTTCAACGAGTGTCGCGATAATAATATTTTTGCAAGACAACCCCTTTTCCACAGCCTTAAATACTTTATTAGGACTTATCTGTATTTGGTGTTGGTTGTCAATTTATTCCTGCATCGATCAGGAAGAGTCTTGTTCTGTCACATGAGACTTGTTTCTCCATAAATTGAACTGACACTGAAGAGACCACACACGTAGAATGTAAGATTACTTGAAGCTATAATTGACCCATTTATACGGTGTGATGTAAACCTGTTTCCTTTCTTACTTCACCAACTAATACTAGTATATACCAGGATATGAAAGCTAGACTTAAAATGTAATTATGTTTGGGTTATTGTTAGGCACTATCTAAAATAGCGAAAAGAATACAATGACCTCCTTATGGATAAGATTTTGGTCAATAACTACTACCGATTTTTTTTTAAATTCTTTTACCATGTGTACTTTAAACCGATTAGGTTCAAAACGTCCACTTCCTAAAATGTCCACTTCCCGAAACGTCCACTTCCTAGAAAGACCATTCCTGAAAATACCACTTCCTAAATCGTCTACTTTCTAAATCAAGTTCCTAAAACGTCCACATGAAGGTATACTTTTCTTTTGGTTTCCACAGCATATTGACTACCCAATCTACTTACCTATTCTTATATTATATGATTTACTTTCAGGCTTTCAACTTTCGCTTCCTCCACATTCATGAGTCTCTTGATCATTGATCTCCTATAAACAACTAGGAGATCAATGCTGTTGATGCACGCTTTTCGGTTTGTAGTAGACGTACAATGCCCTTTTTAAAACTTCACCAATTAGGTCGGAGCAGGTATACCTATGTCCTACGAAGTATATCCTTTCTAGATATTCGTAGTTTTCAATAACAACAGCTTTTAGAACCACGCGGCATCCGCACCCGCTTTCACATCAATGCCACTGAGAAAGCAATTTGTACTTGCATTCCATTTAAACACAGAATCACTATAAGATCACGAAGTCAACGTCCAATCAGCAACAGTGATTATTCTTATTAAAGTACAGCTACACAATGGCAAGTAATCTTGGACAGTTGTTAAACTAGTACACTGTTAGGCTCCCGTTAGACTGGCGAGATGTTTAATCATGATGGATGGGGACTGCCGCTGGATGGAGCGTATATTTCACAGCAGTGCCTTACCTTCCCTTTATGGCTCTCGTAACCTGTTTTAAGAATACATAAAGTTATCTTTTCCTTGAGTATAGGTAATGTGGCAACGATAAATGGGCTCATCTCACTCGAAATTTTGAAGAAGAAAAGATAGCAACGTTTTAATTTTGCTAAGTTTCTCCTCAACCACTCCACTAAGCTGAATAGTTCAAGAAAGTTGGGATCGAAGCTTCGACGCTTGCGCCGCTTCTCACTCCTCTAGGCATTGGGCTGAGCTATTGTGAAATTGCGGTTAGAATTAGTAATAATTTATAAATTAAAATAATTGTCTTCTCGTCGTGTTATGGCCAAACTTACATTTTCTTACATTTTGTCAGAGTTGTTGAATTCATCTAGGTAGTAACGCCTTAAATTTGACTTGTACAGATCAAATCGCATCAAGGTACTTTGGAGATATCGTTATTTTTGTCTTCTTCATAAGTCGGTACACCTCACATCTGAGAATTACGTCCTTATTGATTAATTAATTATTTCCAATACAGTCCTATTTTCCTTTGTCCGGTTTGCATCATTAATTCTACGTTGCAGAATTATATTTCAAAGCCACTAACTTCCCTTTTGCGAATGCTTACCTATCCGACTACTAATTACAACCTGTAGGCTATACTCACCCTCCCTCGACTGGTTGTTTAATAGGGCCCCGCGGGGGGAGACCGATATAAATTGTTGTTCATCAAAATTCTGGTAGTAATTACAATTAATGCAAACCATCACAGTAACCCGTCAATTTGCCATGTTGGAAGCGCGTGCGCTTGTAATGTGTAGGTAGTGCTGGGGCGATTTAAATTCCAGACCAAGTGTTTTGTCGTCATCGGTCTTTCTTTTTTATCGGTCTAATAAACATCATTCATTATTTTAGTCTTGTGGCCACATTCTGTTGTCTTTACCAAAATACTTTTTACTCTCTAGTAATAAGTTTTCATGTCATACATTTATTTGCGAATACTGTTATTGGTTCCATTGAAAATATGTTTGTGAAAGACCGTATTGTAGGTACGGTCTAATACAGAGAAAAGTGTACAGGAGAGTTTTTAAGGTTGAGATTATCTCCAAAACTGCTTGACCTATTGCAATAATTATTTCATTATTAGATAGATAAAAGTTTAAACTATGTAACTGTAACAGAATTATTAAATGCGATTCAGTAGTTTTTGAGAAAATCTCAACCTTATTGAGGACCCCTGTACTTTTCTCTGTCTTCGTGTGTACCTACAGCTGTTGGTATTCCGAACATTTTTATCCGAATCATATAGTTACACAGGTACTTGTAAATTAATAAAATATTTCTAATGCTAGATATTCTGGGATTTCTGTCCCACACAGCCTGCAGGTATACATTTTTTCGGAAACACAATTCCGAATTAAAGTAGGTAGCTCCCGTACAATAAAGTATGCTGACTTTTTCTAAATCGAATCCTATAATTACGTTCTTCCGTGTCGGTCTTAGATATTTCAAGACCGCAATTGATTTTGTCCTTCACTATTTGCAGTTGCACATCAAAATGCCATCGTAAGTAACGGCTCGTGCGCACCTGCGATTATGCTCGATTATACCCGATTATATTACGCCATAATGGATGGTGTTACCGTGACATGATTATAACCCTAAGCGCATAATTAGTTTAAATGTCACGCTTATAGTTCATAAAACTCGCCAAACTAATTACTTACCTAAATATAGTTAGAGAGAACAATTTCATATTATATTTCATTTTGAGGATGTAACTTCATAATTAACTAAGTATATGCCAACCTATTTCCTTTACTTTTTTGTTTGTGAAAATAAGTATTTTTGTTCTTATTTTACAATAACCTTTGAACGACAATATCTCTAGGATTTCCACGTGCGTTGCGATATATTGAGCGACAACCATTTATCCATTTTATAATAACTAAACTTTTCATTCTTTTCATAAAAACAATTATGTAATTAATATTATTTTAAAGATGTGCGTGACAGATTTTTTAACACTTTTTCGTCTCATAGTTGAATAGGTACATCCTTGCAAAGTGTGAAATGGTATTTGCTAAAAAATGTCGGTTTGAAAAATATGTACAATGTATTTACTTGCAATGAAGAGATTTAATTCTGATTCCACCTTAATTATGAAAATAAAATTCTGTTATAAGTACCAAGCCTTCAACTTCCGGGGTTACGATTCAGCACAAAGGTTTTGTTTCATTGTAGCGTGTTAGTCTCGCTGACTATTACACTAAATTTCACCGTGACAACCGCAGAGTGACTTATGCTATGATTCGGTCACGAACCCTGTGCTTACTCCCGCTAATAAATCAGCTATAATGTTTGCACGGGTTTGTTCTAGTTGGTCTTGGCTGACGAGGTCTTGAGAGACATGGCCGACCTCTATAACATTCACGGCATTGTTTTTTAATTTATTTACTAGACAATGTTTTGTTTTGTATAATTTGTTGGCGTACATTTAACGAAAGTCACTTGGCTAGGCCCTGTGCTAGCTATGCACAAGGGTTGACCTTGTTAAAAAGTGGATCCTATTAATTCCCTGATATGTTTTAAATCAAAGTCAATCTCTTTATTGCAAGTAAGCAAGTTCTGTACATTTTTTCACGTTTTTTTTTAAATTTACATTTACACCACTTTGCAAGGAAAAGGTGCCAAGCCAACGCTGAGTAGAAAAAGTGGCAAAAAACATTTCAGCAGCATACCTATATTTTAAAATATTTGTTTTATAATAACTAGGTAATTACAGTGTAGAGTGCTAATTATTCATATTATTAGCAATCTACACTTCATTCATCATGTGGAACCGGCGACACAAATGCATTAAAAAAAAACAATACAAAACACTTGTTTTGCGTCGTAAACGCAACGCAGGCGCAGCACGGGGCGATGCTCAGTTTATGGCAAGCATTTCACTATCATTGCAACTATCAGCGGCCGGAGTGCAAGTCGTGGCTATTTTTCACAAACTGCATTCATTCGTACCCGTCGGAATATCACGAGCTTCTCAGGTTCAAGAAAAGAGACGCGATTTGAAAATGTAATAGCTTAGAAAGTTATTTACTTTTATAAAATGATATTTTACTAACAAAGTCGTTTATGTTTTGTTAAAAGTTGTAGGATCTCAGGTGGCGGTCTCTAGGTGGCGCAGTGGTTGTGAGAACTCGGGTTCACGATATGATTACACATATTTCAGGTTTGATCCCGAATCAGCCATGAGCTTTCCTATTTTTTCGATGAAAATCTTACATAAATTTTTGATTTACCGACTGCTGCCAAAAATAACGAAAACATCGTAATTTTAATGAAGTTTTTACTAATAAAATAACTGACAACCATGTACGGAATGAGTGAATACGATATTGTATTTGAAGTTGCCTGAGAAATTATTGTGAATGAAATTATGGTAAATAAAATATGTGATATCGACGATATCATTAGATACAGGGATGGGTGGCTGGAAGAGGCTCAGGACAGGGATGGATGGAAGAGGAGGGGGGAGATCTTTGCCCAGCAGTGGGAAGATTTATAGGTTTACAAAAAAAAATGTGACTAAAACGAGTAGGTATTATGCAGACAAAGGTCAACAATTGCTCATTCAAACAGACGCCGAAACGAGAGGAATCTGAGGTATGAAATGAAATACAAAAAAAAATTGGGTCACGGCCCTGACAGGGACAGGGATCAAAGGCATACCACAGGCATATTTGTGCGTGCATTTCCGAATTTCTCTTTTTGGGGTGTTTGGGTTGCATTTTTAAAATACTGTGCAAATAATTAATATTCCACTTTTCATCGTACATTAAAATTTTTAAACATTTTGCTTTTTAAAACCCTTTCACGCCTTTCAGCTGTAAAAGATCGTTCTTTAATATTATGGGTAATTGTATTAAAAGTTTCTCGTAGACAGTTGATAAAGTAGTCTAGACTGGACAGGTCTGAGCACATTTGATTTATGACGCTTTTCAGCAGTTTTGCCTTTGTTTTATTTTATAGTTGTGCGTTTTTTCAGAGTCATGAACTCATGATTTAGTAGATACTTATTTTCTAGAAAATGACTACATTTTTCACCACATTCAGTTACTTCTACGTAAACCTCGATTTTAGGGCTATTTTCCAAATTCAACAGAGTCGACGCAAATATACCTAAGCAACGAAAACGTTGCAAAACGTACTGATGACACCACAATTGAACTAATTTAGCTTTAAAACTAACTGAAAATTCTGCCACCTATTAGGTTTCCTTCCAAAAAAGTCCGTACTTTGATTTATATCCAAATGTTAGGTAGTACCTTACCTGTATGTATAAATTTGTTACACATGTAGTTGAACAAATTATGAAAGAACAAACCTTTAATATACAATTAAGTTTCATTAATTCCGGTCTCGATGCGTAATTATCTAGGCTGGTTATACCTTCTTGCACCGGTATACCAACTCTGCCCGACTTCGCTGTTAACTAGCACAGCTGTCATCGTCTCAGTTTACCGAACACATCGTAAGATATCACCTAACTTGCAGTTGCAGTGGCGGTACAGTTCGCAACGTCGGTTATTGACTTACGCCCATAATGTTCAATAAACCCGGCTGTCGTGCGAGGCCCGCTGGGGCGCGTATTGAGGTGCTCCATATTTACTGTTACATCATAATTTGAGACTGGTGCTTCTAATAAATAAGGATAAAGTAGGGTTTGTTATGAATAACAATGTAAGTCATATTTCACAGGAATCACTTATGAGGTTATGAATACATATTCATTATAATTGAATGATTACGCTACTTCTGTAGTTTGTTCAAACGTTATGTGATAAGTAAGCATTATTACGTTAGATCTGTGCATTAAATGGGCCAACATTGCAACACAGAATTCGTGTATGATTGTTATTCTAGCAAAACTGCTGACGAGCTCTTTCAAAATTCAAAGTTTTTAATTTATGATTTCCAAAGTCTTTTGTCTCAATGACTAATCTTTTATTATCTTCGATAGAAACCTCGGACCAATAGTATCATAATATTGGCGCAGTATATTAGCCGCTAATACTTCATTGTATGAGATTTAAGTATGAACCACTATTATAGCTCCTGGCACATGGCATTTCTAACCTCTATCTTTGTTATGTGCTCGCTAACATGCCTCTCGATTTAGACCAAATGTCGAGCGATACAGCAATAACACCCAGATATTATATGCAGGTAAACTTACCCCGCTGTCGCATAAAGTTCGCAGCAAACAACTAGGAAGTTCGAACCGAGCCAGTATTTGGTCTCAGTTTTGACAGAGTTACTGTGTTTACATTGCATAATTGAACAGTTCGAGGTTTAAACTTTCAGAACTTTCGTCGTAGTAGCTATGGGTTTGTTCTGTTTTGTATTTCGGTATATCACCTTTCTTCTTCTTGTGATTGCCTTTCCACTGAAGTTTGGCCGTCAGCTTCGCAATCCTTGTTCGATCTTGAGCTAGACGGAATAGAGCTTTAGCGGACTATCGGTGTCAACTCCTTCATGTCTTCTATTTTTTTAGAATAACGCAATCTCTGCTCACAGTTTCGAATATACACTACACCTCCAAGAGACTGTAGATGCTGTTGCCACTTTTTATGTGAAGATATGCTCGTATACCTACAGTGATTCCGTTAGATCGAAATACTGCAATTAATGCAGTCCAATCCAATCCCCTTACCATGAAGTCTTATAGCACGATTACTTCAATAATACTTTGTTATTTCGTACCATGACGACCTTAAAGTAAGCTTAATAAGGTCGTTATGGTACGAAATAACAAAGTATTATTAAAGTAATCCTTCTATAAGTGCTGTTGTTGCATCCAGTGTGACGCACACAACCTGTATGTAACTACTTAGAGTTCCTTCCGTTGCTGTTGCTAGGGACGCTGAACCATTTTCATTAAATTGTTCAAGTGATGTTAAAAAATGCTGGTAACTAAACAGTTCGGTCGACGGTTCGACGGTCGCCGGCGTCGGGGCAGACCTCGGCGTAGGTGGAGAGACGATATCGTTAGATACAGGGATGGGTGGCTGGAAGAGGCTCAGGACAGGGATGGATGGAAGAGGAGGGGGGAGACCTTTGCCCAGCAGCGGGACAATTTATAGGTTAACAAAAAAAAAACTAAACAGCCAAAGAGTGGCAAGCGTCCTGTCATCCATCAGTAACTGCATTGCTAGAGCCCTAACTATTGCTTAATTCTTCATGTAGATGACATGCTAAATAACAAAGACGTTATTGCAACATTTTTATGGCTGATTGAATAATAATGTGGTTCCTTAGAGCAAGAGCTAGTAAGTTCAATATTATGATGTCAGAAGTCAGACCACTAAATACCTATCGTAATCATCGTTAAAAATAAAACTCATACTATTAGGTATCTTCAGAGTTGGCAATAATATCTGTATGTATTTATAAAATTCAACTACTGTCTGTCTGGCTTCTGATTACGTTCCTGTATGTAAATAATGTGTGACGTGTTTTCTACTGTCATTCAGGTATCTTAACGTGAATACGGTACTAATGGAAAAGGAAATGACAAGATTTAATATCAATATAAATAAGAAAGAGGCTCCGGATAACCGCTAGTCTAATATAAAAGTGTAATAACAATAATACATGATATCTTAGATACAAATATGAAGCACTCACGTGAGACAACGACATGAAAATTCCAATAACTTCGAGAGAGCGGATCTCTAAGCAATAACGCGTCACTTATGTTTTTCCTGTGTCAGTACTGATACTATCTCCAGCTTCCCCTAAAATTCTCCCTTTCCCCCTAGATTCCTCCCAGTTTGTATGGAGGGGGTGGCACCCCCAGGAAACGGCTCTTTGTTGTGATTCACACGTTGCCAGACACTTTTAAAAGGCTTTTGTGAGGCGTCAAGTGCGACTGTGATCGTATGCGTGTACTTAAAAAAAAACATTTTTAAGTGTTTCCCTTGTCTTTACTACTACCTACATACTCAGCTTTTGAAGTAGTAGGACACTCTGAATTTGACATTAGGTCTTAAAATATTTCCTTCAGTATGATCAGTCTGTGTTTTGAAACAGGTAAATCAAAAACACAATTTATTCAGTGCTTATTGAATCTATGATGGCATGGATGAAATATCTATGCCTGTTTTGCCAATGTGTATTACCACTCATGTTGCTTAATGTCCTTCGTAAGCCTCGTATTCGCTTCTCGCATCTATCGCCCACATAATCCCTTCTCATTTACCTTTCAAGAATCAACTTCAGGACTAACATTTCACAGTTTGTTGGTATAGTTATGTTTCCGTTTCGGTCACCAGTTTTCTCAGTGTTAAGGTTACTAATAGTATCTATACTTATATAAAACGTAATAATTCTACACATTCTCAGCATCCCGCAAGATCTAGTTACGAGATCGATGTCGGTCACACACGCATGCGCATGAGTCGCGCGCATGACAGACACTTGACACTAATGTCCTCGACAAAATACTTACTATTTCACGACCAATCAATCGATGGGTTTGTGAAGCGCTATACAGCTGTGGAGATAAAAGTTTGATTGATATATAAGTACTTGGTCCACGAAATTGCGCTTGATACTTAGGTACCTACCGTACCTCATTGTAAACTCTTTCCAGTTTGTTATTTATGAACGTGTTTATAGAAAACAAATATACTACGTTCCTACTCATAATTTCAACATTCCTTTGACTTCTGGGTATAGCAATTGATAACATTGAAAACCAGCAATCCACTAACGAGTTTACAACTTTTTGCTAAATTAATGTTTTGTCACTTCCCACGCTTCGATAAAGTACGCTCTCCCACGTCGAACCCTTTGGAGGGATCATCACTTTTGTATTACCATATTATTGTACCGACATATGAACATGTTGTATACTTGTATCAGGATATGATATCGTTGAGATCTTGGCTGGAGACAACATCTGGCTGTTTCCTGTTGAAATAAATCTACTGAAAAAAGTTAAAAGTTCTCGAGCCTCGACGATTTGTGAGGGGTTGAATTCTAAAAAGTTTCCGACCGAAATTGATACCGTTGATTGAAGTAGAGTTGTTGGGCAGAAGTTTCCTAATTGGACAAGTTTAGATAAAGGAAGTTAACTATTATTACTAACCGTTGAAACTCTTGAAAATGTGGAATATATAAGAACTATGGAATAAAATAATTTTGTGTGAAATTCATAATTGTACTACCAAATAGGTTTTATTGACTTAGTACTTACGTACATACCTATCATACTTTGCGACAATACTAATGAATTCTAACCACACGCATCTTAATTTACTCGTATTTTCGTTCTTTCTTTCTTACTGTTTTCATTTGTAATAAGTATTTTTATTCACGAAACTAGAGAACATAATTATTTATTTCTAGAAACAATATCGTGTTTCTATTTCAAGTTGCTAGTTTTTATCAGTACTACAGATTAAACCCGTTATTACAAGTATGTTATAAGGTTCAAACAATAGTTAATTATAAAAGAATCCATTCTCACATCCCAAACAAGACGCAGATGTATTCGTTGTTTAATTATAATAATTAAGTTGATTTGTTAGTACAAAGACAGATTGCTCATTTCACGGTCCTCTCCTCTTTCGTTAAATGTTATGTTCGTATTTTTCATTTTTATATTTATGCCTGGGAAAATTGTCTAATTTACATTTCTGTTTCGCGTAATCGTCGCCATTTACATGTTTTTGGGTTTCACGATGGTTATACCTAACCATCGTGAAACTTGTTATTGTATGTAAGTACGTATTTTACTGTAAATGTTGGTCATTGGTGTATGTCCCTTTGATCCGACATTTACCTATGATATGTCATTACCGCTGGGATCAATCTCTCTCTTTTGTCTACAGTTTGCAAATAAACAATGCAAGTTTACAAAAAGTTTTTGCTTTGCAGGTTCAAATCGTGGACTTTACCACCCACCGTTCCTATTGTCTGTGCAATAAGAGTTGTAATCGTGCCATAGTGTTATCATTGATCCGTGCCATAGTGTCATCGTTGTCTATAAGTATAACGTAACGATTATAGATTCTACTGCACTATTCAATCATTTTCATTTCTGTACTTTCGGGAATTTACTTACCTTTATTTCCTACACACGTGTTTGATTTTTATGTTTTCCTATCTGATTGTTTTATTTCGTGAGTCAGGAAACTCCACGATGGATTAATTTAATTTCACAATTCGATACGCTTCGTTGAAACGTTTGAACTCAAATACTAAGAACTTATTATTGTTCTTTCATTTATTAGAATTCAATTAAAGCGCACGATTTATTGGAATTTATTAACTGGAATAAATAGAAGCTATTATCATGAAACAGTATCATTATTTAAACATATTTCGCTTTCAATTTGATCAAAATTTAAACAGAAAGTAATTTCTATGTCCTTACCACTTCCTATTTACTTATAAGCCCTTATTTCCTATGGGGGATATTATTCACTATTCCTTACAATATTGTTGTTTGTTGTTGCTGTATTGTAAGCTTTCATCTCGAATTCATTATCAGATGTCTTTGAAGAGTGGGAATCTATTGATGTGCTGTATAAAATCAGGGCTTCCGGAATAACGCACCAATCCTTTTAAGGGAAAAGATTGCCAATGAATTTATACAACTTTTCCTACTTTCCATGCAAATCAGTCAGCCAAGATCACTCTAGTTTTGGTTTGAAAGAAAGTAAATAAATGCATTACTTCACTGCCTTATTTGCCTACATCCTTGTCATTTCGATAAGTTACCGTAAGAGTAGGGACGGACAGTCGGATATTCTTGGCTATTTCATGAACATTATTTGTCTAAAATGTATTGAAAATGACGAATACCTAAAACAAATTGCAGCTAGAAATTGATGTTCAATGTAATATGGACAATACCAGACCTATATCAAACTACACATTTGATTTTCAAGTTCATCCCGCCAATGTGTGTCAAGGTAAAAATAATCGCCACCTGGCAACATTAAACGTAATTGTAAAACAACAAACATGTTATTAGCTTTAGCTACATACAAACATCTGCCAATCAAATCTCGACAACAATCACCCTTCAACAGATCGAAATTAGGCTAAGTCGAAAAACAAACATCGCTGATTGAATCCAAGACCGGTTTATGGCAATGCAACTACGCTAAGTTGGGGAGATTTTAATTTGGGAAACCATTAAGTTTGGTCAATAGCTAGGGAAATAGTAAAAGGGGTACTCCAGATATCACAACATTTCTCGCTCAAAGCTTGACAAGAGCGGTTCGAATGAACGCATCGTTTCAATTACTGGGTTTATTGAATTTACAAAATTACATTACATTACGTTAGGCACGTTTACGGAAAATACAGAAATTTGAAACAACCTACTATTTTCTTTAAACGCCTTTGCAGAAAGGGCTACTCCTTTGACAAGCTCCTAGTCTAGTGTAAACTCGCCAATACATCCACTTTAACGTTGTTACCGAGATGATATCGACTGTACGTACATTGTATGTCTTCTGTGCAGACTCTGCAGAGGTTCAAGGGTTCCAGTTGCACGTTTTTTTTCCAGTCTGGGCGCAATTTACGACCGGCCGTTGATATAAATGTTTCTAGGATCCGTACTTACATATGACATCCCAAGTTGTCTGGTCTGACATGGGTTTTATGTCCACGGAGTACAGAATAAGAGTACTTAAGCCGTGCTCCGTGGTTAGATGTGTCTTATTTATTACTTCGGGCCCTTACTAGTTTTTGATTCTTAATTCAAGTTTCAACATTGTTTTACAATTTGAAATGCTTCATTCAATCCAATAACCGTCTCAATTACAGTCTTTTATCTAGAAATTACTTGTGTCCAAAACAATTATCACATCATGTGATATATGGACGACCCCTTTGCGAGGGCCGTATTAAGGGGAGTGCAGACAAGAATGGTCAGTTAAATGGCGCATAAATCACCACGGGTCCATTATAATAGTTCCGGCTATCTCACTCTTATTGTAGATGGGGTCATTCGCGCGTACCTTTGTTTACCATCTCTTTAATGAATGATAAACCGGTTATAAAAAACTGTCATCGTATATCACGTGCCATTGAAACAATTTTTTGGTCTCGTGCTGTGAAATTGCGTTAATCAATGAGTTATTCAGATTCGAGTGTCATTATGCAAAGTACATGGCCGCGTGTGCTACAATTTTGCCCGTTTTGAAGTTTTATGTTTTGTTACATTTTAATTATTGTCATGAATGAAGTTGTTCGGTATAACGATATTTAAAAGTCCCAAATAATTGTATTCATATTTGATTAGTTGCTACTTATGATAATTCCGAGTAACAAGGTAGAATGGACTCGTTACGGGTGTATAACATAATATTAGAGTAAGATTAGGACAATTAAGTAGGCACCTATCTAATTTTATTTATACTTTACATAATTAATTAGGCAACACACTTTCAAAGAAATTGTTTTCATTTTCAATCCTGTTTGATATCCAAAGGCGTCTGAACCTACCTACAATATTGTTCCCAATTCTCTGAAATCTCAGAAAAAAATATTTTGTCATTCCACCCTGTATACTAATTACTCACCTACTTTGATACCATTTTCTCATAGATCTTAATTTTGGTCACTACTAGACTAGTAGTAACCATAATATTTCGACGTGTGAGTATCAAGAAAACAAACATAGACCTGCTAAAATAAAATTATTCCTAACATAATTTATGTATTTATGATGAATCACAATTTCACCCGGTGAATGAGAAATGTATGAAATCTTGGCCTTTATCCTTGCCAGGACACTGTAACGAGCGCTATTGTCAGGTGACCTATTATGATTCCCTCGCGATGCGATGGCGGTTTCGACTTTCGACCTGGAAAAAAAGTAGGCGTTGATTGATGGTTTATTTAGGTATTCAGGCTTACTTGTGTTGTCTATGGTTAGTTACACTGATTTAATAATAATGCATAATTCCTACTATAGTTAGGTACAAGTTTGACGTTCCAGGGTCATTAAATTGCCCTACTTATTTAGGATCGGATTAAATGGAATTTTACTGAAAAGTATTACATTTACCGGTAAGTAGGTAAGATTTAATGTACCTACTTATTTTATTTCGGAAAAATTATTATATAGAAATAGTCTGTTACAACTAACTTACAATAGTAATAATATTGTTTCACTGTGATCCAGATAAACTTTTTAACTAGTAATGCCATCTATGAGTTATAATGCATACTATTGTTGTATTATAAAAAACTACAACCTACAGCGCCATCTAGTACACTGATCGCGAACCGGTCAGCATTAGCACAAACTAAAATAGTTCTCATTTGTCCGCCAGGCGGCAGCACGTGGCGGCGCCATGGAGCTCAACGACGACAACGACTACAGGGGGCGCTCGAGCCCAACACGAACTGTTCGAGTTACTTGAGCGCGTACAATGTTCGCGGTTAGACGACCAGAGGGCAGTGCTACCACCGTATTTTTCACAGGTAGGTTTTTACTAGATTGTGATTAGGTAGGTTCCTACTTCCTGTCTATATTTTTTTCATGATGAAATTATGAATATTGTAGCCTAGGCAGGCGAAAATGTAAATATGTTGAATTGCTCGATGATAATGCGAGCTTCAAGCGCCATCTTTTGTCATTCTGTAGTACTTGCCACAACATGTTTATACTTTGGAACATTCTTAATAGTCATGTTAGATGCAACTGCTAACTACTAGATGGCGCTTACTTATTGTCTGAAAGTTCGTTTAAAGCAGAACAATTAAGTACAATATGTTCAGTGCGACAATGCTCGAAACTTTTTATTTTTAATTCCGCCCCTATCTAGGTACCTAGTTTTTGCTTTTGTGGCGAGGATATAAAATATATTGATAAAGTCTATGTAGTAGTTAGTAAGTCTAGGTAGGTATGCCAAAAAAGATTGTAAAAATTACTTATGTGCAGAACGATGTGGATTAGGTAGTAAGTACCTAATTCTAAAGATTATTGTGCAGAACAAAACCCATAAAATATCCTCCAAACTCCATTGAATTTGCAAGACAGATAGTCGTACGGTGGCCGTAAGACGATCTGTGTTAAAAATCAGTTGCGGTCAAGAACCGTTGCGGTTCAAATTCTAAGGGTCAATAGTCACACAGTTCGTTGCCAGAAATAATCGGCGGAAGGCACTACCTTAGAAGCTATGACCAAATTACCAAGACCCTCTCTGCTTCCCTCAGCAAGAGTTTTGCTAGAGGTCAATTAAGAAAGGTTGTATATGGCAAAGGTCTAAAAATGGTGGTCGAGTTAGATGAAGGCGATAAAGTAAAGGTGGAGAAACGGATGTCGGTTCTGTTGGGGTGGCAAGCGAAGCATGTCGGAGTGACCTGTGTGAGGTTGTTGCTTCTTGAAGAAATATTCGTTAAGTTGATCTAGATCCAGATGTAAGTACTAGATACAATGTGCATAATAGTAGATGCTAAGACGGGTAATCTATGGAAAAATACTATAGTAAGAGTTTGAAGCAATATTTGCGTGACAAACTACACCTAGTGTAGAATTGTATATGATTTAAGTGTATTTTACTTCATAATGTTAGAGAAAGGTGAACAAAGAGTTGAACAATCGAGAAAAGGAATAAGGTGTTAATGTCCAATCGTAAGTAGGTAAACTTAGGAGGCATTTATCTAATTACTAATTAAGTTAACTGAAAACCTGTAGAAGAAACTTTATAAATACATCTCCCTGTGTGTAGGTACTCTACAAAATAATGTACTCTAGAATGCAATGAAACTCAGTTTTTTTTCGATAGAAAATCTGTAAGGATTGTCTCAAATGGACTTTGGTGCAAGCAATTTCTTTTCTAAATTGGTTGAGTTTCAGTTTTTTGTCACACAACTCAACTGTTTGACGAGTAGAATGTACTTACCTAGATTTTAAAACTTAATAAATTGAAGAATTGCTTTTTGAATCTTAGATTGAATAAATGTTTTACCAATAAATTACTAAATTTAATATTGGTCCCACAGACCTACCGGTAGCTTTTTTGTTTCAATTTACCAAGCAATTTTAAACAAGAGGGACTTCATAACGCTTTCTTCGGGAAGATTAGCATCCTTTGCATATTTATGATGGACAAATGTTAGCTGGGTACATATTGCATATTTTACGCTAATTATACTTTCAAAGATCGTTAAAACCGATAGATTTAACAAATGCAACGTTTTTTTTTGCTTCAGGATATCATGGGTTTTATGAGTTGTTGTGCCGTCGACTATACAGCTGTACAAAAGTACTTGTACAACAAGGAATAAGAATTTCGCAGTATTAATATTGATATTTGATCTTATAACAAAGTTAAAATTGATTTAGACCTTGAATAGGTTTGTGAATTCGCCATTTTAGGTAAGGGAATGTATTGTATATGATGTATATCGTAGAACGGAAACATATTATTATGTTATATAAAAGTTTTCCTCTCCACTTTTCAATTCGCTAATGGAAATTCAGTCGTGGTTTTATTACATCCCTAATTAACTAACCACTAACAAATGAAATAAAACTTTAGTTTGTAGGTATGTTTGTTCATTTACCGTACCTATCAAAGCAAGCTTTTTATGAGCCAATTTAATTGGTTCACCGACGTTTTCACTAGTATGTAAGTAAATGAAAATACCTACCTCCTATACGATTTTCACGAATAAGTACTTAGGTATAAGTAAGTATTGAATTTTTCGGCATTCAGAGCTAAAGGCATACGATAAGAGAATAACTAATGTGGTCTAATCCAAAAATGTAATTGTCCTCAATTTGATTGTTTGTTTAAAACGCTTTATTGTACAACACAGACAGATACATAAATAACATACAGAAGAAACAAATTGGTACAAAGGGCGAGCTTATTTCAAAAGAGATTTCTACCAGCAAACCCGTGAAAGAGAGAGCAGTGTCACAAAGTGGTAGTCGTCGTGGTGTACATATAAAAGATGTCTGTAAATAAATAAATTTTAACTACTTTTAAATACATAGCCAATACCTAAGAAAAATATCTTGAGTACAATATCGATCCAATTTCAAGTTCAACGTGTTGGATATGACAATTTATTTATTGTAGTTTTGTATCAAATCGGTTAAAGAGAGACATCGCCTGGCGAGATAGTTTATTCATAGTTCAAAGATTGTTCTGTTGTCTCCGGCACGGAAGGACGCATTAACTCTATCCTTTGTTGAATTAATTCTACGATTTTTTTTTAACCTCACCCCAAGACAAAGTTTACAGGACGACAGATACAGGGTTATTATTGTACAGATATTTTAATTTTAAACTGGCGAGCTGTTACTTTACGCGACTGGAGTTAAAATGGAATTTATAAATGACATTGCCACATTTCAATGGAGCTTTGCCTCACATACAAAACTACGTAACCATTTAAGCTGTACCTGTCATTTTGTTGGGGACTTATTACAGGTTTCATATTGCATAATCATAATCAGTATCATTTTCTACTACTCTCGCAACTCCTATAGAAGAATAACAAAAACAATGAATAATTCGCTTCGATTTCTTACTATTTTCTGAATTCTTAATTAAACTGTTTTTTTGGACTAGCTTGATGTACAAAACTTTATTTTAAACCAATAATTTTAATAAAAAACGGAGATATTTTTTACATTTATTCGTTATCTTGTACATTTTGCGGTTGATGGTGGGGCAGAATCTGGCATTGTCATTTACCAAATACTTAAATAATTATAGTGAAGTGTTAAGGTAATATTTGTGTCGATTCCCGAGGAGAGACAGTGACAGTTGTATTTAGGTTTAGGATTAGATTTGGCGGTCGCGACTGCATTATAACTATGTATCTATTTATAGATCAGAATCTCTATGATAGGTACAAGTTTTAAAATAAAACATATTTGTTTTTAGGTCAGATAAAGATTATCTTTTTATGATGACGGAAGTTGATTCCAACACTCGTATTTATTTCTGTTCCTTTTATATTTATTTATTGTTTTATATTTATTCTACTCTTACGTTATAGATCTTTTTAGAAATGATTTTAATTACTATTTATAGTAGGTGCGGACAACAGCAGATCAATGGTAACTTGCAGTACGATTTTAAATCTTACGACGCAGATAATAAGAACGGTCCAAAGTGTTACACTTGATCTGCTGCTGCTGCTTAGAAGTACTAAATAATTTACTGACAAAACAAAAATGTTCTTTGTAATTTGCTTATCTTCCGAAAATACATGTTTTATTATTAATTTCCTATAATTCTCTTAAATTATGATTTTGGATCATGTTTCAACGGCCTTTCGATGGTTATCGCCGATAACAGCTTGTATTGAGTGACAGACAGCTCTCAGTTATAAACTGCTTGTCAATAATTGATGCATAACATTGGCATTTATGAAATTATACCTCGTCTTGAAGAAACATCAAACATTTACCCCAACATCAGACGCAGCCTTATCAAAAATTCCAACGTAAGAAAAGGTTTCGAAAACTTTATCCAATTAAGTTTGATGGAAATATCAGACGAATGCTTACAATTGCGACCTACATAGGATTTTTGGACTTGTGATTTTTATAAAATAATAATTGAAGAAATAATTCGCTACCGAATATTGCCCGCGGGCCGCGTGTAGTAATAAATAAGTCGTATATGACGCCTCTTCGTAAGTTACATTTTAAACTGTCACAGGTGATGAAAGTCGCTAAAACAAAAGTCGAATCAAGTCTATGCAAAGTCGTATCGTTACGGGCGTACACTGTCATAGTAACCCACACACTTGATACATTGACAAAACCTCAGATTAGGGATTATGATCTGAGGACAAAACAGTCAACGTGACAAAGATCACCTAATAGTAGCTTCTGTATAGTTCCTTCATTGATTTGAAACCATATTCGCTGCATGCTACAAAGAAGTACCGCGCACTACGATTTTTTCACGAGCGATAAAATCGCAGAAATAAATGTCGGTATGAATTGGAGGTCTTTAATGTGCGCGCACTTAGAAACCCATACGTTGCAAATCTGCGACAAAAATCGCGCGATTAGAAATTATACCTACAATAAAAATGTAATCAAATCCATTCAGCTGTTCTCGAGTTATAAAGCTAACACAGAAACAAATAGAGGGTAGGTACGTTTGATAAAATATACTCGAAGATATAGAGAAGATTTAATTATAAAGTCAACTCATACTGTGGCTAGCTCGGCGAGCGGATACTATTGTCAGAAGGACCTTGAGGTTGGGTCAATGGGCAATAAGTACACCGCGATTCCAACTGGCCAGCACTTAATGGGATAGTCGTGAGATTTCCTAATGTTGATTTTAAGAGTAATTGCAACCTATATTGTGATTTATTGTCTATCGGTAAAACAAGGTTATTGAAATAGGTAGGTCCGGACAACAGCAGATTAATGGTAACACTTACAAAACCAATTCAACTCTTATGACGCAGATAATAAGAACGGTCCACAGTAAAAAAAAAATTGGAAAACTAGAAACTTAGTACAGCGCAGTAACAACTTATTTGGACTTAAGTATTTATTACACAAAGAAAGGCTGAAAACTGTGCAGATGGAATTCTAGTGTTACACTTGATCTGCTGTTAGCTGTACCAATCAAAAAAAGTATTTATAAATAAATAAGGATTTTTACCCGGTTTCACGATTGTTCTAGTGAAGTTACAATTACAAATAGGTATTTAGGGTGTAAAATGGTACAGTCGACAGCAGATCAATGGTAACACTCGCAGTACGATTTCAAGTCTTACGACGCGACGCAAATAATAAGAACTGTCAAAAGTAAAAAGTGTTACCATTGATTTGCTGTCGACTGTACCTTACCTATAATATATCGCAGACTTAAACATACATATTGTTAGACATATGGGTACTTACCTAGTTTTATCTCACTACCGTGCTATTGTCACTTTCACAATTCGTTAAAATACGGCAAGTTAAAAAGGGAAGGTGTAATAACTTTAAAGTTTAAATCACATTTATGGCTAACCGCGATAGAGTTTAATGCATGTATAAGGGCTGAGCTGGCATAATGATCATATTAGAATAGTTTAAACAATTGCAAGGGATAAATGCTGCGAGATTTATAGTCTATAATGTAGGTATGTAACGTATTACCCTTATTTACTACTGCACCGTACCTATAGTTTTAAAGCTATCATGGCAGATTCATTGGTTTCAACTTGATGCCAAAAGACAATACGTAGTACAGTCGACATCAATGATAACACTAGTACAATTTCAACTCTTATGCCGTAGACATTTGAACCCTACAATGTCGACAGTATTACAATTGATGTGCTTACGACTGTATAACTACTCAACGAGATATCTCAACGAGCCAGGCCGTCTGCCTGTCAACCGATAATACTGCGTTCTCTGCAGAGATTTACTGCATCCTGAACATAAATATTATTACACGTTTTCTGTATATTTTTATAATTAAAACTATAGTGAGCCATTACTACAAATTATTATATATAAACGGATATCACTCACTTATATTATTGAAGTCTGCAATTAGACCGACAGTTTCGACCGATTTCGACGATTTTTCAAGGTGAGCCACGCCCGCGTCGCCGGTGACGTTTCTTCGCGCACTCACCTTGAAAAAGACCGTCGAAATCGGTCGAAACTGTCGGTATAATTGCCGACGTCAACAATATAAGTGAGTGATATCCGTTTATATATACTTACTAAATAATATTTTTATACTTGAAGATATAGAAGACCTCTTTAGATAATGAAACAAACAGAGACATGACTCCCGACCGATGGGAATGGAACCCTACACCTCTACACAGCCTGTGGCACAATCAAAAGTCAATAAAAAATCAATCTTGCAAGTCAAACAAGTGCACATTTCGAATAATTTTACACGTCAAAATTTTGGAATTTACATTTACACCTCTTTGAAAGGCCTTTTCCTTTGCCAACGCTGAAGGGGGGGTGGGGGAGGGGGGGGGGGGAGAAGTGGCAAAAATATTCTCAGCAGCAACATCTTTTACAATAATAACAGTTCAACGTTAGCCATTTGGCCACCAATGGCTCCAATTTAGTCAGTGCTTGCATTTGTATGAGTACAGGCTGCGTAGAAGTCGGGAGGTATGAATCGATTTTCCACCTGTCGGAAGATTTTTCTCTACTTGTTTCCTCATTTAAAGCGTGATAAAATATTACTAAAGTTATAAATAGTAGTTTGTCAGTAAATTATGTCTTTGGCACCAGCTACTGTTATCGGATTAAAAAATAAGAGCAGCGCCAACCAGTTCGTGGTCGGGCGTGCTCCAAATGCGAAGTAGCTTAAAGCTTTGTTAGTATGCATTAACTTTTGTGTTAACCTTATGGAATATATTACCAAATTGTGCGCCTATTTGTTTATGTACAGGACTTTATGCGGTTAAAAATCTTTAAACTTTGGACTTTATACGGTTCTTATTGCCTTACTTATTGTTACCATTGTTGTGCTGTCGTGTGTACTATGAGTTTGTGATTTGAATATCTTTTGATTACAATTCCTAACTCCGGTTAATGTTTCAACTTTTAGGCAATTAAGTAATGCGTGGAGAACCCAAATATATATGTTTTGCCCTGAATTCATGCGACTTTAAATAACTTCCTCTCCAGCGGTCAAGGGTGCAGTTCTGGTTGCCCCATTGTCTCTGGTTCTGAATAAGAATTAGCAGCACAAACCGCTTTGTAACTAAAAAAAGATAAGTTACGGCAACTCGCAGTAACCTTTCATTGATATTCTTCTCTTTTCGGAGGTTAGACAGCTTTATCCCTCATTTTACTTAGGCCTACGCTATGTCTGCAGTGGACAATACAGAAGATCATGAATGTCAGGGCATGATATGGCAATATAAATATATGTTTCTATCACGAAGGAAAAATAATCGCTGCTCTGCAGTAGACGCTAAAATAACTCATACAAGAGCTGAGTCTGCGATGTAAATGTGGATTCCTAGGGCGTTCCTAGCTTCATGGTTTATTTGGTGTAACTAAGTGAATTCTAGTCAAAGCATACCAAATAGTCGTGGATAGTGTTACTCGACTATAACTTGCGAGCATGTCGTGTGCGGTTCACAGTAATCCTCGGTACAAATGCCTCGAATCCCCTGGCATATTATCAAGGCAGCCCAGTAATGTTCCAGTCCGCACACCTATGCACTAACGACCGCCAAATGAGGCACATGCACTTGCATAAATGATGCATTGCTTACGTAATCACTATGCGATAGTGATGTGCGTTTTTCTGTCGATTTCTATTGAAATCTATTGGCACTGTGACGTTGTTTTGTATATTAACTGCATTTATCCCTTACAGGCTAGTTAGAGATTCTATTGGCACCTTCTATAATTGCAATAGTAGCCACTTTCTGCTGTTTGAGGGTTACCAATTTTAATTTAGATCCTCTTGTCCTAGGTTTCATTACGATGTTATCATATATTTTAGAACAATTGGTAAATGTATAAGTTATCTCCATAGACTCAAATGTGGCTGAGGATCCGAACTTGGACCGTTAAGAGATGTCCCTTCATAATCATAACCACACCACAGAGCTCTTTCTTCTGCTTTCGTGAACCGTACTAATGTATGTAGTAATCTACTATATATAGTATCGGTAAAACTTCCCAACGTCATAAACAAATTACAAAAATTTGCTAACCGATAGCGCTACAAATTGTATGATAATGTTACTAACAATTTGCTCTACATAATTACTTAAATGGAAGTACAACGTAGTAGGAATTACCTGCTATTAGTACTTACGTACTTAATTACTCTATTTGCTCGTTACAATAAGGTTTAAATAGAGTTATAACTAGTTTTGTTAAATTTTCAGTCAATTGTTTACATTAGAGTAAAAATCATTCGTTGCAACTCTATTTTCATAGATACGTTTCTCGACTATGACAAAATAATCTTGAAAATTTCACAAATACTTAATACAATGTTTTTTCAGAAATACTGTGACCAGTGTAAATTTTATCGATTCAACGGTCTTCGAAACAACCCAGTTATTTACAAATAAACATTTTATTTCTGTGACTTCTTCTCTGTCTTCTTGAAGTTTGGGTATCTAAGTTTTACTTTCGTTATTCAAAACGTTTGCGGTTCAGTTCACATTTCAATATCGGTTATCGTAAAATTTGTTATGGCAGTCGTAACTTGAATATACTATCGATAAAAACAAAATCCGCCGTGACTACGCGAACGTGATCTTGAGTATGCAAAACTGCATCCTACCCCAGTCGGGGTCCAATCAGTCACGTTTGCTCTCACGATCACACCGGGGTTCCAAATAGGTTTCTATTCCAAGTGCGAACACGTCATAGTCGATACTGTTATGTTTCTTTTATCTTATGATCTCATTTCCCTTTTATTTATTTAGTGATTGTATCGTTTGCATTTACCCCAACACACTTATTGGTTTCTACCATGTTTCTATTGTAGATTCTACTTTAAGTCAAACTCGATCTTATTTATAACATTTGGAATTGGGAGAATTCGTTGTAAAACAACAACAAAGCACTCGCATTATGGAATATAATTTATTTATGTAGAATATATTATATTTGAAATGAAGATTTTGTATTTCATACTTATATTTTCTTTTGAGTTGACCCTTATTGAGTCTTCGATTATTGTGCTTGTTGCTAAATTACCATAATATTATTATATTTATTCATATCAAGATCTTTAAAAAGATTGGCACAAAGTGGATCCTATTAGAATAGTAAGAAATATCTAACAATAACGTAAATAATCTGCAAGAGATAATGGCCATGAATCCGTACCTACACATAATCGTATTGGATTATCTTCACATTCATTGAAAGATAATTGCCACCAAATATTGTTTGCAAGACAATTTCTCGCCCATTAAAGCTCCATGCTCTATTTACAATGCTATCAAATTACATTGTTTTCTTACCAATTATTAACTCTCTAACGACTCGTAACGATGTTATCAAGGCTTTTGTGTCGATATCTCTGAGTTGAAATGAGATTTGCTCAAGATTTTAACAGAGTTTTGAAATAGGTTTACTATACTTAGTACTTGCTGTTGAAGTACGTTTTGTCTTTATTGATATTAATTATAAATGTTTAATTGTCTTCAAAATGACTTCTCTCACAATGTTTGCTATATTTTTTGTAGTATTCTGTCTAATTGTAATCCAGGTATTTTGTGTGTAACGTGTTTTCAGTTTAAATGGGTTCACGGACGACCTGCGGTTAGCGATAATATATGTAACCCTAATGTGACACGAAAATGCAATTTGTGGATGGATAATTTGGTTGGTTTGAGTTAAGCGGACATTTTGTTTACAACCTTTTAGATTTTCTGTGACTACGTTTATGATCATTATCCATTAATATTACGATGATTGTTTGTTAGTTCTAAATATTTTTAATACATCGTGGTTTCGCTGTTTTATCATAAATAAATAGCTACTTGATTACTTACTACATATTGGGTTCTAGTAATTCAGTTTTTAAATTTTTGTACCGTCATCCGGGATTTATTTTCATCTCGGCGTGCATTTTAGAAACCTTACCAAAAAATGGCACCACATCCTTGTTTTATTTTTAATCAATACATCCACTTCCATAGTTGCTTTCCATGGGGCTTCGGAAGCAGCTGCATATGGGGCACCTGTTGAATTGTTCCCTGCACCATCGAGGGGCTTAATGTGCCTGACTGACACCGGACGTTCCCACGCAACATCATTACTAAATCCATATGATCCATATTTGCAATGCATATACGTGTTTTTGGTAGCACTGTGCGTGTGCAGTTCTTTTTTCGAGTTTCATTTCATGATGATAAATTTATTATTGTACTATGCAATAAAATACTTACATGAACATAATATAAGTAGGTACGTGATGTGTCAACTACTCGTAATTTCTTATTTATCATCAGCTCAGCTCTAAAAATTGTAATATTATTTATTACAGAATTTTTTTCATACCTTTTTTGATTATTTTAATTCAACTTTTGAGTTAACTGCTAATTTGGTATCGTTACCATTACCATGGAAGATCTCATTAATCTCGCTAGAAACGTTTTAAAACTTTTTGTTGTCTTCTTCAGTTTTTACATTCACCTGTCTTGTCTTCGTTGTTTCTGTATACGAAGGCTTTACTAGATACTTATCCTTATCTGTCTCATATCGATAGTATGGCAAAGAAAGAGACAGGAGTTCCTCGATACGCCGTTTGTAGAAGCATGTGGCACGCGCCATTCTATCCATTCGGTTTTCGAACGTAAACCGGCACGGACGTTGTGCTGTTTTCGATTTAAAAACGTACGCGCTTCGATCGTGTTTTGATCGAGTTCCGAAATTTTGATTTTAAATAATAGTTGGTGACAAAGTAAATTCTGACTTGAAAAACTGTTTTGGTTATATTTTCCGCTGTGTTGAATGTGTGACTTAAGTGAATAGAAAGTTTTTAGACTGCATGTAAGTGCATCTGTGATTGAAGTTACCACGTTATGCGTTGACGATTTCGTGAATAAACCAACAGAGAAAGAAGTTCTAACCTACATCCAGGGAACGACGTAAACGCCAAGTACGAGTGAAAGTTTAAACTTCACTTGTTTTTGTGCATTTGGACTTTACAGAAGCCATTTAGAACGCTTCGTGGACAAACGGGGCCGTTTGGGAATTTTCTTTTTGGAGCCTTAAAAATAATTGGAAAAGTTCCGGACGCCTATGGGAAAGATCGCAGCTGGTGACCCGAAAACTGTAATAAAAATAAACGGTTTACCGGGAGATTTATCCGGGGTCTTTGAAGTCCGATATCATAGGATGATTAATAGCGCGTGTGTGATGATGCGTTTCGGAAAACGCTGAAATCATCATTGAGCTGGTGCGAGAACTGTTAGGCTTTATGAGGGAGAGAAGGTCTTTGCCGATCAGCAGCGAGGTGGCGCTGAAGAGCGATAAGGATGGTGGGAAATTGGCTGTGAACTCTGTTTTGTGTGGTGTGGTGGATGAACTGTCTAACGGACGTACCGGGAGGCGAGGGTCGTGGGTCCGCCACGCAGTCATGGGGGTCCTGAGATGGAAGGACCTGACTGGCGTCAGGACCGCTACACCCACAGAACAAAAAGAGGTAAGTGCCATGTAGGCGGAACAGCTTGTCAGTTTACTTGTGTCCAATGAGTGTTGATTTAGGATAGTGGAAGTCGCTGTTAGCTAACTTACGTCATTTCTGACGTTATCTTTAATAGGTTACTTTAGATATGTAATTATACAAATTGGGTGATATCAGGCAGTCAATACGGTCTTGTTTTGTTTATTTTGTTGTTTGAATATGAAGATACTATAACTATCCTCGAAGGCAGTCTATAGTAGGTAACTTATCTGTACGTTCATTTCGTCTTTTATGATGCTAAAGGTAGTTGTTATGATTCATAATGTGACATGTTATGTAAACAATGACTAAAAGAGAAAATCGTTTGTATTTTCGGTCATATCCGGTATACTCAGGTTGTTGATCGATAACGTTACTTTAAATTGAGTAGAGAAATAATCAGGAAAACCGATGCAACTAATAATGGTCATTTAGATAGTACGAGTACATGTAGAGTTTAGTAGAAACGCGAAACTTTACGCGGCTGTCCATACGGTTTAGATTGCAATGATTTTGTATGGGTTAACAATAATTATTTATAGGAACAACTCATAATTACCTATCTATCATGGCCCAACATACTCTGCTAGTGTTTGAGGATAATAACATACCAAAACCTAATTAGGACTAACCTAATTAGGTAGTCTACCTACAATATAAACTTACATTACAAAATTGATAATTTTATTATTATAAATGCATGTTTTCTATTAAATTATAATTTATATAGGTATGTTTTGAAATTGTACACGTGATCAGAAAATAGGTAAATAGTTTTTAGGTAAGGTTTTTTTTCTAGGTAGTTTTAAAGTTTTAGGTAGATTTAAATATTTTTAAGTGGTTTTTAATATATTTTGTAAGTTTTAATTTTAATTATACTTTTCTTCGAAAATAGCTTATTTACATTTAATTAGACATCTGAATATGAATTCTTTTGACATAATACTACCTATTGGTATAATTAAATAATAATAAAATAGGTTGATAAGAAAACGAAGAGAACTTTACACTTTCGAAACTGTCAATATTCTTGTTCGGAGTCAATAATTCCAACACTGCCTTAAATCATAAAATAACTAAATCTGTAGCAGGTGCTTAATTTTCCCCCCGTGCCTGAAGACAGGTTGCCTAATGAAAAATTACAACCTTCGTAAGGACGTAATAAGCGACCTGCCTCAGAAAGATTTATAGGGACATCGTCTCCTCGAATCTGTATCATTAAAGTTTCTTGTGCTTACTTGACGAAAATTAAATAAAGGGGGAAGATAATATTCCATAGAAAATTTCGCAAAATTATGCTCAAACTATCTTTACTCAGCCATATGGTAGAGTTTATGGTAGAGCTGAAAATCAAAGTTTTGTACATAACAATAAATTATTGGATTTATTTGTACTTACTACTTGTAACTGAAATATGAGAAGTTAATAATACAAACTAATATGGCAATAAACTAACACAGGTACAGTCGAAGACAGAGATAAGTGTACCGGGGGCCTCAATAAGGTTGAGATTTTCTCAAAAACTAATGGATCGAATTTAATAATTCTTTTACAGTTACATAATTTTAACTTTTATCTATCAAACAGCGAAAGAACTTTTGCAATAGGTCAAGTGGTTTTTGAGAAAATCTCAACCCTAAAAACTCTACTGTACATCTTTCTTTGTCTTCGACCGTACCTAAAAACTATGTACGTAAATAGTTGTTCATTTATGCTACGTTGATAATTCTTTGGTAAATTATTGTAAGTAAATATATTTATATGAAAATTGCAACATCAAAGGGTTCAAGCATTTGTATTACATCACATCTCACAAAACATTTATGAACGGGCAGAGAGGAAAGTGGCCGTAACCGAAATCGTTTTGAGGCTTAGTACCCTAGGTACACACGACACCATATCAAGTATAAGACTGTGAACATTAGAATATACGCCATAAGACTTGAAATCGTACTTTACTATGCTACCGACGGTATGTACCTACTTAACTTTCTGCCTCTCGGATATTTCTCACTCCAATTACTTTTTGCGCGGATGTTACCTAGGGATGCCACTTATTATTTTTGCATAATTTACTTAATAGGTACCATTGAAATGTCTAATAAGAACCTTATAATTAATGCTTTATGCAGATACAAACTAATTATTTACTCGTATTTCGGCAAGTTATAGGAATTATAATGTCATTCGCACCAAAACTACTTGAGATCATTAATTTCTTGAAAAAATTCTTACACGTAGTACAGATTGTTATCTAATCGTTACGTAAATTATTAGGTACTTATATTTTTTATATGTCACCTTTGTTTTTGGCCTTTCGACATCTCGATTTTTAGAGGGCGAGTTGTTATTTTTACAATTATTGTATTTGATGATTTATGTATCTTTCTTTAACATAATATTCGAATTTAATGGTGATGTGATGATTTAAATAACACCAAATAAATCAAATGTAATTTTTTTAAATATTATTTAATTAGTAGTAAGTAAATTGCCAGCCCTACTTTAATGCTCCCGTAGCTATACGTACATACACACGCATCTAATAAGGGTATAGTACTGACACTGACACATTTGGAACGAAATTATATTAGCACAGTTGGGATTTCGTCACGATTACAATGTCGTCACTTACCATCTCAAAGTCATTTGGATTTATACTGAATTTAAGATAATACTGATGTATTAAAAATAATAATAGATGTGTGTAGAAAGATCTACAAACTAATATGAATAATATTATTTTCCCAAAAATAATTCTTGTATGTTAGTACACACACACGTTATTATTTTAATATAATTTATGAGATAACAACCTCTATATACTATGACATAATTATGGTAACTTTTAGATCTTTTTAGTTTTATATCGTGGCTATAAATTGCATTGTGGATTTATAATGTGTAGAACAACATACATTAACCCATTAACGTCTGCCTCTTTTGCTGTGTCTCATTCGCTGAATTAGTGTGTGCTTATGCAGTCTTGCTTGTCCCTAAATTATGTCACAAATATTTAAATAGATATTTTTTTACTTATTTAAATTGTTAGTTAAAATGTTTAGGTAACTAAAAATATCATGTTAAAACTTGTCCGGAGACACTGCATTATGACAACCGCACTCACGAAATGAGGTCAATATGTGCACTTTAATTTCGCCAACGCTGTGTAATAGTATGAACTAGTGATGGGAAGGTACAACAAGATACCAATCCATGACAGTTTTGGTCTTCATAGACTTATAAGAAGAATAAGAGTCCTAGTTTATTAGCAAGTAGCTAGGTACCTAATTAATTACATATAAAACAAACTGTAAAACCGTGAAATCACAGCCTGGAACTTATTTCAAATCAATCTAATCAACCTTATCTAATTCGGAACATTCCGTAATGAGAAAACCGCTTCCGACGAATGTTTGTAAATTGTTAATTTCTTGTTTATTTAAAATAGGTAGGTATCTTTATTTATCATAATATACACAACCGTGTCATTTTAACATACTTAACACTGTTAATTATTTGAATGTAGAAAAACTAACCACAAAATGTAAATTAAAAAAATAATTGTAAATTATGATAATTTAAAATCGCCCTTGTTAGTTGTTATAATTTCTATCACCTTTCTGTTAACAATATTAATGTAGAATGAGAAGTTAAAGATTCAAGATTTCTAGACTATTACTTACAAATGAAGGTTTTTTGTTCACCGAGTGAGCTCTAATCTTATAAGTTTTATCGAGACCAGGACCAAACGGTAACTTCACAGTTCTCGTGTTTGGCACATTGACAACTATTTTACGGCATTTGTCCGGCGTTGTCAACCCGGTCGGTGACTCTTTAGTTTTTGCTTGTTTTATGTTATTTAATATTAGGGGCATCACTTATTTTATAATGATTAGTCGACGAGTACCTAACAGTTATTCGCTGTATTTAGAGCAAATTTGACGAGTCTTAAGCTTTACCGATTTGCGATGAGTTATGTTCCCCCTAAAATAATTAGGTTTTGTATACGGAAGCCTCTCGTTTCGGATTATAAATAGCCCCGATTCTGCGTTATAACGGATTCTGAACTATGCGATATTTTCTCTCGTAATGTAACGTATAGCGCCCAATTCATTCATGATTTAGAACTCTTGAAAACTATTTCCGCAAGTCTGACATTTTGGAATAGCATCTTTCTCAGAATCTTTGTATAAATTGTGGCTTTGGACGGCTGCCTTATATAAATTATGCAAACTTTAGAGTAGATTATGATATGTATGTACTATTATGTATATTTAATTATTTGGATAGTAATCTTAATGCACTATTATCTACTTATCTTCCGGTCTATGATTATATTTATCTGCTAAGGTTAGGTATGTTTTCATGACCGGTGTGAAGTTAGCGTCCAAAAGTAGCGGCGGATTTATAACCCGACCAAATTGAGAAGGCTTGCGCATACTTTCGCAATTGCCGACGATTTAGGTCCTATACGGGCTGGGTATGAAAGTAAAGAGGGGGAGGGGGGATAATAAGGGTGAAACAACGCAATTAAAAAGGGAATTCAAGAATAACAGCAGTTGTGAACTTGGCGGCAAAAATCAGCGGCCGAAAATCTTACTTTAGGGTTATTTCTAAACGCAGCATTCAAAGTTCACGAAACTTTTACCGAGCATAGAACTGTCCCCAATGCTGAGGTGTTATGCAGTGAAAGTGACTTGAGCGGACGGATAAGACCCGAAATATTTTTTTACAATTTATAGCAGAAGAAAATCGGCCGCCAAGTTTATTTCTAAACGCAGTATACAAAGTTCACGAAACTTTTACCGAGCATAGAACTGTCCCCAATGCTGAGGTGTTATGCAGTGAAAGTGACTTGAGCGGACGGATAAGACCCGAAATATTTTTTTCCAATTTATAGCAGGAGAAAATCGGCCGCCAAGTTTATTTCTAAACGCAGCATTCAAAGTTCACGAAACTTTTACCGAGCATAGAACTGTCCCCAATGCTGAGGTGTTATGCAGTGAAAGTGACTTGAGCGGACGGATAAGACCCGAAATATTTTTTTCCAATTTATAGCATAGGAAAATCGGCCGCCAAGTTTATTTCTAAACGCAGTATACAAAGTTCACGAAACTTTTACCGAGCATAGAACTGTCCCCAATGCTGAGGTGTTATGCAGTGAAAGTGACTTGAGCGGACGGATAAGACCCGAAATATTTTTTTTCAATTTATAGCAGAAGAAAATCGCCCGCCAAGATTATTTTTAAACGCAGTATACAAAGTTCACGAAACTTTTACCGAGCATAGAACTGTCCCCAATGCTGAGGTGTTATGCAGTGAAAGTGACTTGAGCGGACGGATAAGACCCGAAATATTTTTTTCCAATTTATAGCAGAAGAAAATCGGCCGCCAAGTTTATTTCTAAACGCAGTATACAAAGTTCACTAAACTTTTACCGAGCATATAACTGTCCC
Source organism: Tachystola acroxantha (assembly GCA_963506565.1). NCBI lineage: Eukaryota > Metazoa > Arthropoda > Insecta > Lepidoptera > Oecophoridae > Tachystola > Tachystola acroxantha. The sequence goes on from OY735884.1 coordinate 5,747,136, forward strand.
CAATGCTGAGGTGTTATGCAGTGAAAGTGACTTGAGCGGACGGATAAGACCCGAAATATTTTTTTCCAATTTATAGCAGAAGAAAATCGGCCGCCAAGTTTATTTCTAAACGCAGCATTCAAAGTTCACGAAACTTTTACCGAGCATAGAACTGTCCCCAATGCTGAGGTGTTATGCAGTGAAAGTGACTTGAGCGGACGGATAAGACCCGAAATATTTTTTTACAATTTATAGCAGAAGAAAATCGGCCGCCAAGTTTATTTCTAAACGCAATATACAAAGTTCACGAAACTTTTACCGAGCATAGAACTGTCCCCAATGCTGAGGTGTTATGCAGTGAAAGTGACTTGAGCGGACGGATAAGACCCGAAATATTTTTTTACAATTTATAGCAGAAGAAAATCGGCCGCCAAGTTTATTTCTAAACGCAATATACAAAGTTCACGAAACTTTTACCGAGCATAGAACTGTCCCCAATGCTGAGGTGTTATGCAGTGAAAGTGACTTGAGCGGACGGATAAGACCCGAAATATTTTTTTTCAATTTATAGCAGAAGAAAATCGCCCGCCAAGATTATTTTTAAACGCAAAATACAAAGTTCACGAAACTTTTACCGAGCATAGAACTGTCCCCAATGCTGAGGTGTTATGCAGTGAAAGTGACTTGAGCGGACGGATAAGACCCGAAATATTTTTTTCCAATTTATAGCAGAAGAAAATCGGCCGCCAAGTTTATTTCTAAACGCAGTATACAAAGTTCACTAAACTTTTACCGAGCATAGAACTGTCCCCAATGCTGAGGTGTTATGCAGTGAAAGTGACTTGAGCGGACGGATAAGACCCGAAATATTTTTTTCCAATTTATAGCAGAAGAAAATCGGCCGCCAAGTTTATTTCTAAACGCAGCATTCAAAGTTCACGAAACTTTTACCGAGCATAGAACTGTCCCCAATGCTGAGGTGTTATGCAGTCAAAGTGACTTGAGCGGACGGATAAGACCCGAAATAATTTTTTACAATTTATAGCAGAAGAAAATCGGCCGCCAAGTTTATTTCTAAACGCAATATACAAAGTTCACGAAACTTTTACCGAGCATAGAACTGTCCCCAATGCTGAGGTATTATGCAGTGAAAGTGACTTGAGCGGACGGATAAGACCCGAAATATTTTTTTACAATTTATAGCAGAAGAAAATCGGCCGCCAAGTTTATTTCTAAACGCAGCATTCAAAGTTCACGAAACTTTTACCGAGCATAGAACTGTCCCCAATGCTGAGGTGTTATGCAGTGAAAGTGACTTGAGCGGACGGATAAGACCCGAAATATTTTTTTACAATTTATAGCAGAAGAAAATCGGCCGCCAAGTTTATTTCTAAACGCAGCATTCAAAGTTCACGAAACTTTTACCGAGCATAGAACTGTCCCCAATGCTGAGGTGTTATGCAGTGAAAGTGACTTGAGCGGACGGATAAGACCCGAAATATTTTTTTTACATTTTATAGCAGAAGAAAATCGGCCGCCAAGTTTATTTCTAAATGCAGCATTCAAAATACACGAAACTTTTACCGAGCATAGAACTGTCGCCAATGCTGAGGTATTATGCAGTGAAAGTGACTTGAGCGGACGGATAAGACCCGAAATAATTTTTTCCAATTTATAGCAGAAGAAAATCGGCCGCCAAGTTTATTTCTAAACGCAGCATTCAAAGTTCACGAAACTTTTACCGAGCATAGAACTGTCCCCAATGCTGAGGTGTTATGCAGTGAAAGTGACTTGAGCGGACGGATAAGACCCGAAATATTTTTTTACAATTTATAGCAGAAGAAAATCGGCCGCCAAGTTTATTTCTAAACGCAGCATTCAAAGTTCACGAAACTTTTACCGAGCATAGAACTGTCCCCAATGCTGAGGTGTTATGCAGTGAAAGTGACTTGAGCGGACGGATAAGACCCGAAATATTTTTTTACATTTTATAGCAGAAGAAAATCGGCCGCCAAGTTTATTTCTAAATGCAGCATTCAAAATACACGAAACTTTTACCGAGCATAGAACTGTCGCCAATGCTGAGGTATTATGCAGTGAAAGTGACTTGAGCGGACGGATAAGACCCGAAATATTTTTTTCCAATTTATAGCAGAAGAAAATCGGCCGCCAAGTTTATTTCTAAACGCAGCATTCAAAGTTCACTAAACTTTTACCGAGCACAGAACTGTCCCCAATGCTGAGGTGTTATGCAGTGAAAGTGACTTGAGCGGACGGATAAGACCCGAAATATTTTTTTCCAATTTATAGCAGAAGAAAATCGGCCGCCCAGTTTATTTCTAAACGCAGCATTCAAAGTTCACTAAACTTTTACCGAGCATAGAACTGTCCCCAATGCTGAGGTGTTATGCAGTGAAAGTGACTTGAGCGGACGGATAAGACCCGAAATATTTTTTTACAATTTATAGCAGAAGAAAATCGGCCGCCAAGTTTATTTCTAAACGCAGCATTCAAAGTTCACGAAACTTTTACCGAGCATAGAACTGTCCCCAATGCTGAGGTGTTATGCAGTGAAAGTGACTTGAGCGGACGGATAAGACCCGAAATATTTTTTTACAATTTATAGCAGAAGAAAATCGGCCGCCAAGTTTATTTCTAAACGCAGTATACAAAGTTCACGAAACTTTTACCGAGCATAGAACTGTCCCCAATGCTGAGGTGTTATGCAGTGAAAGTGACTTGAGCGGACGGATAAGACCCGAAATATTTTTTTACATTTTATAGCAGAAGAAAATCGGCCGCCAAGTTTATTTCTAAATGCAGCATTCAAAGTTCACGAAACTTTTACCGAGCATAGAACTGTCCCCAATGCTGAGGTGTTATGCAGTGAAAGTGACTTGAGCGGACGGATAAGACCCGAAATATTTTTTTCCAATTTATAGCAGAAGAAAATCGGCCGCCAAGTTTATTTCTAAACGCAGCATTCAAAGTTCACGAAACTTTTACCGAGCATAGAACTGTCCCCAATGCTGAGGTGTTATGCAGTGAAAGTGACTTGAGCGGACGGATAAGACCCGAAATATTTTTTTACAATTTATAGCAGAAGAAAATCGGCCGCCAAGTTTATTTCTAAACGCAGTATACAAAGTTCACTAAACTTTTACCGAGCATAGAACTGTCCCCACTGCTGAGGTGTTATGCAGTGAAAGTGACTTGAGCGGACGGATAAGACCCGAAATATTTTTTTCCAATTTATAGCAGAAGAAAATCGGCCGCCAAGTTTATTTCTAAACGCAGCATTCAAAGTTCACGAAACTTTTACCGAGCATAGAACTGTCCCCAATGCTGAGGTGTTATGCAGTGAAAGTGACTTGAGCGGACGGATAAGACCCGAAATATTTTTTTACAATTTATAGCAGAAGAAAATCGGCCGCCAAGTTTATTTCTAAACGCAGTATACAAAGTTCACGAAACTTTTACCGAGCATAGAACTGTCCCCAATGCTGAGGTGTTATGCAGTGAAAGTGACTTGAGCGGACGGATAAGACCCGAAATATTTTTTTCCAATTTATAGCAGAAGAAAATCGGCCGCCAAGTTTATTTCTAAACGCAGCATTCAAAGTTCACGAAACTTTTACCGAGCATAGAACTGTCCCCAATGCTGAGGTGTTATGCAGTGAAAGTGACTTGAGCGGACGGATAAGACCCGAAATATTTTTTTCCAATTTATAGCATAAGAAAATCGGCCGCCAAGTTTATTTCTAAACGCAGTATACAAAGTTCACGAAACTTTTACCGAGCATAGAACTGTCCCCAATGCTGAGGTGTTATGCAGTGAAAGTGACTTGAGCGGACGGATAAGACCCGAAATATTTTTTTCCAATTTATAGCAGAAGAAAATCGGCCGCCAAGTTTATTTCTAAACGCAGCATTCAAAGTTCACGAAACTTTTACCGAGCATAGAACTGTCCCCAATGCTGAGGTGTTATGCAGTGAAAGTGACTTGAGCGGACGGATAAGACCCGAAATATTTTTTTACAATTTATAGCAGAAGAAAATCGGCCGCCAAGTTTATTTCTAAACGCAATATACAAAAATCACGAAACTTTTACCGAGCATAGAACTGTCCCCAATGCTGAGGTATTATGCAGTGAAAGTGACTTGAGCGGACGGATAAGACCCGAAATATTTTTTTCCAATTTATAGCAGAAGAAAATCGGCCGCCAAGTTTATTTCTAAACGCAATATACAAAGTTCACGAAACTTTTACCGAGCATAGAACTGTCCCCAATGCTGAGGTATAATGCAGTGAAAGTGACTTGAGCGGACGGATAAGGCCCGAAATATTTTTTTCCAATTTATAGCAAAAGAAAATCGGCCGCCAAGTTTATTTCTAAACGCAGTATACAAAGTTCACGAAACTTTTACCGAGCATAGAACTGTCCCCAATGCTGAGGTGTTATGCAGTGAAAGTGACTTGAGCGGACGGATAAGACCCGAAATATTTTTTTCCAATTTATAGCAGAAGAAAATCGGCCGCCAAGTTTATTTCTAAACGCAGCATTCAAAGTTCACGAAACTTTTACCGAGCATAGAACTGTCCCCAATGCTGAGGTATTATGCAGTGAAAGTGACTTGAGCGGACGGATAAGACCCGAAATATTTTTTTCCAATTTATAGCAGAAGCAAATCGGCCGCCAAGTTTATTTCTAAACGCAATATACAAAGTTCACTAAACTTTTACCGAGCATAGAACTGTCCCCAATGCTGAGGTGTTATGCAGTGAAAGTGACTTGAGCGGACGGATAAGACCCGAAATATTTTTTTCCAATTTATAGCAGAAGAAAATCGGCCGCCAAGTTTATTTCTAAACGCAATATACAAAGTTCACGAAACTTTTACCGAGCATAGAACTGTCCCCAATGCTGAGGTATTATGCAGTGAAAGTGACTTGAGCGGACGGATAAGACCCGAAATATTTTTTTCCAATTTATAGCAGAAGAAAATCGGCCGCCAAGTTTATTTCTAAACGCAATATACAAAGTTCACGAAACTTTTACCGAGCATAGAACTGTCCCCAATGCTGAGGTGTTATGCAGTGAAAGTGACTTGAGCGGACGGATAAGACCCGAAATATTTTTTTACAATTTATAGCAGAAGAAAATCGGCCGCCAAGTTTATTTCTAAACGCAATATACAAAGTTCACGAAACTTTTACCGAGCATAGAACTGTCCCCAATGCTGAGGTATTATGCAGTGAAAGTGACTTGAGCGGACGGATAAGACCCGAAATATTTTTTTCCAATTTATAGCAGAAGCAAATCGGCTGCCAAGTTTATTTCTAAACGCAATATACAAAGTTCACGAAACTTTTACCGAGCATAGAACTGTCCCCAATGCTGAGGTGTTATGCAGTGAAAGTGACTTGAGCGGACGGATAAGACCCGAAATATTTTTTCCCAATTTATAGCAGAAGAAAATCGGCCGCCAAGTTTATTTCTAAACGCAATATACAAAGTTCACGAAACTTTTACCGAGCATAGAACTGTCCCCAATGCTGAGGTATTATGCAGTGAAAGTGACTTGAGCGGACGGATAAGACCCGAAATATTTTTTTACAATTTATAGCAGAAGAAAATCGGCCGCCAAGTTTATTTCTAAACGCAATATACAAAGTTCACGAAACTTTTACCGAGCATAGAACTGTCCCCAATGCTGAGGTGTTATGCAGTGAAAGTGACTTGAGCGGACGGATAAGACCCGAAATATTTTTTTACAATTTATAGCAGAAGAAAATCGGCCGCCAAGTTTATTTCTAAACGCAATATACAAAGTTCACGAAACGTTTACCGAGCATAGAACTGTCCCCAATGCTGAGGTATTATGCAGTGAAAGTGACTTGAGCGGACGGATAAGACCCGAAATATTTTTTTCCAATTTATAGCAGAAGCAAATCGGCCGCCAAGTTTATTTCTAAACGCAATATACAAAGTTCACGAAACTTTTACCGAGCATAGAACTGTCCCCAATGCTGAGGTATTATGCAGTGAAAGTGACTTGAGCGGACGGATAAGACCCGAAATATTTTTTTCCAATTTATAGCAGAAGAAAATCGGCCGCCAAGTTTATTTCTAAACGCAATATACAAAGTTCACGAAACTTTTACCGAGCATAGAACTGTCCCCAATGCTGAAGTGTTATGCAGTGAAAGTGACTTGAGCGGACGGATAAGACCCGAAATATTTTTTTACATTTTATAGCAGAAGAAAATCGGCCGCCAAGTTTATTTCTAAACGCAATATACAAAGTTCACGAAACTTTTACCGAGCATAGAACTGTCCCCAATGCTGAGGTGTTATGCAGTGAAAGTGACTTGAGCGGACGGATAAGACCCGAAATATTTTTTTCCAATTTATAGCAGAAGAAAATCGGCCGCCAAGTTTATTTCTAAACGCAATATACAAAGTTCACGAAACTTTTACCGAGCATAGAACTGTCCCCAATGCTGAGGTGTTATGCAGTGAAAGTGACTTGAGCGGACGGATAAGACCCGAAATATTTTTTTACAATTTATAGCAGAAGAAAATCGGCCGCCAAGTTTATTTCTAAACGCAGCATTCAAAGTTCACGAAACTTTTACCGAGCATAGAACTGTCCCCAATGCTGAGGTGTTATGCAGTGAAAGTGACTTGAGCGGACGGATAAGACCCGAAATATTTTTTTACAATTTATAGCAGAAGAAAATCGGCCGCCAAGTTTATTTCTAAACGCAGCATTCAAAATTCACGAAACTTTTACCGAGCATAGAACTGTCCCCAATGCTGAGGTATTATGCAGTGAAAGTGACTTGAGCGGACGGATAAGACCCGAAATATTATTTTCCAATTTATAGCAGAAGCAAATCGGCCGCCAAGTTTATTTCTAAACGCAATATACAAAGTTCACTAAACTTTTACCGAGCATAGAACTGTCCCCAATGCTGAGGTGTTATGCAGTGAAAGTGACTTGAGCGGACGGATAAGACCCGAAATATTTTTTTCCAATTTATAGCAGAAGAAAATCGGCCGCCAAGTTTATTTCTAAACGCAATATACAAAAAACACGAAACTTTTACCGAGCATAGAACTGTCCCCAATGCTGAGGTATTATGCAGTGAAAGTGACTTGAGCGGACGGATAAGACCCGAAATATTTTTTTCCAATTTATAGCAGAAGAAAATCGGCCGCCAAGTTTATTTCTAAACGCAGCATTCAAAGTTCACGAAACTTTTACCGAGCATAGAACTGTCCCAAATGCTGAGGTGTTATGCAGTGAAAGTGACTTGAGCGGACGGATAAGACCCCTCCGGTTTTCTTCTGCTATAAATTGTAAAAAAATATTTCGGGTCTTATCCGTCCGCTCAAGTCACTTTCACTGCATAACACCTCAGCATTTGGGACAGTTCTATGCTCGGTAAAAGTTTCGTGAACTTTGTATATTGCGTTTAGAAATAAACTTGGCGGCCGATTTTCTTCTGCTATAAATTGTAAAAAAATATTTCGGGTCTTATCCGTCCGCTCAAGTCACTTTCACTGCATAACACCTCAGCATTGGGGACAGTTCTATGCTCGGTAAAAGTTTCGTGAACTTTGTATATTGCGTTTAGAAATAAACTTGGCGGCCGATTTGCTTCTGCTATAAATTGGAAAAAAATATTTCGGGTCTTATCCGTCCGCTCAAGTCACTTTCACTGCATAATACCTCAGCATTGGGGACAGTTCTATGCTCGGTAAAAGTTTCGTGAACTTTGTATATTGCGTTTAGAAATAAACTTGGCGGCCGATTTTCTTCTGCTATAAATTGTAAAAAAATATTTCGGGTCTTATCCGTCCGCTCAAGTCACTTTCACTGCATAACACCTCAGCATTGGGGACAGTTCTATGCTCGGTAAAAGTTTCGTGAACTTTGTATATTGCGTTTAGAAATAAACTTGGCGGCCGATTTTCTTCTGCTATAAATTGTAAAAAAATATTTCGGGTCTTATCCGTCCGCTCAAGTCACTTTCACTGCATAATACCTCAGCATTGGGGACAGTTCTATGCTCGGTAAAAGTTTCGTGAACTTTGAATGCTGCGTTTAGAAATAAACTTAGCGGCCGATTTTCTTCTGCTATAAATTGGAAAAAAATATTTCGGGTCTTATCCGTCCGCTCAAGTCACTTTCACTGCATAACACGTCAGCATTGGGGACAGTTCTATGCTCGGTAAAAGTTTCGTGAACTTTGTATATTGCGTTTAGAAATAAACTTGGCGGCCGATTTTCTTCTGCTATAAATTGGAAAAAAATATTTCGGGTCTTATCCGTCCGCTCAAGTCACTTTCACTGCATAACACCTCAGCATTGGGGACAGTTCTATGCTCGGTAAAAGTTTCGTGAACTTTGTATATTGCGTTTAGAAATAAACTTGGCGGCCGATTTTCTTCTGCTATAAAATGTAAAAAAATATTTCGGGTCTTATCCGTCCGCTCAAGTCACTTTCACTGCATAACACTTCAGCATTGGGGACAGTTCTATGCTCGGTAAAAGTTTCGTGAACTTTGTATATTGCGTTTAGAAATAAACTTGGCGGCCGATTTTCTTCTGCTATAAATTGTAAAAAAATATTTCGGGTCTTATCCGTCCGCTCAAGTCACTTTCACTGCATAATACCTCAGCATTGGGGACAGTTCTATGCTCGGTAAAAGTTTCGTGAACTTTGAATGCTGCGTTTAGAAATAAACTTGGCGGCCGATTTTCTTCTGCTATAAATTGGAAAAAAATATTTCGGGTCTTATCCGTCCGCTCAAGTCACTTGCACTGCATAATACCTCAGCATTGGGGACAGTTCTATGCTCGGTAAAAGTTTCGTGAACTTTGTATATTGCGTTTAGAAATAAACTTGGCGGCCGATTTGCTTCTGCTATAAATTGGAAAAAAATATTTCGGGTCTTATCCGTCCGCTCAAGTCACTTTCACTGCATAACACCTCAGCATTGGGGACAGTTCTATGCTCGGTAAAAGTTTCGTGAACTTTGTATATTGCGTTTAGAAATAAACTTGGCGGCCGATTTGCTTCTGCTATAAATTGGAAAAAAATATTTCGGGTCTTATCCGTCCGCTCAAGTCACTTTCACTGCATAATACCTCAGCATTGGGGACAGTTCTATGCTCGGTAAAAGTTTCGTGAACTTTGTATATTGCGTTTAGAAATAAACTTGGCGGCCGATTTTCTTCTGCTATAAATTGTAAAAAAATATTTCGAGTCTTATCCGTCCGCTCAAGTCACTTTCACTGCATAACACCTCAGCATTGGGGACAGTTCTATGCTCGGTAAAAGTTTCGTGAACGTTGTATATTGCGTTTAGAAATAAACTTGGCGGCCGATTTTCTTCTGCTATAAATTGGAAAAAAATATTTCGGGTCTTATCCGTCCGCTCAAGTCACTTTCACTGCATAATACCTCAGCATTGGGGACAGTTCTATGCTCGGTAAAAGTTTCGTGAACTTTGTATATTGCGTTTAGAAATAAACTTGGCGGCCGATTTTCTTCTGCTATAAATTGTAAAAAAATATTTCGAGTCTTATCCGTCCGCTCAAGTCACTTTCACTGCATAACACCTCAGCATTGGGGACAGTTCTATGCTCGGTAAAAGTTTCGTGAACGTTGTATATTGCGTTTAGAAATAAACTTGGCGGCCGATTTTCTTCTGCTATAAATTGGAAAAAAATATTTCGGGTCTTATCCGTCCGCTCAAGTCACTTTCACTGCATAATACCTCAGCATTGGGGACAGTTCTATGCTCGGTAAAAGTTTCGTGAACTTTGTATATTGCGTTTAGAAATAAACTTGGCGGCCGATTTTCTTCTGCTATAAATTGGAAAAAAATATTTCGGGTCTTATCCGTCCGCTCAAGTCACTTTCACTGCATAACACCTCAGCATTGGGGACAGTTCTATGCTCGGTAAAAGTTTAGTGAACTTTGTATATTGCGTTTAGAAATAAACTTGGCGGCCGATTTTCTTCTGCTATAAATTGTAAAAAAATATTTCGGGTCTTATCCGTCCGCTCAAGTCACTTTCACTGCATAATACCTCAGCATTGGGGACAGTTCTATGCTCGGTAAAAGTTTCGTGAACTTTGAATGCTGCGTTTAGAAATAAACTTGGCGGCCGATTTTCTTCTGCTATAAATTGGAAAAAAATATTTCGGGTCTTATCCGTCCGCTCAAGTCACTTTCACTGCATAATACCTCAGCATTGGGGACAGTTCTATGCTCGGTGAAAGTTTCGTGAACTTTGTATATTGCGTTTAGAAATAAACTTGGCGGCCGATTTTCTTCTGCTATAAATTGGAAAAAAATATTTCGGGTCTTATCCGACCGCTCAAGTCACTTTCACTGCATAACACCTCAGCATTGGGGACAGTTCTATGCTCGGTAAAAGTTTCGTGAACTTTGTATTTTGCGTTTAGAAATAAACTTGGCGGCCGATTTGCTTCTGCTATAAATTGGAAAAAAATATTTCGGGTCTTATCCGTCCGCTCAAGTCACTTTCACTGCATAATACCTCAGCATTGGGGACAGTTCTATGATCGGTAAAAGTTTCGTGAACTTTGTATATTGCGTTTAGAAATAAACTTGGCGGCCGATTTTCTTCTGCTATAAATTGTAAAAAAATATTTCGGGTCTTATCCGTCCGCTCAAGTCACTTTCACTGCATAACACCTCAGCATTGGGGACAGTTCTATGCTCGGTAAAAGTTTCGTGAACTTTGTATATTGCGTTTAGAAATAAACTTGGCGGCCGATTTTCTTCTGCTATAAATTGTAAAAAAATATTTCGGGTCTTATCCGTCCGCTCAAGTCACTTTCACTGCATAATACCTCAGCATTGGGGACAGTTCTATGCTCGGTAAAAGTTTCGTGAACTTTGAATGCTGCGTTTAGAAATAAACTTGGCGGCCGATTTTCTTCTGCTATAAATTGGAAAAAAAATATTTCGGGTCTTATCCGTCCGCTCAAGTCACTTTCACTGCAAAACACGTCAGCATTGGGGACAGTTCTATGCTCGGTAAAAGTTTCGTGAACTTTGTATATTGCGTTTAGAAATAAACTTGGCGGCCGATTTTCTTCTGCTATAAATTGTAAAAAAATATTTCGGGTCTTATCCGTCCGCTCAAGTCACTTTCACTGCATAACACCTCAGCATTGGGGACAGTTCTATGCTCGGTAAAAGTTTCGTGAACTTTGTATATTGCGTTTAGAAATAAACTTGGCGGCCGATTTTCTTCTGCTATAAATTGGAAAAAAATATTTCGGGTCTTATCCGTCCGCTCAAGTCACTTTCACTGCATAATACCTCAGCATTGGGGACAGTTCTATGCTCGGTAAAAGTTTCGTGAACTTTGAATGCTGCGTTTAGAAATAAACTTGGCGGCCGATTTTCTTCTGCTATAAATTGTAAAAAAATATTTCGGGTCTTATCCGTCCGCTCAAGTCACTTTCACTGCATAACACCTCAGCATTGGGGACAGTTCTATGCTCGGTAAAAGTTTCGTGAACTTTGTATACTGCGTTTAGAAATAAACTTGGCGGCCGATTTTCTTCAGCTATAAATTGTAAAAAAATATTTCGGGTCTTATCCGTCCGCTCAAGTCACTTTCACTGCATAACACCTCAGCATTGGGGACAGTTCTATGCTCGGTAAAAGTTTCGTGAACTTTGTATATTGCGTTTAGAAATAAACTTGGCGGCCGATTTTCTTCTGCTATAAATTGTAAAAAAATATTTCGGGTCTTATCCGTCCGCTCAAGTCACTTTCACTGCATAATACCTCAGCATTGGGGACAGTTCTATGCTCGGTAAAAGTTTCGTGAACTTTGAATGCTGCGTTTAGAAATAAACTTGGCGGCCGATTTTCTTCTGCTATAAATTGGAAAAAAAATATTTCGGGTCTTATCCGTCCGCTCAAGTCACTTTCACTGCAAAACACGTCAGCATTGGGGACAGTTCTATGCTCGGTAAAAGTTTCGTGAACTTTGTATATTGCGTTTAGAAATAAACTTGGCGGCCGATTTTCTTCTGCTATAAATTGGAAAAAAATATTTCGGGTCTTATCCGTCCGCTCAAGTCACTTTCACTGCATAACACCTCAGCATTGGGGACAGTTCTATGCTCGGTAAAAGTTTCGTGAACTTTGTATATTGCGTTTAGAAATAAACTTGGCGGCCGATTTTCTTCTGCTATAAATTGGAAAAAAATATTTCGGGTCTTATCCGTCCGCTCAAGTCACTTTCACTGCATAACACCTCAGCATTGGGGACAGTTCTATGCTCGGTAAAAGTTTAGTGAACTTTGTATATTGCGTTTAGAAATAAACTTGGCGGCCGATTTTCTTCTGCTATAAATTGTAAAAAAATATTTCGGGTCTTATCCGTCCGCTCAAGTCACTTTCACTGCATAATACCTCAGCATTGGGGACAGTTCTATGCTCGGTAAAAGTTTCGTGAACTTTGAATGCTGCGTTTAGAAATAAACTTGGCGGCCGATTTTCTTCTGCTATAAATTGGAAAAAAATATTTCGGGTCTTATCCGTCCGCTCAAGTCACTTTCACTGCATAATACCTCAGCATTGGGGACAGTTCTATGCTCGGTGAAAGTTTCGTGAACTTTGTATATTGCGTTTAGAAATAAACTTGGCGGCCGATTTTCTTCTGCTATAAATTGGAAAAAAATATTTCGGGTCTTATCCGACCGCTCAAGTCACTTTCACTGCATAACACCTCAGCATTGGGGACAGTTCTATGCTCGGTAAAAGTTTCGTGAACTTTGTATTTTGCGTTTAGAAATAAACTTGGCGGCCGATTTGCTTCTGCTATAAATTGGAAAAAAATATTTCGGGTCTTATCCGTCCGCTCAAGTCACTTTCACTGCATAATACCTCAGCATTGGGGACAGTTCTATGATCGGTAAAAGTTTCGTGAACTTTGTATATTGCGTTTAGAAATAAACTTGGCGGCCGATTTTCTTCTGCTATAAATTGTAAAAAAATATTTCGGGTCTTATCCGTCCGCTCAAGTCACTTTCACTGCATAACACCTCAGCATTGGGGACAGTTCTATGCTCGGTAAAAGTTTCGTGAACTTTGTATATTGCGTTTAGAAATAAACTTGGCGGCCGATTTTCTTCTGCTATAAATTGGAAAAAAATATTTCGGGTCTTATCCGTCCGCTCAAGTCACTTTCACTGCATAATACCTCAGCATTGGGGACAGTTCTATGCTCGGTAAAAGTTTCGTGAACTTTGAATGCTGCGTTTAGAAATAAACTTGGCGGCCGATTTTCTTCTGCTATAAATTGTAAAAAAATATTTCGGGTCTTATCCGTCCGCTCAAGTCACTTTCACTGCATAACACCTCAGCATTGGGGACAGTTCTATGCTCGGTAAAAGTTTCGTGAACTTTGTATACTGCGTTTAGAAATAAACTTGGCGGCCGATTTTCTTCAGCTATAAATTGTAAAAAAATATTTCGGGTCTTATCCGTCCGCTCAAGTCACTTTCACTGCATAACACCTCAGCATTGGGGACAGTTCTATGCTCGATAAAAGTTTCGTGAACTTTGAATGCTGCGTTTAGAAATAAACTTGGCGGCCGATTTTCTTCTGCTATAAATTGGAAAAAAATATTTCGGGTCTTATCCGTCCGCTCAAGTCACTTTCACTGCATAACACCTCAGCATTGGGGACAGTTCTATGCTCGGTAAAAGTTTCGTGAACTTTGTATATTGCGTTTAGAAATAAACTTGGCGGCCGATTTTCTTCTGCTATAAATTGTAAAAAAATATTTCGGGTCTTATCCGTCCGCTCAAGTCACTTTCACTGCATAATACCTCAGCATTGGGGACAGTTCTATGCTCGGTAAAAGTTTCGTGAACTTTGTATATTGCGTTTAGAAATAAACTTGGCGGCCGATTTTCTTCTGCTATAAATTGTAAAAAAATATTTCGGGTCTTATCCGTCCGCTCAAGTCACTTTCACTGCATAACACCTCAGCATTGGGGACAGTTCTATGCTCGGTAAAAGTTTCGTGAACTTTGTATATTGCGTTTAGAAATAAACTTGGCGGCCGATTTTCTTCTGCTATAAATTGTAAAAAAATATTTCGGGTCTTATCCGTCCGCTCAAGTCACTTTCACTGCATAACACCTCAGCATTGGGGACAGTTCTATGCTCGGTAAAAGTTTCGTGAACTTTGAATGCTGCGTTTAGAAATAAACTTGGCGGCCGATTTTCTTCTGCTATAAATTGTAAAAAAATATTTCGGGTCTTATCTGTCCGCTCAAGTCACTTTCACTGCATAACACCTCAGCATTGGGGACAGTGCTATGCTCGGTAAAAGTTTCGTGAACTTTGTATACTGCGTTTAGAAATAAACTTGGCGGCCGATTTTCTTCTGCTATAAATTGTAAAAAAATATTTCGGGTCTTATCCGTCCGCTCAAGTCACTTTCACTGCATAACACCTCAGCATTGGGGACAGTTCTATGCTCGGTAAAAGTTTAGTGAAATTTGTATACTGCGTTTAGAAATAAACTTGGCGGCCGATTTTCTTCTGCTATAAATTGGAAAATAATATTTCGGGTCTTATCCGTCCGCTCAAGTCACTTTCACTGCATAATACCTCAGCATTGGGGACAGTTCTATGCTCGGTAAAAGTTTCGTGATTTTTGTATATTGCGTTTAGAAATAAACTTGGCGGCCGATTTTCTTCTGCTATAAATTGGAAAAAAATATTTCGGGTCTTATCCGTCCGCTCAAGTCACTTTCACTGCATAACACCTCAGCATTGGGGACAGTTCTATGCTCGGTAAAAGTTTCGTGAACTTTGTATATTGCGTTTAGAAATAAACTTGGCGGCCGATTTTCTTCTGCTATAAAATGTAAAAAAATATTTCGGGTCTTATCCGTCCGCTCAAGTCACTTTCACTGCATAACACTTCAGCATTGGGGACAGTTCTATGCTCGGTAAAAGTTTCGTGAACTTTGTATATTGCGTTTAGAAATAAACTTGGCGGCCGATTTTCTTCTGCTATAAATTGTAAAAAAATATTTCGGGTCTTATCCGTCCGCTCAAGTCACTTTCACTGCATAATACCTCAGCATTGGGGACAGTTCTATGCTCGGTAAAAGTTTCGTGAACTTTGAATGCTGCGTTTAGAAATAAACTTGGCGGCCGATTTTCTTCTGCTATAAATTGGAAAAAAATATTTCGGGTCTTATCCGTCCGCTCAAGTCACTTTCACTGCATAATACCTCAGCATTGGGGACAGTTCTATGCTCGGTAAAAGTTTCGTGAACTTTGTATATTGCGTTTAGAAATAAACTTGGCGGCCGATTTGCTTCTGCTATAAATTGGAAAAAAATATTTCGGGTCTTATCCGTCCGCTCAAGTCACTTTCACTGCATAACACCTCAGCATTGGGGACAGTTCTATGCTCGGTAAAAGTTTCGTGAACTTTGTATATTGCGTTTAGAAATAAACTTGGCGGCCGATTTGCTTCTGCTATAAATTGGAAAAAAATATTTCGGGTCTTATCCGTCCGCTCAAGTCACTTTCACTGCATAATACCTCAGCATTGGGGACAGTTCTATGCTCGGTAAAAGTTTCGTGAACTTTGTATATTGCGTTTAGAAATAAACTTGGCGGCCGATTTTCTTCTGCTATAAATTGTAAAAAAATATTTCGAGTCTTATCCGTCCGCTCAAGTCACTTTCACTGCATAACACCTCAGCATTGGGGACAGTTCTATGCTCGGTAAAAGTTTCGTGAACGTTGTATATTGCGTTTAGAAATAAACTTGGCGGCCGATTTTCTTCTGCTATAAATTGGAAAAAAATATTTCGGGTCTTATCCGTCCGCTCAAGTCACTTTCACTGCATAATACCTCAGCATTGGGGACAGTTCTATGCTCGGTAAAAGTTTCGTGAACTTTGTATATTGCGTTTAGAAATAAACTTGGCGGCCGATTTTCTTCTGCTATAAATTGTAAAAAAATATTTCGAGTCTTATCCGTCCGCTCAAGTCACTTTCACTGCATAACACCTCAGCATTGGGGACAGTTCTATGCTCGGTAAAAGTTTCGTGAACGTTGTATATTGCGTTTAGAAATAAACTTGGCGGCCGATTTTCTTCTGCTATAAATTGGAAAAAAATATTTCGGGTCTTATCCGTCCGCTCAAGTCACTTTCACTGCATAATACCTCAGCATTGGGGACAGTTCTATGCTCGGTAAAAGTTTCGTGAACTTTGTATATTGCGTTTAGAAATAAACTTGGCGGCCGATTTTCTTCTGCTATAAATTGGAAAAAAATATTTCGGGTCTTATCCGTCCGCTCAAGTCACTTTCACTGCATAACACCTCAGCATTGGGGACAGTTCTATGCTCGGTAAAAGTTTAGTGAACTTTGTATATTGCGTTTAGAAATAAACTTGGCGGCCGATTTTCTTCTGCTATAAATTGTAAAAAAATATTTCGGGTCTTATCCGTCCGCTCAAGTCACTTTCACTGCATAATACCTCAGCATTGGGGACAGTTCTATGCTCGGTAAAAGTTTCGTGAACTTTGAATGCTGCGTTTAGAAATAAACTTGGCGGCCGATTTTCTTCTGCTATAAATTGGAAAAAAATATTTCGGGTCTTATCCGTCCGCTCAAGTCACTTTCACTGCATAATACCTCAGCATTGGGGACAGTTCTATGCTCGGTGAAAGTTTCGTGAACTTTGTATATTGCGTTTAGAAATAAACTTGGCGGCCGATTTTCTTCTGCCATAAATTGGAAAAAAATATTTCGGGTCTTATCCGACCGCTCAAGTCACTTTCACTGCATAACACCTCAGCATTGGGGACAGTTCTATGCTCGGTAAAAGTTTCGTGAACTTTGTATTTTGCGTTTAGAAATAAACTTGGCGGCCGATTTGCTTCTGCTATAAATTGGAAAAAAATATTTCGGGTCTTATCCGTCCGCTCAAGTCACTTTCACTGCATAATACCTCAGCATTGGGGACAGTTCTATGATCGGTAAAAGTTTCGTGAACTTTGTATATTGCGTTTAGAAATAAACTTGGCGGCCGATTTTCTTCTGCTATAAATTGTAAAAAAATATTTCGGGTCTTATCCGTCCGCTCAAGTCACTTTCACTGCATAACACCTCAGCATTGGGGACAGTTCTATGCTCGGTAAAAGTTTCGTGAACTTTGTATATTGCGTTTAGAAATAAACTTGGCGGCCGATTTTCTTCTGCTATAAATTGTAAAAAAATATTTCGGGTCTTATCCGTCCGCTCAAGTCACTTTCACTGCATAATACCTCAGCATTGGGGACAGTTCTATGCTCGGTAAAAGTTTCGTGAACTTTGAATGCTGCGTTTAGAAATAAACTTGGCGGCCGATTTTCTTCTGCTATAAATTGGAAAAAAAATATTTCGGGTCTTATCCGTCCGCTCAAGTCACTTTCACTGCAAAACACGTCAGCATTGGGGACAGTTCTATGCTCGGTAAAAGTTTCGTGAACTTTGTATATTGCGTTTAGAAATAAACTTGGCGGCCGATTTTCTTCTGCTATAAATTGTAAAAAAATATTTCGGGTCTTATCCGTCCGCTCAAGTCACTTTCACTGCATAACACCTCAGCATTGGGGACAGTTCTATGCTCGGTAAAAGTTTCGTGAACTTTGTATATTGCGTTTAGAAATAAACTTGGCGGCCGATTTTCTTCTGCTATAAATTGGAAAAAAATATTTCGGGTCTTATCCGTCCGCTCAAGTCACTTTCACTGCATAATACCTCAGCATTGGGGACAGTTCTATGCTCGGTAAAAGTTTCGTGAACTTTGAATTCTGCGTTTAGAAATAAACTTGGCGGCCGATTTTCTTCTGCTATAAATTGTAAAAAAATATTTCGGGTCTTATCCGTCCGCTCAAGTCACTTTCACTGCATAACACCTCAGCATTGGGGACAGTTCTATGCTCGGTAAAAGTTTCGTGAACTTTGTATACTGCGTTTAGAAATAAACTTGGCGGCCGATTTTCTTCAGCTATAAATTGTAAAAAAATATTTCGGGTCTTATCCGTCCGCTCAAGTCACTTTCACTGCATAACACCTCAGCATTGGGGACAGTTCTATGCTCGGTAAAAGTTTCGTGAACTTTGTATATTGCGTTTAGAAATAAACTTGGCGGCCGATTTTCTTCTGCTATAAATTGTAAAAAAATATTTCGGGTCTTATCCGTCCGCTCAAGTCACTTTCACTGCATAATACCTCAGCATTGGGGACAGTTCTATGCTCGGTAAAAGTTTCGTGAACTTTGAATGCTGCGTTTAGAAATAAACTTGGCGGCCGATTTTCTTCTGCTATAAATTGGAAAAAAAATATTTCGGGTCTTATCCGTCCGCTCAAGTCACTTTCACTGCAAAACACGTCAGCATTGGGGACAGTTCTATGCTCGGTAAAAGTTTCGTGAACTTTGTATATTGCGTTTAGAAATAAACTTGGCGGCCGATTTTCTTCTGCTATAAATTGGAAAAAAATATTTCGGGTCTTATCCGTCCGCTCAAGTCACTTTCACTGCATAACACCTCAGCATTGGGGACAGTTCTATGCTCGGTAAAAGTTTCGTGAACTTTGTATATTGCGTTTAGAAATAAACTTGGCGGCCGATTTTCTTCTGCTATAAATTGGAAAAAAATATTTCGGGTCTTATCCGTCCGCTCAAGTCACTTTCACTGCATAACACCTCAGCATTGGGGACAGTTCTATGCTCGGTAAAAGTTTAGTGAACTTTGTATATTGCGTTTAGAAATAAACTTGGCGGCCGATTTTCTTCTGCTATAAATTGTAAAAAAATATTTCGGGTCTTATCCGTCCGCTCAAGTCACTTTCACTGCATAATACCTCAGCATTGGGGACAGTTCTATGCTCGGTAAAAGTTTCGTGAACTTTGAATGCTGCGTTTAGAAATAAACTTGGCGGCCGATTTTCTTCTGCTATAAATTGGAAAAAAATATTTCGGGTCTTATCCGTCCGCTCAAGTCACTTTCACTGCATAATACCTCAGCATTGGGGACAGTTCTATGCTCGGTGAAAGTTTCGTGAACTTTGTATATTGCGTTTAGAAATAAACTTGGCGGCCGATTTTCTTCTGCTATAAATTGGAAAAAAATATTTCGGGTCTTATCCGACCGCTCAAGTCACTTTCACTGCATAACACCTCAGCATTGGGGACAGTTCTATGCTCGGTAAAAGTTTCGTGAACTTTGTATTTTGCGTTTAGAAATAAACTTGGCGGCCGATTTGCTTCTGCTATAAATTGGAAAAAAATATTTCGGGTCTTATCCGTCCGCTCAAGTCACTTTCACTGCATAATACCTCAGCATTGGGGACAGTTCTATGATCGGTAAAAGTTTCGTGAACTTTGTATATTGCGTTTAGAAATAAACTTGGCGGCCGATTTTCTTCTGCTATAAATTGTAAAAAAATATTTCGGGTCTTATCCGTCCGCTCAAGTCACTTTCACTGCATAACACCTCAGCATTGGGGACAGTTCTATGCTCGGTAAAAGTTTCGTGAACTTTGTATATTGCGTTTAGAAATAAACTTGGCGGCCGATTTTCTTCTGCTATAAATTGTAAAAAAATATTTCGGGTCTTATCCGTCCGCTCAAGTCACTTTCACTGCATAATACCTCAGCATTGGGGACAGTTCTATGCTCGGTAAAAGTTTCGTGAACTTTGAATGCTGCGTTTAGAAATAAACTTGGCGGCCGATTTTCTTCTGCTATAAATTGGAAAAAAAATATTTCGGGTCTTATCCGTCCGCTCAAGTCACTTTCACTGCAAAACACGTCAGCATTGGGGACAGTTCTATGCTCGGTAAAAGTTTCGTGAACTTTGTATATTGCGTTTAGAAATAAACTTGGCGGCCGATTTTCTTCTGCTATAAATTGGAAAAAAATATTTCGGGTCTTATCCGTCCGCTCAAGTCACTTTCACTGCATAACACCTCAGCATTGGGGACAGTTCTATGCTCGGTAAAAGTTTCGTGAACTTTGTATATTGCGTTTAGAAATAAACTTGGCGGCCGATTTTCTTCTGCTATAAATTGGAAAAAAATATTTCGGGTCTTATCCGTCCGCTCAAGTCACTTTCACTGCATAATACCTCAGCATTGGGGACAGTTCTATGCTCGGTAAAAGTTTCGTGAACTTTGAATGCTGCGTTTAGAAATAAACTTGGCGGCCGATTTTCTTCTGCTATAAATTGTAAAAAAATATTTCGGGTCTTATCCGTCCGCTCAAGTCACTTTCACTGCATAACACCTCAGCATTGGGGACAGTTCTATGCTCGGTAAAAGTTTCGTGAACTTTGTATACTGCGTTTAGAAATAAACTTGGCGGCCGATTTTCTTCAGCTATAAATTGTAAAAAAATATTTCGGGTCTTATCCGTCCGCTCAAGTCACTTTCACTGCATAACACCTCAGCATTGGGGACAGTTCTATGCTCGATAAAAGTTTCGTGAACTTTGAATGCTGCGTTTAGAAATAAACTTGGCGGCCGATTTTCTTCTGCTATAAATTGGAAAAAAATATTTCGGGTCTTATCCGTCCGCTCAAGTCACTTTCACTGCATAACACCTCAGCATTGGGGACAGTTCTATGCTCGGTAAAAGTTTCGTGAACTTTGTATATTGCGTTTAGAAATAAACTTGGCGGCCGATTTTCTTCTGCTATAAATTGGAAAAAAATATTTCGGGTCTTATCCGTCCGCTCAAGTCACTTTCACTGCATAATACCTCAGCATTGGGGACAGTTCTATGCTCGGTAAAAGTTTCGTGAACTTTGTATATTGCGTTTAGAAATAAACTTGGCGGCCGATTTTCTTCTGCTATAAATTGTAAAAAAATATTTCGGGTCTTATCCGTCCGCTCAAGTCACTTTCACTGCATAACACCTCAGCATTGGGGACAGTTCTATGCTCGGTAAAAGTTTCGTGAACTTTGTATATTGCGTTTAGAAATAAACTTGGCGGCCGATTTTCTTCTGCTATAAATTGTAAAAAAATATTTCGGGTCTTATCCGTCCGCTCAAGTCACTTTCACTGCATAACACCTCAGCATTGGGGACAGTTCTATGCTCGGTAAAAGTTTCGTGAACTTTGAATGCTGCGTTTAGAAATAAACTTGGCGGCCGATTTTCTTCTGCTATAAATTGTAAAAAAATATTTCGGGTCTTATCTGTCCGCTCAAGTCACTTTCACTGCATAACACCTCAGCATTGGGGACAGTGCTATGCTCGGTAAAAGTTTCGTGAACTTTGTATACTGCGTTTAGAAATAAACTTGGCGGCCGATTTTCTTCTGCTATAAATTGTAAAAAAATATTTCGGGTCTTATCCGTCCGCTCAAGTCACTTTCACTGCATAACACCTCAGCATTGGGGACAGTTCTATGCTCGGTAAAAGTTTAGTGAAATTTGTATACTGCGTTTAGAAATAAACTTGGCGGCCGATTTTCTTCTGCTATAAATTGTAAAAAAATATTTCGGGTCTTATCTGTCCGCTCAAGTCACTTTCACTGCATAACACCTCAGCATTGGGGACAGTTCTATGCTCGGTAAAAGTTTCGTGAACTTTGTATACTGCGTTTAGAAATAAACTTGGCGGCCGATTTTCTTCTGCTATAAATTGTAAAAAAATATTTCGGGTCTTATCCGTCCGCTCAAGTCACTTTCACTGCATAACACCTCAGCATTGGGGACAGTTCTATGCTCGGTAAAAGTTTCGTGAACTTTGAATGCTGCGTTTAGAAATAAACTTGGCGGCCGATTTTCTTCTGCTATAAATTGGAAAAAAATATTTCGGGTCTTATCCGTCCGCTCAAGTCACTTTCACTGCATAACACCTCAGCATTGGGGACAGTTCTATGCTCGGTAAAAGTTTCGTGAACTTTGTATATTGCGTTTAGAAATAAACTTGGCGGCCGATTTTCTTCTGCTATAAATTGTAAAAAAATATTTCGGGTCTTATCCGTCCGCTCAAGTCACTTTCACTGCATAATACCTCAGCATTGGGGACAGTTCTATGCTCGGTAAAAGTTTCGTGAACTTTGTATATTGCGTTTAGAAATAAACTTGGCGGCCGATTTTCTTCTGCTATAAATTGTAAAAAAATATTTCGGGTCTTATCCGTCCGCTCAAGTCACTTTCACTGCATAACACCTCAGCATTGGGGACAGTTCTATGCTCGGTAAAAGTTTCGTGAACTTTGAATGCTGCGTTTAGAAATAAACTCGGCGGCCGATTTTCTTGTGCTATAAATTGGAAAAAAATATTTCGGGTCTTATCCGTCCGCTCAAGTCACTTTCACTGCATAACACCTCAGCATTGGGGACAGTTCTATGCTCGGTAAAAGTTTAGTGAACTTTGTATACTGCGTTTAGAAATAAACTTGGCGGCCGATTTTCTTATGCTATAAATTGGAAAAAAATATTTCGGGTCTTATCCGTCCGCTCAAGTCACTTTCACTGCATAACACCTCAGCATTGGGGACAGTTCTATGCTCGGTAAAAGTTTCGTGAACTTTGAATGCTGCGTTTAGAAATAAACTTGGCGGCCGATTTTCTTCTGCTATAAATTGGAAAAAAATATTTCGGGTCTTATCCGTCCGCTCAAGTCACTTTCACTGCATAATACCTCAGCATTGGGGACAGTTCTATGCTCGGTAAAAGTTTAGTGAACTTTGTATACTGCGTTTAGAAATAAACTTGGCGGCCGATTTTCTTATGCTATAAATTGGAAAAAAATATTTCGGGTCTTATCCGTCCGCTCAAGTCACTTTCACTGCATAACACCTCAGCATTGGGGACAGTTCTATGCTCGGTAAAAGTTTCGTGAACTTTGAATGCTGCGTTTAGAAATAAACTTGGCGGCCGATTTTCTTCTGCTATAAATTGGAAAAAAATATTTCGGGTCTTATCCGTCCGCTCAAGTCACTTTCACTGCATAACACCTCAGCATTGGGGACAGTTCTATGCTCGGTAAAAGTTTCGTGGACTTTGTATGCAGCGTTTTGAAATAGCCCTAAAGTAAGGTTTTCGGCCGCTGATTTTTGCCGCCAAGTTCACAACTGCTGTTATTCTTGAATTTCCTTTTCAATTGCGTTGTTTCACCCTTATTATCCCCCCTCCCCCTCTTTACTTTCATACCCAGCCCGTATAGGACCTATATCGTCGGCAATTGCGAAAGTATGCGCAAGCCTTTTCAATTTGGTCGGGTTATAATCCGCCGCTACTTTTGGCCGCTAACTTCACACCGGTGTTTTCATGGGCGGTCGTCCAGCTGACAGTTAAAAGGCGTAAAAGAAGGCACGATATGCTACTAAAATTGTTGCGGTAACTATTACGGTAACGACTTGTGTGTTCTGCACATTATGTTACACATCCGTATCATCAAGTTTATCCAGAAAAAGGTTAACGCACCGAACAAAAACTAGCGCGATAACATTGACAGACGTATGATGGACGATCGAGACTTGACGACGCGATTTTACGAGCGACCGAACAGTAAATCAAACGGACCCATTTCTCAACAACGTATAACGCTGTTTATTTGTTTCGAGATCGCTGTTATTCTGATTTATTTACTACTTTACTTTCACTGATTGCGATTAGTTGTTTTGAGATGTTCGAAAATCGATTAAAATACGCGACGTCTAAATATTAGAGGAGGGTCTTGATAAAATATATCACATACCTACCTCCAACAGCCTTATTTACAGTAAGTTTTAATTACTTATCAATATGGCTCTGGTTCCAATTTGTGTTCCGATAACAACTTAGATGAAGACGTGTCTTCACCTTGCCACATTTACAACTGTGAACTTGTTCTCCAATATAATAGCTTTCATAATCTTATTGTATTCGTTACAACAGAACTTTGACGTCGTATCTTGAATTTTTAAGATTACGGCAACGACTACTTTCATTCAAAAGCAGAATTATGAGAAAATACGATATAATCTCGCGGACATGACTTGCTCGTATAGGTTTAGAAGCAAAGATATGTTTCGTATCATATATCTGCCAGCTGAGGCTGCCTCGGGCACAGGGGATTCGGATTATGAATGTCTGAGAAGCCTTTTTGTTGGATTGATCTTATATTACAACTTTACAAGTTACAAAATTCTTTTCTGTGTAATTTTGACAGGTTTACTGGTATGTAGGAGAATTTCATTGTTATTATCGTTGTCGTGTATGATTATTCTTATATATTTTTTAGCGAAATATTTTAACTACTCTTTCTAACAAGGTAGTTCAGAGCGGTGGTCATCGTATTAATTTTTATGTTTTGTTACTGCTTACTCCTTCATCATATTATGTTCTAACAATTTTGGTCAACAAACTCCTTTTTTATGTAGCTAAGGTAGGTATAGTCGAAGACAGGCCTCAATAAGGTTGAGATTTTCTCAAAAACTACTGGACCGAATTTAATAATTCTTTTACAGTTACATAGTTTTCACTTTTATCTAACAGTGAAAGAATTTTTGCAATAGGTCAAGTAGTTTTTGAGAAAATCTCAACCTTAAAAACTCTCCTGTACACCTTTCTCTGTGTTCTACCGTGCACACGAAGACAGAGATAAGTATACAGGGGTCCTCAATAAGGTTGAGATTTTCTCAAAAACTACTGGACTGAATTTAATAATTCTTTTACAGTTACATAGTTTGAACTTTTATCTATCTAACAGTGAAATAATTCTTGCAATAGGTCAAGTGGTTTTTGAGAAAATCTCAGCCTTAAAAACTCTCCTGTACACCTTTCTTTGTCTTCGACCGTACCTATATTACGGATCTTGATTTTGACATTTTCATTGTTGAACTGTCAGTACGCTGCTAGGACTGTATCAGGGTCGAACTCCAGTTACCTTACTACACCGTTTCTAATGTCCAACTGAGGACGTACTGGTATTCCAAAAACATTATTGGCCGTCACGATTTTCGTGCCTGCAGTAATGTACTTTGGTATCAGTACACGGTCTTCAATTTGTATTGAATGACCGTCGTGTCTGCAAAGTATTGTCAGATTGAATAGGACACGTGTATCCTGTAACGTTTCAAAGTTTGTCTTTCATTTGCTTGAATATCATTAGTGTAAGATAGAAGTTTTATTCATCTGACTTGCTCAAAATTTTGAGATGATAAAAGTTTTAAAGATAGATAACTAAGAGCGGTTAATTTACTATGCTAGTCTAGGTACCTAAGTAAAAAGCTTAGACACAAATGTATGTATTCTTCATTTTAAAAGAGTATTGTCCTCTGTATGATCAACTCAAAGATTTTTATGATATCTTACACCCGTTAGTCCAATTCGAACTGCTGAATTTTGAACTTTTGTGTTTGGCGTTTTCGACCTACTTATTTTCTTTATTATTCTTCTACGTTTGTAAATATGTCTGTTAGTAGGTACTATTTATTTAAACTTATACTGATTCGTTTGACCTCTAGGGCTAGTGATTTAGAACAGCTGTGAGAAGTTACATTGTAAATATCAACACCTAATGTGTTCAAACAAATCTTTATTAAATTGACACGAACGTTTCAACCTTGGAATTGCAAAGATCAATCATTAAATATTTGTAGAGCTAATTTTGCAAATGTACAAGCGGTAGCACCCTTTACTACTTTAGACCCTATAAATTGTTCCTATTGCATGCGCGATAAGAACTAAAATAGCATGTTAACTGTTATCACTGATGTGCTAACTGTACCAAGACCTGCATTCACTCGATCCTCTTTCGAAATCGTCCGCAAAGTTCAAAAGTGAATCGATCAACAACTCGAAAGAAACTTTAAACTAAAAGCAATACAAGCTTAGATTTCCCACTTCAGTAAGTCCTTTGTGCTGTCACAAAGCAACGGTTTTCGAGGGTATTAGAGAAGTTCTGACGTCCCCTGATTGTTTGAAGAGTTTACTGTTTGAGCACTCTTCGCCTCAAATGGAGGTAATTAGGAGCCGTGTTTTCGGTTATCATTTACCTCGTTGTGCCTTGTACAACATTTCCTGTTTTGATTTTATCTTAAAAGCTATTTGTAATTTAAGTTTTAATTGCTGTTTTGTTACTGGTTTTTAAGAAGAACGAGAGGCGTTACTTCATATACGTAATTTTTTTTAATTTTACTCTAATCGACTCTATACACCGATAGCCCTATTTGGTTTGTCCATTTACACATTGACTCTTTCGATTCGAGCGTAGTTGCAAGTCTTATATAGTACCTAACTATGTAAAATCTAGGTCATACTTTTTTATTAGAACTAGGCGTAGAAATATATGGTGTAAATACGAGTAGTGTTACGTAAAACCTCGTTAACTGTGTTGCGGAGAAGGCTTTGAAAATTTAATGGGTTCCAATTAAGATTACGTTATTATTATACCTATTATTTTCTCTATAGCACCCATTGTGACAAGTGGTGAAAAACTGCGTAGTAAAGTAGAAATGTGTGGGAGTAGCATTTATAAAGCCCTGTTTATATAAACAGACTTTGAGCGTGTAAGACACGTGCCGTGGCAGACAAAGTAAGTTTCTTTAATTTCTTATTTATACAATGTGAACGGAGCCTAAAACTTTAGCCGGACGTTAGCAGAGCTAGCATGTCCATTTCCACTTCCGAATTTGAGTTCCCATGTCCACACAAGGTGTTATCTTTTTGAATAACTTGAGTTTTACATCTTTTGATCTACCAATCGTTTGATGCAAATCGTTAAATGTATGTTCCGTCAGAATATGGAAAGTCCTACGAGTTTACTGTTTTGAAAAATACCAATTTGAATAATAAAAATACAATTTCAACATTCTTATAAATTTCTGAGATTCAATAGATACCTATATACAAAATTATATACAGCACACTCATAAAACACATACAATACGTAAGTAGGTAGGCGTAAGTAACAATTGATATTTCAATGAAATCTGTAATGCTTTTAGCACTAAAAACGTGTGGCCTAAGTTATAAACACAATGATCAAATTCCGTGCAACAAAGTCAGTTTTTTTGCATAATTAGCGTCATCGTCCATTGTAGCGCTTTCCAAACGCGAAATGTAATGGTTTTTACTCCGTTTTCCCATCTTAGTCATGCAAAACTAATTATAGAATATTCTAATATACATATTGCTCGATGTCTTAGAAAAACTGAGAGGGGAGTGTCTTAGAAGACTTTGCTCTTCACTGTGCTAGTACCTAATAATTGTCAAGGTCTAAAAGTTATTAACATCCTAAAAGAAAAATACCATTTCAAGATTTTGCTCTCTGAATACGATGTTTTCTTTTCAGAATTTTTTCGTACTTACATAAATTCCGAGAAAAAAATTGTACGTTATTTTAATAAAAGAAAAAATATGGGTCCCTTAATTTTACCTATATTTTCTTAAAAAAATATAATAAAGGGGGGTAAAAAAATTAGACCACCATGTCAATTGATAGGTATTTTTCCTATACGAATACATAAGTTACATTTTAGGATCTGTAACTTCGTAATTACTTATAGAAATACTTTGAGATAATCTCAACCTTAATGTGGATCATATTTTACATGATAATACCGTAGGTAGGTACACACGAAGACGGATAAAATTGTAGTAAGTGTAGTATATGTATGTAGTAGCCTTTTTAGACCCGCTCATCAGTTCTGTACCAAATTATACAAAAGTGTCGTATAGTCTAGACACCTTTGTCCATTCCTTCAGACTATGATGTGATTCGCTCACTGGTTAAAAGTACAGGATTGTGCACTTTCAGAAAACATTACCATTTTTAGCTTGAAGTAGTTCATGAAGATGTCCTTTCGTCTAGACGCCCTTGAATTTTAGTTGAACACTTGCTTTAGAACTTGTGATCCTTTGTCGTTTGTTTCACCCTCCGATATTATGAGATAGGGTTAACCTACCCTAACATATCGAAGCGTGTCGTTGGGGTTTGCAGATTAATCGTTGTCGATATTTGTAGATATTGTTTGATTTTTGTTAAGTTTTCTGGATTTGTTTAAGACAATGTTCAAACCAAATGTCTAATAATGTTTTTAAAACTGTCTTTATTTGAAAAGGAACAGTCATATTTTTTTGATCTGATTCAAAGTTTAATTTCATCTCTTACCCAAATTTAAATCTTACGCTGCTGGTTTAATTGTGACCATTACTACTCAAATATTGTTAATAACACATACATTTACCGTACAAATGAACTGAACAATATACAACAAACTGCAGATAGGCTTTCTTATAGCCATAAATAAGCCCGTAACCAACGCAACGGACGAACTCGTTATTTCTTACCTTCGAGAGTATAGATATACCTACATACTCGTAGATTGATTGACCTCACTATATTATTATCCTTACACGCTATAGTGCCGAGGACCTGCTTAGTCAGCTAATGGTAATAAAAGTGCGGATAGGGTGCTCACTGATGTAGAACACATCAAGCCACTAACCAGCAGGGCGGAAACAAGAAAGTGCCGGAAAAAGCGAAAATCAGGGTTGAAATGTCAAGTTTTTTCATAGTTTGCGGCACAATAGACTGTATGCAAGAAATATAAATGTTAATAGATTCAGTTTGAAAGTAAAATTATAGAAACCGAAGGGAATAATGTATTTGAAAAAACCAATCACCTTAGTCAATTATAATTATGGATGTGAATTTTATTGATCATGTCTATGGCCAATTAGTCGGGTAAGAAATGATGGATACCAATATATTTTGACTTACATACTTATCTACTTATATGTATTTCAACTGACATAATCAAACAACTCTACATACCTACTGGCCAGAGCAGCACGCAAATTGTAGAGACAATGCAAATATAAATGACTTCACAAAAGTAACCAAATGTAACCTACCTTTTCATTAACCCTTGCGCAACCACTACTCTATATTAGGTACTCTTAAAACAAACGAGCTTTTATCTTTCAGTACCTAAACATCAAAAGGAGTAAATCAACGTTATCGATGAGGCATTTTTAAACAGCTTTTGAGTTCCCACCATAAAATAACTTTTACGTAAGCACCATAAGCTCACGTCAACACATCCACTTGCAGCGAGAAAACAAACAGGCCTAGAAGCCTAGCACTGTGGCAGCCATAAACAAAATTATAGAGCAGGCACGAATTTAGAAAAGATCCGTCCAGGTTTCCCCACAATCTTTTCCTTTACAGTGTTTAGAGGTTGGACATTTTCACAATTTAGGTAACTTTAGGCATTTTACAATTTATACATTTGGAATTTTAAGCAATATTAGTTATTAGACATTGATCTTTTACTCGTATTTATGTCATTTTGAGCTATAGTCACATATACGAAGACGTTATGCTTTTTAGCTCTATATTGGTATAACAGAGTTGACATTTTCTTACTAATTTTGGAAAACCCTTAACCAACAGATTATTGTCACATTATTCATAAAACCATGTTTAGTGCTAAACGAGACGCGAACGTTTGCTAAGCTACAACATTTTAAATTAAATCAAGCTAAAATAATTCCAATTCCAGTAAGTTTACCCTAAGTTCGTCCCGTTTATAGGACATAATGTAAAAGTTGCGAAAGCGGAACACTCGGTCTTGTAGTTTTGTAAACAATGCACATGTTCCCAGGATGTTTAAGATGGATGACGAAAATGTTGCATTCACTTGCTGTTTAGTAAGCAAGCACGTTGACTAAGTAGCAGTATTTTAAATAAGATTATTTTTATCAGATTTAACACACATTTTACTCTCTGAGAGAATTTGTCTTTGAATCTATTCATTAAATATTAAATCTTAACACTGCTCAAAGAGATACGCATCTTCGTACTATCTTTAGAGATAGGTGGAATAAATCCATTTATCCCTATGTATAATACTTATAAAATATTACGTAGAAAATTTCGTAATGAAACATTTGAAAATGATATTAAAAAATCAGACAACACACCCAAAAATTCAGAACTGAAGCAGTTATATTATTTTGACAAAATGTATGCGACTTTTGTTGTGCTTTTTAGTTTTATTGTAAAAGTTTTCACGATGTCTGCTTTATTTAAGTGTCAGAATTATTCCAGAGCATTTCGGCTCTCATAACGACTAATGTTTGTATAAAAGTTTATTCTCATGGGAAAGCTTTGCCAAAGTCACTCACGATTACAAAGAGGGCCTATTCTAGTGTGTGCGTTCGTACAAACGTAATTGGATGGTTGTAAGATAGATAATACTATCCTTTTATAACACTACAGTTAATATAGATATATCACTTCTTTTAGACACGGCAAAATTTCAGTTTATAAAATTCACAGTCGGGCATTATTTTTAACACACAAATCCAATGAATTTGTCCAATAAATATTCAAACTTCAATCCAATATGTCCAATGTCAAAATGTTGGGATGACCCAATAATAATTTTCCTTTTTTTCTGTTTCAGGTATGTACTGGTGAATTACCATCTAAATAATGACTACATAGACGTAAGTTTATAGAAAGTAATGGTATTACTACGTTTCTCTCATGTAGATCTGCGATAAATAACCCATACTTTGTTACACCTAGTATACGCATGAGAAGTGGTCTGAACGTAAGTAAGGTAGCTAATTCGGTCACTACCGCACGCGATCTTACGTGCCTTCTAGCACGCCATTTCTTCAGTAGCTGATTGCCTTTCAATCTAGAAATTGCTAACTAATTTCTATAATATTCACCAATTTCGAACTACACTTGAATGATTTACTGTCCTACATCAAATACATCCTTTCCTCTGTAAAACTCAATAAAATATTATTCCTTGCAAGGAATAAGACCTACATTATTTCATAATAAGTACTTATTAAACCACCACCAATTGTAAAGTTTCAATTAGTGAGCAAAAGAAGCGGCAATACAATTTCAGTATTTGCACATCTTAAAGACTATAAGACAAATAAGTCATAATTTGTCGTTGTTTTTCATAACGCTTTACAAAATTCCGTTTCATTAGATCCTTTACAAAAGTCTTTCTTTCGTGCCCATTCTTTGATTTAATTAATTAATGGTATCTATTAATTTCTTTGCTCAAATTAACGGTATCCAACTTCATTAACGTTATATGCCCATTGTTCATGTCCCTTCAATTTGTAGCAAGCTCATGCCCTTCTAATGTTATGATAATCTTATTTGATTAATTATAATGATGATCTTCTAATGTTAGCTTATTATAATAATAATAGCCTTTTATTCAGACATACAATATTTTTGTCTCGACACCCCTGTTTGCCTTTTGGCAAAGGCCTCCAACTGCCTCCATTTTGACGCTTTTCTAGTCCATGTTAGCTTATTAATGTTTTAATAATCTTAGCTTGATAATAAGGAACTGTTTTGGTATATAATTTAAAGACCTTTCTTGGAATAACAATATGAATTGGGTCTGTGCTCAGTATGTTTTATTCAAAACCGCATTTCGTATCGATACCAAATCTATCACCAACACAAAACCTGCAATTTAGGCCGTACTTACGCTTCATGTGCTGTTGACTGTACCCATTCGTATGTCTTTTTTCTGCGAACAAGTAAATGAGTCAGAGCGTTTTTATTTTTCTACCTTTTTACTAAAAAATGTGTGATCATTGTGATTATTACCGTCACAGCTTAGGTGAAGGTCGGTTACGTCAGCTTTTGTAAAGTGATTGTAACATTTTTACAGTCATATTTTGTTAACGTTGATTATAAAATAAACTAACGATAATTGTAAAGGTAATCAACGATCAATCCCTCCCCTTTACTGAAACATCTCGTCTTATTAACTTTTCCTTGATTTCCGCCTCTGATATCATCAAAAATGTCTGCAGAATATTAACATACCCAATTATAAATAACTATTTATCTTATCATTATTTATCACAAACAATAATGTCTGAATTCTTTATTGTTAAAGCTTTATTTGCCAGGATTTATTGCTCGGTTACCAATAAAGTGAGTCTCCAAGGGCGTACATAACGATAAATATATGACTACGCAGCTTCAGCCTCACCTGCGTTTACGTTAAGCGAAAATGTACTTTCATGGCATAATATATAGCTTTTGTATATTGCTTCTGTGGTATTAAGATGTCCCCTTAAAAGCTTTATTTTCCTGGTGTTCTCATAGGTAGGTACTTTTATGATTCCTAATCTTTAATATTCTTTATATTGACATAAAATACATTGACGAGAAAAAATAAAGGACTTGCAATTTTTTTTTCAAATATCAGAGATACCTTCTTCATATAAATTATTCAATATTATTATCACAAAGCGAATACGTAAAGTAAGAAGTCGTACTTCAACTAATTGCTAAGTACTTACTCTGAATGTTCTTTGTTCAGCTACTAACGAAATACATTCATTTGTAAATGTGGAAAGAAAGTAAAATGTAGGTTTGTAATTACAAATTAATTCTCTTTGTAATTACAAAGTAGGTGTGTCAAATTAATAATAACGCCATTTTTCAGAACGAAAGCGGTAGGCACGCTACATTTCCTGCTTGTGGTATGAAGGAAACTATTTTTAATTGCAATAGGTTTTTACGTAGCGAAAACAATCATTGTTTCTAATATTGTGTCAGTGTCACATTTGAAAGAATTCCAAGGATGTTCGCTTTTATATTATAGTTATTAGCAAATATACATTTTGGGAATTCAACATTTTGATATTCAACATTTTGAGAATCCATTATTTTGAGACTCAACATTTTCGGAATTTATCATTTTAGGAATTTAACATTTTGGGTATATAACATTTTGAGAATTCAATATTTTGAGATTCAACATTTTCGGAGTTTGACATTTTAGGCAAATAATTAACAATAGTGTTATTGCCAAGACTATGAGTGGAATGCCGGAAATTGTAATTTAAAGATTATTATTATATATTTTAATGGAAGACTGTTCAAAATATGAGAGTTGTGTCCAACATCCACTTGTTGTAATTGATAAAATATTTTACTTGTATCTTCTGACCTCTCATATAGCTTCAAACAAAATGTGTTACAATTTCTATATTTTCACTTCGTATTAAAGGCGAAAGTGTAATTTACTGCACCATTAGAAAGCGAACGTAGAAATATCGTAAACAGTTTTAGTATTAACGTATTTTTATCATCGGTTATCAAGATATACAAAACAAACTACAACTAATACTACGTGTTTGCATGAAACGAATCGACATGTGTGCCGTATCGACAATCGATACCTATTATAATAACGTTTCGATTTTATCGGTTTCTTGTCTTTTATTTGTTTAGGTGTTGCATTTGAATGGGTGATAGTGATGTATTATTGATTACCCTGTTAGATAAATACCTATCAGCTATCACTTTTTGTAGATATAGAAGGATTACCTACATCATGACTGTCACTTTTATTGCATAGCTGTCTATTTTACCTTTTATATGTATATATTCATATTTAACTTACTGCAATATAATGTAACTATGTTTTTTTTAAATTTGTACTGACGGTATTTATTTATTCGGAATTATAAGTTGTACCAAAGCAATAATAAATTATTAATAAAAAACATACAAATACACTTATAAATAAAAAATTGGGGCCAAATCGCTGCCCTATGCTTTTGGTTCTCAAATACTTAATTTTGTAATTGCAGTCGTATCAATCGGTTGTTCATACCATTTGTTCATTTTATTTTTGAAACCATTTGTCTGAAAGAATGGTTTCATATTTCAAGCGAATGCTTTCTTCTGTCCTCGATACAAAGATATTCACTGAAGCGTTGTATCTTTTGCGTGAATAAACTCGAAAGGCGACTATTACTTTTATCGTTTTTAATATGCAACAAAATAAATTGAAATACCGTTTCAATGAAATTTAATCAGTAGTGTAGGGTTCTATATCAGAACAAATAATTTAATTTAATTTGTATGCATATGAAGTGCAACACTATGGGTTTTGTATCGCTCTTATTATCTGAGGTCCTAAGACTTGAAATCGTAATTCAACTTTTACCATTGATGTTCTATTAACTGTACAAAGATACAATGTGTGTTGCGTGTGTTTTAATTTTCTTCCGCGTTTTCTCGATGAATGAGTTAAATATACATTACCTATACAATTAACAGTTTTCATTGACTTTATAATGAATCAATAAGTCGGCCGGTAGTCTTGCTCTGTTAAGAAAAGTGTTTTACCTAATCCATAAGAAACAAACTACAGTTATGTTATAATAATGACTCAGGATAACCAGAAATATCTTCAATAGACATTTTGTTTAGTAGATACCTTAGTACTGTTGACTTCGGATCGAGTTTTTGATCAAAAGATATAAAAGAACGAGATAAGAGAGTGGCATGCGATCTTCCTCCTCTGACGGACGAATAGCAAAGTGAGATTAATAGAGCGAAACCTTAAAAAAATATTCCCACATCAATCTAAGGCGTGCTGACCCGACCCGTAACCTTACAATCCAAATCTACGCTACGTATAACCTTTGGATAATCCGACTAAATCTCGAGATGTTTTCCCAATTCCTCAATGTCCCTTCACTTGTCTTGAACCCACATAAATATGTATGAGACGTAGGCAAGTTCTGACTACTATCTGCAGTAATGTGACCGACCTGTGTCAGCAAATGGACTTGTCCAAAAAGACGGTGCTGTACACGATTTTCGCCGGGGTCAAGCTTAAACCCTACATAAATCTCGGTACCCTCATACATCTCCCGAGGTATGGCTGTGAAAGGAGGAATTGCATATTTATGAGGGTGAGGTGAAAAAAGACAATAGAGATGCGATTTAACAGTTTATTTACAACAAAGACGGGTCATTGTGATGTTAAAACAACCGGACGTCCCATGTACTTCCCCCTTTCCGTGTCTAAGGTGCTTCCCATAGTCGGGAAGGTAGTCCTTTTCGCTTCAAATTTTCCTTTTCCTCATTAAAATTTTCCTGAAATGAAGTCCATGTCTTCTTTATATTCGTAAACGTATTAATTGATTTTCTACATATAGGTAGACACTAGAATACAAAATTTTAAATACTAATTTAGATAATGAAATAATTCTAATGTAATACTTATTGACTAGACTTAGGACTAGGCTATAGATGAGCAATAGTATTCTTAAGTTTCCAAACTCATATGTATTATAGAAGCTGTATGTCTTCCTTAATAAACAAATAAATAAATATCATTGAGCAACAAATATCCGTAAGCAGGCAAATTTTACGATTTAGTTAGTACATTATATAAGTACTAATATAGGGGAGCATTTACATTAGATCGTAAATAACATATACATTATTCAATGTTTAAGTTAGGCTTTTGGTCCTAAAGGTTAAATTGTGGGTGTAAATCAATATCTAAAGCAATTTAGCTTTTCTTGGTGGTTGCTTCAGCCTGCGTTTGAGTAGATTCGTTGTGAATTTTGTTATTCTTTATTATAAGAATAGTAGATTTAACCCCTCAAATTATTATTTATTAATCGTATGGCGTAAAGACACGCGTATAGGAAAAAAATAAATCAATGTCTGTCTATCTTGAAAGTTAAGAGGTCAACAACATCCAGTTACAGTAGCCATTGGATAGCGTCAGGCGAGAGTTCCCACATGCCCCTATTATTATGTATACGGATAACACTCACTTTTTTGCTTGTAACCGGAGTTAAGTCGAGCGACAGTTTAGTTTCAAATAATAATTTGAAATAATGGCTCACAATAGTTCTAGTTCTAAGATTTAACCCTTCTCCTCAAGTCTTAAAAAATGTAGCCCAAAATTAAGCACCCCCCGCACGTAGGCAAACGCTCCAATATTTCAGAGCGTACGGCAGGCATGTAAACATTGCACGTTATTGGGATGGCAACGAACGCCAGAGTACGTGTGCCAAGCGGACTCGCTCCACTTTGCACTGATGAGATCCCACCTGCCTCCGTAATGCCGAATCAGCTGCAAGTAAATGAAATCTAGAATTCAATGTGTTATTCTACGATGAGTCCCAGATATTGGGACTGATATGACGTCACGCCTTCAGCGTTTTTATTTGCAGATAGGAATACTTTGCAACCACAGATAATTCTTTCTCTGATTCTCTCGCTAATTCGTACTGTTGGATTAGAAAGACATGTAAACCTTATAATTATTAGACTCACAATAAATTCGCAATCCAGCGAGGCAATGCAGCCAGCCTTCTGGGGACACTCCCCGCGGTCGGTGATTTAGGGCAAATTTTTTATTTATAGTTTTTATTTGTATATTTACTGTTTCTTTAATATAATATTTTGTCATTTAAACACAATAAATTCAAAATAATAAAACAATGTTTTTTAACATTATATTAAATTAAAATCAGAAAAGTATTTCATGAAAAATTGTGAACAAGAGTCAACCAAACAGATTGAAATAGACTTGATCTATGAGAGATTTATCCCGGAAGTTGAGCAATACTAAACTATGCTTGACTAATGAATATTTTAGTCACCTTTTAAAATATTAAATAAACTCAACTTTCGAGCATTTTACTAGAATACCTTCACAAAGAATGTCTAAATTAATAAACTTATCTCTTTCCAAGAACAAAGTGTTGTAAGTACAAAAATAAAGAAAAAAAGGTAAGTGCATCGGCCGAAGCAACTCCGGGGCTAAGGGCTTCCGGCAAACTTTTCAATCGCACCACTTTACGGTGGAGTAACTTCATCCTTTGAGACTACTCTCTCCCTATTTTGGTAACCAAATTGCACGAGAGACTGGGAAAACAAAGCTTTGACCCTGTAAAACTCAGCCTTGGAGTTTTCTGTAGTTTCTGCGGTAACAATTCTATTTATGTTTTGTATTTACCTACTTCTAGAAATGTAAGAAATAGTAGGTTCATTCATTCCCTAAATCATTCAATAGACACAATGTTCCTTGGTAATGATAGATTTGGTTATAGTCTCATCAACTGAGCTCTCATTTTAAATGTTATCTAAACTTATAATATTCACATCATTGGTAATGTAATGACTTTAAGTGTTAAAAAGATTAATATTAGAAGAAACTAGTGTATATTTGAGTCATTGATTAGATATACAGGGTTTGTAAAAACGTAAATCTGCCACCGGACACCCTGTAGTTACCTAATTCATTCGCAAACCATGAAATTGTGATAATAAATTCCATCAATTCAACATTCCCAAAAGGACTCATAATAATACAATTTACGCAATTCCCACATGAATATTGTTGCTAATATAATATTCACCGAGTTACCTCAACTTCGATCTATCTCCCGGCAGAATCCACTGGGACCATAATTTGGGAAGAAATAATGAAACGGTATAACTTTCAAAGTCATGTTTTATTCAGTGTTCTTCTGTCTCGCCGGTTTACATTTTGCGCTTTTGGTGAGGTGGGTATGGAAAATTGATTCGGGAATAATTTTGGTTTCCTTATTTAGTAGTTCAAATGCTTACCTACCTTTCTTTAGTTTGTGAATATGATTTATTTATTATATTAGACGGGTGAACTCGATATCATTGAAATGCCAAGATTTAGTTGAACAGAAATTTCAGGAATTCATATTTTTTTTAATGACATTGACCTTTTCCAACTTGATATAATATGTTACTCGTAGTCGTAGATGTAGGTTATGATAATGTGGATTATAATATCTATTATCTTCTTAACTAAAACGTGAATTATCTCTTCAATTTGATTCATCTATTTAGTGTTTATGAAATATACAGAAACCTCTTTTCGTATGTTATGTTTTCATCACATCGACTTTTACATTTGTTTTTCGTTCGCATTCCACAGCGCTTCGTTCGAGAGGTCACTTTGTTCTAAACTGTATTGTTGTTCTAACGTAAAACAGTCGTCTTTTGTTGCAAATAACCTTGTAACATTTTCTCCATTCATTAAACTTTTCCAGGCGACAAGTGGAAATCCTTTACACTGTCCCGCTTGGAAAACAATGTTCAAAATGAACTTTGTTTCTATTGGAACACGCTCGGTATTGGTTGCAACGCAATAATGTTGGTTCACAATCCAAAAGCGATTTTATTTTTCGCCCAGCTTGATGACTTAACCTACCTAATGGTACGTCATTTTTTGTGGTATTCGGAAAGAGAGTTTCTTCTCTAGCTTTATTTAAAGACACTTCACATATTGGTATCATTAAAACTAAAAATACAAATTGTTACTTTCTATTATTTATAACTTCAATAACTTCATATTCAGCTATAACACGAAATATTGTCTGTCCCATGGGTAAACGACCGGCCACCCAATTTATGAGGGATAACTTATCAACGACATACTAAGCTTCATTATCCATGAACCTCATGTACTACGATAAACCCTAATTTTTCATTAACACAGCCCATACTATATGCAGATGATCCTGTTATCATAGCATTTTTCCTGCTGTCTATAGTTGCTGCTATCAGTAGAAGTGCCTACTTGTACATTGTATGTATTGTATATGTATGAGTTTTCGTACCACCATTTTCCTGTGTTAATTCACGTCGATCGGACGTATTATTTCAAAATACTTTAATTCGACAACATTCGATTGATTTAATTTTTCGTTCTGGCCGCGTGACTGTTGATACTATATTAAATTGGAAAGCCATGTAAAATTTTAAAGGACTTGAACTTGAAAGTGGACATTTTATTTGGTTGTGTAACATGATTTCTTCACCGAGGAGACGTTCGTTGAGCGCTTTAGTCGAAAAGCATTTTATGAAAAGGAAGGATTCTAAGGACTCTCCGCTTGCTTCGCCTATATCCGATGAAGTACGTAAACGTTATTTTTGTCTTAGGTTCTTTGCATACGCTTCAGTTAACTTTGTTGTGTTATTATCGTATTATCTCGTAGTTTGTTATTGATTGATTAATTCTGTGGCGTGAATGTCGATGTAAGTTGAGCTTTGTGATATTACAGAAACAGACTTCTAATATCTATTTACTCATAAAATATGTTCTGTGCAGTAAAATCTATTGTTTAGAGCATTTATGTTATTAAGTAGGTAGGCTGTCCTATAAAAAAATACTGCAAACTACATTTTCTAAAATCCAATCACTTATTGCTTATAATGACAGCCTGATACGAAAGTATATAAAGTAACTACATACTCTATGGTTCAAGGACAGCCAAAAATATATTAGTAAATAAATATTTGCGCAGTACGGAAACCCGCCCTTGATTTGCCAATCTTATCGGTTACCGATTACAACGATTTTGGTTGGATTGTGTATTATATTACGGGATTGTGTATCATAAATTATCGATAATCTCTGGAAGGATAAAGTTCATGGGTGGTTGATGCTAATATTTTTAAATATTTACTTCCGGCACGAATTTTAAAATACAATGAAGTCACTGTAACTACAAAGTTAGGGACTATGTGAAAACGGCTAATATTAAATACCTACAGGAAATGAAGCGATAAGGTAAAAGAAACTTGTCGGGAGTTGGTGCAGAATCGGCACTACTGGCGTTTACCTGTTTTGGTGGCTAAGGTCCTCTTTTGATATCTGAGTTACCATACTTAGTAACTAAATAGTAAAATGGAAAATATATCTTAACCATATTATATTATTATATCCAAATATTTTTACATGCTCATTGTGCAGATCTCATAGCTAGCAATACCAATTAATACGCAGTCATCACAGACGTTCAAAATATGCACGCATCGCGCGGCGGCGCAAGCGCATCCTATGTAGGGTTACCACAAACCTGGTCGAGATTTGAACTCTTTTGACTTTATGTAAAGTATTATTTTGTCTACTTGTACTAGTGTTGGCGTTATTAATGTCTTAGTCTTTGTTAAAAAAACACTCCAGTCAGAACGGTATTTTCACCGTTCGCATCGATATCTTCCGAACTTGGAATCTTTTCTATGTTTTCTATGTTCAGATACATTTTCCCCCAAAAAACGTCCATTGGAATATAAATATTGATGGACAAGATATTAATATTTCTGTAACTATAACTCTATGACAGCCGAGTGTACATAGAAGTATATTTTATGTTAATGAATTGTTCGTATTTCTTACAATATGTCACCCCAATCTACCGGATATATCGCACTGTGTAGTGCAAACTGGTTCTGTTCCGCGCTGCTTATCGTATACTCAATACATTTTTAAAGTGTCGTAAATTGCACTAAAGAGGCTATTAAAGTGTTCGATGCTTAAAATTTTAATGTCAGCTTAAAATGCGGTACGGTACACCTTCCTTACTAATGCAGTAATAGCACTTAACTCTTTAAGTAGGTACAGTGGACGGAACATCGACCTATATAACCATTGTAATCTAGGCCATAAATTATTGTCGTATTGAGCGCCTATCTGTCGTTTTCGATGTTCTGTCGGCTATACCTAAGTACTCTTTTGGAATTTATATTTAAAAGATCGTGCAATATTATGTAATAAGTATTATTATAATAGGAAAAAAACAACACCAATATCACTTTGATTCATAATTTTAGGTTTACGTCATTCATTTTCATTAGAAAAATTATAATCTATTTATTTGTGGTTTAATAATAACTACGGCTTAAGTAGGTAAGTACCTACATTATAATAAAACAGATTTTTCCCGAATGATCATTATTACAAACGTCATCCTTATTAATTATAATTATGTAAATATATATTTTCCTGCAAAATGATGCCAGTGGGTAATTAACACACCCAAGTAGGTACTTGTTTATTTTTAACCATGTCAGTTAAACCCTCTACATAACCATACCATGCAATCACTAACATATATAATATTTGTTTGACATCTAATTTGTGATTGGGTATTACCAATGTGAAGAAGCACTTATGTTTCAGTACATTACAATAAAATATTAGGTTATTGCCATGTCCATACAATTTCTATATGTTTTTCATTATACCCCTAATTATGGGAAAGTTTCTAGCGACGGACCGATTACCATTTAAACGTGCGATCGATAGGTGCGTCAAATGTCGGGTATGTCGCCGTTATACGATACGGCTGATATGTTACAAGGTCAGAACCTTCAGGCTTTTTAGTACTATGATAAAGGGCGTGAGGTTCTAATCCTTGGCGGAGGCGAGGAGAGGTTACAGAGGTAAGGAGATACGATTTGTGTTATCTTATATAAGGATGACCTCCTGCCTAGTCGGTAGTGTAGCGCCTTCTTGGCAAGGAGTGTTGGACACTCTGGACTTGCACTGGATCAGTACGACTCACTGCATTTATCTTTTGCGGGCCAACCATATTTAGACCCACATTCTGCCCAGCATGATAAGTGGCGATGCTGTATATATCTTCTCTGCTCTTATTAGGTAGGTATGCATTTTTTTGTCCAACGATTTTAGGACTCGAATTGGTTTGCGATATCTGAGATGAAATGACATTGCCGCATTTCAATGGAGCTTTGCCTATTATAGTTTATGGTGGGGCAGAATCTGGCATCGTCATTTAGTTCATCGTAAATCTTTTATACACTAAAGTTTAGAAAACTATTATTTTCAAACTTCGAAAGCTAAAACTATTTTGCCTGATTTTTTTAAAGTAACGAACTAAAATAATATTAGTTTATTTTACGGTTGGCTTTTGCATGATGTTTAAACATTCCAGTCTAGTCCCCTGAGTGAACTAACCGACGTCATTGGCTAATATTGTCAGGAAAAATCGATTCGCAGTACGTGACTTGTTTAGCACTCGTTTTAATTTGTTAATGAAGTTGATTCAAGGGCGGGTTTCTGCAAATAAAATTAATGATGACGTATCTTCAATGTACGTTTTATATTCCATAAAGTGTAAGTAAGGGATGGGTGGCTGGAAGAGGCTCAGGACAGGGATGGATGGAAGAGGAGGGGAGAGACCTTTGCCCAGCAGTGGGACAATTTATAGGTTTACAAAAAAAGTGTAAATAATATTACTGATGACGATGAAAAATTATGATCATTTTGTTTACGTTTTTGAACCAAAATTATACTAATCAGACATTGTTGTCTAGTTATACATTCTTAAAGTCCTGACTTAAACGAAAGTCATTCTGTGGTTCACACACAGATGATGAAGATCTGCTATTTTCTACAACACCCACAATACCCCTACTATTCTATGCGTTTTCTTTCGTAAAGGTGGACTATAAGTATGCAGATTCGTACCAGAGGTAAAAGTAAACATCCGTGCAAATTGGTAAATTAAATATTAGTTGCGAGTTTTGTAACGAAAGCCAAAATTATGCGTTTGCATCGTAGATAGAGAAGTTTGCATTCTACTTTCTCTTTGTGTTCAAATGCCATATGGTTTTAACGTTTGCATTCGGTTACCATAACGACAGTTGCGCGGGCGCAGGTGCTTTCGACAGCTGTTCATTGCCCGATAAATTGTATGGAGACCACATTTAGATTTTACAAGTTAATCTAAGTAAGAATAGATTGAATATGCACTTTGAATTTGAAGCGTGCAAGTTCGATTATTACTAATATGCATACTGGTTAGTGCATATTTCCTACATTATCGCTCGCAATGACCGTAAACAAAATACTTTTGTATCGATGGTTAATTAGGGCGCAGTTTAATTAAACCTGATAATATTAATTGGTACTTCAAACCGCAAATTCATGCCTAAGTGGACCATCATGCTTGCAGGAAAATATTTAACTACGTAGTTCGACAACATAATATTTATAATAAAACCTTAATCCTATATTTAAATGAATTTTATTACGATAGTAGTCATTACCTTCAGTTTGTATCTAATTTAATGTAGGCTTTTACAATACAGTTATTTGTAGTACAATTTGGCATAAATAAAGGAAACATGATTCGTTATTTTATTCTTTTACGGTAATTATTAATGTGTCTGTTAACAAACATGCGACTGTTAACACCCATCCTAAAAACAAAAGAGCAGACAATACAAAACGTTCGTGCCAGTAATAAGTCGTTACGAGTATAATTAAGTATACCTACTACCAGTTTTTATCGATAGCTTACCTCATGTCGATTGTTTTTGTCGACTTTAGTTAACTTGATGTAAGTATGTCTAGGATCCTTATTTATTCGTTTCCAGTTATGTAAAGGCTTTATTGAATGAATTAGAAATCTTAATTTCAGTGAGTCTTGCTGATTACTAAACAAAGGTAAAGAGTTGAGGGATTATTTGTAAGCTTTGTAAACTACCAACAATTTAAAATAAAATAAAAATTCTCTATATTTAGCTTACGTTAACATAAGAAAAGTTATATGAGAAGTTGCTGTGGGTCTTAATATATAGTTATTCTATAATTCTAATGCTTATTTAAAGGAAGTAGACATACAGTACTAGATAACAAATTATAAATATAAATATGGAATAGATCACTGTCAAGAAACTGTAATGTATTCTTTGATTTCTTCCTCCACTCCATTCTTGTTTTGCATTCGCGTGTTGAATTTAATTATTAATAATGTATTTAATTGAAGTTATCATAGTGTCTAATTCATAATCTTTGTTCATCCATCAAGGTTTCGACTATTGTTAATGATTCCCATGCGTCTATTGATGAGTATTTAATTAGTGTTACAAGATTTCTTGGCAAGGCTTTGTATGAAAATGTATGTGGGAAAGTTCAAATACTTAGGTATTGTATGTACGAGCACTTGAAATTTTCAAGGGCAAATATATTCTTACAATATATAGATACCTAACATGAACTTAAACTAGGTACTTACTTAAAAGAGACGCATTTCATTTCATTTATTCAATCACAATAAGGACTAAAAATACAAAGAAATAACAATAAAAGGACTAAAATCTAACATTAAAAAACTAAAAACTAAAACTACCTATAAATAAAATCCTGTATAAATAAATAAAATGTAGAGTAATCACAATAAGCTGTAGTACAAAAAAGGTCTTAAAATAATAATACATGTACTTATAAGTAT
This sequence comes from Tachystola acroxantha, assembly GCA_963506565.1. Lineage (NCBI taxonomy): Eukaryota > Metazoa > Arthropoda > Insecta > Lepidoptera > Oecophoridae > Tachystola > Tachystola acroxantha. Next base: position 5,791,064 of record OY735884.1, read on the forward strand.
CATACAACTTTTCCCATTTGGGTGTAGCGATGGCGGAAAACATATTTACAAATGTTAAAACTATTAAAATCAATTATACTCGTACTTATCTTAAAAATGGTTACATAATTAAAGAATTTCACCCGTGCTTATTTGAACACTCGTTCGATATATGAATATGATGTATTCATAGATCGAACGTGGAATTACCACCTAAATATATACTTATTTGAAAGACCACCACGAAATAGTTTGTTGATGTGAATAACAGGCGGTTCTTTCATATACAATTGTCTTTTGATGATTTCGAATAGTCGACAGTACATATATAATACATATTTTTTAATTAATTTCGTTAAGGTTTTGTTCACAATGTACTGTGTCAGCGCTATTTATGTAAAAATATGGCTGGTTGTCTATCAGGGAACCAAAAAGTACCTGAGCAGGTGCCAAAGACTGAGCAGGGGACGAGTAGGTACCTTAAAAATAAATTAATATTGCCTCGTCTCCTGCCGGGGGACCAATGGGCACCTATATAGGGGCCGAATCTACAACTTTTAATCCGGGGGACGAATATTAGGGGACCAATGGGTTCTGACCCATCGTAGCACCAGTCTGGTATATTAAACTACGTTGTAACAACAGCTCATTGTTTTGTCTTGCCAAAGTACACACGTGGCGTGATTTCGTGTTCACTATACCATACCTAACGTACATTCATGTCGAAGTACAATAAATTATCTTAACGCTACGTAGGTTCTAGGAACTCCGAGTACCATACTTATTCATTTCATATTCCCATTTTATGCGACTCGGAATAGTGTAGAGCTATTTCATTTTTCATTCTAAAGAACATGAATTGGCATAAGTCTTGCATTGGGATCGGTAAAGTCGATTTTCTTTCCATGAAAAGCGCCTCTGGTGCAGCTGAGATTCAAGACGGTAATATGTATATCAGAATATATGGAGGGTATGTTGGAACATGCTTATCGCATGTCTCCCTTAGATTTTACAGATATCCTTAGGATAGGTAGGTACTTATCATACATCAGGACATTATTCCTTGCCTATCTTCAGTAAGCCTTACTTACTAAAACGAATATTCTTTAGCTACCTTATAGCTAAAGAATATTCGTCTTAGATTTTAGTTACTTTACGAGTTTTTACCTATATAACTGCTAAATGAGGATTTTGATGTCTTTGTATGTATGTAATGGCGGTTTCTTTGTGGCATGAGATCTAAACGACTGTATAGATTTTAATGTATGAGGTGTCATTCATTAGATTTGTCTTGATCACGGGATTAACTAGGATTTTAGGCAACATGAGGACTCGTTTTTCGTTGTTTTAAAGAAAGAAAAAACTAAGTTTGTAACATAGGTGCATATACCTATAGATAAATTTAGTATAATTGACTTTATCACATGAATAAATCATTGGATTTTGAATTTAATGAAGATAATTTTCTGAAGAGTTCATCAACTCATTTAGGTATATTACAATCTGATTACACGATTAAGACTAATGCACGGTACACACCAACTAAGTACTGTCTTTATTTTCCACTTGACATAGCACAAGTCTTTAATTACGGGCAAAATGCGACCGTTGCTTTCAATGTCAATGAACCAATCAGAGCAACAAATGCCAATCAGTGTGCACAGCGGTTTATTTTGTAATAGCGTAGCTTCGCGATGTGATGATTAATAATACTTAATTTCAGCTGAGTCCATAGTTATTACATAATTCTTGGTTGTAAAAATTGTAAATAATATTGATGGTGGTATCGATCGAATTTAAATAATCTGGAATAGCTATAAGATTTAAAAAATTTCCCATTTTTAATTTATTTCGTATGATGTTATTTACGTGGATATTGTATTTCTAGTTGCATTTTCCAGTTGACATATTTTTTAACAATATATATATTTTTTAATAATATTATAATACGACGTCGTATATTCATATAATACCTACATATAATCCAAAGTCTCCATATTACATAGTCTACATATTATCCCATGATCAAATGCTCATTACAACTTGCGTCACGACCGCCAAAGGCAACTGAAAAGGGAAAGTTCCCCGAATGTATAATATTACTTATAAAAGATAAAATAATATCAATCGATATTAAATTACCGTTATTATCTTTTTCGGTAGAGGTCTCGCAATAAAACTGGGTGAGTCAGATCAGCATCATCATTGTGAGTCACGAGGATTCCCTTTCTAGACTAGAGTTGATCGTCCAGTTGTGACGTAAGCAGTTTACCTTAGATCATTTGTGGGATGGAGATATAACGCAGGTTGGTCCTTTGTTTTACTACAGTGAACCCTATACTAACACAATTATATCTCTGTACTGAAATTCATCATAAACTAAAGTATATGAGTATTGAGCTATGATGACCAAATGACGTAAAGAGAAAAATGTTACTGGTTCGTATTTTTCAAGTTTACTTGTCATAGCAATGGTAAATCGTCAGCCATCAACTACACGTTCCACTAATGGCTTACTAATTAGTTGAAACTACTAGCATCATTATTTTATAGACAGAAGCAGTAAAAAAAACTCCGAGAGATCTTTTATGTGTAAAACTACCGAGGTAGTTGAGGTATATTGTTATAAAGTTTGCCTCAGTCACTGAGCTGACTCATGAAGGTGTCTTTTTGTACCATTGCCAACATTCAAAACCTTAACTCTAGCAAACATTAATTCCTTTTCTAACATAACAGCATAAGGTTCCAAATTCTGTAGCAAATTGTGTGGTTGCTTCTAATCGTAATTTTGTCTCGAACGTAATCGTCTTGCAGTTTGAATAATCGGCACACGGTGTTGTAATACCTCGGGACAGGCGCGAACGTTGTTTGCAAATAGAATATGCAATGAGACAAAGGCATGTAATATGCGGTATTTTCATTGTTTTCTTATTATAAAAAAATATTCAACATACACAAAATTCCTGGTATGTATTGTAACTGTCGAATTTAAAACGAATCTTTTGTATTATGTTAATTTGTTATTTATTGTTCCTCAAGTAATAACTTGCATCCGTTTATATCTTACTAGTAGACTGAAAAAAAATCTAACAACGATCTTATCACATCATAACTCGTAGAGTGTAATTTCTTTCAATGCAATGGGAAAGTCATGAAATCTCACATCCTCATGTAGGATGTGCTAGTACTATCGACTTGAAACTGTTTTTGATGATTGTTTGATCTGCATCCCATCAGCGACTAGTAAACATCTACCGTGAAATGTGATAAAATTGTATTTGTTTTCAAGGAAGAGTTCGTATCCACTGAAATGATGCAGTCGTATAAACACATCGGTTGAAATATTAGTTCACCTGAGCATACATTGAACAGGCTTGACCTTCAGGCGCACATTTGAATTGAAGCAACGTTTTGTGAAACTCGAAATTCTTCAACCAAAATTATTGTGTCTATAGAATATTGAACAAACGGGATACATACTTTGTTTCATCTCTATGTATAATATCTATATATCTAAAGGAATTAGAGTTATTACAAGACGAATGTAAGACATGATTATCACATCTGAAACAGACGAATATTCATGACGTTTTTCATAATGGTATTTGAATGATTTTCTTCCACTTTTGTTATGATTTTGCTAACTCGATGCCTATTGCTAATTTGAGCATCATTCGCAACATGAAAATATTCTTCCATTTACTAGTCACTAAGTACAAAAATAAATAATGGTTTCTTACAGTCGCTTGCTATGTGTTCGTCGATACACCTGGCTTCAGACGGCTGTGACGGTGACGCTAATATTTATTGTAATATAGAGTTAAAAATAAAGTTCGCACCACGCTCGAATTGTTCCAAAGTTTCCGCGACTTTAGCAGTTGTGTTTTCCGCAGTTAAAATGAACAGATGTGTATACTGTGTTAATATAATTTATACAATATTCTATATCAATGTATGACGTTGTAGGATAATGTGTTATGTGTCCCGTTAATGGATAACCAGGATTTACTTGTCTTCCGTGTGAGTTATGTTTTGAAACTAGAACACATTTTGATCTTGTTTCAATTTAAAATGCTCGGCTAATCTGTATACATTTTTCATCTCCTCTCGATAATACAAATTTTCCACTACATAACTACCATCAGTCTTTTGTGTCAGTTCAACTTGTCGAATACCTATTTATATACAAGTTTATAAACTTGTATAGACTTTAACCTATATTCACGAATGTCAGATTTAGAAACTGCATCCAACGATCCATCTCAGACAACCATAAATAGACATTAGACAGACAGATAGATATCATGACCCAGTGAAACTGTGAGTGTTTTCTTATTAAGAAAAACTTTACGAGACAGATGAAAGCGATTTCTAAGCCTAGTGGTTGTGTAAATCAAGATCTTAGTGTCAATAGCGCTCTAATCGTTTTTGCTAAGAATCGTGCTCACTTCTTGTGAAATCTACTTTCTTCTAGCCACTGTATAGTGGATGGATACCAGTCGTTTCCAATGCACTTGTTCCACCTGAGAATTATACAAGTGATGTTGATTGATGATATAAAATAGCGTTTTGCACGCGTAGTAGATAGTAGAGAAAGATTTGTGGTATATTTGTCTGAAAAACTGTTTAATTAGCGAGCAAACAACTTTTACTTTTATTCGTTTCCACTAATTGTGCTTTATGGTCCAATGTTCTGATTGTATCTACCCACGCGAGTTTTCATAGTGCTATAGCATTCATTAAAATTGTACTCGTATCCATGAATGGCAAAAACCTTTTTACACCTTAAGTTTCTATTTGGTTCTATGAGTACCAGGTCGAGTAGTATTAAGTCTATGACTAACATACGTAGCATTTAGTGTGAACTTCACGATTTAAAACTTGTTTTCAATGCCGAATTATCATCTATTTCGTCACATTTGGGGACTGACTGACTTCAGTGACGTTCAGAACCAAAATCGCTTCATAATCGTGATTCATATTATTCAATGACAGTCGCATTTCTTCTATTTTTCTTCCAACAATTGGAAATCTCGATGTTTAGTGTATTCCGTGAAGTGATTGATGTCTTTGAACCGGTCTCAGCGGTCATTGGACAATAGATTGACACGGCGACACGCAATCCGTGACTATTGGTGCGTTAAGTTACTCAATTATCTGTAATCTTAAGTGTATCAATTACAGTCTGCGCATGCTTGCCAAATTATCGAAAGATTTAAAATCTTAGATATAATTACATAAATACTCGCAATTAATGAACAATCTCTATAATGGTTTTAACAGTCGCTTGTCACCTATTACTAGTACGATTCACATTAATATTATCCTTCATTGTACATTTTTGAACACCAGTTTTTTATCAATAAATGCCACATAGCAAAACAATGCACCATCGTTGAACTTTTACAATAAATGAATTCATTATAATTATGGAAAAGTCGAACTCTCTTTAAAATAGAAATATGAATCACCCGTGAAAATGATTGACCGAACTATGATTGAGTTCATCATTCTCATTCAATGCTATGATAATAACCAGCAGGTGAAATTCAATTATCGACTGGCATGTAATTACTCGTGGGAACATCTATGTTAGTTGTAGGTTATTGTATAATTCAATTAGACAAGTCTTTGTACAGTATCTTCACGAACATGGGTAACTAATGGATCTAGGCAATCGAATATAACATTGTCAGACCTTTATAAACCGAAGCATTAGTAGTTTAATTCATACACAATGAATTAACATGAAAATAGTAGGTAAACATTCACGCCTGAATGATCTTGAATGACGTATCCGATCGGTTTCTAACCCTAATCAAATCGATTTAAAGTTACGTACTACGACAGAAGCCATTCGAAATCATTGGTTACGATAGGATACTTGGGTATTCGGGTTTTGTTATCGAATATTACTACCACTTCTACTGTAATGTTAATGTATTCCTTTATTGATATTACATAGCCATAAATATGCATTGTAGATGTGATCATTTCATTACAAGTATGATAATTATGTGGTGTTGCTGCGTTTTAATTTGTTTGTATAAATTGTCCGTTCTGTGCAGATTTTCACATTTTTGTATTCAAATTCATAGTTACACATTCAAGGCGAGTTATTAGCTATAAAAAATCTTTATAAAGGCTCTTTTATGACATTCTATATTGTTATGATTTTCTAATACTGTGAATTACAATCGAAGTGAAGTAAGTCTATGTACAAAATACAATAGTTTTACTCGTAAAGGCAAATACTAAGTGTTTTTTGCTGCATATGATTATTACAAATCTGCTATTTCTAATTCATTTAAGTACATTTATTTTCCTCGTATAAAATTATATTATTGGAATATTTCTGAGGTCTTTATTTATTAAGTGCAGTTGCAATAGGTAACATGCAAAAAAAACAGGAATCGCAAAAGGCCCTCCTTAGGAAGTGGATGGAGAGATTGAAGGAGCCGAGTGCCGGCCAACAAACCGTGGAGGCGGTGCGACCCGTCCTGGAAGGATGGGTCGACAGGCGACATGGTGTGCTCACTTTCCGCCTCGTGCAGGTTCTCTCGGGACACGGTTGTTTCGGGAGATACCTGTGTAACGTTGCGGGTGGGGAGCCCACCATGAAATGCCACCATTGTGAGTGCGCCGAGGATACGGCGCACCACACATTAGCTGAATGCCCCGCATGGGCGGAGCAACGCTCTGCGCTTGTCGCGGCAGTGGGAGCCGACCTGTCGCTGTCGGCCATAGTTAAAACTATGGTGGACAGCGGCGGGTCGTGGGACGCGGTGGTCGCCTTCTGTGAACAAGTAATTTCGCAGAAGGAGGCGGCGGAGAGGGCAAGAGAGGTTGATCCATTGTCCGAACGAATCCGCCGCAGGAGAGCCGGGCGGAGGAGGCTGGCGTATGCCCGTAACCTCCCCCCATAATGAGGGCTTCCGGGCGAGTGGACACGGGGTAGTCCAACGCTCGGTAACAGGTCCTCGAGTTGGTTGGCGTGCATGTGTTCCAGCACACCGCTAACAGTCGGATGGGGTCAAAGACCCCCGAGAAGGGTCCCCCCGGACACACAGCCGGCGTAGTCGCGGAAGTAATTCGCAAGTCTCCCCGTGACTCCGTCATAGGGCGGCGAGACGGAACACCGAGGGGTTTTTTAGTCGGTAAGAGTCCGACATAACCATCCTCGCCTCCCCGTGGCAAGGAGGTATCATAATATCTGGATGATTTTCCCCCCGAAAAAAAAAAAAAAAAAAAAGGTAACATGCAAAAAGTATTAAAACCCCTTACCAACCTTATCTACGATAAAATCAAACAGATTTTTTAGTTACTATAACATTTTAATTTGCAAATACTGTTCGGTCATGTGACCTTCGTCAATTCTATAAGATTGAATGCCTTTAATCAATTTAAAAGATCACTCTATTCGCTTATTGAATTGAAGTCTGGATTGTAAGCATCGACGTAATGATACAATTCGCTCTAATTGCGATGCTTTGAATTTGCATCGAGAGACGAATGGCTATCATTTGTGGGCTACATTTGAATAATTTGATAGGTCTCGTTCTACTATACCTAATTGCTATGCCTTTACTTTATCTACTAGACTTTACACCTTTACAGTAAAATGGAAAGTAGGTAATTAACGTTTGGCATTTTGTTCTTGAGGATTTATGATATTATTTCTGGTTGCAATCAGCAAAAACCATTCTTGTTAAAATATAGAGACGACAAAAAATGCAATTATTAACATATTACTGAACAACTTCGTAATTGTGGATATCCAATAAATGTAATTCTAACCTATGTATATTTTAAATACGTACGCATTACGTTGAAACTAGTTTTCTCGCATAAAGCATAGCGTTCATATTTTTTCAAAGCTCATGTTTAAAATCATATTTTAAAAGTATATAAAAGTCCTATTAAACTTACACCATAAATTCGTTACACTACAGCTGAGCCCAGCAAACAACTCGGAAAAACGTGAAAAAAGTAAAGTAAATTATGGTTTATTTCGTGTCGGCGAGAATTTTCCACGGGCAAATGTTCAGGTCGCTACCATTGCAACACCTTAATGAAGGCTCTCGTGTGCATAGGCACTGTAGTATGCACCTTAACATACCTATTCTATACGGCTGTAACGAAATATGAATTTCATGAAAACGAAAAAAACAATGTTTAGGTTGTTTCTTTTTTTCGTGTTGGGAATTGTCTTGACTCTTGACTTTCTCAACAAGAATACGAGTCAGATTCAAAGTGTACAAAAATGTAAGTGCAAAAAAGTACATAAATATTATTAGTACAGTGGAAGACAGAGACAGTATACAGGGGGTCCCACAATATGGTTGATATTGTCTCAAGAACTGCTGGACCGATTTTAATAATACTTTTACAGTTATATATAGTTTTAATTTTTATCTATCTAACAGTGAAAGAACACCTTTTTTGTCTTCGATCGTACCTACATAAATATTCGAAATGGTCAAATATTTCCAAACTAAATAGAGATAAGATTTTCCCAGGCTTTCGTATCCACTAAAGTACATACGTAATAACCGGGTGTAAGTCGGCTTATTGTGAAACCCGCAAAGTATTTTCCTATTTTCCGCTGGCAGGTGCATTTCCGTGAAAATGGGAAAAATTTATTTCATTTCTAGCGGCCGAGGCTGGCCTTGTCGCCATGCTAAACCTGTGGCATAAGTTAATGGATTTGAGCGAGTTACTTAGCCTATATTTTCTATATAATACAATTGTGTATTTGGTACAGTAGTAAACTGTGTTCAAAGAAATCGATATCATTAGATAACATCCGTTCTTCTCCAAACTCTTATGTAAATGAGGAAACATAAGGAACTCGTAATATTGTATCTCATTTGCATGAATACGAACACTACTTAAACCAACAATATTGGTCAGTTTGTCGTCAAATTCGGCTTTGGATGACTATAGTGTCATTCGGAGCACGTTTATTAATTGTTTACTGGCCATAAAAAGACTGAGCGCCATTATGTCTGTCAATACGAATGGTGTCGTAAAGTGCCTAATTTCACTTTCTTTGTTTTATTTTCTTTGGTATGGATGTCACTTTCACTCGTCCACGTATTATTGATTTATTTAATTATGTCTGCTTGGTTGTTTGGTACGTATTTACTGAATATTCAAGTTGCTAAACTCATTAGGTTCTTAATAATGGTTCAGTTCTTTACTCAGAAGTACAATTATTGCCTCGGCGTGGCATTTTTCTTTTGAAGAAAAATACTTTGATATTCATCGCTGGCTGATATAATGTTTATATATCTTTTTGATTAGTATTGCAAGTAAAATAGGTATTCTTTGAAATGAATTAGGTAATTGAACTAGAAATCAGAAACTTTTCTTTTCGATTCGTTGAACCTCGACGAAGTTTTCTTTGTCAATGTTATCACTAATTGGTAATCCCATTCGTTGAGATTAGGTCTCGATTTGCCTTAGGGACCTTTATACACGTTATCGATTTTATTGGCTGTTTGGAGACATTTTAGAGACTTTTCTATCGATTATGTACTTTACTTTGTTATAGCAGTTATTTTGGGTTATGTAACTAACAATTATTATCAAAATTTCCATTTCTAACACTGCATGATATGAGGAAGATTTCATAATGGAATTGTATAACAAAACAACAAACACCAATTGCAAACCATTAAAAAGATAATAGTCGTAATGGAGAGGAATTGATTACTTCCATTATCTAGAAACTAAATAAAGCAGTATCCAGTATCAAAATACAAAGAGATATCTACGTACATATATCATCTAGAAATACAAATTAAGTAAGGTACTCACTATATTATATAGTCAATAACCATGATAATTCTTAATCACACAACTGAAGATACACGTGCAGTAGATATATTTCACTGAAATGGACAGATTTTTGAACGTGATCCAAATACACCCTATTCTGCTTCCGATATTTTAGTATCCTATTTGGTACTTGCTTTACAGTATTTTCGGGAAATATCGGCCAAAACTTGCATAAGAATTTCGGTACATTATTTATTTTCTTATCTTTATTTTTCTAGAATAATCTTTAATTGTAAATTAAACGAACTTACCTGTTGTGAAGTTCAATTATAATTGTACATGCTTCGTCACGATATGAATATTATTATTGTTATTACTTGGTAAGTACGCCAATACCATCGCGTCTCAGCCGCAAAATTCAGAGTAAAAAAAAAAAAAAACTGTCAAGTTTCGCCGCCATAGTCAAGTCTCCATTGTAGTTCAAAGTATAAGGACTGTTTCATGACTAGTTACTAGGGAGTGTTAGGGGTGGGTGGGATTATTCATATCGTGACGAAGCATGTACAATTATAATTGAACTTCACAACAGGTAAGTTCGTTTAATTTACAATTGTACAATGCTTCGTCACTGAATGAATATTATTATTGTTATTACTTGGTAGATGTTGAAAGTATCATCTATCATGAAACAGGATAAATATTCTAGGGCAACTATGTTGTTTTAATTAGGTATTTGTTATGTTTACTTCTTCCGTCATAATGCAATATGGTCGTTGACGACACAAAAATTATGAATTATTATTATATGAATGTATGCCCATTTGCACATCAATCAATCTGCGTTATTAATTGATAGGTATGAACCCCTGTAAGTTCCAATTTAGTAGCGTACCACATTTCACATCATGAAGTCACTGAACCATTTAATATGATATTGTGCTGATCAAGTAGGACCTAATGCAGTAGCATGGTGTATAAGCTAGGCTGGGATTAACAAGCTCTGGCAATTTGAATTATTGGAGTCCAATACGTCTCTATCATAAAATTTAGTGGATGTGTGTGTGATGACTCCATCTAGACAACCATTAATTAAAGTTATAATCTAATTGAATATAGTATGTTGATGTCAAGCCATTTCGCAGCTGATGTCTCAGCATGTCTAATGCTTTGAGCAGTAATTATAGAACAGTTCACACCACCAAGGTATATAATTTGATATATCTGCTAACAGATTATGAACCCTATGCCTGTCAAGGTCTCTTTTAACTTATTATTAGTATAGTATCAATTTACTTGTGAATTGAACGCGTTTATTTGAAATGGGTATGCAATGACTATACCTAATAGGTATGTAAGCAATATATAATATTAGCAATATTTCTGGATTAAAATTAAAAATGACATAAGTGAAATTTAGATGAGGTTATATTGTTATAGGAGTGGAACTATTACTTAACAATTGGTTAGGCAGGGTTTCAATGATTTACACCCTTATTAAGGTCTGCACCTGGAGATACTATAAGGAGTATAGTATAAAAACTACTCATTATTAGCAAGAATCTCCAAAGGTCTCCTCATTAGAGAGAAGAAGAAAAAAAAAAAATTAAATGTTTTAGTCCTGTGACTGGATTCTGTATCCCAGGCAATATGTTGCTTAGGTAAAGGTGACATACTGAAGAATCAACCTTAAAGAAATACTTGATTAAGTATACCCTACTAGGTCTACTTACTACTAAGTCTACTCTATAACGATAGCATATTTGTGGGTGAGGTAACTTGGGTAGTACTGGGCTTTTGCACAATTTAATGAGCTAAGCAAACATACAGCATATTTAAAAGTGATCTGTGAAACAGAGGTATCATACGTATCCTCATCCAGAAATGCAATATCACATGCCGCTTGTCAGAGGCATGTATTGTACTGTTTTATACATATATGGTACTGCTTTGCTCAGAGTAAATCCTGAAATATATGAAGTACTTGGCCGATTAATTCCCATCAGCGCACCATGGGGTTATGGTTAATCCAAGGTTATGGGTAAATAAACACTGGGTCAATAAAATCATTTTCCATAAATTAATAATTGACAAATAAATAATATTTAAATTGTATGTATGTATGTACACATGAGGCAACAAATTGATTTGATTTGTAATCTTTGGAAACAGAGTTTGTTCCGAAATCATATTTTGATTGATACCTAAATAGAAAATAACGATAATAAGTAGTGGAAATGTAGGTACATAATGATATCCCATTTTGCATTGTTTTGATTGTTGCACGTTTACGAATCCGGTTTGGTGTGCCTGTTTTCGGCTGGATTCGGGGTCTGATTCAATATTTTCTTTTGATGACATTACATATGTATGTCACACTACATCTTTGTGACCGCTGTGACCCTTGAGCTTACACCAATACCTCAACATCAAATAATACGGTATGTAATACTATATGCCACGTATTTCGCTCCCTTGCCACAGTAGTTTAATATGTGGTTAAGATGTGGGGTGTTAGGGACCTGCCTAATTGTGTACCTGCCATATAAGGTTCTGAGCATGCTATGGTAAAGGTATTGTGAACATTAATTTGCATCTAGACATGTGTCCAGCATATGTTTTTATAGAAAGATTGAAAGGATTTTTAAAAATACCTAATTGGAAATCGCGTAAATACGCGTACCTCAGCGTGGCAACCCTACGTCATCTAACTTTTATAATATTTAATAGGCACAGAAACTTTTTCTGATGAACACTGACCTATTTATTCAAGTGAACTCATGTCACTAGTCGAACTCATCTTGTAACTTATGTGGTATACCTAATTACCTGATAATTATCTTTATATTATAGGAGACTGTTGTGATTGGTCCATTCAAATATCTTTGTATAATAGCCAGCCAGCTATAATAATTTTGCAATGCATGCAACGGTTCATGACCCAAGTCAGACCAAAATCTCATACTTTGGATTTATTTCGGTTATAAACCCATTATAACATTATGTCAGTACTTAATTATAGCCGATTTTCTTGTGGAAGGCTAATGTGGAATCACCTCAGATACTGGGTTATGCCCAAGGGCAGAGTTTTTGAAGCCATGAGACATCAATTGTTTGTATTAATACTTAATATAAAGCCAAATTTCCTAATGCTTTAGCTGTCATTACGGTAGCTTTATTCAAATATTTTGTACATAAGCATCCGAATATTTAAATTTTAATTTATTTAATTGCATACATAATGTCAAAATGTATGTTACTACATTATTAGGTCTTTAGATATGACATACACAACACACCCTGAAGGGCACAGCGATATGAAATGATATAGGCATTTCATACAATTACAATAAGAGAAATATTTATGATTCCGAATAAACTGTAGAGATAAGACCTAGAGATGATCCTAGGTAACATATCACTCATTACATAATTTTGTGACCACTCAAGGAACTGTATTTGAAACTGAAGGAATTTCCGGTGTCTTTTAAATATTTAAGTGTATGCAAGCCATAAATACAATGTCTGTTCATTAGCTTTACAAGTATGTATCTAATTATTTGAGATACCTATTTATATGTATGCATTAATAAAGGCATTGAAAGTGAAGTAGGTTAGAAGAATAGGTTTACCCTTTCTCTATTAGATTTGGTATTAACAAAATGAAGAAAAATTTGGCCCGGAGTTGGCCTATGCAACTTGTACGGCCGGGGAGTGATTACCCCATCAGTTGAAAGTTATCCTATAGGCAGGTGAATTTCACACCTCGCATACGATTGTATGAAACGACTCGCATAACTAGCGGATATGCAAGAAAAATTCAAATGAATAAATTCACGTTTTTGATTTATTGACATTTAAATATGTATTATTGATATTTAAGTATGTAATACATGGCAGATTTATCTGTGATACCTGCTGTTTAAGGGGTATTTTATAATCCTCAAGTCATGACCAGGTGGTCTTGTCATTAATAATAAAATATTATATAAATCATGTATATAACAAGCACATATACCCGTGAGCCTACCTTTGGGTTAATGCGGGTAGGACTACCTTTGGGTTAATGCAGGTAGGACTGGTCTGGTGCCGTCCTTGCTTCTGTGTTCCATCCAATGCTGGTGGTAATACAGGGTTGCTGGTCTTCGTGCTAGGCTGTTCTGGTGTACCTAGGTTCCACAGAAGATTTTAACGGATTCTTGTTGAATTTGTTGGCTAGGTATAAGCAGGTCACGGAAATTGAAAAGTCTTGATGTTGGTATAGCCAATATACTGTCTTTAGAAATGGTCGCACAATTGCTTTGCATTCATTCAATTTATCAGACAAGTTATATTCAAATGATATTTATCAACTGCATCTGTGGTACAAGCGCCTATGCTAGACACATTTGTAAATGTTATCAGTCATATATATAATAGTTAGCCGGCATCACTGATACAATGGTGTTCAGGACTTTAATCGTTCCTTTTAGGACGAGATTAAGAGCAGTATCCACTGCAAAAAGAAAACACAGCCCATATGTTTCTGCTTTATTAAATCATCATCAGTCTATTTAGGTATATGTCTCCATGCTCGGGCACAGACCTCTCTCATCGAGGGATGATATTTATTAAATATTTAGTTAAAATTAAAATGTATTTATATTATTCTGACATCACAGCCTTAGTATTTCAGTTGGAAATAGGAACAATGTATGGCAAGTACAAGATTTCTCTGGATCAGGATATCTTGTTTCATTTCTTTATCTAGTGGCCGAGGTATTTTTCCCCATGGGCACCGCTGCGAGAATTCCCAGAACATTCTCTAATGGGTCTGTCTGTTATTGACGTTGTTCAAGAATCGACTGTGACATGTCGTCCAGTATGTATTGTAAGAAGGTACATAGTCATACGATCTACTGTACTTTGACTTTCTATGATTCATTTTAGGTTAGGTTAATACTTATCTGTTTAAACGCCATACGTGACCTTCCTGAGGCAATACATATCGATTGTTCGCATGTATATCGTGAAAGGAGCCCAGGCTCTCAATACAGCCTCTCGCTGGGAGTGATAGATACGCATCAAATTGTTTGCACGTATGTTCGTGGTGGAAATATCATATATATTCCTCACCCGAGTTTGGACGTTAGACGTCACAACTATCACTCCAAATTACAACCCATCGCATGGGTGTACACTGTACAAGCATCACTAGAAGACACAACTCTTCGTCACTCAGGTTATTCGTAAACTTCACATAACCTCACTGCATTTGTTCGATATCTTCTTCTCATCTTCCCCAGGCGATATCAAGCCGTTCGAACCAGTTCTAATAACTGATCGAGCACGAATTTTTTCGTTTTCAGCAAAATTTTCCACAAATTGTAGGAAAAACACTCCCGCGGCATCGACGCAAAGATTAGCAATGGAGACTTGACTATGGCGGCGAAACTTGACAGTTTTTTTTTTTTTTTACTCTGAATTTTGCGGCTGAGACGCGATGGTATTGGCGTACTTACCAAGTAATAACAATAATAATATTCATTCAGTGACGAAGCATTGTACAATACGTGTTCATTCTTACGTGAAGTCGTGAACTATGAAGAATTACAATCTTTCGGTAAGTTTACTTTATTTTCAGTCATACCATGGTCATGGAAACTTATGTACCTAACCTGTCTGTCTATTTACTATCTCTTAATACATTTGGACAGCGGATTCAAGTATGCCCTCGAAATTTCTACGTGCCTTTTTAAGGTATAATGTTTTACCTTTATGTGAAATAATAAACATAAATATTTATAAATATTTCGCTGCTTATCTACCAACCGCGTGTTCTGCGCTTGAGGTGTTTTATAGTACCAATATCTCTTAAGATAAGCTCCTCTTCCACCTTTATTTCTTCGATTTATTCATGTCTCCGCATAAATTTTGCTCCGATAAAAGAACTGTTTTGAGATACTGCGGATTTAGTCTTTTACGGAGAAATAAAACACGTTTACGTGCAACCTCTTCTAAGAGATGTCACGAAACTTATCGATGTCTCATTACCGGTATGATATGTTTGACCTCAATCTTATTCACCTGACGGTAATTCAAGATAAAATATATGTGACTAGGTCATATATTGTAATTAATAGCCTTTTCACTCTGTTCATACTGATCCCAGAGTTCTACGTTTCTGGAAACACAGACGCCGCCGCCGCCAGTGCGGTAATATACTCGTAACTAGGTACCGGCCTAATCTCTTCCTGCCGCCCACCCCTACCTAAGATATAGGCATTAATGTTTACAGTTTAGTCTTCGGGTTTCTCGTAATCCGGATATACTAGACTTTGCCTAGAATAGAGCTGGCTTTATTTACTTCCACATCTTTACATGCACTTCTCAATAAATGCCTCTTCCTCTAAATAATACGAGCATATTTCAGAGTAAGTAACTTATTGTATTGAGAGAAGTTATGAAATTGATATACCTTGTATTTCTTGGAACATTCTCTGGTGCTGCATATTAGGTAAGTATCTCAAGCCTGTAGTTTTTAGTGTATAATTATTTGACTGTATGGTGTGGTGTATGCCTGAATAAATATATTTCTTTCTAAAGACGACATTTTCTGATTGTATTGTTTTATTCGTTACCTCTACTAATAAAATTCATTTTTGTTCCAGGTATTTTGGGAGAAACCACATAAATTGGTAAGATAGGTAAAACTTCTGAAACGAGTTTCCAGAATTACCATAAAGTCCCATTGAATTTGAAATGGCAGTTGAAATTCAAATAGTCTTACTAAATGGATAATGAATTCGTCACAGCTTCTCTGAATTTTCGAAGTTTTTTCATTAAATGTAACAGTTGTATTAATAAAAATAGATAGTAAAATGACTTCTCCGAAATAGCTGTCTTTTTTAAGGTATTACAGGTGTTGCAAAGCTATCTATTCTACTTCTGGATTATCTCTTGCTAGTATAATTGAAAACAAAATACAGTAATTTCATCAATATTGAAGTTACACTCGTATTCAGACTACCTACGATTATAACCCAACAAACACAAGTCTAATATTAATAAACATCTTCGTATGTCAAATTCACAATCTTCAAGCACAAAATAAACTTGTAGTTATTGAAAGTACCGTATCGTACTTTTTGTACCGTGTTTTCGATGAAATATTTTCATATATTAAAACTTGCAACAGCAAACGCCGCTCGTAAAAATCGTTTCTTATTTAGCAACGTAACCGTTTCTGTCGTGCCGCAGATTTTTTTTCCCACTTTGCACCCGCGGTCTCATTCAATGCGGTGCGCGCCCCACACTGCATTTTTCATTTGAACCCCTGAAAACAGGCCTGACGGAACTATTCAAAGCAACATTGCAGCTACCCAAGTTCACCAAACTACATATAACTTTGTGTCTGTGTCAACGGCTCGGTTCTGACATTATTTAGTTTCATACCGATTCATATTGTACAATGCTTCGTCACTGAATGAATATTATTATTGTTATTACTGGTAGTACGCCAATACCATCGCGTCTCTGCCGCAAAATTCAGAGTAAAAAAAAAACAACAACTGTCAAGTTTCGCCGCCATAGTCAAATCTCCATTGCTAATCTTTGCGTCGATGCCGCGGGAGTGTTTTTCCTACAATTTGTGGAAAATTTTGCTGAAAACGAAAAAATTCGTACTCGATCAGTTATTAGAACTGGTTCGAACGGCTTGATATCGCCTGGGGAAGATGAGAAGAAGATATCGAACAAATGCAGTGAGGTTATGTGAAGTTTACGAATAACCTGAGTGATGAAGAGTTGTGTCTTCTAGTGATGCTTGTACAGTGTACACCCATGCGATGGGTTGTAATTTGGAGTGATAGTTGTGACGTCTAACGTCCAAACTCGGGTGAGGAATATATATGATATTTCCACCACGAACATACGTGCAAACAATTTGATGCGTATCTATCACTCCCAGCGAGAGGCTGTATTGAGAGCCTGGGCTCCTTTCACGATATACATGCGAACAATCGATATGTATTGCCTCAGGAAGGTCACGTCTGGCGTTTAAACAGATAAGTATTAATCTAACCTAAAATGAATCATAGAAAGGCAAAGTACAGTAGATCGTATGACTATGTACCTTCTTACAATACATACTGGACGACATGTCACAGTCGATTCTTGAACAACGTCTATAACAGACAGACCCATTAGAGAATGTTCTGGGAATTCTCGCAGCGGTGCCCATGGGGAAAAATACCTCGGCCACTAGATAAAGAAATGAAACAAGATGTCCTGATCCAGAGAAATCTTATACTTGCCATACATTGTTCCTATTTCCAACTGAAATACTAAGGCTGTGATGTCAGAATAATATAAATACATTTTAATTTTAACTAAATATTTAATAAATATCATCCCTCGAGGTGAGAGAAGGTCTGTGCCCGAACATGGAGACATATACCTAAATAGACTGATGATGATTTAATATAGCAGAAACATATGGCCTGTGTTTTCTTTTTGCAGTGGATACTGCTCTTAATCTCGTCCTAAAAGGAACGATTAAAGTCCTGAACACCATTGTATCAGTGATGCCGGCTAACTGTTATATGTATGACTGATAACATTTACAAATGTGTCTAGCATAGGCGCTTGTACCACAGATGCAGTTGATAAATATCATTTGAATATAACTTGTCTGATAAATTGAATGAATGCAAAGCAATTGTGCGACCATTTCTAAAGACAGTATATTGGCTATACCAACATCAAAACTTTTCAATTTCCGTGACCTGCTTATACCTAGCCAACAAATTCAACAAGAATCTGTTAAAATCTTCTGTGGAACCTAGGTACACCAGAACAGCCTAGCACGAAGACCAGCAACCCTGTATTACCACCAGCATTGGATGGAACACAGAAGCAAGGACGGCACCAGACCAGTCCTACCCGCATTAACCCAAAGGTAGTCCTACCCGCATTAACCCAAAGGTAGGCTCACGGGTATATGTGCTTGTTATATACATGATTTATATAATATTTTATTATTAATGACAAGACCACCTTGTCATGACTTGAGGATTATAAAATACCCCTTAAACAGCAGGTAGATATTACAGATAAATCTGCCATGTATTACATACTTAAATATCAATAATACATATTTAAATGTTAATAAATCAAAAACGTGAATTTATTCATTTGAATTTTTCTTGCATATCCGCTAGTTATGCGAGTCGTTTCATACAATCGTATGCGAGGTGTGAAATTCACCTGCCTATAGGATAACTTTCAACTGATGGGGTAATCACTCCCCGGCCGTACAAGTTGCATAGGCCAACTCCGGGCCAAATTTTTCCTTCATTTTGTTAATACCAAATATAATAGAGAAAGGGTAAACCTATTCTTCTAACCTACTTCACTTTCAATGCTTTTATTAATGCATATGTCGTGGTCATATCGTTAAATTGAACATTTCATGAAATAGTCGACCATTTCATGAAATGGTGGCATTTCACGAAATCGTCAAATGTCTATTGGTCATTTCATGAAATAGCTTGGCCAGATCAATGAACAGAAAGCGTTTTACGATATGTCCAACAAACGCACGGCTATTTCATGATATGACCAAACACAATTGACCATATCGTAGAAAAATAGCAATAACTACCGCTAGAGGCGCTGAGAGCGCGCTTTGTCATTGTTTATGTATGTGTGCGTAAGTAAATAATGCGGATTCATGTTGAAAAGTGAATAATAATGAGCAAATTATATAAGAAAGTGTGTTGGAAACAGGGAAAAGTGTTACTACTTATACGAAACGGTGTGAATTTTATGACAGTCACGCAAAAACCGACCGCAATTTACAAAAAAAAACTTGGGAATACATTTCACAGGTTAGTATCTCAATGACAATAAGTATTTAGTTTGTATATCCTTTTAAAATCTCACCTAAGTATCTAAAATGTATTTACTTTTAATTAATGAATCCTAGAAATTTAACCTACATAATTTTCGTTTTTAGGTTATACAACAAATAAAGGAAAGTAGGGTGACCAGGCAACGAAAGTCGACGGACTATAATTTACTGGAATTACGAGTTTTAAATATACAAGAAGAAATGCATTGATGATCCTACTATACGTATAATTATGACGGAGAAATATTTTGAAATACTAACGGAATTTCATAAAGTTATACCATACCGTATGTGAAATAAAACGTTTTAACGTTATATAATATTATAATACAATTTTGTACTTTCAAGGACAATAAAGAATTTTTTATTAAATGTTTTTTATTATTATATTTGTTAGGTAAGTACCAACATATCTCAAGAAAAAAAAAATATGAATATTTCGTATATTTAATTCCAGTGGACAATTTGTTTGAATTTAGTAACATATATTTTTTAATTTGGTTCTGACTAGATCAATAAATAAGTTCGTAATAAGTATATTTAGAATTATTATTACTTAAAACATTAATGGGCACCCTACATTAATGATCTGACCAAACGTCGTTGGACAAATCGACGAACGTTGACGTTTAAACGATATGCCCAGCACAACTTGACGATTTCGTGAAATGCCACCATTTCATGAAATGACTGACGATTTCATGAAATGCTCAATTTAACGATCTGACCACGACACATACATATAAATAGGTATCTCAAATAATTAGATACATACTTGTAAAGCTAATGAACAGACATTGTATTTATGGCTTGCATACACTTAAATATTTAAAAGACACCGGAAATTCCTTCAGTTTCAAATACAGTTCCTTGAGTGGTCACAAAATTATGTAATGAGTGATATGTTACCTAGGATCACTAGGTCTTATCTCTACAGTTTATTCGGAATCATAAATATTTCTCTTATTGTAATTGTATGAAATGGCTATATCATTTCATATCGCTGTGCCCTTCAGGGTGTGTTGTGTATGTCATATCTAAAGACCTAATAATGTAGTAACATACATACATTTTGACATTATGTATGCAATTAAATAAATTAAAATTTAAATATTCGGATGCTTATGTACAAAATATTTGAATAAAGCTACCGTAATGACAGCTAAAGCATTAGGAAATTTGGCTTTATATTAAGTATTAATACAAACAATTGATGTCTCATGGCTTCAAAAACTCTGCCCTTGGGCATAACCCAGTATCTGAGGTGATTCCACATTAGCCTTCCACAAGGAAATCGGCTATAATTAAGTACTGACATAATGTTATAATGGGTTTATAACCGAAATAAATCCAAAGTATGAGATTTTGGTCTGACTTGGGTCATGAACCGTTGCATGCATTGCAAAATTATTATAGCTGGCTGGCTATTATACAAAGATATTTGAATGGACCAATCACAACAGTCTCCTATAATATAAAGATAATTATCATGTAATTAGGTATACCACATAAGTTCACTTCACTTTTTAAATTTAAGTTACAAGATGAGTTCGACTAGTGACATGAGTTCACTTGAATAAATAGGTCAGTGTTCATCAGAAAAAGTTTCTGTGCCTATTAAATATTATAAAAAATAGATGACGTAGGGTTGCCACGCTGAGGTACGCGTATTTACGCGATTTCCAATTAGGTATTTTTAAAAATCCTTTCAATCTTTCTATAAAAACATATGCTGGACACATGTCTAGATGCAAATTAATGTTCACAGTACCTTTACCATAGCATGCTCAGAACCTTATATGGCAGGTACACAATTAGGGACCTGCCCACATCTTAACCACATATTAAACTACTGTGGCAAGGGAGCGAAATACGTGACATATAGTATTACATACCGTATTATTTGATGTTGAGGTATTGGTGTAAGCCCAGGGGTCACAGCGGTCACAAAGATGTAGTGTGACATACATATGTAATGTCATCAAAAGAAAATATTGAATCAGACCCCGAATCCAGCCGAAAACAGGCACACCAAACCGGATTCGTAAACGTGCAACAATCAAAACAATGCAAAATGGGATATCATTATGTACCTACATTTCCACTACTTATTATCGTTATTTTCTATTTAGGTATCAATCAAAATATGATTTCGGAACAAACTCTGTTTCCAAAGATTACAAATCAAATCAATTTGTTGCCTCATGTGTACATACATACATACAATTTAAATATTATTTATTATTTATTTGTCAATTATTAATTTATGGAAAATGATTTTATTGACCCAGTGTTTATTTACCCATAACCTTGGATTAACCATAACCCCATGGTGCGCTGATGGGAAGTAATCGGCCAAGTACTTCATATATTTCAGGATTTACTCTGAGCAAAGCAGTACCATATATGTATAAAACAGTACAATACATGCCTCTGACAAGCGGCATGTGATATTGCATTTCTGGATGAGGATACATATGATACCTCTATTTCACAGATCACTTTTAAATATGCTGTATGTTTGCTTAGCTCATTAAATTGTGCAAAAGCCCAGTACTACCCAAGTTACCTCACCCACAAATAAGCTATCGTTATAGAGTAGACTTAGTAGTAAGTAGACCTAGTAGGGTAGACTTAATCAAGTATTTCTTTAAGGTTGATTCTTCAGTATGTCACCTTTACCTAAGCAACATATTGCCTGGGATACAGAATCCAGTCACAGGACTAAAACATTTAATTTTTTTTCTTCTTCTTCTTCTCTCTAATGAGGAGACCTTTGGAGATTCTTGCTAATAATGAGTAGTTTTTATACTATACTCCTTATAGTATCTCCAGGTGCAGACCTTAATAAGGGTGTAAATCATTGAAACCCTGCCTAACCAATTGTTAAGTAATAGTTCCACTCCTATAACAATATAACCTCATCTAAATTTCACTTATGTCATTTTTAATTTTAATCCAGAAATATTGCTAATATTATATATTGCTTACATACCTATTAGGTATAGTCATTGCATACCCATTTCAAATAAACGCGTTCAATTCACAAGTAAATTGATACTATACTAATAATAAGTTAAAAGAGACCTTGACAGGCATAGGGTTCATAATCTGTTAGCAGATATATCAAATTATATACCTTGGTGGTGTGAACTGTTCTATAATTACTGCTCAAAGCATTAGACATGCTGAGACATCAGCTGCGAAATGGCTTGACATCAACATACTATATTCAATTAGATTATAACTTTAATTAATGGTTGTCTAGATGTAGTCATCACACACACATCCACTAAATTTTATGATAGAGACGTATTGGACTCCAATAATTCAAATTGCCAGAGCTTGTTAATCCCAGCCTAGCTTATACACCATGCTACTGCATTAGGTCCTACTTGATCAGCACAATATCATATTAAATGGTTCAGTGACTTCATGCTGTGTAATGTGGTACGCTACTAAATTGGAACTTACAGGGGTTCATACCTATCAATTAATAACGCAGATTGATTGATGTGCAAATGGGCATACATTCATATAATAATAATTCATAATTTTTGTGTCGTCAACGACCATATTGCATTATGACGGAAGAAGTAAACATAACAAATACCTAATTAAAACAACATAGTTGCCCTAGAATATTTATCCTGTTTCATGATAGATGATACTTTCAACATCTACCAGTAATAACAATAATAATATTCATTCAGTGACGAAGCATTGTACAATTTAAAATTAAACGAACTTACCTGTTGTGAAGTTCAATTATAATTGTACATGCTTCGTCACGATATGAATAATCCCACCCACCCCTAACACTCCCTAGTAACTAGTCATGAAACAGTCCTTATACTTTGAACTACAATGGAGATTTGACTATGGCGGCGAAACTTGACAGTTGTTGTTTTTTTTTTACTCTGAATTTTGCGGCAGAGACGCGATGGTATTGGCGTACTACCAGTAATAACAATAATAATATTCATATCGTGACGAAGCATGTACAATTATAATTGAACTTCACAACAGGTAAGTTCGTTTAATTTTAAATTATATTATATCTATAACTTATTCTATGTTGTAGATACGTAGTCCATCTTGTATAATTGGGTTTTACTTCGAATGAAACTTTAAAGTAATACCTACTCTTCTTTTTACCTAATAATTTGGGAGTTTAGTCGACTTGCGTGTTGTATCGGTCAAAATTTCTTTGCTCTTTCTAAGCTCGATGTTTCTAGGCTAGATCGCAACCTTTTCTCCAGACCCCATACGTACTTAAACTTGTTTCTCTAAATTCGTTATTGTTCAACTTCCTTTTGTCGACGCTTAATGGTTCATATTTAACGTAAAAGCCCTAAAACTCGTAGACACTGACATTTTATTCAGTTTTAACACGAGAACTTTATTGTATTTATTGCAAATATCGATCCCGTTTCAATGTGTTTCGTTATTAATTCATATGGAGCGTCGCCTCCCCGTCTACCCTAACCTATCACAATATTCACGGGTTTCCTCCATAGTACCTTCATAGCAAGTGAAGTGTGATATTGCGGTTGAAGCTACGTCGATTTTTGTTCGTGTTTTTTGACAGATTCAATTTTTTGGTTCACTTTGCGCACTCGTTCGAACATCGAGTGTCGCGTGAAATGGAATGGGAGAGAATGATTTGCAATGCATATCGAAATTCCATAGTTTCAGTTCAGATAATAATTTATCGATAAAGTGACAGGACATGACAGTATGATGAAGTATTGTCTGGTCGGTTCGTATGGGGTTGCAAAATAAATATGCCAGGAAATATTATTTGTCACGAATAGGCACTATTTGGATTGTACGTATACTTACTTTTTACAGGATCATTAAAGCTTACCATTTCAAAATTTACTTACAATAGGACCAACTAGTCCTGCTGATCCTGCACATTGCCACATTTTACATTTACATTGCCGAGAACACAGCAAGGGATGTGATGAAAATCAGCTGATCACATTCCTATTATGCATATTATTTTAAGTTAGTTCTAAGTGTATAAATTGTAAGTATGTGTAATAAATATTTTTCATTTCATTTACCGCTTTTGATGTGTTTGCATGGTGCAAGTCTTTCTCGATCTCATCTTTCGGCCAAGATCTATTTTGGGTCACCCAGCTTAGTAATGGACAAATTAGAAAGAAAGAGCTTTTTTCCCCGAAGACTTTACAAACGTCTCCATCTTCGAGTATGTGCGTCTTAAGGTTTTTAGCGACATCAATCGGGAAATATTGCAATAACATATTTTACCCGACTGCGCAAGAAGGAGGGAGGGTTATTAACTCTATATGTATGTAGCTGTGGTTTTAGTCCAGGAAATGATGCCAGAAAATTCAGCTGCCAACCAACTCAAGTGTGTAAAATTATGAACTATGTACCTAATACCCTGAATAATAAAATCTGTGTCGTTAAATTAATAAAATATAGCGTAACACTTTCTTTATGGAAAGGCATTTGCACGCCCCATTTACGCGATCAAGGTCCCCAATCGTTTGAATAGCGTGAATTTTCCGACGTAGTGCGACATTAAGCTAGCCTTAACATTTCCGCTCTAAGGCCTGCCGCCTGTCAGAGGTCAGTAGAGCAATAACTAGGCTTTAACTAGGTCGTCTGCTAAAGCCTCACTAAAAGTGTAATGGCTTGATTTCGAGACATATAAATTTGGAGATGTGATAAAGTTTTGTCAAGTTTGTTCACACGTCGCCGCATTTCCGCAAATGTCTGACACGCAAAGCTTTTGTTTATTTATAACGACGAATTATTCGTTTGTTTTAAAAGTACACATTGTAATCAGAGTAATATCGCCTGCTCGTCAGCCCTTGGAATGAAATTCGATGCAAAAACCACGTAGAAAATGTCAATTTCCAGTATGCTACTTAATTTATTAACCGCATAAGACTGTATGTTGCTGATTGCAATTACCCTGTAATATATATAGACAATCGAAATATTATCTAAAGTCATTGATAGTGTTGTTCCTTTTTCATATGATTTTAAATCGTAACTCTAATCTTTGCCTAATATTATCATCCGACTTTGTACCATTCTTATCGTATCTCATATTTCAATGGTGATATGTAGCTTTGACCTAAATAGTCATGTAAACCCTACGTAATTGCACTATCATTTGGGCCCATTTGCGTAATTTCGGGGATTAGAACTTTCGGTGGTTAAGTCTATTCAGCTTTTACTGAGCTTAATTAATTAAGTTCGTCTATGTTCACGGTATCTAAGTATATACCTATCTATACTATCCATACTATCTATTTGAATATCTTTACCTAAGTACTCTTTACATTTGTTATGAAACATAACTGCGCAGATTTTATATACTGATTACCTATATCGTATAATTTCTTTTACTATTTTTTAATTTATTTTATTGATTAATTTGTAATAATTTGATGATTTTAAATCAAAGTCAGTATTAATTATGAAAGCAAAATATCCTGCAAAAGTACTTCGATATAATTCATCATAATTATTTACTCTGTCACCTATAAAATACCTATCAAGAATCCCGGGGAGATAAACGATCGCAGCAGCTTTGCGATGCCATAAATTATACAAAATTAAACAACACATTCTCGTGGTTACGTTATCTTACAACTTAGGTACGTTATACTTTAACTTGGCAGTTGGCGTACCTGCGTTATATTATAAAACTTTGGTGCACCGCCTATTGCGCTCTCCTAGTTTAAAATTGGAATTTGAAAGCACGAACTTCACTCGGGCTCGAAACTTGGAGTGCTGTGGCGTCGTCAATTAGTGCGTTGCAATTTAGGGTTGACGTAATTTTATGTATTCACAATATTTTTTTAATCCTGGCGAAAACGAACGTCCGTTCCTCTTATTTGAAAAACGAGGGATTGTTGAAAAAGCTCTCGCGTACCAGAACGTCGACATATCTGCTGGACATTCTCTATTCTAACATTTTCTATGTTCAGTTTGATAGAATCCTACAGATCTTTGTTCCTAAAAATTTATAAGTATCTAAAACTTTCTACCTCGTATTTTCGAACTTTATCGATTGGTTTTTTATGAACGCAGTCTTTTTCATGTCTTTAACGTTATTTATCGCAGAGGTTGTATACATTTTAGGAATATTGACGATTTAATTTGTTCTGACAGGAAAGTATAAACATTGAAATAAGGTCTATGTTAAAAATGAGAGCAGTGCCTAAGTAATGTAATGTACCGAAAGTTCAATATTTGCTATACCAGAGTGCTTACTTACCCCAAAAGTTTCGGTATAAATGGAGTTACTAAGTAAACAGAAACACAACACCGTCATACATACCCACCAAGCTTTATTTGTCATTCAATTACTGCGAAACGGGCGGCATTTTGAAAATTAGCACGCTTTTCCAGCTGTTTGCTCTATTATTTAAGCAACCCTATTTGCTCGACTTCAAACACCCTCTTCTCTAGCTCGAGCTTCTTCGAGCTTTCGAGCGATGTAGGGTAGTGCTGCTCGTATAGGGTTGAAAATAAATCACATGTTAGAACTAGACGTTAATATCTCCGTAATTGAGTATACTCTAAGATTACGAGATGTTTTAAGCAGGTAATTATGGGGTACTCTAGCTCAAATGCTTAGGTTTAATGATAGCAATTCGTCTAGTCTGGATCTCCAGATTCCGCCTCTTAAGAGCTCTAATGAAAGGATGTTGGTAGTTGGTTGGTACATACGTTGTTACCTACATGAATATTATACTCATAATGACACGTATCCTGTCGATGATACAACCTCGTATTTATAAAATACTGTCTTATCGCTATTAGGTAACTCAATAATAGCTTGAAGGAAAAGTAAATCATCAAGCTGTACAAAAGTGGAAGAGAGTTTTAAAAATAATGGAGCAAATGCCTGCGATCTTCTTCTTTTTTAAAGGATTAAGTTTTTGTGTTTGTAGGACATACAAAATATACTTTAAGCTCTCTCCACGTATCGATCGTGGTTTAATTTGATTGTAAGAGTGAGCTCAAAACTATCTATGAATTTTGACTTGAGTATCTATACCGCAGCCCAAATCAAGTGTCTTTTTTGTAAAAAAATATTATCGTCTTAATTACCTGTTGTGATGTAACACTGAAGGAACTAGTTCATCGAACCTGATCATCATTGTGAAAATAAAGCGATCCGATCTACTAATGTGAAAATAACTATACTATAATCACAGAACAGCTTAAAATGTTAGTAGGATAGATAGGGTAGTTTTTGTTTACAAAATAAGACACTTGATTTGGGTTTCGGTTTAGGAGCATAATATGCCCCCAGAAGCGAGCATGCCAAGATCATGCAAGGGATTAAAATGTCATTGTGTGAAACGTGAGAGGAATATCTAATGATCGCACATGATATAGTGAAGGTACCTACTTACTTCGTTATTTTTTTTAAATGAACATACAAAATACCAAGAGCTATTTTCCAAATATATTAAATGGCACTTTTACTCAATTCAGCCATCGACAATGTTTGGGCGGGCGGCGCGCCTGGCGGCGGCGGCGGCGGGGTCGACGACCTCGCTAATAACTTCCGCTTACCTGCGAACACCAGTCGTTAGCCTAGCTTAGACTTTAGGCTGGCATGATAAAGCGCTTTTAAGCCTGGAAAAATGAACTTGTGGAAGTTTGGACTTTTACATTATAACTTTCAACCGATGATTTTTTCAAGAAACTGTAAATCTCATAAAATTAATACTTAGTTTCATTATTGACATGACAGATATATTCGATTTTATATGTAGGTAAGTAGTTTTCCCCGGTATTAAATGCACAGTGTATGTTTCAGGATGTCATTTACGATTAACTTTATTTCGAAGACGAGCATGTCTCAGCGGCGGTTCCACCCGAACATTAAAACTTTCAACGCCGATGACAGTCTAGGCTGTATGAACTGAGAAAGCTGTGGCCTGTAAACTAAAAAAAGAACGAAAAGAAAAATGGCGAACATTAATTTTATTGTCCCCGTATTTAACAAATATTATTAAAAGTCTCTAAAACATCTAGCTTATTGCATCATCTATTTATTCTAAAACTTTCCTTGGGGCATGCTGTCTGTATCTACTCATAACATAATTGACCGCATCACTCTAACGGTTCGTGAGTTATATTATAAGCAACACCAACACAGACGTTGAGTTTTACAAATAAAGAGAGAAAATATCTCTGAATCTGGCATACCTTCAGGGGTTTGTTATGTGAACTGGAAGTGCACTATTCTTTATTCATCCATTCATACTGCTTCGGGCTAAATTCTACATCAAAGAGTATGTCTCAAACGAAAATCATACCGGTGGCTCGAGGTCAAATCCTGTTTTCAGGCAAAGCATCTTTGCTATCGATACCTGTCAATAGTCTGTCGGACAGAGGATACGGCACCTGTCGTGGTTTGCGAAACTTTAAGACCCTATCGAATATTAGACAGGCAGAATCCCTTTGAGAGATTACTTTGTGTGGTTTCACTTCGTAATTTGTTTCAAAGAGGAAGAATTATGTTGGACAGAATGTCGAGTATGCGTAATATGCTGGAGTTATTGGTTGATGATATAAAGGGACTTGTTTTGGGGGTATTGTTTATCAATACCTAGTATTGGTAGATCCGTTTTAGAAATGACAAGTTACATAAAAATATACTGAAATATGAGACTTTTGTAAAAATGCTCACTGTATTGCGTGAAATTTTTAACTACGAATCATGACAAACAACATTGGATATTATATATTCCGTTTAATATAAAAAGTGGACGGATATCGAAATTAATCCATTCATACAATAAATGCTTTACATTTGATTGCGCATTGTCAATTCAAGACTGAGATCCAATTCGACCTAGATCAGCCTCAATACGATTCCAATACTTGGTCGCCTGCAGCGAATGCAATGCAGATTACTCCCACCCCGTACATTCAATCTCGGTTATTATCCTGCTAGATTTAAAAGGTAGATTTTAGAATGCCTATGTAGGAATTATTAGGATTTTGCACTTAGTGGAATAATTTGCGGAGGCAACAGATTTAGGTAAAGATATTTACATATTTAAAATACATTTTCAACTTCTCTCAACCAGAATTGATTGGATTAATCCAATCGCGAAAAATTCAATTCATTTCTTTAAGGCTAGGTGTGCGTGCATTTACAGTTTTTCTATGAAGGCCACTAAAACTACTAAAATTAAACGTCTCAAAAAATATATAACAATCTTGGGGTGTCTATTTAGAGACTGATTAATACCTATACACGATTGGACAAACTTCGCTCGATAGAAAAAAATCGCAAACATACCCTTTCCATGTCTTTTAAAATGAAAATTATTTCTAAACCGAAATAGTTATTAATACAAAATATACAGCAAAATGTAGGATGTTATAAATACGAGAGCTTATTTTAAAAAAAATGAGATTTTTGTTGGCGTTTTTTTATTTCCCTGACAAAATTAATAAAAATACAAATATGGAGTCACTGTGCCGTGCTCTTCACTCCGCCGCTGCGGGACATCTTCTGTCTCGCGCTTGAGTTTGACAGCTGGCAGCCCCTTAACTACCTAATGCTTAGGTTACAGTCTGTCAGGAAAAAGCAACCCGATAGAAAGAAAGAATTAACGACAATGTGCTCGAAAGAAGTATTATTATATTACCTACTGAGAACTACAAAGAAAAATATTATGTATAAAAGACAGAAAAGAAATAAACCTAATAAAAGCGTTAGATATAAAAGCAAAAGAAACACACAAACGTTTCCGTTTTGTGAAAAGAAAAGACATATGCTTTACGAGGAAATGTAATATACTTACGTACCTACTATATTGCTTTATGTACATACAAAGGAAAGAAAATCATGGGAAAGTCGTTACAACGAATAACACATTGCCCGGTTAACATAAATCCGAAATGTAAATGAAGACGAACGCCGGCGATTTCCACACGAGCTTGTAAAAACATTAAGTTTCTTCTCACGCGAACTGCAATTGTTCCGGTTAGTCCGATTTCTATGGTCGAATTATAAGCCAATTTGTAGTGGAAGAGTGTTAGTTGTAGTCGAGCATGTAACTAAATGTTGGGTAACAGAAGGCGCTATAAAGACATAAAAGTTACACGCGGATATAACAGTTTCTTAAACGTTTAGAGGGTAATGGTAGGCTACGAATTACCACAATTTGTTTGTTTTAACATTTTATTGCACAACAGAGACAAATACATAAATAACATACAGAAGAAACAAATTGGTGCTCAGGGCGAGCTTATCTCAAAAGAAATTTGGTTGCCTATCACACTCATTGCCTAAACTAGGATTGCTTGCTAGGTCCAGCATATTATACAAATTACACTACACAAGCGTTTTCCCGACTTAGAATCGAACCAAGAACTCTTTGCATACATTGTAGACATGCAACCGACTAGGCAATCAGGTACGATTATAGCAGATGCAAAATTTCGAACAAAACAGCAGATAGACCCCACAAGCCACTACATTCAACTTTTTTCCTGGTTTATTTGAATGTTACAGTCAGCGGTAGGTATCGTACGGGTATACGCGTTAGATTGGATTTGAAACATTCCCAACGAATTGGGCGAATTCATCTATTCGGTTAGCTGAAAACCGCGAATATTTAACAATTGATTGAATTCGATTCGTCAGAGCTTTTATGGATAGTCTTTGTGAGGGTGAAATAAATTGAAAATCACCTGACAGTT
This sequence comes from Tachystola acroxantha, assembly GCA_963506565.1. Lineage (NCBI taxonomy): Eukaryota > Metazoa > Arthropoda > Insecta > Lepidoptera > Oecophoridae > Tachystola > Tachystola acroxantha. Next base: position 5,822,442 of record OY735884.1, read on the forward strand.
AATGAATCAGAAACTGAAATAGTTGACGGCATAACTGATGGCCGCATGTTTGAAAAGTCGTGAGAAAGTGTTTGTCTTTTCTATGCCTTGTTTGCGTAACACGCAGTTACAGTAAATTATGAACAGTAGGAGCGTACTTAATATTATAATAATCTTGAGAAGATTATACTAAATCATGAGCAAGTCGTAACTCACCTGGCGCCTAACGGAGTGCGACGCGTGGGTTAGGTTGTTCATTAACCTCATACCTCTGTCGACATTTGTAGATAATTAATAAATTTAAATGTAATGTAGGCATTTCAATAATAAACAATGAAGATTATAATTTACGTGCAAGTTCCGCGTTTCTATACTCAGATTTCTAGATTGTTATTCAGGTTTTCCTCCGTGGCATTAAAATCTTAAAATATTCCTCCTTGACTCTATGCTCCAAGTCTATAAGCTGCTATAAGCTGGCCTATAAGCATTTAATCCACATAGCTTTATCAACTCTGGACTATTCCATTGTTTCTTCTATCGTTAACCATAATTCATGTTTTTGCGACAATCCGGCCTTGCCAATCTACATGACTACTAATCTAAACCAATTCCATCTTTTGGGGACTGATTTATGATAGTTTAAGGCTACAATATAACACTTTAACTTGGGCCGTTCTTATTGTATGTGCTATAATGATTGAAATCGTCTGCATGTGTTATGCTATGTAGATGTGGACTACATGTACTCGTACCTATGTTTTCCAGATCTCGTCTACGAACAACCCCGTCTCAACCAGTCAGCAGTTGTATAACAATGGATAGGGTTATTCTGTCCCAACATTGTTTACAAATAGTACCTACTAACTAATTATGTAAATCTCGACTAGATGCGCAGTCTTCCCATCTCTACTATTCTCATTATGCGCTGAAGCGACAACAATAGCACGCATTCGCTCGACGTGTGCTTATTATTTCGTAATTATGTACCCGTTTGCGCCATCTTCTACATCCTCGGAAACTGCCAGATCACATCTCGCACTCTCCGCTACCATATTATGGCACAGTCCATACAATTAAGTATAACAGATAGTCATTATTTGCAGATGGCCAAGTTTTGTTTTGATGTCTTTATAATGTAGGACCATATCGTTTGGAAATGGAATGCTTAAAGATTTGTGCTTCCATATTTTTAGGAAAATTGACAAGCTCTGCTAAATTAAATTATTGTATGAGAACATGACTTCATACAAATGGGAAATTGATTCTATCACTGTGACTATATCCTATTATCGCGTCTCGTGTAGTATTATAGGTACCTATATGTTTTTGAAAAAGTATTAAGTACCTTAGTAGTAGAATTAATTGCTATATTCATGAGATTTTTTTGTTATTGAATTTCTAAAACTACCCCTAAATACCATAAAACTAGTTTTATTTGGTACACATATCCTGTATGGGTTTGCGATGGCAAAGTTTTATAAACGATACCCACTCAGTTGTATCGTAGCCAGTTTTATCCTAAGAAAGTGCTTCGTCATTCACACTTTCACTTACCTTTCTCAGGTTCCGCGGATGTTTCCATCATCTCATCATGCTCCACATTTGTAAGCTTTTAAGCTACCTAAAGCTTTGGGGTCCATTAGCAGCGCTATGTTTTGTTAATGAGATTAAAAATTGTAGGTCAAATTCAACCATGTCTAACTTACAAGGGCTAATAGTAGGTAGGTAAGTATGCTACGAGCGTGGTATTAAAAGAATGTAAAACATATAAAATGATATAGGACAATTTTTATCATAGCACTCGGCACTAGGTTATAAGAAATTGGAAAAAAAATCACCATGTTTTTTTTGATTTTGGCGCTATGTGATGCTATAGCCGAGAGTAAAAGACAAGTTATAAGCAAATATGCCGATGAAAACGTTATTCTATAGTAGGTACCTAGTAATTTTCCAATACACGTTGAAATCAAAGTAATCATAATCGACAAAGGTTAAAGAACTCGCTGACATTGGCCAATGAAATTGGTAAACGAAGTTTATTTTTGTTGTTGATTTGGCTTAAAATGTGAACGTGCAGTAAATCTACTTTATCCACATTGCGTGGCATTGCATAAGAGTAGCAAACAAACCTGAATGTGCCACCGTGCCCTGTTTTATTCATAAGATAGGTATTATAATATCAACGTAAACATTGAAAACTTGCACGCTTTTAGTTCACTGTCTGTTTGCTGTTGTGTGTTTAATTTGCATTACAGTGTAAATGTGGGTCTCGCTACTAAGCCTCTACCACGGTGAGAGCATTGGTCTCGTAATTTAACAATTGTTAAGGTGAGTTTCCTTGTATGAGAAATATCTAAAATGTTCGTGAGGACGTCTAAAACGCCGTTAAACATGACCTGAAACTGGAGAATATGATTTCGATTTGCCACACAAAATTCCCGGTACATATAAACAAGTGCATTTTGTTTGAGTAAGTTGAAGATTTGGTTTAGTCGTCAGTTTGTGGATTCAGGGTTCTCCTACTTATCCTAAATTAATTGATTAAGAAGTTAATAAAATATCTGCCGCTGCTTCATTTACGCATAATGCAAATGAACGAGTTGTTACTAGTTTCCAGATTAGCCACACCTACAAATAAACCTACCTACCTACTGAAACTTTTGTTTCTTTATAAAATGTTATTTCCGAATTGCAAAGTAGGACGTCATAAATGGCGATGTCAGAACTTGTAACCTCTCGGAAGCGACTTTGTCTTTTAGGTTAAACATGTATGTCATTTAACTGTACCTGTTGTGAACTCGTGAATAACTTGTTACTAGCCCGAGGCGCGGTTTTTGTTGGATACTTTTGTAGGATATGTAAACTTGATGGTCGTGTCGTGACAATGACTTTCCTTTTTAGTGCCAGTTACTTTTTTAGACTTAATATATTCCTAGAAATTTCGTTTCGTTTCTAAAATCTCCCATTTTAGAGTATAGAGATGCGTCAAACAGGAAAAGGACTATTCGACTATTCGATTTTTAGTCAATTAATGTTTTGAAGGAATGGAATGTTCGAACATTGATACAGAATATCTGCATTATTTTACTGACTGTTATTGTGTTTTCCTCTGTTGGCCATAAACGTGATTTAAAGGTAGTTCACCGTTTAACCTTTCTAACTTAACGTATTTAACGAAGTGTGAAAGGGACAACAAAGTGAGTTTAAAGTACATACTACGTATGTATATTGTATAATTGTAAATTAAACGAACTTACCTGTTGTGAAGTTCAATTATAATTGTATATCTTAGTCACGAATCCTATTTACTTGTAAGTACGCCGATCTATCGCGTCTCTGCTCGCAAATTTCAGAGTCCATAAAAAAAGAAAAAAAGAAGTGTCAAGTTCCGCCGCCCCACCCAAACGGCCATTGTAGTTCAAAGTATAAGTATAACTGTTTCATGACAAGTTACTAGGGAGTGTTAGGGGTGGGTGGGACTATTCATATCGTGACTAAGATATACAATTATAATTGAACTTCACAACAGGTAAGTTCGTTTAATTTACAATTGTATATCTTAGTCACGAATCCTATTTACTTGTAGATGTTGAAAGTGTCATCTATCATGAAACAGGATAAATATTCTAGGGCAACTATGTTGTTTTAATTAAGTATTTGCTATATTTACTTCTTCCAACATAATGCAATATGGTCGTTGACGACACAAAAGTTATGAATTATTATTACATGAATGTATGTCCATTTGCACATCAATCAATCTACGTTATCGTTATTAATTGATAGGTATGAACCCCGTAAATTCCAATTTTGTAGTGTACAACATTTGACGGCATGAAGTCACTGAACCATTTAATATGATATTGTGCTGATCAGGTAGGACCTAGTGCAGTAGCATTGTGTATAAGCTAAGGTGGGATTGACAAGCTCTGGCAATTTGAATTATTAGAGTGCAATACGTCTCCATCATAAAATTTAGTGAATGTGTGTGTGATGAATCTACATAATCATTAATTTTAATAAGTTATGATCTAATTGAATATATTGATGTCAAGCCATTTCGCAGCTGATGTATCAGCATGGCTAATGCTTTGAGCAGTAAATATAGATCAGTTCACACCACCAAGGTATATTTGATCTGCTAACAGATTATGAACCCTATGCCTATCAAGGTCTCTTGTGACTTATTGTTAGTACAGTATCAATTTACTTGCGAATTAAACGCGTTTAGTTGAGATAGGTACGCAATGACTATACCTAATAGGTATGTAAGCAATATATAATATTAGCAATATTCTGGATTAAAATGAAAAATTAAATAAATTAAATTTAAATGAGGTTAAGTATATTGTTATAGGAGTGGAACTATTTCTTAACCATTGGTTAGGCAGGGTTTCAATAATTCACACCTTTATTAAGGTCTGCACCTGGAGTGCAAAAACTATAAGGAGTATAGTATAAATAAAAACTACTGATTTTTTGCAAGAATCTCCAAAGGTCTCCTTAGAAAGAAGAAACAAACAACCAAAACATTAATGTTTCAAGCCTGTGACTGGATTCTGGATCCCAGGCAATATGTTGTTAGGTAAAGGCGACATACTGAAGAATCAATCCTAAAGAATTACTTGATCAAGTCGCTATCGTTATTAATTTGAGGGCGTGGTAATTTGGGTAGTGCTGATTTGGCACAATTTAATGAGCTAAGCATAATGGGCTGAGCAAACATACAGCATATTCAATAGTGATCTGTTAAATAGAGGTATCACATGAATGTATCCTCGTAAATGCAACATCACAAGCCGCTTGTCAGAGGCATGTATTGTACTGTTTTGTACATATATTGTACTGCTTTGCTCAAACTAAATCCTGAACTATGTGAAGTACTTGGCCGATTAATTCCCATCAGCGCACCCCTGGTTATGGTTAATCCAAGGTTATGGGTAACCACTGGGTCAATAAAATCACTTTTCATAAATTAATAATTAACAAATAATCAATAATTGATAAATATAACGCACGCCACAAAGTCACAAATGTAGGGGGTCGCGATTTTAAATAACACCCGAACATCTGTGGCGCAGCCGCCTGGAAGCAGGTAGTATCCTTCAGAGAACAGCCAATTCCTCCACCCCGCACGCCCCGCGCCGCAGCCCTTGGCGTCTGAAGCTCAAGGGCTGCGTCAGTCAAGCATCGGCCACCGCATCGCGGCGCACGCGCAACCTAGGTCTATCATTATTCTAATTAGCAACTTAAACCTGAGTGTAAAACAATAAATTCTCTTGTGCTCTACCGACTGTGTTTTCGTTATAAGTAAGGACACCTAAATACCTATAAGTGACGCATCGGACAGAAGACGAACTACAACATCGTTATAGTGGCTGCCCAACTCGAGGCTCGAAAGTGAAAGTTGCACAAAAGTGAAAGTGACTCGGTGCGCTATTATTCCCGCGCACGGTTTTTTGCCCTGCACCCGCGCCCCATAAACAAGGGCGCAGTGACTCAGACGTCGCAAGCTACGTCGACGCGCGGTTCCCGCGCGCTCTAACAATGGCGCCGCCGCTCACTGGATCGAAAGGCGCGCCGACGAGAACTACACGTCGGGCCACCAAAGCGAAAGACGATGACGCGGCGAACGTCATGAAGATTGTGATGACGGATCAACAGCTATCAGGCCTGATAGCTAGCCTGAGGACGCAAGGTACTGCCGTAACACCACCGCCAATGCCTGGCAGCAGCGACGCCGCCCCAGCTATGATCACACAGACGCAGGCGCCGCAAGGTAGCTTCGCTAAGTGCACGGCGCGCTTCGACGGTGCTGTACGAGACGTCGATACCGTGGAGGCCTTTATCGACGCCATTGAAATTTATAGAGAGTGTACCAACATAAGCGAAAGCATCGCTCTGCGCGGTCTTCCGATGCTGCTGGTAGGCGACGCCGCCGTGTGGTGGCGCGGTATCAAGTCGTCGGTGCCATCGTGGAGTGCGGCGCTCGAGAGACTGCGCGGGATGTACGGCGCGCAGCAACCGGCCCACAAGACTCTTCGCGACATGTTCGCGTTCGAGCAGGAAGACGAACGCGCAGACGTTTTTATCAGCAGACTGCGCGCGCTGATTTCTAAACTCCCATATGAATTATCGGCAACCTTAGAATTAGATATAGTTTATGGTCTGTTAAGTAGGAAAATTCGGAAGCGCGTGCAGCGAGATTCGGTCGCTACGCTCGAGGATTTACTATTTAGGGCGCGTGGTGTGGAGGAATCGCTAGCCGAAACAACCGTTCCTAAGGGTAACGGTACCCGCGCCGTACCAAAAAGGCGCGACGAAAACATACGAGCGCCCGTTAATGCACCCCCCGCTACCCGTGACGCATCCCCCGCGCGGTGCAGCGCGTCCGGCCGCCCGGCCGCTCTCGCCGCTTACGGCGCGACGGGCAATCCGCTACCTGCTACCGCCGCCCCCGCTAGTTCGAACGAAAAAGCAAAAAAGGTCCGACCTCGTTGTACATATTGTAGGAATTTTGGGCACACTGCCGATGAGTGCCGTAATTTGCGCGATAGAAACGAGCGACCCGAACGCCGCCCGAACGACGGCCCAACCGAACGCGAGTCGAGCGAGACTCTACGTTGTTATGGGTGCGGCCAGCCTGGCGTCGTACGATCGCGTTGCGAGAACTGTAAGGGCTCGACTGTGAATGCGAAACACGTAGAATTCAACAGCGCGGAGATGACAGGTGCCGCTGTTGACCGCGTGCATCCTACAGTAACCATCGTGATCGCTGGTAAGGAAGGTATCGCTACGGTAGACACAGGAGCGACGCATTGTATCGCAAGCCCCTCACTCCATAACGTTTTAGCGCACGCTGGGGTCGTATTCAATCGAGTCAACCGAACGGTGAGTCTTGCAGATGGTACTAGCTGCTCGAAGGAGGTGCTGATAGGTGACACCACCATCGAACTGCAAGGTAGGGAGATTGCATGCGCTTTTATGGTACTACCAGGAGCCGATACGAAGACGCTCCTCGGACAAGACTTTATCATCGCGGCCGGTATCGTACTCGATATACCGCAGTGTGCTTGGAGTTTTTCAGATGCTCCAGAGCGAAGATACCCATTCGTGCAGGCGTACACGCTACAGCCTGCCGCTCGCGCGGATCTGATGACCGCGGACTGCACCGGTCTCGCGTTGAGAGCAGACGAAGGCTCGAAACTGACAGACGAGCAGAGAACGCAACTCAACAGAATAATCGTGAGTAGACCTGAGCGTTTTGCTGCCGAGGGCCCGCCGACTGACTACGCGACCCACAAAATCAAGGTAAATGAAGGGCAAGAAGCGATCGCGTGCCCCCCATTTCGTTTGTCGCCAAGCAAACGCGAAATCTTGGAGGTCGAACTGGACAAGCTTCTCGATGCAGACGTCATCGAAGAATGCGAGTCGCCATGGGCCACAAACGTAGTCCTGGTGAAGAAGAAAGACGGCAGTACGAGGCTCTGCATTGACTATCGTAAGTTAAATTCGGTGACAGAGCCTGATCGCTACCCGCTTCCGAGGGTGGAGGATGTGCTGCACGCTGCGAAGACCACCAGATACATGACGACCCTGGACCTTAGATCTGGTTATTTCCAGGTAGGTGTCGCAATCGAGGACCGTGACAAGACAGCATTCGTGACCCCTCTTGGTACGTTTAGGTTCAAGAGGATGCCCATGGGCTTACGAAATTCTGGCGCTACCTTTCAGAGGCTGATCGACAGGTTTAAGTCGAACCTGAAAGGCGTAGCTATTCTAGCGTACTTGGATGACCTCATCGTTCTCTCGGAGAGCTTCGACAAACACCTGGAGGACCTGGAAGCGATCTTCGACCGACTTCAGATGTTCAAGTTGCGCATCAACAGGGACAAGAGCGTCTTCGCGCGCGACTCTGTCCACTTCCTGGGCCACGTGATCGTACCCGGAGGAATACAAGTCGATCCAGGTAAGACCGCTGCCATAGCGGATATGCCCGCTCCACGAGACGTGAAGCACTTGAAATGCTTTCTACAAACAGCAAGTTGGTTTCGCCGCTTCGTACCGAACTTCGCCGACGTCGCCAGACCTCTCACCAACTTACTGAAAAAGGACAGTGTGTGGACCTGGAGCTCGGGGCAGCACGAAGCCTTCGAGCTTCTGAAAAGGTTGTTAACCTCGGCCCCGATCTTGAGGCAAGCCGACGATGCCAAGTCATTCTCCCTTCACACGGACAGCAGCGGGTACTGCCTCGGCGCAGCATTAATGCAGGGGGAGGGGCAGGACGAGCGTCCGATCGAGTATGCTAGCCGCCTCCTGAACAGCGCCGAACGGAATTACACCACAACTGAGCGAGAAGCATTGGCTGTGGTGTGGGCTGTCATTAAGTTCCGCGGATACATCGACGGAGCTGAGGTAATTGTCAAGTCCGACCATCAGCCGCTTCGATGGCTGATGAGCATTAAATCTCCCAGCGGCCGCTTGGCGAGATGGGCTCTGATACTCCAGGAATTCAACCTGCGTATCGAGTATACGCCAGGTAAATCAAACGTGATCGCTGACACGTTGTCGCGCCCCTCATGCACCGACGAGGTCAGCTGCGATATCTGCCTAACCATAGTAGACGTCCCTTCTAGGAGCCCAGGTGAGATACGTGACAACCAGTTAAAGGATCTGGAGGTCCGTAAGATCGTCAACGACCTGGAGGCAGACGACGAACCCTTTAGGGGGAGAGGATGGGCAAGCCGAGGATACGTCATGTCTGACGGCGTATTGTACAGGTACGGTCCTGAGCCAACAGACGACGACGAACCATGCCTGGTCGTGCCGGAGCACGAGAGGCGACAGGTGCTCGCTGACTTCCATGACGCTCCTACAGCAGGACACCTTGGAGCCGAGCGCACGTTCCAACGCCTAGCTACTCGGTTCTACTGGCCAGGTATGCGCAGGACGGTGGCAGAGTATGTAAAGGGCTGCCTCCCGTGCCAACGCTACAAGGTCGATACGAGGAAACCGGCCGGTTTGTTGCAGACGCCGGCCACAGCACGAAGGTTCGAAGTAGTGGCCGTAGACCTGTTCGGCCCGCTCCCCGAGACGCCCAACGGTAACAGGAATATCCTGATAGTTGAAGACGTGTGCTCCAGGTGGGTTGAACTCTTCGCCGTAGGACGGGCCACAGCCGCGGAGTGCGCCAAAGTATTGACCTCCGAAGTCTTCCTTAGATTCGGCGTGCCACGGCGCATGATCAGCGACAATGGCGTCCAATTTATAAGTGAGGTGATGCAGCAGGTGTGCCACGTGATGGGAATTAGCCAGTCGCTAACGCCTCTCTACCATCCGGAGGCGAACCCAATCGAACGTAAGAACCGTGACCTCAAGCCACAACTCGCTATACTAGTACAGGAAGATCACGCTACTTGGGACGCTCACCTCGCCGCCGTGCGCTTTGCGATGAACTCCGCTGTCACGGCAAGCACTGGCTATACGCCAGCATACCTCACGTTTGGTCGCGAACTGCGGAGTCCCGCGGACGCGACAAACGATATAAGGGCCGTAGTCGACAGTGATAATTTCTTGGTAAGTATTACCCCTTACCTAAAGGCGCTGTCGCGCACCCTCTCAAATGCTAGGGATACGCATGAGAAGGCGCAGAGAGAACAAAAGAAGTACGCCGACGAAGGCCGCCGTATCGCCCCGGACTACAAGGTAGGTGACCTTGTTCTTTTGAAGTCTAGTGGCCTGAACGACGTGGGTCGCGGCCAGGTGGCTAAGTTTATCCCGCGTCGAGACGGCCCCTACAGAGTGCGCACCGTCGTGACTGCCACGACCTACGAGCTGGAGGGGGTCGACGATGGCGGGCTGATTGGCAAATACCACGCCTCACACTTGACGCCGTTCGTAGGCACCGTCGGGCCGCCATTAAAAAGAAAACGCGGTAGGGGAAGGCCACGTAAGAACCCCGAATCGGGAAACGGTAGTTCGGTCACCCTCAGTAAGAGAAGGGGGCGAGGTAGACCACGGAAGGTTCCTAATCCAAACGCGAGGGCGCATCGTTCGGACTAGAGGGGGAGGGTATAACGCACGCCACAAAGTCACAAATGTAGGGGGTCGCGATTTTAAATAACACCCGAACATCTGTGGCGCAGCCGCCTGGAAGCAGGTAGTATCCTTCAGAGAACAGCCAATTCCTCCACCCCGCACGCCCCGCGCCGCAGCCCTTGGCGTCTGAAGCTCAAGGGCTGCGTCAGTCAAGCATCGGCCACCGCATCGCGGCGCACGCGCAACCTAGGTCTATCATTATTCTAATTAGCAACTTAAACCTGAGTGTAAAACAATAAATTCTCTTGTGCTCTACCGACTGTGTTTTCGTTATAAGTAAGGACACCTAAATACCTATAAGTGACGCATCGGACAGAAGACGAACTACAACATCGTTATATAAATTAATAATTAGTCTGGGCATTAGCACTTAACGCCTTGTATGTACCACATGCATGAGGCAATAAATTGATTTGATTAGAAATCCCTGGAAACAGAGTTTGTTCTGAAATCATATTTTGATTGTTACCTAAATTGAAAATAACGATAATAAACGTAGTGGAAATGTACATAATAAAATCCCATTTCGCATTGTTTTGACTGGCAAGTCTACGAATCCGGTTCGGCGTGCCTGTTTTCGGTTGGATTCGGGGTCTGATTAAATATTTTCTTCTGATGACATTATATATATGTATGTCACACTACACATTTGTGGCCGCTGTGACCCTTTGGCTTCTACCAATACCTCAATATCAAATAATAATGTATGTAATATATATGTCACTATATAGTTGCCACAGTAGTTTAATAATGTGATTAAATGTGGGTAGGTCCCTAATTGTGTACCTCCCATATAAGGCTCTGGCATGCTATGGTAAAGGTATTGTGAACATTATTTTCATCTAGACATGTGTCCAGCATACGTTTTTATAGCAAGAAAGTTTGAAAGGATTTAAAATACTTAATTGTTGTTTTTAAATTCTTCCCAGAGGGAAAGGCAAGGCCAACTAGGGCCTACAGCCTGGTCTGATGTAAATAGAATGTCTTGGAAATCGCGTAAATACGCGGGCCTCACCGTAGCAACCCTAGGTCGTTTAATTTTTAAAATATTTAATAGGCACAGAACTTCTTCTGATGATCACTGACCTATCTATTCAAGTGAGTTACTAGTCGAAATCATCTTGTAACTTATGTGGTATTTATATACCTAATTATCTGATAATTATCTTTATTTTATAAGAGTCTATTGTGCTTGGCCCATTCAAATATCTTTGTATATAGCCAACCAACCATAATAATTTTGCAATGCATGCAACGGTTAATGGTCCCAGTCAGCGGGCCAAAATCTCATATTTTGCATTTATTTTGGTTATAAACCCATTATAACATTATGCCAGTAATTTTAGCCATTTTCCTTGTGGAAAGCTAGTGTGGAATCACCTCTGATACAGGGTTATGCTTAAGGGCGGAACAGTTTTTGAAGCCATGAAACATCAATTGTTTGCATTAATACATAATAAAGCCAATTTTCATAATGCTTAAGCTGTCAGGGTAGCTTTATTCAAATATTCTGCACATAAGCATCCAAATATTTGAGTTTTAGTTTGTTTAAAATTGCATACATAATGTCAAAATGTATGTTGATTAATTATTAGGTATTTTGATATAACATACACAACACACAGCACGGCACAGCGATATGAAATGATATAAGCATTTCATAAAATTACAATAAGGGAAAGTCATTTAAGATTCCAAATAAACTGTAGAGATAAGACCTAGTGATCCTAGGTAACATATCACTCATTACATAATTTTGGGCCCCCTCAAGACACTGTATTTGAAACTGAAGGAATTTCCGGTGTCTTTTAAATATTTAAGTGTATGCACGCTATAATACAATGTCTATTAGCTTTACAAGTATGTATCAAATTATTTGAGATACCTATTTATTTATATGAATTAATTAAGGCATTTAAAGTGAAGTATCTTAGAAGAATAGGTTTACCCTTTCTCTATTAGATTTGGTATTAACGAAATGAAGGAAAAAATTTGGCCCGGAGTTGGCCTATGCAACTTGTACGGCCGGGGAGTAATTGCCCCATCAGTTGAAAGTTATCCTATATGCAGGTGAATTTCACACCTCGCATACGATTGTATGAAACGACTTGCATACCTAGCGGATATGCAAGAAAAAATCAAATGAATAATTTCACATGTTTTTGATTTATTGACATTTAAATATGTATTATTGATATTTAAGTATGTATGCATGGCAGATTCATCTGTGATACCTGCTGTTTAAGGGGTATTTTATAATCCTCAAGTCATGACAAGGCCGTCTTGTCATTAATAATGATAATATATTGTATAAATCATGTATATAACAGGCACATATACCCGTGAGCCTACCTTTGGGCTAATGCGGGTAGGACTGGTCTGGTGCCGTCCTTGCTGCTGTGTGTTCCATCCAATACTGGTGGTAATACAGGCTTGCTGGTCGTCGTGCTAGGCTGTTCTGGTGTGCCTAGGTTCCACAGAAGATTTTAACAGATTCTTGTTGAATTTGTTGGCTAGGTATAAGCAGGTCACGGAAATTGAAAAGTTTTGATGTTGGTATAGCCAATATGTTAGAAATGTTCACACAATTGCTTGCATTCATTCAATTTATCAGACAAGTTATATTGCAATGATATTTATCAACTGCATCGGTGTCTAAGCGTCTAGGCTAGACACATTTTGTAAGTGTTATCGGTATAACAGTCAGCCAGCAACACTGATACAATAGTGTTCAGGACTTTAATCGTTCCTTTTAGGACGAGATTAAGAGCAGTATCCACTGCAAAAGACAACACAGCCCATATGTTTCTGCTTTATTAAATCATCATCAGTCTATTTAGGTATATGTCTCCGTGCTCGGGTACAGACCTTCCCTCACATTGAAGGATATTTATTAAATAATTAGTCAAAATTAAAATGTACATATATTATTTCTGACATCACAGCCTTAGTATTTGAGTTGGAAATAGGAACAATGTATGGCAAGTATAACATTTCTCTGGATCAGGACATCTTGTTTCATTTCTTTATCTAGTGGCCGAGGTATTTTTCCCCATGGGCACCGCTGCGACTGTCTACAGGGTCTGTCTGTTGTTGGCGTTGTTCAAGAATGGACTGTGACATGTCGTCCAGTATGTATTGTAAGAAGGTACATAGTCATACGATCTACTGTACTTTGCCTTTCTATGATTCATTTTAGGTTAGGTTATGTTAACACACTAAACGCCAGACGTGACCTGCCTGAGGCAATACATATCGATTGTTCGCATGTATATCGTGAAAGGAGCCCAGGCTCTCAATACAGCCTCTCGCTGGGAGTGATAGATACGCATCAAATTGTTTGCACGTATGGTCGTGGTGGAAATATCATATATATTCCTCACCCGAGTTTGGACGTTAGACGTCACAACTATCACTCCAAATTACAACCCATCGCATGGGTGTACACTGTACAAGCATCACTAGAAGAAACAACTCTTCGTCACTCAGGTTATTCGTAAACTTCACTTAACCTCACGGCATTTGTTCGATATCTTCTTCTCATCTTCCCCAGGCGATATCAAGCCGTTCTAGCCAGTTCTAATAACTGATCGAGTACGAAATTTTTCGTTTTCAGCAAAATTTTCCATAAATTGTAGGAAAAACACTCACGCGGCATCGACGCAAAGATTAGCAATGGCCGTTTGGGTGGGGCGGCGGAACTTGACACTTCTTTTTTTCTTTTTTTATGGACTCTGAAATTTGCGAGCAGAGACGCGATAGATCGGCGTACTTACAAGTAAATAGGATTCGTGACTAAGATATACAACAGCACTAAACTATTACCTATTAGGAAATAGAACTGGCTGCGGTACAAACAAGTGGGAACTCAAGTTCTCAAAGTACGTTCGAATCGAAAACAAATTCGAATTTCGAACACGCCGCGGTTCTATTTTCAAACTTTTAATTCTTTCCGTTTCACATTGATTTCGTGTCTCAGTTGTTTTTATTTACTTATTAAATTCTCCTTTGTTGTATTTATTTACTTATTAAATTCTCTTTTATTGTATTTAGGAGTTCGTCGACAATGGGTACGTTTCGTCTAGAGTTCGGTTTTCATTCGTAAGCCTATAATGGTATTCAGTAGAAGCGGCAGTGCATGCGAAATTAGCACTGCTGCATTTTTGTGCAGCACAATGATGCAATCCCGAGGCTCAGCAGTCGCTTTGTGAGGGAAATATGTAGGTGCTTCTCATTCACAATTGTAATGTGAACTTTTCGAATAAAGCTCACATTCGCTTTGCTAGGCCAAATACATATTGCTAGACTAGACAATGAATAGGTAATGTACCTAACTATTTATACTGTACAGTGGGAATTAGTTATGAGGAAATATCTATTAGTACACACGAAGACAGAGATTTTCTCAAGAACTACTGGACCGATTTTAATAATTCTTTTACAGTTACATGTTAACTTTTATCTATCTAACGGTGAAAGAATTATAGCAATAGGTCAAGTAGTTTTCGAAAATCTCAACCTTAAAAACTCTACTAAACATCTTTCTCTGTCTTCGACCGTACCTATCTGTTGTCGTACTTCAGGATCATCATCATTCAGAATCGTATCTCTTATTGCAAGTAGGTACGTTGTGTACATTTTTGAACAACACTTTTTTTTAAAATTTACATTTACTTAAGTACACCACTTTGCAATGAAAAGATGAGGAAAAAAGTGGCAAAAAAAATTCAACTGCACATCTTTTAAAATAATAACAATTAAATTACTTAATAACTTAGTAATTACATAATTCTTATTATTAACAATCTAAATTTAACTGGCAATACACACAATGCATTTCTTTTATATTCATTGGACGAGCAGAATTAAGGAATTAGGTAAGTACTTCGACCCTATACTTTTTTTCCTTTATCTACCTATCTCAAGTTCTTGACATTATGAATGAAGGTCGCTAAAACAGTATGGTATCGATCACAATAGCGATATTCATGTCACTAACGAGTCATTGAGCGCAAACTTACACAATGCAAAAATAACTTGCGCGTACGCAGAACGCACTTGCGTCACGCTTTTGTTAATGCCAAAGTGTGAGATACTTGCATTAGAGTTGATGGATTGGTCATAATATTTACGTGTTGTAATGTCTTGAAATGGGTTCGCCTCTGACCGTGAAGTCGAGAATTCGATCATACACATTAGTTAATGTCGGTTTTGTGGTTACAATAGAAAATGCATATATAAACAGTACTTGCATTAATCAAGACTATATGGAAAGTAAGGTTTTGTGTAGTAAAACTACAATAATTTGGTTAGTATTTTCGGTGAATTTACCAACCAAGATTATTGCAATTTAATAATTTCATTTCTGCTCTAAGAACATTGTAGCTACAGTTGATAGCATATAAATTGTAACATTGAATTTTGTATCATTGTGGAAGACGAGAGAACTGATGAAATCTCACTTCTATCGACGACGAACTATCGAATGTAGGCTAGAGTAGATAGTCAAAATATCTTAAACATGTAAATATTTTTGGTAAGAAGTGATAATTTACAGATAAAGTACCTTTTTAACACCAATTATCCCTTAATTGTCCTTTTATTTCGTTATCCTCGAGCATTATCGCAATTAGTGAATGTATTTCTGATCCATTTAGCTCTCTTAATGGTGCAATAAAATACTGTAAGGTTTCTTTGTGCTCTCCGATAGTATCGGTAGGAGTGGCATTACCCACTTACCCAGACTATGGAGTATGTTTCTTGTGTGTAAAACAATAGCTAATTTAGTAGTGTATACTGTTATTAGCCCGGTTTGTAAACAATAGTTTTTGTTAATAAACAAAGTGTTTCGGCGCAATTGTGTAGATTACATTTCGAAAACTCTAATACATATATAGTATGTTAATTTATTATCCATTCAAAACAAAAACTACACACAACCAATACAACAAATGGGTTACATTAAACTATACATTGCAGGAATTGATATGTTGAACCAACTTCTTATTCAAAATGGTAAATCAAATTTAAAAAAATACATTTATCTCCTAAGCAAAGAAATCATAACTAAAGTTTTTATTAAATAAATGCAAATGTAATTCACAGTGCAAATATCCACAGAATGGTGAACCGAAAAGGAAAATGAAGGGAAAAGGTCAACAATCTTGTAAACAAACAATCAAACAAGCTGCGCAATGAAAAAGAGACTGAACTGATTAAAGATTGCAACGCTCATTTAACGCTCCGATAAACGCAATTACGGGTCGGGGATCTAGGAAGAGCTCTCCTTCGCTCTCGTTCGTGTTTTTAACTTTGCCTTCTTTTGGAACATCATCTCTGAAATATCTATTATTTTTCCCGTGATAATTAATGTTTGTAACTTATAACAAAAGTTACTTAGGATAATGAGAAAATTTTGTTGTAGGTTTCCGGATTTTGAGATTCAGAATATTAAAGATTTTTTTTCAGGTTCAGTCCCTACAAATTAATGATGGTATAAATGGCAGTGGAATAGAACAAAATCTCTCGAGTTCATGGGTAAAATGTGTATACTAATCTAATTATTAAAATGTTAACACGGTTTTTGGGCGCAAATTTTTTAATTTAGCAAAATGTATTTATTAATTTATCGTACATTCGTAACTGAGATTGAAAAAGATTTATTTAGCTGAGATTCCTTAACACAAATTTATCTACCGCAGTTTCTGATACAAGTATCAAGTGGTTCAATAACAACACCATAAAATCCTGCTGACTCCCAAAACTGCTTCGATAAAGAAACGCCGACAAATAATTGCCATTTTTATGTTTTATCTAAAGTACTTATCTACACGGAAAGGGTTAAATGTGTTATTCGATAAGAAAATTCACGGTTGTTCTGCTTCCGACGCGAGAAGCTAAAATTCAAAAGATTATTGCCAAAGGCTTTGGTTAAACAAAACATCCCGAGATAAGTTTCCTCGGGGAGAAATAATAATAATAATTCTCCTGTACATTTTCCAGCATCAACGTCATTCACTGCGAATGTAATTTTCATTTCGTACTGTGGAAACCGCCTTTATCTCGGAAACGAGTAAATGGCACTGCAATATCGTTACATCTCGCGCCTAACAATGGTACACCACGTAGGCACCCCTCTATTGAACGAGATAGAACGTTGGAACTTGTTAGAGGTTTATGATAACGTTGTATAGAATGAGACCCCAGTAAATTCGGGTTCCATTCTCAAATTTCAATTCAAACTGTCAACGACCTCATTTGTTTCTGCGTTCTAAATTCGAAAGGTTTAGACGTGTGATGATATACGAGTAGAATAATACTAACATTTGTGTTTATAACATTCAAACTCTTTCTCGTTACTTTGCTTTATTGAATGTTCAACAGTTACAAAAGGTTTGTAAACATCTTTTTTAGGTTACAAACCTATGAAGCGAACAACGCTCTCGCGAATGTAGTAAGCTTATCTTTTATCGCATACGCACTGTTTGATGTCAGATAAAGCTGGTTAGCTTTTGTGATTACACGTACACGTGCCTTTAAGAGTTTTGTCATTATCAAGTACATCATTAAAATAAATCGCTGTAATTAACATTTTTTTTGCTAATTAAACGAGGTTCATTCTTTAGCGATTATTACAAAGTTTACCGCTAGTATAATGCCTCTACCAAGTTAATCTTTTATACAAGTTATTTTAGTGTAGAACTGTACAAGTATTAGAAGTTTTTTGCCTTGCGGGTAGGCAGAGATAATTATTAGGATCTTGGGTCTTGATACAGCTATTTTGCTTTTTCAATTGTCAGTCGTTGTATGTTCACCTTTGTGATTTATAAAAGTAAATTCCGTTCGATTTCCATGGCTATTATTAAATCACAAAAAACCATCACTTTCCCGTCGTATGTGTTTCATCAGTTCCTCTAGCTTGGCATAAACATTCGCTTGAAATCTTTGTTAAATGTATCTATTATTATTAGTCTTCTTACTTCATAATCATTTAATCATTCCTCACCACAATCAGATAGCGGAGATGAGAGAATTGTTCACAATCCGTCACATTCTTTACTGCATGACGCTTTTCACGAGGTGGAGATTAATATTTCCATAATAATGCCATTTATGTTCGGGTATTCACTGACGTCCATCCATCCGCATCCATCTCATAACATAATTCACAGAAACGCACATGCAATCACTTGATAAAAATATCGTTTAGATAATACTAATAACATGAAAGGAACCCCGACTCTTAAATGCATATTTAGCAGTTTATCGCTGATAATACCTCACTAATGCAGTAATTGGGAAATTTTGGTCTCTGGGCACAGTTATTATTATGCTGATCCAGGTGTTGGTATACGCCCCAGGTTTACTGTGACCTCAAAGGTACATATATTATGTCTCGCGCCTTGATTTCACATCTCGTTCCTAGGTCAACGTCCTTCAAGAACTATATAATGCACTAGTGCGCGAGTCATTATATCCTCGGATGACATCATGTGTCGCCCAAAGGCTCGATTGCTACTGTGGATAGCACTCGCAGAGGATATGTCCCATGCATATTTTCTACATGGGTTCTATCCGCAGCACAGGAAAAACCTTTACCTATCTTCTTGACACGTTTCGTTTCTCTTCATATTGTACAAATCTATACCCCAATCTTTAGACATAGTCAATAACAAATGTGCTAGGTACCTTCGGAAAATAATTAGGGAATGGGAAACTCTCAAAAATGTGGTTTTCTTTGTACTTTAGCTAGACGGTTTTCAGTAGTTTAATACACCAATTTCAAAGTGCTGGTTTCGAGTGTCGATATCGCAATGTGAACGTTACCGCACCAAAGCAATTTACTTTCCATCACAAACCAATCATCGGTCGTCGCATGGCGTCTGCAAATACTGTCTATGGGCAATATTTGGCGTATTATTTTTGTGGGGTGAAGTGCTTTACTATTCCACGACAAACCGACTCTTGTGTATTTCTTTCTGAATTTTTTCCTTGGCCTTTACATATTCATGTATCCTGTTGATATTTATATGTGTATAAATACGAAGGTTTGAATGATTCATGATTGTTACAGAATCACGCATACAGGTTCTTTTCGCCACGGCATAGGTATCAGGTTTTTACACAAAACTCGACAACTACCAGAGTCAATGTCGCGGAGCGTATTAATTTAACAGCGTTGCCTAATTTAATAGTTCCCTGATCTGAGGGTCCAAACCATGGTCCACCTGTCAAATACATTCGCACGGAAACTAGATGTTTTGTTCTTAATTTACAATAACTTTAATTAGCAATGAATACTTGCGATAACAACTTATATAAATCGGCACCTCTCCGTCCCTTTTAAAGTAAAATTAAATAAAAATCGGCTGAATGAAATGAAACAACATTTTGTCAGAAAACATGAACACCGCAACTTTTTCAATATCAGAAAATGTGAAGTGGGTAGATAAATGGAATGAATGCATTTGGGAAATGAAATGCACTGTTTTTGTTGTTGGTAGGAAGATATTACATTACTTGTTTTTTGTTCTGGAATGTATATTTCTGCTACACAGTGTTCTAAATACAAGAGCCTTTAGAAGTAGCAACTTCGAGGACGGAGTCACGAATGGTTGCTATTTACGAATAAACCCAAATAAACAGCAGAACTGAAGTCTAAATATAAATAAACAGAAATTCCGAAAGTAGACTAGAACGGCCGATGCAGCGAACCGGATTGGGGGACAATTTAGAACTATTTTCGTGATTCTTGGTATTTTATTGATGTGAAAGTATCGATTTAGGAATTCAGGTTTTTCATGATCTACTAACAACCCAACTGCAACTACTGGGAATTATAGTGCTTAATAACTACACAAATATACCTAGGTATAAGACCCTTTTTCTTAGGAACGTAGTTCTGTAATTAAAAGACAAATCAAATAATGCTGTCAAAAATTCAAGTTTCTAACACAATGCAAGCAAATAATACGCCACTTATTTTTGATACTCACGAAAGTTACTCCTCATCAGAACCTATAGGGTAAGTATTTACACGAATTGTTAAAGTCATCGACGATCTTACAAGTAACTAGTTATTTTACTAACACTCATTAACAACTCATTTATCATGGCTTTCGCAACTCCTACGTAACCATAGTTTTTGCATCACATGGTTACCTTACGTCCATTGTAATAAGGACGACAGGATAATTGAGAGCACCTTTGTCTTTCCACAAGGCTAATTACTCGCACGAGAAAAGGAGGATCCGGGCATAAAAACAAGTTTCACGCGGTTGGGAAAATGTACACAATCGTGTAATGTGCGCCTACGCGATAGAAAACATTTAGCCCATGTGCTCTGATCCGTGTTAAATATATTCCCAAATCTGAGAGATAACAATACCGTAATAGCTCAAAGGTCATTTCTATATTCAAGATTTATTTGTACGAGTACATTAACATACTCGTATCTACCTAATACCGGTAGCAAATCTGGTTTACGCTTAGGTGCTAATTTGAGGCCTAAAACTTAGATGATCCTAACTATTATATTGAAAAGAATAACAGTATTTAGACCTGTCTGAAAGTTTAAATCAGAATGGAAATCGATTGAAATGTCCTATTCAATTCAAATATAATAAAGTATTGATAACAAAGCTTTTCAAGAGCGAGTTTATGTTTAAAGATTTTTAAAATATCATTAAATGCTTGGAATATTTAACTGTTTGGTGTGTTGTCACTGTTATCGCTTTTAGGGTGGAGCTTTACGAGTAGTTAAGTATTTACCTAAATATGTTTATTTATCTTTATGGAAATATGTATCAGTATATCTGAAAGTTAATGTACTGAGGGTTTATTTTTAACGGTTCCCTCTGACTTTCCAAAATAAATCCTTAATTATCCGAAAAATTTGTCTTCCGCGTTTAATGAGGAGGCAAGAAGGAATTATTCGTGTCGTTTGTTTAGTGCCACCGTAATTAAGTGTTGTGGGGTCGTAATGTGCCATAATGGGGGCGGCTTATGTCGTTTATTGGGCTTATGGTTTCATTTCATGTGGAATTGATATGGGTAGGTGTGACATGAGGCGTACTACTTTATTTCTGTTGTTTTTATTGTTTTGGTTTTTGTAAGATACTCGACTGTTTTGTTTTTATGTTGAAAAAATACGAGACGTTTTCTTGAAATATTTATCTTGGCTTTATAATTCAAAGGATATGTTGACTCTTCGTAAATATGTACCTACCTTCGTTTGTTATTGCACTGTTACTTGTAATTTCAAATTGGCTTAGAACTTTGCGTATGTCGATGATATTTTAATATCATCGAATCTTAAGGTAATATGAATGTTAAGTTTCGGAGAATTTGTTGAAATTATATATATAAAAAAAGGTCCTTATTTTTTTTTTACTGAAGCTAAATATTTTATGTTTTAAGGTATATTTATAAGCTACTTGTTGGTAAAATTTTAGTTCGAAACATGAGCGCCATAGAAAAAGTCACAATAGAGAAAATTTAAAAAGATAATACTTACGGAGATCGACAAAGCGAAGCCCTACAAACCCCCGTATTACTGACTACTGACATATGATACGTAAAATCCGTACAATTACAGGATGGTAATGATTTCAAGTTGGTAGGTAATTATAGACCACTTCTACCCGACTCTCTACAGTTTCATAATGATTGATAGGATTGCCTCGTTATTTACATAATTGTTATGTTTATGAATATATTATTTCTTGCTGTAATTCTTAAGACAGTAATTACAACCGTAGTTTAATTGTTATAGCAAGTTTGCACGTTGGGATAAATTATTGAAATTAGGTCGAGATTCGTTAAATTATTTGGGACTGTGTAAACCCCGTTCTCCAAATTGCATTTAGTTTCTTAACTTGTATGTTTACACATTCTATTAGAGGCGAATATCTATTTGTATAGTAAAACTTGACATAAGTCATAAGTCTCATAACTTCCTGCGTCATCAAAGAATTATCAAACAAGTTGGTTCGAGTTTTATTGCTAGACGTTTTCACTCGCGTGCGCCATTTCATAATTACATGACACTTCGCTTTTATGGTCGACAAAAATATATGACATGTAATTAAAACTACAATGTAGCCGTTTTCACTAACATGAACATGGAATAACTAGTTTAAACCAGATTCAAAAACTTCGTATACCGAAATATCAAGTTTCCCGTTCCTCGCTCGCTCCCCTTTCAAAGTGACGTGCATTCACCTGCCGAGGATCGATCTCTGTCGGCTTCAATACTGAAAGGTTTTCCAAGAAAAACATCGATTGTGATTTGAAACGCCTTTGATAGACTTTTTGGGTCTATTTATCGGAACGAAACGATACAAATGGAAGCGATACTTACCGTAGCACTAAACGTGCGGTAGATATAAAAAAGTTATTTTTATTAATGTTTATGCCATAGCAAAGTTCATGGAAAAGTTTAGACATATGATTTCAGCAGTTCCGTGCGGGGAAGTAAATGCGATGGTCATGGCGTCAGATTAATTTGATCAAAGAGAAAACGGCTCGAGCGTTTTCCACGCTACTTGTTTCGAGTTGCTGTCAACAGTTCGACTAATGCTTCCGTCGGCTTCCAATTTTAAACTTTTGATGGCGTTTACTGGCGCTATACCGATTTATGGGCCATTCGATATCCCGGAATCGATTTATTCGTGAGCGAGTTCCGCACGTTCGATTCATTTGCGACACCTGTTTTCTTTGGTTGACCCACTGAGGCGGATCCCAAGATTTTTGGAACAAATTATGGGTTTAACAAATGGCTTCACAAATTACGCGTCCAAAACCAATTTAGTTGTGGCTTTAGAAATTGATGGCTTCGATACAATCGGCCTCCGTACCCAAATCATTGGAATAAATAGGTTTACCGCGAACGATTGTGCGGATTGGTACAGTTAGAATGAAAAGCAACAATGGTAGGATCCCACGGTGTGAGGTGAGGTCGACGAACGATGCGCCCGTCATGCCTGCTTGCGCTCGACGACTGTACATTGAGATCAACCTTATTGCTTCCCTTGCAATAGCAAGCAACAGCTACCTAGTTAGAGTGGAATTATATTGCAACCACATTGGGTTTCCGAAATATTTCACTATGATCATTTAGCTTGCCAATTAGGCAATAGCTTTGATATGTTTGATTAATTGACCGATGTGACCAGACGTACAATTGGGAATAGAGTGAACAATAAACGGCAACGTATCTAATTATTAATTTACCTTCATGCCAGTCAAACGTGATATTAATTAGGAAATGAGAGCATCTAACCTGCACTGAAATTGTTGTGCTGAGTAGTGGATGAGTCTATGGTGTGGGACGAGACATATGCAGTGTCTTACTGTGCGCATACTACTGCAGACGCGCCACTAAACCTATCTTCGATTCTCCATATCTAGTCACTGGCAGACAGACACCTTTTTTAAATTGTCGTTTTTAATCGTGGGCCATACTACATTTTCACTTCCCAATATCAAACGTAGTATCATATATACACGTAATTATAAAATCACTGCATTGCGGGCTAGCCAGAGATTCTATTAGATTCCGTTTTAATTCTATTAGGATAAATTTTGTGCCGAGCTCAATCCTCATACATGGCACGCCTTATCGCAGTTCTTTGAGCTAGCTTTTGTCATGCAATTATTAATAGGGCCTATCCCAATTAACGTGGCTTTTCCATCAAATAAGCAATCCTTATTTATTGTTCCAGGTGTCTAGAACCGAGAGCCGTCGAACAGTGTCGGTTGGAGCAACTGGAGCGGTCACTGTCAACGAGAGGCATTCCTACGCCGAGGGTCGAGTCCCAGCTCCCCATGGACCTCCTCCATCGCCAGGAGCTGCGGCAGCGCAGCGAAGAGTCGCAGCCGCGTGCCAGGCTAGTCGAAGACTATTGGAGGACACGTTGTCTAAACCTGGTAAGCATCATTAGAATCATGACGTCACTTTAAAGCCTCATATCCACTATGCAACGATTGATGCGCAGCATGTGACGCTCAACAAGATCGGCAACGTTGCACAACAAGGCACGACGTTGCTAGCTGGCGCGCAACATGACCAATGGTACCGCAAGTTCCTCGTTGCCGTTCAACATGATGAGCAACATATCGCGCGTCATATGTTGCCTAGTGGAGACGTACGAGGCGTTAGGTGTAGGTCATAGCTCAGTTGCCGGAGTCAAGAGCAGTCAATGTGATAGGTCACGTATTATTGCCAATTTACAGCGAGACGTACATACACGGAGTTTTAGATTGTGATGACAATGACTCATGCATGAGTTCATGTCAAATCAAACGTTGGAAGAGGCTGAGATAATAGTAGATTCTAGATAAGAAAATACATTTTGACATTGGTACAGAACGATGACCCATATCAGAATATCATAATATTCCTCCATTCTAAAATGCACTAATTACATGAGCTGCATAATTTAGTTATCGCAAATTGTAGATTTAGGAAACATAAATATAATTTGTAAAAATCCACAGGCGCCATAATTTCTTCCTAATGATATTCAAAATGGCTTTCTTCTTCTAGGTGTTAACAGATATGCTTTTATTGAATCACTTGAGTGTGGACTAAACTGTTGAATTTGACGAGACTCTTAACATAACGAAACTTAACAACAACATACCTTCATAATTATACATTATGCTATTATTAGCAATTTTGTAAGTTGACATTGACACTTCACGATGAAGCTCCATGAGCAGATTTTGGGATGTTATTTCAGGATGTCTAGATTCCGAATAGACGTAGTGGAGATTATGACAGTCTTAAATTACCCGTAGGCAAGGATTAGAAGTTGAACTATGGCCTGTTATAAATAGGTATATGAGTGAAAACTAAAATATCCTCACGCCTTCACATTAAAATTCCTCTGACGCCATAATTCATCTTGCAATTCTAGTTTATTCGGCAAGTGCTATTAAAATTCTTGGAGAAACTTAATGCACGTAAAAGGTATGTTGACCCGAGTAATAATTAACTATTTCACTTGAATACTACCGTGTGAAGTACTACCCCTGGTATTGCACTAATTTTTGTAATTTACCTTGTCTAAATGAGCTCTGTGAGAATTAATGAACCTTATATTATGTGCTTCACAATACTCTTACATTTTTAATTACGTATCTGTCTGTTTTTGTCATCTTATAATTAAACCTATGTAGTATATTTCGTGTCATTGCACTAGTATAGGTACACATATAGGTACTTTCTTATTTACAGAAAATGCAGATTATACTAATTACGTTTTTCCAACCTGAGAACTGATTGACTTGACAGATTTACGGATGTTTAAAGTATTTTCGAGTAGTAACATAACAACGTTATTGTCACATACCTGGTAGGGGGATTCTGTCATGCTGTCTTTAATCTAATCCTAAACCTAAACGCAACTGTCACTGTCACTCATATGCTACTAGCTATGCTACTAGCGCAAGGGTAAACATGACGCCTCGCTTAGCGACGATTAGAATCGCCCCAAGTGTAAAAGCTGTGAATATAAATTCATTTTAGATAGTGTTTCGATAGTTATTTCTTTTCAATTTTAAATAATCATACAGTTTAGTCTTCGAGTAAAGTCTTTTGTGGTCCGTAATGACTTTCGTCATTGTTGCAAACCATTTGCAAGGAGAAAGTAAAGCAAACGTTGAGAACAGAAGTGTGAAAGTGTTGTGCTCGAGATTTACTGAATTTGTTATTAACCGTAACGTATAATTAAAACTATGACGAAGTACTTCCGATTTGGTCGACTAAGGCCTAATGAAAAGTGAAAAAATGGCCAGGTTGTTTCACATATTTTTTTGTCATTTCAAAAGTACAAGCTAAATTAGTCTAAGCTTTAAAAATGACTCTCTATTTTTCTTAATTCTCCCTAATTTACTTATACTTCCTTCATTTAACAGACCTTTGATAATGAAACTCAATTTTACCATCAAAGCAAAGGTAAATTGGTTAACAAAGCGTTTATTTATATATTTTTTTAAATCTTTAGAGATTCTATTTTGGTATCTAATGAGCATACAAATAAACAATAATTATTTAAAAAACTTAATATATATTACGATGTTGCCCTGAATATGCGATTTAGAAATCAAATAATTTGATTCAAATAATAGACTACAGTCTATCTATTCATATCATTGAAGGAAACGAATATCTGATTCATTCTGGTGGTTATAAAGTTAGAGCTAATTTTAATGGAATTAAAAAAACCGCTAGTTCCCCGTTCCATGCTGCTAGTTAGCTGATTAAAACATTAATTAAATTAGATGGCGGGCAACGCTCGGGTTACATAGTATATCTTGGGAAATCAAGGCTCGGCGTTGAATGGAAAATCTGGAATGTTCTTGGCGGCCCCGTATGTTGCACATTAATGGAATTCACTGCATGAACCAGGGTCGTAGCTAGGATCTTTGGCACGTAGACCAATAGCAGATAGATATGAGCCCTAACCATTATTTTGTGAAATAAAACTCCATGCAAACTAAGCTAAAGCTTTACTTGATGGTAGACACGTCAGCAGATCAATGGTAATACTTGCATTACGATTTCAACGCTATTATTATGATGTGCACGTACATACAAAACACAAATGGATGCATCGTATCGTGTCTTTCAAAATAAATTGGCTTACTTCGATTTCAATACACTCCATTATATTTACAATCAGGTGTATTTATTTACTAATGAATGAATCAACAGGAGGAATATGACATTTGTATTATATTTTAATTTGATCGCAAGTTTTTGAAAATAGCGCCTGTTTACTATATTGGCGCCCCTTGTCACGTGCCCTTGTACCTACCCACCCTATGGCTATGTACGACGACGCGACCTCATATGAACAGAAGTTCTGTTCAAGGCTTCAAGCACTGTGAAATGCATTTGGCATAGCGATATTTATAACGTATGTTTTTATTACTTACATGCCTTCTTGTGGTGAATGAATAAACCTTTTATACCGATGTATATATTTAAGTAATTGAAATTAACTAAATCACAACATAATGTTTTATGGTTTTAAATGTATAATTGATTTGATTACTGTTATGCAATAATTATTGAAGTAGGTACTTATCTTAAATAATTAGAATATCATTATTTTTATATGCCTTGTCTTGTTTGGAGAAAACAACAACGGAAGAAATATTCCACATAAAATAAACAAAACTCTTTTATATAAAAAAGTTCTCATGTCCTATCTCATGATATGAAAGGTTCTTCATGCAAGGAAGGGGGAGCTTTTATAAAAGCGGACATCATGAACAATGGGATCCCACAGGACGCGGACTATATAGATGCCTTGTAAAAATATCCTGACAAAAGCCAGCCTAGACTGCAATTCCTTGTTTGAATTAGACGCCGTTGCTATGCGGACAAAGGACGAACATGGAAATAGCCATGTTGATTAGCGGTTACCATACGTCATTATTGGGGAGGAGAATATTGCCGTTAGCATTCTGTTTTGCGGATATTCACGGTAATTGGAATGCCCTACTAGGTTATTATTGTAGACTGTGTTGTGAACCTAGAGTATTGAAGTTAAAATTTGTAGGTATGTGTTTAGTTTAGTTAAAACTATATCTAACGAAGCGATTTTGATTTGAATTTTCTTATTTATACTACATACAGATCATAAAGTACAGCCATTATTTAACTATAGGTACTTATGGAAGAGATATCAGCTGCTTTAGACACTTTAAATTTAGTTTGTAGTAAACAGCGTAAGCTTGAATCGACATATCTATTGCAGAATAGGTACCTTTCGGAAATAAAGATGATACCACTTTGTATGTTGCTACAGAATGTTTTGTTAGGAAACAATTATGCCGGAAAATAATACAACAATTCACAGAGTTAATTATATCAATTGGTTACACAACGGATTGTAAGCAAACAGTGACAATGGTAACCTTGGTCTACGCTTAATCCATTCTAGAAGGCCACTCACGAATTGTTAAGATCTGTGTGTATAGAAACCTAAAAAAATAATTACTTACTCGACTCGTGACTTCCTCGAGAAGGATTTTGAATGCAAAAAGCTAAAATTTTGTCATGTTTTGTAATAAATGCATTGTGTTGATGTTATAGCTTCGTGATTTATTGCTCTGAAAGTTGAACAACAGTGACGATTCGTGATTTTCTTAAGAATACTTTGTACTCACGGTAGATTGTTTGTCCAAATTTTCTATTGGTGACTTTTGACGCTAAAGAGTTAGGCGATTATAATTATTTGGAAGACGATTACAATTGCGTGGAACGTTGCAATAATAATAACAGATATGAACACTACATTCCAATGATCGAGTTATGTAGCATTATTCCCTCTGGGCTTAAATAGGTGTATAAGTATGTAAATATAGTGCAGATAGATATTCAAATGAAACTGTGGTATACGCGGTTATTGAGAGAAAACATAATGTAATTAAATTCAAACACAATTTCATACGCCATTCTGGCCATTACCGTCCATTAATTTATGAAATGAAGTTTACTATAAACTTGATTATAGTGATTAATGCATAATTTGTCAATGACAATTAGATCACTATAGGTACGTCTATATTATATGCGTCGTAAGAGTTGTAAAATGATACTGCAAGTGTTACCATTGATCTGCTGGTTGTCTGTACCTAGTTACTAGATAGCTCCTAGAAACGCAATACAAAATCTTTCAACCTGTGCTGACATATATCTTTCATTACAGGAACCCCACCAACGATAGTCCAACCACCAAACGGCGGGTACTGGGTGGACGGAGTGGACGAGACACCTGACGGAGAGGATGCTGAGCCTCGGGTGCAGCCCGGCACGCCACGGCAGGCGTCAAGACGACATAACATCGACACCGATGATACCGCCAAGTATTACAGGCGGTTCTTCTTTGGCAAGGTAAGATTTCATGCAAAAGTCGAGTGAAATGCAAGGAATGAATGCTATAAAAATAGTATGCGAAGAACTTGATAAAGAATGAACCAGTTGTGCTGTTGATGGAATAAAATCAGTAATATAAGATTACTTAAAAATAATGATACGGTAATTATGGAGCATAATATATCTGTAATTTGAGAGAGAAGTTGACACTTTCATCTATACTAAATACTTGTTGTACTAAATATGTTTATTAAATGAAAAACTATATATACATTACAAATTCACTTGTCAGGAAAATAATTTGGGGAATAAATAACATTGTCTGAGAATAGTGACAGTAAATATGAACGTTTATCTGTTTACTCTCAAATATTGGACAGATTTATCATTGTACTACGTGCGTAATGACAACGGCCAACTAATTTTGTTCACAAAATTACTGGAACTCGTGCACTAAGTCACGTCCCAAAGTTCGATGGACCGACTAAAGGTTGTACCGCTGAGAAAAAAATACACAAATCAAATCACAATTTAATTGCTTTCGTGACCAAACCGCGCTTTCTTCTGAAAGAAAATAAAAAGGTGTGGCGAAACGAGTACGAATCGAACATCTGCTGTGACATTTTGTCGCCACGCTGTCTGCGGGATGCTAAACAGTGTTGCCAATGCCAAGATTGTGTGCCAATTATCATTTTTGGCTTCGATGAAAACCAAAGTTGAGTCCAATTATTCGGTTTTGTGGGACGCTTTTGGCGGACTTCGAAAACCATAAAACTAAACCAAGACCATTATTATTACCTACACTTACCGCCACACTGTCTACCAGGAAAATAAACCTCTTGCCAAGAGTTCGACCGATTCGTAATTTTATTCTAAGAAATCTAACAAATAGTTTTCTCGTCTGCTCTCACTGTATAAAATAAGATTTTTGCACAACCTTATGCCAATTTCTTTTGAATAAGTATAATTATTTCTCTATAATTTGGTTTGATTTGATTAAATATTTGTACCTGAATGCCTAGAATAAGGGTACTTTTTAAATAAAATCGTTGAAACCGAAAGAAGAGCAATATTTAGTCGAACGGGTTTAATTGTCAAAAACATCTCTACCCGTTCCGGATATTTCGTGCCCTTTAAAATACAATTTTAGAGTCTGCCGAAAATATCCACTTGAACACGTTCCTCTTGACCTCAACATAACGTATGGATAAGCACCGGTCACATCAATGTCGATACATCCTTTTTTCCTTGACCTTCTTTATAGGTCTAACTACTGGACTGTCAATTAATTTTCTTAACAAAATTTCGGCATTCCGTAAAACAAATTTTGTACGATTTTTGGTTCTTGTAGTTCACGAATCAGTATTTTTTCCTGACTGCTTAAAGGAGGATAGTATCTTATATTTCGAATGTATATGTATTATATGTTGCTTCATTTGTTCATTGTTGCTTCATAAAATGTCAGATGTGGCCTAATGTAGCCATAATGTACGATATTTCATGACAAAAATGTCGATATATTTTTGTTTCTTTATATAATTATTATTTTCTTCATATTATGCACGGAGTTAAGTAGCGAAGACTGCACTGTATCTCTTACTGTATCATTTCATAAATCGTTTCAAACTACTCCAATAAAATTTTAATGATTCTGTCTCACGTAAACATATCTTTCATCTCCGCGGACTGAAAAACTTTATTATGATCTTGATTAATCCGCAAAAGCCTACGATCTAATTTCACAATGGCAGTCTGCGCAATGTCAGTTGCTAAAGCCTCGTCCACACTAATGATGCTGAGAAAGCACACGAGCTACTCCTTTGTAAGACTATGGCCACAGTGGTAACAGCGGATGACATAAAATCGAATGAAATACGAAACTAACTTACTAGAAGTTAAGTCCAATTCATTATTTTTTTACACTAAACCTAAGACTTGTAACAAATGGATGGTGGAAACAGCGGTTCCATTCAATCGTTACTTTATCCTTGAGTCGAGGATTTAAAATCGATTGCTTTAATTAATTGAAACAAACTATTGCGCAAGCCTATACATTTCTAATTATAATGTTTTAACTCTATATTATAAACGAAACTAGGTCACATTAGCTAAAATTGGCTAGAAGTCAGTGTGGGATCTGCACAAGTTCTGTATTTTCTTTAAACTGCTTGCTAAGTCACCGAAATATTACAAAATTTATGACAGACTATAAGTCTACTATAATCGCATCTGACTTTTTAAGACTTTTTGCAGAGCTGTAATCCGCTCTCGCTTTCGCTTCTCCTCAAGGCATGCCCTTATACTTACTCCATATGACATCGGTACAGTTACCACGTGTGAATGTTCCCATACCCACGCCTACCAGCGTTACTTTTTCTACTTTTTTTCGTAGAATTTCGTTTCGTTATAAATGCCAGTTTAGACTTACGATAGTTTAGTTTAGACAAAATAACTTAATTGTGTTATTAGCTGGCTGGTTTGAGCATTACAATTACCTACGTACTAATAAACTGCATTATCGGTTATGGAAACCTTTCAGATAGAAACAATTGGGATTGGTCCAAATAAATAACACATAATATTATTATAAAAGCTATAGATAATAAATTGCATGATAATAAAGTAGACACATTTTCGTTTTGTTATTTTTACGCAAGCTGGAAAAAGGCGCGAAGTCGTCCCAGAATTGAGATTATAAACAGCAATGAGCCAATAACGTCGAATTATGAACCAAATATTAGTCATTGTGTCGAATGCACTATAATCCATGTATTTTCAATACTAGTTCATAGCAATTCAGAACATTGTGTGGCTTGATATCGAATGCAGTGAAATGCATCTATAAAGCACACGAACGGACGTTTCAAACTCGCGTATCCTACAGATCGTAAGCGTATAATGGTAGCCGGGAAGTTGCTAACCGCAACTGATAGCTGGAGACGCCACTTTGTCTGCTAGTGTGGCCAATAATACTGCATGAGCCAGTTCAACATAGTTGCTTGTACACACAGCTCAGAAGCTGTTTGTAGGTACTGTACATACCTATGGTATAGTCAATATACCAACTACGTCAGGTCAATATATTCTCGTCGGCATTCATAATCATCATGCAACGATTTGATACTCATGGCTCACTAAAATAAGTTAAAAGCACCTATTTTATTGCTATTAAAAATATTGCATGTGCTCGAATGTCAAGGTATAAATATTAAATAAAATCTCTCGAGAAATAAAAATGCGTGTCCACCAATTAAAACGAACACGACGACGCAGCGAGCCGCAAATTAAGGGTCCAACCATACTTATAATGTGGAAAAAAATCACAAGCGACAGTGGGAAAAAGCGTCTGGGCTCACCAACGCGTAACCATTTGGCTTCACGCCTAGTGAGCCAAGTTCCCGGCGTCTCATGTAGATCGGACCGATTACGACATTACCGAGCAATTTGAAACCTGCCTGTGTGCGCTGAGCCCTATCATTCGTAAAAATCTTTAAAAATATTCTCATTTGGAAAAATGTTTTCACGTCTCCATTTGAAGCCTAAATAGCTTAATTCGATTTTAAGTAGGGGGTTTCTAAATTTTTTGACAGTATAATACTAAAATTGATCCATTAAATTCGTAACGCAAAACTAGGGATAACGCAAGATGCAAATTGCCGTCCGCTGTTACATGTTGGTTCCCACGAATTTAATGACTTTGGAAGTCTCTATTTCACAGCCATGGAATTATAAGTAGTTACAGGTAGGTGGGTAGTTAAAATTTTGGATAACCTGAGGCTAAGGTTTCGCTTTCCTCCAGTGAATTGGTTGGTATTAAAATTGTTTGCATTAAAAGTCAAGTTGAATTATTTGCTTTGAACTTTTCACCGTCATTGTCTACGTCATATGAATTGAAATTTTCAATTATCACAATTGATGTGCTGTCGATATTACTTAACTGCACTTTTTCAGTGTTATGTAAATTATAGATATGGTCAAAGTCGTGCGATATTTACGTATTACTCGCAAAATATCGAGTACAGTTAGCTTTCATCACTGAAACCATTCTGAAGTATCTCATGGTACGTTTGCATAAAATATTGCGATCGTAACCTGTACGTCAGCCCGTGAAGCTCAATGGGTCATTGTGACCGAAAGGGTTAGGCTAGATGAATGCGAAGAACTGATCTCTAAGCCGATACCAGCGGAGGGTTGACACGTAAATACATTACAGGATGGTTACTGACATCACGTATATCACTGCTCAAAGTGAGGTGAGGTGACTTTGTGGCGTGATATTACACCAACCTAACTATAAACAGTATGTAATATCTTGAAATATCATTTGCTTTTTATTTTGGGACTACTAATTGATTGACTGCGCTGATTAATGATCACATTGAATTCAGGAAATATTCGCCAAGCTTTTGATTTGTTGGCATGTTCCAAGTATAGCTCCTACTGACAGCTCTACTGCTAGAAATATTTGGAAGAATGTTCCAAACTACTGCGTCTAGTACTATTTCCAACTAAGTCTAGTTCTTTAAAAAATCCAATCTGTTCTACTAACACAATATTTAGCGTGGTGGAGTGCTCGAATGATTAAGTACCTACCCTATCTGTAATTTCGTATTCAAAGTCTTTCCATGACTCAGGTGTGAATATGGATGGTGGACTGATGATTTTCTTCGTCCAGGGTTGTATTCGCTATTGGCTACTCCTGGAAAGAGGAGGAAGTGAACGAAAAAAGAAAGACAATTTGAGTTTATGATACAATAGCTCCCAAGATGATTGATAAGTATTATTACTTATCAATATTGCTAATATTGCTATTATTAGCAATATAGTAAAATGGATTTTGAACTTGAACTGATATAACCCTCGCAATTATGACGTATACACAATCAAGTTACGGGGCGGTTATTTGGTTCCGTTCAATACTGGCGGAATTTTATCTCCCTCATGGGAATTCTATAATTATAGGGACGACAGATAATGTTAATCCGGAGTTTTAACATGGTCGTGAAGTAAATTGACAGTTTATCAACGGGTAATAATAGTAAGAATTATGAATGGTGCCAAAATTGTAGACAAACGTGCATAGAATGAAAAATTTATCAATTAAGATAATGGACAAGAAAGAATCAAATTCTAATCACAGCTCTTTTATAAAACAATTTATTTTGCAATCCATTCGCTTAAATCAGTGACGAAGACAGATGCTAGCCAGCTGACAAAAGAAAAGTGGAAGCAATAAGCAAATGCCTTCTTTCATAAGGAAAAATTGGTTGGAGGACAATTCAGTTTGGGAAAAGAAAATGATGGGTCCTCAGAAATGATTGCCGTTTTTGGCGACTGCCACTCTAGACTGAATAAAACGTGCATTGATCAAAATGAAAAACGTTGGGTTTGATTTCGTTTTAGTACTGTCTCACATGGTACGGTGTTTTAAATCATTTAAAATAGCTAGCGGGTTCTTTCTGAATAGTGTAGATTTGAACATTATTTCACGATATGCACCGATATTCTCAATTGAACCTAAAACATTCATAATCAACTCTCTGCTATTTGTGCTTATTTCTATGAATATTTCAATAACATGCCGTGTATTATGCATGATGCCTAAATGAATATTGTCATCACATATCCTTAACTCGTATACCATGGAGAATACAAATTACGTCATAAGGGTCATTAAGTTTCTGATGGTTAGCAATAACCTGCGCTCAGGCGCTAAGTTACAAATGATTACTTGAAACCAGTTTATACGCCAAACGACTGAAGTTGTGCCGCCATTACGGAAGTTTGCGATTAATCCGCGGATAGTCTGGAGGGCCCTAAAATAAAAGTTAATGTGTGTTTTATAAATACCAATTAATACTTATAAAATACTAATTAGTAGGGCTATCCAATTTGTTATTTAATAAATGATGCCATTAAGCTGAAAAGGGTTCAAATTTACGTAGATGAAAACCTAGTATTGACATTTTGTAGCAGGTACCAACGAAGCACCTAATAAGCAAGCAAACAGCCTAAAATCTCGAATAATAAATGAAATCCATCATCCGTGACATATTTTCTTTCATGATCTATTTACAAAGAAATTTGTTGATATAATCTTTGTAGCAACCCCTAACCGATGAACAGAAAATTTTCACTCACTGGAGTTGAAAAAACTCCGGAAGATTTCGTCTCCGACGACGTGATCCATCAGTGCGTTCGAAAAGGGGCATTAACCCCTCGTCCCTTAAATTACCATCTTTAGCTTTCAATTTGCCTCTTTGTGGCGACGATGATAAAGGACACGCAATAAAATCCGGAATTTTTAAAGTTAGATGGGATAAGCCGCCTGACTGATGGACCGTTAATGATAATACCAAGATAAACATAGGATTAGGTCACTGAGACATCGCCTTAGTTTTCAAGATACAAGGCCACTTATGGGCCTCTAGGGTAAAGAACGAGATAGCAAAGTACTTAACAAAATAGGAAATTGAATCTTGCTTCTGCAATCAAAGTTAAAGAAGGCATAATAGCTTCTTGGCTTGAGAATTGCTTTAGATTGCAGAAATTAAATGGACTAAGAAAATTGAATTTTAGGTTCGCTTTTTCATCTTAACTTAAAGTATACAGAGTATAATAAGTGTTGTTATAGTAAAATATGTATATTTGACATTGGTATTATATGGTACCTACTCAATACGAAATGTTTGTTCAGAATTTGTTTTATGCTAATGCATAAAACAAATTCTGAACAAACATTTCCTATGCTCGGCGAAAAAATTTAAAATGATGAAAAATTTTTAGCCGTAGGTGGGACTTGAACCTGCGACCTTGTCATTCCGTGACAAGTTGAAGTAAGTAGGTTCAAGTTTTGCCCACGGCTAGTAATTTTTCATCATTTTAAACATTTGTTCTTCTTTATTTAAAGAACTTTGACACTTTTGTGACGATAACCATAAGTATAGTAATTCCCTATACTCGTATCGTACGATGCTTGAACCCGTTCAGTAATACTATTCGTAGGTCTAACAAGTAGCTTCAATGACAGGAAACGGTGAAAATATGGATATTAGCAAAGGCTTCACACCATTAGACAAGGTACTTGAATCGAAATAATTGGCGAAGTGCAGTAATGACTTCCTGGCACCGAAGCAATATAGAGGAAGTGGAGTGCACTTAGACACTGCGACACATTTTAAACACTGATCACGTATCGCTGATTCTTTATAGTATTGCAGACTATTCAGAGATAAAGTGTTTATTGTTCATTGTATTCTACTGTGTTAAGTATTGGTGCGAGACTCTAATGAACTAATGGCTTCTACATCGTATAATGTATGTTTTTGGCAGTGTTTTACTTACAAATTTTATCATGTCTGTATTTAGATAGACCATTGTTTTATGGAATACATGCAAATACAATGGTGCAACCTTGCTTATATGTCTTTAATCTTGGGAAAAAAGGGACTGGCGAGGTTGTTTAAAGAATGTATGTATACTAATTAACATTAAGACAATTCGATCTTATGTTATCTTTTAAAAATATAGACTTGAGCACTTGAACAAATGAGGAACAATTTAATTAAATAGTTTCAAATGTACTTCTGATTATTATCATTCTGATTAAGACAAAGTATAAGTATTGAAGTTGTGTGGTATCCGTATAAGTAATACAGCCTTACATATTTAAGCTCTTGAATTTATATGAACCTTCAATGATTTACGGAGTTAACAGAGCAAAGCGTAGGTATACTGTAATTCATTGCCATTGAACTTTGATTCCTCGTTGGATGCCGTTATAAACAAACCGTAAACAAAACGAAAGAAAAATTATAGACGCTTTATTATTAAAGAATTCCTACGCAGAATCTAGTAGGTAATCGGAAATTTTCAGGTTCTTCTTGTATCTACTTTAGTAGTTTTATATTCCATTTAATTAGAAAATTGATTACAGGTCTATTAGTAGCAGATCTTAGGCCTATAGTCATAGACAGTTTTGAGTAGGCTACTTATGAGTGGGATTTTAGTTCGATCTTACAACTGTAAAATTTCATACAATTTTAACAGTGGTAAGTGCGAGCTCATGCTGAAATCGTGCTCATAACGGTCTATGACGATAGGTCTTAGTGTTAAGGGCCTTACATGAGCCAATCTTAAAAAAATAATATCTTCCAAATTGATCATTTTTATTAAAAAAGCTATGTACATAATCTTTATTAGTATAAATACTATTTTTCAATATACAATACATCGCACAATTCCGACAAGCTAAGTTGTAGTTCTTAAATATGCCAAAAACGGCCGTTTTGCAATTATTACAGTGTTGGCAATTATGCGAACTACAACTTGGCGAAACTGAATCACGGTATAAATAAGCATTTTAAAAATAGTATTTATCGTAATGAACTATGTGTACATAGCTTTTTTTAATAAAATTGATTATATTGGAAGATATTATTTTTTTAAGATTGGCGGCGCTAGTTGGCTCATGTAAGGCCCTTAAGTAATAATTTAAGTATTTAATTAGGGCACTGCAAACTAAAAATATAGCGCTATCGTACCACATGTTGAAACCTGATCGATTTTGATAGTCGAAAGTAATAAAATAATAGTAGGTATCCTCGAAATAGTAACATTTGTGTTTATAACGAAAAGTTCAAATTCGCGCCCATCTTATAATTTACTTTACCCGACTTGAGTAAATTTTAGATAATATCAACATTTAATCAAGTGGGAACATCTCTGACGTAAACGGTATGATATCATGTGGTCCATCAAACGCTCTGATTCATTTAGTAATTGCCACGTCCGCGGCAGTCCTCGAGTCAAATGTTAGTAGAACAATCTCAGAATAGAGTCATCTGTCTTAAATTATCAGCATGAATTTGTCATGTCTTTGTAAGAATTATCTTGATTAAAGATTCATGAAAGACCAGACTACATAAAGGCAACGACTTCTGAGGTTTTTAAATGGAAGATTATTAACACCGAGTAGAAGGAGTGGTTGAGAATTTGATGAGTTACTTTTGATAAAAACGCCAAAAAAATATTTTTCAATCACTGTGTGGTGACATATAAAATGGCCATGATCGAAGCTATAAAACATAAAAAGTCCATTAAACACCAATATTATTACCTTTTGGAACCTTCGCAGCTATAAATATTTATTTTCCTATCATGTTTTATGAGTTTATAGGTATTGGGCGTGACTGATGGAAAAATTATGGTTGTTCCTACGGGCGGTCAATGTTGATTTTGTTATTTCAAACTAATTAAGTAGTTGGTTTTCCTGGTGCAGTGTTTATGCATGCTTATCAAACTATTGTGTAGTATATATGCATATACCTATTAGTATGCCCTTATTCATGGAAAAATTATAATAAAGCGTATTTGAAATGAACTTCGTAATAATATTCAAAACGAACACACAACACATCGTTTATTTTAATCCCATTGGGGAATATTGTTAAATTCGGGCGTTATATGACTGTTTACGAATTTACGATATACGACAAACTGAAAATTAGGTCACGTTCTTTATTGTAAAGCTACTGCTGTCACCGTGTTTACATAACAATTGTTATAAATATAATATGATACATTCGTGATGTGGTGTATTACTAGGACGCCATTGAAGTTATTGAATACTATGTGTTAAAACTATGGTAATCAACACTCCATACCACCATAATTTAAACAAGACCTTTAAGACCCTTAACAAGACCTTCTTGACTTTAAGAATACCTTTCTTGAAAAATGCTTAACCGATTACAGAAGTTATTTCTCTTCCCGACATCCTCCTGGCAGAATATATAAACACACGGTCGTAAACAAGAGTAAAACTATAATTATTTTGATCTGACTTATAATTTATAAATATATCCTGTATTTGATCCACTACATCTTACTGTAGGTGGCGCAAAGATCAATAGACAAATAGTAG
Organism: Tachystola acroxantha; assembly: GCA_963506565.1. NCBI lineage: Eukaryota > Metazoa > Arthropoda > Insecta > Lepidoptera > Oecophoridae > Tachystola > Tachystola acroxantha. The sequence goes on from OY735884.1 coordinate 5,861,336, forward strand.
ATGTCTTTCTATAACCACAAGTGTCTTTGTCCACAGGAGCACATCAACTTGGTTGGATTTGACGAGAGCTTAGGTCCTGTGGTGCTGTCTCTGAAGAACGAACATGTGGCTGGGCAAGATCATACAAGGATACTGCTCAGGCTCCGCACAGAAACCATGCATGGACTTATACCCACCACTAGTAAGTTCTCGTTGAAATCTACTGACCTATCGGTTTTTGCAACCAATCCATGCTAAATGCTCGCATCTTGCTCAAATTGTCACTCAGACTGTGGTTCTGGTTACCCGTCCATAGTTTCCACTGAAAAACATGTCCACTTCATTGGATGTCGGTTTTACGTCAGATGCGCTCAACCCACAGTCACTTCGGTTTTTAATCCTCATAGGATTCGGAACGCTTCAACATCTTTTATTCGCCGACCTGATTTCGGATTCTATCGAACATAAAAACGCCTAACATAGATATTTTCATAGCGATTTGCGCCAGTTATATGTATAATCTTAAATTGTAACTAAAATAGGTGGACGTCCATGTGTACCGGTATATGCTTTGAACATCATAATAATATCGTTATTTTCTTTTACAAACAATATATTTGTGTCCATTTCAGGATCAAGCATAATGCCATCGCCACTGAAAATGGCTAAAATGCTGAACGAGCAAGTCAACGTGGACAATTTCATGGCAGTCATGTGTCTCAATGCATCCTCCCTCATATCGACATACGACGAACATGTTTTGGTGAACACCTTCAAGTTTGGAGTGTTATACCAGAAGTACGGGCAAACGACTGAGGAGGAACTGTTTGGGAATAATGAAACATCACCAGTGTTCGACGAGTTCTTAGACATGTTGGGACAGAAGATAAAGCTGAAGGACCATAAAGGTAAATTTTAACCAAAATACAAAGTTAGAATTTTCATCAGATTGTCAGGAAATTAATTAGGGAAATGGATAACGGCAAAAAAGTACCAGAAGCAAGAATTCTGTATTCTGTAAATATGTTTCGACAGATATATTTGTTATAGTAAACGTAAGTGTTAACTACCTTTCAGATATTTAATATGCACAAAATAAAAAGTAGTAGAATAACATCATCTAACTTCTACTCATTACCAATAGAAACTCTATGACCATACAAAGCATCACAGGGAGGCAAACTGATGTTAACTTTCAACTTACATGCGGTCTTCTAACCAACTACATTATCCATTTCCAGGGTACCGAGGAGGTCTGGACATCATGAACGGGCATACTGGCTCCGAAGCCGTGTACGAGCGGTATTTAGATCGGGAGATCATGTTCCACGTGGCCCCACTCTTGCCGCATACAGCTGGAGACGCGCAGCAACTCCAGAGGAAACGACATGTCGGCAATGATATTGTGGCGATTGTCTTTCAGGTAATTAAAAACCTTGTAATTTTCTTTGTTATTTAATTACTATCAATATACGATATTGTGTCAGGTTTTATAGGAGATTAAAACTCGTGAAAAAACTTCATACATGAGTAGTTCCTATAGTTTTTCATGACTTTAAATTTTAGAAAGATATTTATGACCGTTGATAATGTTATGTGTTCATTATGAACGTTTTTATAACAATTTCTTGCCTAAATGTTACAGGAAAAGGCAACTCCGTTTACGCCAGACATGATTGCTTCGCACTTCCTTCATGCATTCATCGTGGTCACGCCCGTAGAATCGGTCGGCGGGGAGACCAGGTAAAGTATTATTTCACATTCCTTTTACCAGTGGTCATAATATACATTTGTTGTATTTATGGCAACCGAGTTTTACAAAGGCCTATCCTACTGACTTTAGCCAGCAAGCGTAAAAAGCGTGGTTGTTGACCACTGCACTTTGCTGTATAGTATAGATTATCAATGCAAAATATTAAATCTTGATTTAATATTTTGCATTGATAATCTATACTATACAGCAAAGTGCAGTGGTCATTTTATAGCTTTCACATTCGACGTGGTCAAGGAAATATTATTAAAAACAGAACACAATTCGAAAATTATCTTTATCGTACTTTTGTTACTTATAGTTCTGTCCTTTATGTATTCATTTTACAACTCTACTGTGAAAGCTACTTCAAATAAAAAGTCTGTACCTATTCCAGTTGTCAAGTGACTTGTCTAACATAAAGTTTGTGTAACTTTTTACAACGGCGCACAGTAGCAGTATTTGCATTTAAGAAGCTGAGAAAATGGCCTGGAAAGAGGGAATGGGGAATTTTCCTAGTCATTTATATGCTAACGAATCGCGACTCTGTAATTAGAAAGCTTTTTACGTGAACAAAATAGAGGTAGAAAGTAAGATTTTACCGTTTTTCGAATGTTTCTACATCTTAGCTCTGGTTTGAAATAAAAGAAATATGGTTAGGGTTAGTTAATTAAGAAGATAAATATTCTGTGTTATATTAACTCTGTCTCCATATGCAAAGGTAGAAACTGCTTCTCGTCAATCATTCTTTATTCTTTCTTTCTAATAATTATTGGACAGTGTACCTACCGATTGTACTACCTGCAATGATTCCTATTTGTCGTTATTGCAGGTACAAAGTGGCCGTCACCGCTCGTGTAGACGTACCATTTTTCGGACCGACTCTCCCGCAGCCATCCATCTTCCGAAAAGGGCGCGAATTCAAAGAGTTCCTTCTTACCAAGCTGATCAACGCTGAGAACGCTTGCTACAAGGCCGAGAAGTTTGCACAGCTAGAAATGAGAACTAGAACTTCGTTGCTACAAAACCTGGCCGAAGACTTAAAGAGTAAAACGTTGGAGTTTCTTGGTACAGGAGCGAGGATTGAGCCTGGGGCGGTTTCGCCTCAGCCTGAAGGAACACCTAAGCAGGATGGACCTGGAGCAAGGTTTATAGATACTGTCAAGAAAGCGCTTATTTCTAAAGTCAGGTTAGTGTGTGCTGCTTTTACTATTTATGTTTTTGTGAATAAAGAATGGATTATCTACATATTTGTTATAGCACGTAAATAATTGTCCTATTAATATGTTCTTGAATTATTATTAATCAATCACCGATAGACACAAGTGTATACCCTGTAGTAACGTTTAGATTACTATGGGAGCTAACCTAGTTGTAGCTAATGATTAAATTTTCATTTTCAGATCACCCAGTGTAGACACGAATCTCTCAGGCGATAGCAACAAGAATCAATATAAGGGTTGCAAGCCTTTACACGAAACACCCACCCCTAATGTAAGTATTAAATTAATATATCGTATCTTACTAAAAAAAGAAATATAAAATCCTATACATAATGAATTATCAATCAACATTACTTGTTTTGTGACTGCGTCGCGTCGTCATGATTCGGTTTCTTCAGTTCAATTCAAATACACTTTATTGTACATAAAAAGACACAAACAAGTACAAAACAGAAATACTAAACAGCATGTACAATTTTGGCATCAATTTTGTATCTTATTGTAAGTTCAATATTTTATAACTGATATATTTTGCTGATGTTTATCATTCTGTGTGTTTCAGAGCGGTCGTTCCAAATCATCAACAAGCGCGATCTCAGTGCGCTCCGCTGGCGGTTCCGGGGAGTCAAGTCCCGATGTGACGTCACGAGCCGCCGCTCCTCGTCCACCCCTGCATGACCACAGTGATGACTCCAGTTTGAACTCTGTTGATTTAGACCCTCTTGGTAAGATGGTTTCTTTATCAAATTATAAATATCACGAACTATCATACCACCATAAAATATATCAACTACCATAATTCTTAGCAGCCCCAAAAGCATTATGGAGTTGATATTATCAAGGACTCCCCGATTATAAAATACTTAACTATTTTATTTAGTAACAATTAGCCTATGTACACAATTTGTTTCGTATTTATATAAAAAAATCTAATTAGGCTTACATTCGGGTTCAGTCTGTGTAAAGGACGATTTTGATCTCATTTTTGTATTTGACATAATTATCCTGTTACCAATTATTCACTATCACATCTACAACAAAGGCTAAGGTTTTTACGATATCCTTACCACTGATCTATTGTATTGTGGTGGACATCTTGTAGTACATACAAGTTTTAGTTTAGTTGGTTGAGGAGATTTTTAAATAAGTAATTTAAAAACATCGCTTGTATTTTTATTACACGTACTTATCTATTTAACTTGAAACCAATAGACACCTAAGTATCATCATAGTTGTGTTCCCCATTCTTCGTGACTTGATTGAATTGAAATACTTTGCTTTTCAAATAGATGACAAGGACTGGCTGAGTTGTGGTAAAAGTGCAACAGGTTAGTCCTGTAGATTCTGTGTAGAATAGAATGTTGTGTAGATTACCCTGTTTAGTTATTCCCGGCATGATCACTAAAATACCGAAATAGAATTGTTGTTTGCACTTTGTCTTGACGTATTGATAAATAATTAAAATGCAAATTAGAGTAACCAAGGCAAACAGAAACATCTCAAAAACATCAATTTTTCAAGAGCAGGAGAGACTAAAATGCCACTTCTTTCCTATACTGTTCCTCATATTATCCTATGCACTTTCGGTACGGAAGTTCTATATTAGTTCCCTAGGTGTGCAACAAAAATAGCATCAACCGAGCGTTATATGTAGTCGATTTTACTCACCTATACGTTAGCGACCAAATTTACTATAGCAACTCATGGTAAAATGGTATTGGTTACTCTATTTTGACATTTGTATTAAAAATGTTTATCACCAGAATGTCTTAGCTATTTTCCTTGAATCACGAACTAATTAATTAATATTAATTTAAGGTGCAGTATACGTCGACAGCGACACAGGTCTTGAGTCCATGTCTTCGGCAGAAGCGAACCAACGCAATGAGGCGCTTGTGATACCTCGAGGTGACGCGGATCAGCTCAGACAGGAGGTGTGCCGGCTCAAGAACGACAAGCTTGATCTGCTAAAGCAGAATATTGTGAGTACTTTGCCAACTTTAATAGAATAAATTGAATCAGAAATAGATACAAAGTTCCTCCTACATTTAGTACTAACCCGACTCGATTTATGTAGCAACTAGCGTCATCTAGTGTATACGTTGCCATACTAAATGTGTAATTTATGGGAAGCCTTGCTATGCTAAATGTACACATACTAAATGTTTTTCATGTTTTAATTGTTTCAGACATGGCAAAATGAAATAAAATGCCTTCGCGAACGAGAAATGACACTACAAGCTGAACTAGCAGCCGCTGCCAGGGAAGTCAGACGATTGCGAGAGCAGCAGGCAACTGGCACTATCATTCCGAATCCTTCGACACATGACTCCACCGCTTAGCTTCGGTGGCCCTTGAGTACATTTAGTACGAACTTTTCTTTTCTATATCAGAAGCTGAATTACGAGTGAGGTGAAAGTGTTAATTCCCTCTATTTTCTAAATGTATGGTGTGAGTGCAATGAGGATTTATGAAGACTTTGGCATTACGTTGAAAAGCGAAGTGCGTGTATCTAAATAATATTGCTGCCAACTCTCTTACTGATGAATATTGTAGGGTAAATAAATAACGCTACTAAACTAGTGAATCTGTAACGAATCCACTCTTAATGTGATTTGTGGCGAATTTATTCAATTTATGTTGTTGAAGATTATTTTGCATTATGTAGTGGAATGTACGTAAGCTGCATTATGGAAGAAGGTTTGACAACATCATTGAGATTGTTGTAAAAATGGGATCAGTAGTATATTTTGTTATGCTTAACTTACGTTGCTATTGTTGATTTAGAGAGTGTTCTCTAGTTATTTGTATTGACGTAGGCATAGAGAAAATATGTAACCAGAGAAGTTTCACGTAGAATCAATACTATCTTAATTATTAGCAACGTGGTAATGTTATTTGCTCGAATATGTAGTACATAATGGTGTACAAAATCCTGGTATCCCAGTTACTATACTATTACCTAATAGTAAACTATTTCTTAGGCCATATGGCCTGACTGACAAATTACTTTATTTATATGTACCTATTTAGACATACCTATCTACTAAATTATAGTAAATATTACGAATCTACGATTTATTGATAATACAGGGTCAGTCATTTGAGATGTATAAGATGGATACGATGTTCGATCAATGTTTGGAAATGACTGATTCTTTAAGTTTCTTATAACTCGATGGGTGCCTGGAATAAAACCACAATAGCCATAGTGGCAGTTTTCCTATCACGCCATTTTCATAATCTATGGATCCGAATACACCTCGTGTATTTTTTTCACAAATTTTAAATGAACACTGGCTGATTTAGCAAAAGCGTTATGGGTATAGCCTCGTTATTCCTCATTTAGAATTCGAATTTTGTTTACTGGAATAATGGTGCTATGTGCAAAGATAAAAGTTTTTTTCAATAGTCTACAGGTAACAAGCATTACGGCTTTGTTCCCCGAAATAAACATGTATGCCGATTCACGATCACCATTACTGTACGATAGACGCTCAAAACCTTCACACAATATATTTTGGATAGTAATATTATTGTATAATAGCTTTTCCGCAACATCGTCTTCGTAGACCTTAGAATTTGATGCTACCAGGGTGAAAAACATGCATACAAAACAGTGTCACCTACGGAACAACGACACCACCTTTTACAGTTTTTAACGAATTCCCATGGGAAAGAGAAGTTTTCCGGGATAAAAACTATCCTATGTGTTATTATAGATCCTAACCTAGTGTGTATACCAAGTTAAATCCCGATCTATTCAGTAGTTTTTGCGTGAAAGATAACAAACATCTACACATCCATCCAAACTTTCGCATATTATAATATTTTTTCATAAAAATATTTACAAAACATTATAACTAGGTACCTACTACTAGGTACTATTTACACTAAAAGACATTAGTAGGATAATAATAATTATTATATTATAATTATATACTTCAAAAACTTAATTGAAATAAAAATTGTAACGATCGACCCTTTTGGCTGACCTTATTATTGTATTATTAAAATTATACTTAAAACATTAAGTAAACTTAATGAGTATTGGCACGTGATTTATATTGGCAGTTCGTCTAGTGGCGTTAATTGATTGACCCTACTTACGTTGTGTTTATAACCCTTGTTCTGTCCGAGGTAATTCTGTCTAAGGAGTAAAGCTGGAAAACGACAATCTGACTAAATGACGCAAAACAAGTTCTTATAATTAGATAAACTGTGAGAAGAAGAGAAAAGGATAATTTTAAGAGTTTTTGTAGTTGTTGTGGTAAACTCGGTGAAGATTCCAAAAGTGGGGATAATTTAATATATTAGTATTTTTATTAAAATGGTTTTCACCTCCGAGCCCCCAACGCCCAAAACCTACCGCAGATCGTTATAGACACCACAACAGTCCCGATCTCACGGCCCTGCAACCAAGAACGACCTAACGAACCCCCTAAGTTCGTAAACACGAACTAGAAGTATTACGCAGTAAAGGGATCTAGATTGAGTGTTACTCGGGAGACCTTTATAATCTCATCACAAGCAAAGCTTGAATGAACGTGGAGAACAACCTTTGCAAGACATCGTCTGCAGGTTGGATATTAAGGAAACCAAACTCTATCTCATCATCCTGGATCCATAACTGTCGCTATAAGCGTTACTTATTAATTTAGATTGAGATGTTGACTTTGACATAATTGTAGGTCGCGCAGGTTGTTGTGAGGGGGCGACTACCAAATGATACACTCGTACAACTTCCGAAATAAGCACTCCTAACAATTTACAGAACTCCTTAGGCTTGAACATACCACATATCGTCCGACCCTCGGCTTTGTTGAACATGGACTTGGCCAGGCCTCGTCTAGAGTACCATGGAGTCAAGCCACCGGAATAGACCTTCGCCCATGACCGATTAGGAGGAAAGAGGTGAAATGCACCCCAAAGACCGCTCTATTGCAAGGAGTATGATAACATTGTAATAATGTTAATTTTGCATTGTTAAATCCAAATAGTGACACTTGATAATCTAAGTAGAATCTGTAAGTTGCACGGGTAAGTGTAGATGCTCGCAGAACGACCCAAAATTATTATTAAACCTGATAAGATTTACTTCTATTTGTGACTAGGAGTGAATCTCAATTTAATTAATAATTAGAGTAATCCAGAATATTGGGATTACAGTTGTGTCAATACATCTCGTATTATTAAAATGTTTGGCCGAACATAATAGATCACAGAAGAAAAGACAAAGCAATAGTTCCTTTGATAAAGGAATTTTAGGAAGAATATAATTTAGAAGTTAGTTGCCAAAAAGATACTGCGTGTAATCTTCTGTTTTAGAAATACAATCCTATTTCTATAACATAAATTCCAAATTGACGTCATAACGTTGTATTCATAAAGTATTTGTTGGATTTAGTAAATATTAGCAATAGTAGTAGTCCACGAATAAATTGTAGTAACGTAGTAAACCCCTTATAAAATACGTTATTCTCTATGTTTTTTATTATTATTAATTCCAATGAAACAATATTGTATTCATACTATTCACAGTATTCACGAGTACAGTTTTCAATTATATTTTAAAATTCATGTAATAACACTGCAAAACCCTTTTACTGTTTTCGCGATACATACTTCAGAACTGCGCACAACGTAGCAATAAGCTATTGCTGTTTGCTTTACTTCGCAATTTTACTGGAATAAAACCACAATGGACTCTTGCGGTAACGAATTTAAGTGTATGAAACGGCATTATCTTTTTTTTAGTTTTATTAATAATTACGTAAGCACTAGATGTTTCTTTACTTGATAAATTACTCCAGAAAAAATAATACATCAATTAATATTCAAACCGTTTTGATACGCCTCGTAGTTTAGTACTTATTCAAGATTTTCACTAAATCTTTTTTCCTGAAAAATTATGTTTTGTCTATTGCGGCTTTGTTCCAGGCACCCATCGAACTAATTAGAGAGAATATAATTCGAATCTTTTTATATGTTGTTATATAAAAAACTGTAAATGTTAAACTTAGGCTACTAGCTTCTGTAAATGTTGTGATAAACGTAGCTTATATCAAAAAAGGTAACAAAAAGTGTCACTGTCATTAAACATTTATAATATACAAATAACTTTCTTATAGAAATTATATTTACAACACCATCTTTATTGATACCTATAGAGTATATTCTAGGTACACTTTGTATTTGAAAAGAGAAAAGCTTGTGTTCAGTTAGCCAATTATGTTACGTGCAAAATGAATATTATTTATATGTCAATAGTTTTGATCTAGTAAAATATTGCGTAGATAATTCGTAAATAAATGTTAACATGTGATGTATGTTTGTTAACTTATCTTCTAGGACGCCTTGATAAGGTCTTTCTTTTCTATATGTAGTCCTTAAAAAAGTAAGTTTAATACCGCAAATGATATTGTATAAATTATTAGTCACTTCTTTGTACCTATTGAATGTTTGTAGAAAAGTAACATCAAAATCTGAAGGGCAAAATGTCCCGAAAATTTAAATTTAGAAAAATAACGGTACCTACTAAAATAAGCCTTGTCACCTATTAGAAAGCCTATACATAATTATGGTGCATTAGAAAATCATATAGCAGAAAAAAAAACCTATGATCTTAAAATTATATTACGTGTTAGAATGCCTTCTCTATGAAAATCTCCCAGTAACTTTAATTTTGATAGTTAATAGTTTCTTTTAGAGCACAGTGCAATGATTATATCGTAATCTGGCAATTGACAACATGGTGTTAAATGTTTCCTTTATTTTGTATACAAATTTAAGTTCCCCAGTTATTGTAAATATATTATAACTGGACTTAGGCTATTGATTAATCAGTATTTTTTTCTTAATTTATGCTTGATATAAGTTTCGTTTCTCGAGTGTCTTTGAGTTTGAATGTTTTGTTGTTTATAATTAATATTTTATACCAAAGTTAACATTCCCCACTAAATAGTATAGTTGTTTTATAATAATTATTATCTACAGTATAATTAACGATGAACCAGTATTCTGCATCTTAGTTGAGCACACTAACATCTTTATTCTAAGTTTACATTTACTTTCTCTATTAAATGTAATCATTTGGAATTTCTGTTCGACTGTTGATTATGATTAGATTATTGACACTAACTGTTGATTCGTCTTCTCTAGACTTAAAACCAAATATTGTGCGGAGCGTTAGAGGATATAGTTTATAACTTTAAGAGATACTATTGAAATATATAAATAGTTAATACTAAATAAATATTGTTCTTTTATTCAGATTTTATAGCAACCTTGTTGGTAAATCAACGAAATCTAAGTTTATTAACACGTTCACAGTGCAGTGACCAATATATGGAGCACGACGAACTAGCTTCACAAACCCGTACCCTACATATGTGGCACGATGAAAAAAGTATGTGCCTAACCAGATCCGCACTAAGGGTATTTTTTTCTGAAGATAAGTAAATACGATGTCTTTGGTGGATGCTGCTGTCCATTCACGTCCTATTGTTCAGAGTAGAGTGCTCCCAGTGTTGAAGTACTCGCATAATAAATTTGATTGAAATAATAGGCGGGACTTACAAAAAATCAAAATTTTTTGTACGGGGACTCTGAACGTGTTAATCACGAATTTGGGATATTACCCGTGGTCCAACGATAATAGTTCCACCTACTGATATCATCTCTACCAAAATCTCAGCTGTTGGGCAATAGCAAAAAATATAATTTATATTTTATCTAGCAGTAGGCATACTAAGAATGTTGCATAAAACCCTACATTTCTTGTCCCTACGAAGCCCCAACCATTGAAATAATTGTGTGTACCTTAAATTATAGATTTCCCTTCACCTTCACACGGCCCAGTTCTGCAACGAAAAGCGACATCTAGTAGTAGTTTCCAGTAGTAGCTACCTTAGTACCAACGTTCAATGTAGTTTCTCGTCAGCTGTTTCCTCTCGTGGTCCTGCTATTTTATCCTAGCAGTATTAGAACCACAAATTCCTATAAGCGTGTACAGTTATTTACTTATTATCACTGTAAGATGGCGCAGTCAGTCATTTTCTTTTCGGTATGGTAGTGGTAGCCGATTTTCTTTGCCATTTGCCACACACAACCACAGATTAAAGATATAAGTTTTCTAAATGATAAATGGAGAAATTTTTTTCATCACGACCGGGAGGTCCCGGGTTCGAATCCCGGTCGTGATGAAATTTTTTTCTCCATTTATCATTTAGATTTTCGTTTCGCATAGCGCATATGCAAGAAAATATCAAAAAATATAAGTTTTCTATTCAAAACACACAACTCAACCCACAACTTTTCTACAAGATTATAGACTTGATAATAAAAATAGAATTACCATTATTGACTTTTTTCGTCTCTTTCAGATTTATTTCGTCTCTTTCAGAGAATTGCATTGTTTGAATTTTTGATCGAAGATCAAAATTATCGAGGACATAAAATTGCCACTAGATCTTTCAATTGAACTATTGATATAATGAAATAAATGCTAGGTACTAATCCAAAATCTAAAACAGAAATGGTAAATACTTACACTTATCATGTTACTTGATATTACGTTTTAATAAAAGATAAACAGTGTTTTTCATTTCAAATGAAAATCATTTTTCCAAAGGAAAATACCTATGACAGGATATACCAAGCTCACGTTCCGGGCTGCGGAAATGACGCCACATTACTAGGCCATTTCAAATTGACATAGATAGCTAGCAAGGGCAGATATAACTCTGTATCGGTTGTCAAATATACCCAACTAGCCTATAAATATTTATAAAACTCAACATCAAGAGATTCTTGGAAGGTCATCATTTCTTCTCCACAGAAAAATAGATTAAATTTGAAAAGAAGAACTTAGCCTCGATGATAGTGATTATTCAGGATCAGATTTACAATTAGACCATGAGTCTACTTGCAACAGAAAATCGATCTGATGAACAACATTTTTTTTTTATTGTAGCACGCGTCAGTTTTAGCAATCTACGCAACGCCGCGGAGCTGACATTATTACAAGGCGTTTGACATTAATTTGACAGCTCTGCGCGTTGCGTCGATTGCTACCGCTGGGCGTGCTAGCACCCATCTTCAACAATCATTATTATATTATCGAGGTTAAGTTGTTTCGACTGCCAACATACCTGTTGGCAGTCGAATTTGCGTCGTGAGATAAGTCGCCAAATTAACGTCATCGGTCACAGAACTTCGGCAGGTGTGTCGCACATTGAAAGGTAGATAAATTTGGCAACTTCACTTAAGTAAATGTGTAACTTGGTTCATTGGTTCTTCAGCTAAATAGCTCAAGGCGGTTCCATAGTGTTTACATAAGGTAAGTTCAAAGTTTACCGGAGCGCTCTCAAGCGCTGAGACGTGAAACTATAGCTATTAATACCGAGCTCGGCTACAAGAAGGTTGCCTTGGCTGTGAGTGATTAGATTACGAAGGACCTCTATAAAACAGAGTGCTATTTAAAACAAGGTAAAGAATATTCCAAGACTTTATTTAACGAAGACGACTTACGGCTTTCCAACGTTGTACCAACTTGTACGACAGCCCCCTTACCTTGAAGTCTTATAGCAGTATTACTTCCATAATACTTTGTTACTTCGTATAATGACGACCTTAAAGTAAGCTCATTAAGGTCGTCATTGTACGAAGTAACACAGTATTATGAAAGTAATACTGCTATAAGACTTCAAGGTAAGGGGGCAGGACGTAATGATAAGATGACACATGACAATTGAAATACGAGTTCAACCCTACAAATACTTGTTGGGTAGGGTATCTAATGCGTGTCATAGGGCCCGCTTACTATGAGAGACTGCCCGCAGTCTTACGTGGTGAAGTAGGTATGTGACGAAACGTTTGGTCGCCGACTGAAATACCTTTTATTGGATAGCGAATTGTATTCCTTTAAGGAATTTGACTTATTAATGGTACAATCATAATTTATGCAATGCATAATGTTTTTATACATAGTTATTATTATTTTAAATTGACGATCAAATTACTAATGTGTATTTTAAGTATTGACATAACTGTAAAAATGACATTGTAATCTGAAATTAATGAATCTATCTATTTAATCGTAGTAAGTAGGTACATTTCTAATTTATATACGTATATTATCAAACGACACCGCTATAGGTGTGCTTTTAGTACCTACCTACTCATTTTAATAAAGACCTGCTGCCTAAACTTTGATCTGGATAGTTATTGACAGTGATGTGATCGTCTCTATGGCCGAGAGTTCATGTATGTTTGGTGCTAAATCGTACCAATGAACCAGTGATCCTTTTATATCGCTTACGAGCCTTTATCATTTAATTTGGAATCCCTTTTTTAAATGATGAAAAATTTATAGCTGTGGGCAGGACTTGAACCTGCGACCTTGTCATTCCGTGACACGTTTTTACCAACTGAGCCACCACAGGCCCACGTCCGTCCACCGAATATCGCAGGTTCAAGTCCTGCGCACGGCTATAAATGTTTCATCTTTTTAAAATTGTTCGCTGAGCATGGCTTTATGCATAAAACAAATTCTTAATTTGAAATACGTTTAAACAGGCCATAACTGTCATTTAACCCTAGCTGTAATAGAATTCAGCAACATGTGTCATGTTATAAAGTAATTCTATTTTGTGTAAAACCTCTGGCGTGGAGAGCATTGCATAATTTCTTTGAATCTGAATATCCTCGCTGTACATATTCAATCCAATTTACATACAATAATATTTATGAACCCGTTATCTTCTAAAAATACGTTTGATTCTACAAAAATCTACTGAAGGCTTGGAACTGGAAGGACTACTGATGATGTGAACATGAATAACAAATTAAACTGATCCATCTATAAATGTAACCTTAGGTAATCACTAAGCACATTTTAATAATGTCGCAAAATAAAGCATTAGGGCTCGAAGCGATATAAATTGTTGAACGAGGTTATATCGCATACAAAATCAGCGGTTCGTATGTTGTATATTTCGCTATAGCGAAGTCCAGCGAAAAATCAAACTTGAACCATGCCAGACACTGCCTAACTTCAAGTCACGCATTTAGATAGGTCTTACTTACCTATAAAATATGTCCTCAGTGTCTGTAAGTGAAAGTCTATAATTCGCTTTTTGAATATATTTAAATATCAATGTACTTAGTTTAGAAGCTGTTGGATTTCCATACCATGTCACAATGAAATTAAAAATAAAATAAGGGTCTAGAACTAAACTGTAAACCTTGCAAAGCTTCCTCCGCATATTTATTTCCCGTATATTTCCGATCCTACATATGGTATAATTTGACTTTAAAAGTGGCATTTAAAGGGTAGCAAGCCGGTTAAGTACAAGCTACATGATACCCAATTAGGACGCTACGAAATCGAGTAGAAACTGAAAATCATTTCTATTTATAAGACCGCCCGGCAACAGGATCGAATATTACTTAAATCCTCGATATTCGTCGATTCCAATTTTAAATTTGGCACAAAATGAAGGTTATACCTATTAATAATAATAACTTAGTAAGTATGTAGTAAGTAACTACTTTATTAATCGTAAATACAGTTTTACTTGGTAAAATTACCATTTACCATGATCGCGATTATTTAAATCAAGGCACAAATTCTTAAAATTTAAGATTATTTTGACCAATAAGACTAACAAACGGACTGCTACTACCTATTACTTACAGGAACAATCCATTTTTACATTGTCTAAAACAAATATTTAAGTATTTTTGTCCGTGCCTAATGTTACAAATACTTTAATCGTATCTAATAAATTACCTATATAATAATATAAAAAGCAAGGCAGCAGAAATGTTTCTCAATACAATATTATCGTCTACAAAGGGAGGGAATTTGAGGTCTCATTTCAATGTTCGAATGGAATTGAGTTTCTTGGATTTTCTAACAAAAGAACCTGTCGAAGCAAGTGACGGGTAAACGCTAGACGGGTGCGGGCTGCCAAAACATAGAATTGGATATAACTCCTTCCTTTCTCTAAACATCTTCAGTAATACATTCTGACACAATCCTTAGGCTCGTAGCGATGAAAACTGCTAAACAGTGGCTAATTGGACAGGTTTTTGAATCCGATTTTGTATGGTGAAATTCAGCGAAATTACTTAAACGCCGGCTTAGACCACCCGTTAAACTTTTAGTCGTATTTAAATCACTTTAATCAAATCGCATTTAATTCGCTTTGGACTACAATGAATAACGTACCTACCTATATTTTATAGGTACCTAACTCTGTAGAATGATTAGGTTTAAATGAAATCCAAATTATTAAATCTTTTATTGGTTTTCTAGGTAACTAGGTAGGTAGGTACCTATTCAGGAAAGATAGACATCAAATTGGACTTCGTATTAGTACATACCTCTTGTCGATGTCATACAAGATTTTGAATCGTATACCGAAGCTCAAATCAAGTGTATTATTTTGTAAACAACAACTACTTACTAACATTTTAAGCTTTTCTGTGATTATTGCATAGTTATTTTTACATTACTAGATGGGATCACTTTATTTTCACAATAATGAATAGGTTCAATTATTATTCAGTTCCTTCAGTGTTACATCACAACAGGTAATTAGACGATCATATTTATTTACACAATACACATTTGATAGGTATTAGGCTGATTATTATAGCATTGACTAAGTGTCCTACTTTGGTTAGAAAGTTAAGTAACTTTCTAACCAAGTAGGTACCTAACAGTGTTAACACACGCCAAAATTTTTGATTGGGTTCTGGGTAAGTGGTTCGCGGGTTCGTCCGTTGGTTCTTTCAGTCTTTTTCTAGTGACGTTTGAACTCAATGGAATGAAACGCAGCGGTGCAAACGTTTGCGAGGAATAATCTAGATTAGTGGGGTTAGTGGATTTAAAAAAAAGACACACTAGGTGTACTTACTTTATACTAGACATCCTTAATCCATCGATTGTAATTGGGATACGTTGAAATAGAGATTATTAAGATTACTTTATTTTGAAGTTGGTGCTTTTATTTTGTTCCAGTAGATTTCAAACCGTTCGTTGAAATCGAAACATAAATAAATATTTTCTAATATATTTATTTCAAGCAAATAAACAACAGCAAGTGACCTTATTATAAGTTCTATTCCAACTGTAATGAACAATATGAACTAGGAAGAAACAAGTTTAATTAAAACTTTTGTTTGATCGACCCCCTACACCCACCAAATCTATTTTAGTATTCTATGTGACTGTGACCAATTAATAATGAAACTTGGAAAAATGAGACGTGCATTGACCATTGTTTCCGTCAATGCAAAAGTTTGGAGAATAAATATTATTATTGTTTAAATACCCAACCTACAGGCATGAGTTTTTGCATAGGAATATTTATTAGACATATCTAAATGTGCGTTATAAAAATGTGGTTTACATTATTTTCAGTTTATATTTTCTTGGGATTACTAAAGATTTACAAGCTGACTTGTGATTTATAATAGGCATAACAGCGCCTTATGCCCGGAAGTGTTGCCATGAAGAATTGTTTGATGTCAGGAATTTATGGACGGACCATATAACATGTTTATAATCAGTTACTTTGTATCGCAAGTAAACATGCATATGAGTCCAATGAGCACCAAGTTCTTTAAATGTACTGGATTTAAATGTGGTACAACTCTTCCACCTACTAAAGTGTCTCGGAGATCCCCTTATTTTTCGATTTTACGGACTTGTCTGTGTAAAATTGTTAGCTGCGTAAAAAAATATAATTTCACAATCAATTATTCCTAATGACATTAAAAATTAAAACGCTTGAAAGCATTATAGAAAGGTGTTTCCTCTCCTTAAAGATATTCACTTCAATACGCAAAGACGTCCTTTGAATCTTGTTTGAATTTCTAACAATAAAATTCTGGTAAAGAGAACATCAAAAAAGATGCCTCGTCTCGAGGGCATCGATTGAAAAACGTAGGTAATTGTACATTCGGTTGGAAAAATGCGTAACCAATTTATTATAAGGTATGAAAGTGGAGCTTCAAGTGCCTGAATGGGTACGTTATCTTTTGTGAACTGGTTTAAGGGGATAATAATAACTTCAACACGGATGAAGAATGCTGAGTTTATTGTGAGCTCGATATATTCTATTATAGAATCGGACAAACAGGGATTCAGAATCCTTTTGGTTCGATTGATAGAACTACGCGATCGAATCACGCGGCCGGAGCTCTATGGTCTGTCGTTCATAGACTTTTGACAGCTGATCGAGCTCATAAGCTCTTTCTCTTAAGTAAATGTCAATCCCATATATTTTTTGTTATATTCTACTAGCGTTAACGAAATCCAATGCCAATTGGCTAGGGGGATGATCATTAGGTACCTCCTTGTTTTTTTCTAAACAACTGAACTGACAATAATTTTAAACTTTTACTTAAATGCTTTTAAAAACTTTCCTCCAAGAAAAGGCGATGAAAGCTAGCTATTACTTTCAGAAGCACCTCTGGTGATACTACGGAAGTGCGAACACACATAAACTTTATATGAGGGTTCTACGTGACCGTATGATAGAAAATATGAAATCCCCAAATGGATTGCACAATGCCCTGAGTCGTCTTGTAGTTGAAACTCTTAGCGAAATATCGACAGAAAACTGACTCTACAATTTTAAAATTCACTTTATTGGATCGTAAAAGGTAGACGTCGAAGAACTGTAGTTCGTTGGCATCTTATTTAAAAAGTATAAGGTTTTAAAATATACATTGTACATTGCATTGAAGTATGGGCAACGAAATAAGTATATTTTAGTTTTCTCGATAATTAAGAAACAAAAAGTTACAATTTTTATTAGCGAAAATGGAAAAGTTGTAGACTAGCAGCCCTTTTGAATTTATACATACCCTTTATTTATATCTACAATTATTTTATACAATAATTTTCTGAGTTTTTTTATGATTCAGAAACTACTCTAAACTAAGTATGTGTTTTGTTATTATTTTACAGTAACTTTTGATTATCTGTCGATCAGTTTAATACTTGTGTTGCGATTACCTTTTCGTTTTCTTAGGATGCCTTTTTACCCGACTATTATTATTAAAAATATCTTTATTTGAACTAATAAATAATACTACAATATGTTTACAACTTAGTGACTAAGCCTAAGTATAAACTATCTTAAAGTAGGTAATTTGGTTTAACAGACTGAAAGCGTCTAATATAAACTGTTGTCTTATTAAATAATATTTTTACATGTCAATAATTTGGATCAGGGATAAACGCCAGGATTGATATTGGTTATGTATCTTTAGATTTAGATTTACATTAATAGCTTGAGAAGGAATTAATAGCTTTTACCCGACTGCGAGCAAGGAAGGGTTCTTGTCATCTTAGGATGACACAAAAGGTAAGGACCCCAGTGTCAGTATCTATGTTAAGTAATTCTCCATTTATGATGTATATTATAGGTTACAAATAGCTATAGGTATCAAACCATATTACCTTTGGCATACGAACATTTGCCTATGAATATGTAACAGTTGCTCTGTAGCCTCGCCTAACCGCATGATATGAGTAGGATCAGTACCTAAGTATGTACAAGGCAAGCTGGTGTTATAGACTAGTAACGTAACAACTGTTGAATTATACACGTCTGCTTCTGTGGAGGCTCTTATAGGGCTAGTAACAACAAGATAGAAGTACATAGGGGTCTCATATTTTATAGATGTACCTAAATAAGCAGGAATTTATTTTAAAAACCAAATACCCGACTGCCAAAAATGACAATGCCTGATTCTGCCCACCATCAACCGTATGATGAACAAGATAACGAATAAATGTAAAAATATCTCCGTTTTTTATTAAAATTATTGGTTTAAAATAAAGTTTTGTACAAGTTGCGAGTCGAAAAAACAGCTTAATTAGGAATTCAGAAAATAGTATGAAATCGAAGCAAATTATTCATTGTTTTTGTTACCTTTTTCTACTACTCTCGCAACTCCTACTGATTGTGATTATGCTATATAAAACCTGTAATAAGTCCCCAACAAAATGATAGGTACAGCTTCAATGGTCTCGTACTTTTGTAGGTGGTTGCCTCACCTACAAA
The DNA here is from genome assembly GCA_963506565.1 of Tachystola acroxantha. Classification (NCBI taxonomy): domain Eukaryota; kingdom Metazoa; phylum Arthropoda; class Insecta; order Lepidoptera; family Oecophoridae; genus Tachystola; species Tachystola acroxantha. Next base: position 5,880,376 of record OY735884.1, read on the forward strand.
ACTCCATTGAAATGTGGCAATGTCATTTAAGCACCTTTGATTGATCCTAAAATGAAGACGAATCCAACGACACCTCATATGTTAAAATACATCAGCGCGTGCCAAAGAATTAGACATACAAACTCACATACATACACTCAAAAAACATAACCCTCCTTTTTGCTCAGTCGGGTAAAAAAGGCATAGAACGCCACCATTATAAACAGAGGACATCTTCAACTATTGACGTGCGAACTACAGCAGATGCAGTACGATTTCAACTCTTACGGCCCAGATAATAAGAACGGTCCAAAGTCCAAAGTGTTACACTTTTACTTAGACCACAACAGTTGTTACAATTCTGACACCGCCCGGTGGAAACCGGGCGGTGTACAGGCGGGTGCCATAAACGTTTACTGAATAATTTGTGCTCTATTCTGGTCTAACAGATCAGTTTGGTCAAGGTGTTGACACTGGACGAGGAGTTTGTACTTGCCTAGTAATAATAAATTACCTTACCTACGCTAGCTTGCACCTTAATGTCTTGTAAATATTAAATGGAAGAAAAAAAGGCACGACCGGGATTCGATCCGAGTCACGGAAGCTCTGTTGGAAAATAACGTGCCACGGAATGGCGAGGTCCTGGTACGAATCCCGGTCGTGATTAAAATGTTTCTCAATTTACTAATAAATTAGATTTTCATTTCACGTCATTTAGCGGTCATGCAAGAAAAATTCAAATTATTACGTCGTTTCTTGGAATTCTTGGGTACTTTAATAAATATACTGGATGTCCCAACGGGATGGGTTAGTATGGGACCTTCCTCCAAAACAGAGATGAAATACTCGTAATAAACATATTTATAGGAATATCTACTCGTTTTATTTTTAAGGTTTCATAGCGACATTGGCAGCGATTCTGGCAAAAAAGTAAATTAAACTTTTGACAGGTTTAATAATGCTGCCTCCCTTTCCTATTCCAACCTTATTAAAATAATAGCACTATTTTTAGAAGCGTCAAACTCGCTTAAAATTAGAAAGTGCACACCAGTATCGATACCATTTTTAAGACCTACACAAACAATCGTATTTAAAAAAACTTTTTTTCTTCAAAATACGAGTAATCGACTTTTATCCCCGAGTATACCTAGTAAGTATAAGAATAACAAACCTTAGACACTGGCTTTTTTCTGTAGATATGTAGAATTTATTAAAATATAATCTAATAAAATATAATTGTAATATAATTAAAGATCTTAAAATATCCCAAGTACCGTATTCAACCCATATGACAACTGAAGTAGGTACAGAACCCATTTCAACGTAATGTCCAGACAGTACACTGGTACAGTCAGCATCAGATTCTTGTCACATGAAAGGCCACAAGGGGATCGTATGGCGGAAAACGCGGCGGATGTAATCTAGAAATCGTTTTCATTATTCCAAGGGCAGTCAGAAATGGAAATGACAGTTGGTGAACTCATGGGTTCTTCTAACTTTTCATATCATTTTCTATTGTTTTTTTTCTTCATAATGGACTTAAAACTTCTGAGCATTTTATCAGCAAATTCTTTGCAATTTTTTGTGAACCATTGAAGTATTCTCTTCTACTCGTCAGTTGTTAATTATGCAAATATTAAGGCAGTTCCTAAAATTCCGTCGATTGGACCTTTTGATTAATTATAGATATACTTTGTAGAAACACTCATTAATTTAGAAATGAACTCGGAAGTTAAATATTATTATTGTGAATAAAAAATCACCAGTTTGTGAATAAATTCCAATAAATTATTCAGAAGTTTACTTAAAACACTAGGGATGTTTTTTGGTAGGCTAAGCTTTGATAAGGATATTTTACAATAATAATTTGAACCAGTTGAAATCCAAACCCATGTTCCGTTTCTGTTTATTTAGCTAGTTGAGCCGTGTCTAATAAAAAAGAACCTATACTCCTTCCCAATCAAACGTAATCATGTCTGAAATATCTACCTCATTCATATGGACAAATTGTGTATTCACAAATAAATAAAGCAGTCCTGAGCATAATGCGATACGAAAATACCTCCAGAACTTGGTAAAAATAATGTAACAAATAAGAGGAATTCCCTAAAAGGTTTTCTTTATTCGAGAATCGCAATCAAATCGATTTATACGTTTCAGAGGGTCTTATTTATAGCTAGGGAGAAGTCGGCAATAAAGTAGTGAACTAAACTAGCCTAAAATAAATTATTATAGCTTATATTGAAGGGTACTCATTTCTCTGTACAAGTTGGCGGGATCGAAGAATATATAGGCGCCTCTCCCAAGGCGCGCCACTCAACTCGATTCTCTATTCGCTTTTTGCATCCAATCCCAGTCACCTTGCGTAGGTCATCCCTTCATTAGGTCGGAGGTATCCCTTGCTACATTTACCCGTTCGTGGTCTTCACTCGATAAATATCTTCCTCATCTGTTGTCGGTTCTACGATAATTGTGACCCTGCACTTCCATGTCAAATGTCTCCTCTTTTTATTCTTTGATACGTAGGTATAAATAAAATCTGATAAATTAGATTGATGCTCATAATTATTCATTATTTACAAGGGATTCTAAGCTCTGCTGTTATCCTGGTAACGTAAATAAAAATAACCCTGTCAAGTTAACGCACGCTACAATAATAATTGCCTGCGAGCACTATCATTATATTTATAGTCTCTGCCCAAGAAGTACCTAGATAGAAACCTGCATCTGCGTTTCATTCGAAAATAAATATCGTTTACTGTATAAAATAACCGAACAATATTTTTTATATTCTACGTCCAAAATCCAAACATGTGGTTCCTTTTCCAAATAATTTAAAAAGTTTCTTATAGGTACGATACGGATGTTGCGCGTTATAGGTTAGAGCCTGTGCTAGTCTAGTTAGTTAGACCTGTCTGTGCTAGGAGGTCCAGATTAAATTACCTGTCGGGAAGGTTATACATATACATATTACCTACATAATGTGTACCTTGTACCTACTTTTTGTCTACAATGTCTCAGTTTTGTACGTTCTTATCTCGTGGACTAGAACTGTTCGATTCTTACACAGGATCCTATAATTTGGACAAGCAAATGAGCGTTATTTTCTTATAAATTTTATTGAATTATCTACTTATTCATTTATTTTTCACAAAATCTCGTTGAAAAATATTCGATAGCAATTTAGAACTCCAATAAAAAATCACGCAATCATTTTCTGTAGCATCTAAAGAAAAATGGTAATCCCTACTTTCTAGACCCAAAAGTGGACGTGACAGGTGTTTTAACGACTTGGTTGGAGCTCTACTTATTCATGTTCATGTCCTACGGGACACTCCGAATTTGCTTCTGAATATATTACTGTTTTCTCACGATCCCTTTCTTACAGTAGGCACTAGTGGCGATCTAGTGGTAAAACATATGATTTTAATAAAACTTTGTAAACGTTATATACATTCCAGCTTTATAGCCGTATTTAACGTGAGAACATCAAAATTAAGTTTACGTTATTTATTTACCGTTAATGTGTAAATAAGAGAAAAGTGTACAGGAGAGTTTTTAAGGTGGTGATTTGCTCAAAATACACTTCGCTGATTTTTGAAAATTTTTACTATTATAATATACCTAGTTTGTACTGTAAACTATCTACTATCATGGGTAAAGAATTTTACAATCAGTTTAGTAGTTCTTTAGAAAATCTCAACTTTATCGAACCCCTCGTGTATACTGTGTCTAATGCAAAACATAAAATGTTTTCAAAATGGCCAACTTTTGCCTTCAGACACTATACTAGACGGTCATGTCATTCATCGATTGTGGAACGAACTAATTCCGATGGTTATAGGCGCAGTTCTTGCTAAAGTATTATTTGACGCAATGCCAATCTTAGAACAAATTAGTATTATAATATAATTTATGGCTAGACCGCGTAACAAATCTGAAATATATAGCTAGAAAGCATTGGCGTGGGACTTTTCGAAATCGTTATATAGGTGCTCTTTAACTTCTGCCATTGATTAGTAACCCAGCGTACCTTTTCTCGTGGGTTTTAGAATAATTGGGTTGAGTCTCAGATCAGTTAATAAGACTCGGGGTTGAGTTCGTTCGTATTAATAAACTGTAGGCGAAATGTACCAAACTTATTGATTTATCGCAGAAAATAAATTAATGTCGTTTCAGACGGATAAAAAACTGTTTAAAACAGTAACAGACTTTTATAGGTGCAAGTAAAAAAAATATTTTAGCGTAATTCGATTTTAATTTGTGATGAAATTGTAATTCAGAGACGTGGGCGATGATCACTAGTACACTAATGACTAAACTTAGTAATTGGGTAAAAATGCAAGGACATTCCAACTTTATCAAATTCAAAGTTCATAATGAATCCCCGATTAAAATAGAAACGTTTATATCTGTACAATGTAACAAATTGCGTCACAGAGATTGCCTCTCGACCTTTAAATAAGTACCGAACTCCGAGGTGTTCCTATCAATTTGTAAGTGTAAATGCCCGAAGTGTTGAGACTTGATAGAAAATTACGGTCTAAACTTTATATAATTGCACAAAACCACTAACCGTAGGTTAAGAGACAGATAATGACTCAAAATACGTCAATAATTCAACAAGTTTTATTATAGATAGGACTGTAAAATGTCGACTTTGTGATGCAAAAGATAAAAGCAAATTCGCGTCCAGAAAAAGGGAATTTTAGCTCGTTACCAGGCTAAAGACATATGAAAATAAATCACATAACTTTATCCATAACCCGCCTACCGCAAGCAACTAGTGATGTCTGTAAGGAATTTAAGACCAAAACCATCAACATAATAGGAACCTAAAATATATTCTTGAGAGAATTGGTTGGTGACAGTTTTCATGGCCACACTTATTGATTTTCGATGCGGAATCCGCAACATCCCGGATCTTACACATAAGATATCCATACTTGTAGCGATTCTCTGGTAGTTCCCGCCACTCATTTTAGAACCGTATACCTCAGCGAAGCTGACAACCTTGATGCATTCATTCTGCCTTCCTAAACCAGCAGAGCATACCTTTTTGTAACGATGTTCGTTCGTTTAGTATTCGGTCTTTGGGCCAAGGTAACCCGGCTCAATTTATACAGAGCCATTGCATTTTCAATGCATGAAAATAATTCATCAAGACCAGGTTTTCACATCTCTACAGATTTGACGATAAATTCTATTATATTATATTATTAGACCTTTTACCCGTCCTCCGCATTCCGTGACTGAAATTGCAAAGCGATCATGAAATTGGGATCAACTGGATCTGATCTCTAATGAAAGTAAGTCGTTGTTTGTGCGTGATTGTTCAATAATACTTACATGTGTTATGAAACCGACATTTATCTCCATCATCTCGAAGTGCACCGGTTTCAGGAAATGTCGACCCGATACGATATTGCTTCAGCCTAACATGAAGAGTACTTTATTAGAACAATACTCAATTACGTAAAGTGTAATTCACTTACCCTCTGTTATATTACAATTATCAACCCAGTCCAACATTATTATGTGCGTGATTTTGCGCCAGAAACTTTGACAATGTACGCGTGATGTGCACATACACTCGACAGCACATCAACCTACGAAAACTATCCCTAATGAGCACCGCACTTTGTGACAGTGTTTTGTGCTGTGCTGTTAACTGTATATCCATTTGCCAAATGAACCAAATTGCTGTTATGACCGGGCGACACGGACAAAGTACAGGTCCCTCTGGACTGTTGATAAACAATACTCTCGCAGAATACCAATTTTCCTGTAATCAGTATTTTGTACCCGAAAGGATAATGGTCAGTCGATATAAAGGAAATTGGATCACAACCAAGTATCGATAGCACGATATTTTGGGTGATACCGCGAACTCGAGGACATGCCTTCAAGATGACATATTAAGTTGGTATCTAACAAGAATCATAACATAATTAGACATTTATGATTTGTGGTTTTCATAAAACATGTCCACCTTGAAATTTTTCATGAAGTCTAATTTCGTTTGACTAAAATTGATATTTACTTACCTGAGTTATTACATAACCGGAGTGGAGTTTTTCGATGGATTTTGAAAGTCTAATTTATGACTAGGTCGTCACTACGGCGCAAGCGATGTAGCGCAGGTTCGATCCCCACTTCTGGACTAGGCATTGAGTTTATCTTAGTACAGCTTAGTTGGAGCAGTTGAGGAGAAAATCAATAATGTGAAAACGTGGTTAATTTTCTTTACATAAAACATCTTATTAAAATTAATGTAATTGATAGGTACTCAAAACCCGTGCTTATCCAACTTGAGTTAAATATTGAGGTTTCCAATGGGAGTAAACTGCACCTAAAATAATACTTGCTCATTTTCATAAAATTAACGTAAAATTTGTTATGCATATGCATCATCCCACTAAGTAAGTAAATGGAAAGTCCGTGTCTGTTTACTCAGTCAACACTGGATCCTTAAAATTACACCGCAGCGGAGAGCGTCGGGCGCGGATTTTTAGAATATAGTAGGTAATATTTTATAAATTAAAATTTTTGCATATGTTTTTAATTTTATTTTAAACACGATTTTTTCGTGGCGAATTAATATCTTGAATTTTGTCAAATAGTGTAGGTTATTGTAGATAAGTCTAGGAGGGTCATAGAATTAAAATTATGGCGGATTTGTGCGCATAATATTCATGACCAATGCTGACTATTCAATATGAATAGGTAGGTACTTTAATATACAAAAATGTCGGCGCTTAGATATACCTAAGTACTTGTAATTTCCTGTAGATAAAGGTCAAAAATAAAACAATAGAGTTCTCACCAATTTGGTGTTACATCCTTTATTATCTTTGATATCGGTTGCACGATTTGAAAATTAATTATATTATATCTACTACATATAATATTTTACTTAATGATTATGTATTTAATATAAGTAATAATTAATAATACACACATCAGTGATAATATTGTTACACATTTATAATATTGCATTGGAATAACCAATTTTTTATTACTTTATAATAAATAGTTAAATGTACTATACTCGTACTTATAATTAAACGATTTTTTATTTTATCATGAAGACAAGATAGCTGTTGCAGTCTAAAAGTTTTATAAAGTAGATCTTTAAATACTTTTGCAACTTGGATTATTCTTAATTAGGTAGAAGTTAATTAAAACATTGTTTGAACTTGAACTGAATTGTGTGAGAGAGATAATATAGGTAGGTACTCGCATAGTACAAGTTAAAAAGGCTTTTTTGAAATCTTTAAAATCGATTTTATTTAATTTAATTACCATAAATACTTAGGTGGCTAAGATTGTAATTTTTAAAATCGTTTGTATATTGAATTACAAAAATATCAGTAAGTCTGATTTCAATATTTTGTATTTTAGGTTAATTTCATGAAATAACATTAAAATTTGACAATTTAAATTTAATAAAACAATTCTGTCACCAAATCAAAATATAATAAAATAATAAATGTCTACATCCGTAGAGAAATCTTGAAATTAGGTTTTCGAAACATTGCATTTTTTTCATGCATCTTGAAAATAATAATAAAATATTACTAGTAATTAGTAAATAGCCAGAATACGATTAAAATATCACGTAAGTTCGCTTAAATATATGGTATCACGGGTATACATCGATACTCAATATACATACATCTACAGTAAATCAGTTGTACGGTCAGCCACAGAGAAAAGTGATACAGGAGGGCTTCTAAGAATGATATTATATCAAACACTACTGGACGTATTGAAATAATTATTTCACTGTTAGATAAATAAAAGTTAAAACTATGTAACTGTAAAATAAATATTAAATTCTGTCCAGTAGTTTTTGAGAATATCTCAAGCTTATTGAAGCCCCCTGTATACTTTTCTCTGTCTGTGCGTTTGGCCGGGTCGTCGGGTTCAATTCGTGAGTGGGTGCCACTGCTGCACCTGTTCCATGGGCGATGCGAGAGCCGAGTTCCAGTGCTGCAACGCGCGACCTCTTGCGAACATATACGAGCCTAGTACAAACTTGCCGAGGAGACGATCTGAAAACAAAGAACTATATTAGCACTGCGAGTTCAAGGAGATGGTCGCCGAGTCTAACATGAACCAAAGCAGGTCTACTCCGATAGCTTTTTCACGTGGAAAGGATGGGATAGTAGCGCGAGCGTCGGAAAGCCCAGCGGACGACGGCCTGTTGGACGTCCTAGGTACCGCTGGAGTGATGAGATGCATAAAGACCTGCAAGAGCTGCAGTCGGTGACAGACAACGCAATACAGGCTCTAGTCGTGCTATTTGGTATCAGAGGCCAAGATATGGGTTAATGAACCAGCGGAGTAAGTAAGTATATTATACCTATGTGTTTTTACGACAAAAAGCGGGAGGGAGTAATGGACCCACATTGGGCGATAGTGATACCGACACTATCGTTAACCAACGTCAAGTAAATCATTCGCATATTCGTATGGCATGAAGATTAGTTAAGATAGAATAAATGCTGCTGCATCAGCCATAACTAAGCCTGACCCTCGCTAGACCAGTGCAGTTTGATGAAGGGATTGATCTCTCTGGAAAGAGCGAAGAATACGCTCAACTAAAACGGCTCGCCTTGGATTTTATTTTTATTTGTATAGGTATGAATATATAAATGTAAAGAGCATAAAATAATGAAGAAGCCTTGTACAGGCGAACGCTTTCTAAACGAGCGCTGAAAGCTTTGACGACGCTCTTTGTACGTGTGTTTTGAGAGCGGCAAAATATTCAAGTGGTTTATGTTTAGTGGAACACAACAACTGTGCGCCTTTTAGCAAGATTTATCAAAAACATTGTTGGAATTTTTACTTAACTACATGGTCAAATAATTATTTTAATTTTTTGGGGCGGAAACCAGATGTTATCTATTAGATAACCTTTAGCAATATCGGTCACGTTTCAATATGATGTGCATAAATTATGTTACAAGTTACAAGTAGTCGCTGGCTCCGTCATCAAACATTATCGATAAACAAAACAGTCCGCTTTGCGGATTATTCAAACGATACAATACCTAATACATTTTTGGTCACAAACACTTTGTTTACTTTAACGTTGGTTGGAGACCGTAACGAAAGCTAGAAACTAATTTAATTGGTACTTAATCAAAAATTTTTGTATGAAATATTAATAACAAAAATGGACCCAGTTCCCGCAGAAATAAAAAGATTTGATGACGTTGAATTTTTCACAACTTTAAAACCCTATTCCCACTGGTCAGATTGATTTAGCCACCGATGTAACTATTGCGAATAAACATTGATGTTTCTGTTTCTTGCGATAACTTAATTTATTTATTTATTCACTATATATAAATATATAACAACATGGTATTTTGGTTATTCTAATAAGTAGGTATAGGTATTTATTGAATAACTAGATCTTTTTTTCATAATTTACAGAATTTGATTAGTTGATTACTAAATATGGACAATGATTCAACATACGGTGATAATTTGTATTGGATGACGACTCTAGGTCGACTATTATATTCCTTAGGACTTCAAGCATCTATTATATTATTTGAACGAGTAGACAAGTATTCTGTACGCCAAAATACTACAAAGCGTGATTGGCTGAACTCGGCAACACCTGAGACCTATTGATTGATTCGATTATATAGCGTGAAAGCGGGACAAAGGAGCTCTACAATATGTAGTTCAAAAGCGTCAGTCCCTTCTCTCAAATCTACAGGGTGAAAGTTTAAAGAGTAAAGCTTGACACATACACAGGCGGCCTGAGGCATATACGGCGTACCTAATATAGTTTTGTTTGCCCTTCAGCCGTAACGTAACGTAAATTATATATATATATTCTATGTCGGTCATATACCTACTTAAAACATGACACATACACAGGCGGCCTACCCGTCGCCTGCGGCCTACGGCCAGTTGCAACGCATGCCCCGCCCCTTTTTCTCCCGTCGTTAACGTCTAGTAGGTAGCGATCTGAGGCCTAGGCCGCAGCATATATTTAAATTACGTTACAGCTGAAAGGCAAACAAAATATATTGCGCCTTCCTTACATGTATATGTAGTACAGAAATACTGTAATATAATACTTAACTACATCGCTATCTACAGCATTTAAAATATTCAAAGTTCAGAAACTTCAACAAACTAGCCACTTTGTTTCACCCTTAATTCTCTAAATAAACTTGGGGCAAACCACGGGGTCAAACAAACTTCCTAATTAACCCAACGGTCCATTAGTGTTTACTAACAGTATCAACACTGGAGTATAATGTGCCATACTGTATAGGTATTAAAGTTCTAAGTAAATTGATTTACCTATGTTGTCGCTTGTAGTATCAATTGGTGTAAGGGACAAACCAAGATTTTTCAGGAGAAGCAATAAAAGTTTTTTTTTTTTTAGTTTATTCATTCATAACTTTTGCTTTTACAGTCTGGGTTTTACCGAAATACTAACAATCGCAGCTTCTACGCATTCAAAATTCAGTTTGTCTAGAAAGCTCTTAGTTTGCGAGAATGATGTCCCTTACAAGCTTTTTTTTTAAACTGACCCTTACTTGAAATTGCACCGAAGCAACTGTAAATCTATATAGACACTATTTGGTATTTCGAATGATACTAACATTATTTTGGACCACAGTTGCGAGTAGTTACAACAATTTGATTTTTATCTTTATATGTGTATGTACCTATAAAGATACCAGATATATAATATTATTTTGCACCAGAATCAAAAAGCCAGATAGGAAAATTGGCAGTGTAACGGACACATTTATTTAAATATTTTTTTTTTAATATACCATTCGAAAGCGCAGAGCGCGGCGAGTCGAACTGTATATTTAACTCATTTTATATTTTATATTATTATATATTATTTTATATTATTGTATTTGTGTCATATGTAAATCAATTGACATTGCTGTGAAGTTTATAAAACAATAAATAAAATAAAAATAAATTTTTGACAAAATGCCCCTTACACCAATTGATCCTACAAGCGACGTGTGTATACCATGGGGTAGATAGGGACAAACTTCTCGTAAGCTCTAAACCTGAAATTATTCCACCAGTAGAACACTTTAGCTCTTTTAGTTAGTACTTAGTCTTGTGGGTTAGAAACAGTTTATCTACTTTGTTGTTTGAATAAATTTACTCATATTCTGGACTAGGTACGATATTTCCCGCAGTACCTAATAATTCTTTATAAGCTGTTCCCGAACAGAGAATTATGACACCGCATGAACTCGTACACAGCGAATGTTTAATAAACCTAATATTTCTAAGCAGAGACTAAATAACTTAGTTTTTTTTGCGTAAAACTGTTCTAAAAAATCACGGTGTATCTGTAAACCGAAATAAACTGCAATGCATTCAAATCTTCATTAACGAAGCATTTATTAAAAAGAACCCGTGACGGAGTTTTTTGATGAACGATTATAGGGACTTGCATTTTATACTGATTTAAAATTGTAATATCTCGTACCTATCTATCTTAAGGCTGGGTGTGCGTGGATTTTCAGTTTTTCTATTTTTTATTATAATTAATGTCGTTGTCTGTGAAAAAAAAAATTAAGACGACGATCACATCTCACCTTTTGATACCGAATGCGGTTGCAGAGTCTGTACAGTGACGCTGGTGGTATGCAGCTCGTCTGCCCGCAGCCTGAAGTGAAAGCACTCGGAGACGAGGGCGCTGCCGTCGTCGGCGACGTCGACGGCTGCCGTCCTGCGCGCGCGCACCCCGCGGCACGCGCGCTCTTGCGTCACTCGCACTGCCATCTCGCGTTTACTTGTTGACTGGTCCAACTAGGTATACAGGTGTAACCATGAAGCAACGAACGCCAGGAGGGCTAGCCGCAAGGACTTTTTAGGAGCTCAGGGCCTGTCAAAGCCTGCACGAACGTTTTTGTACTATTTTTCGTCAAAAATCATATATTGACAGGACTTTACTGCTAGTAAAATTCGCCGCGGCTCACCCACCAGGGGCGTTCTTCATTGCTTCATGGGGTAACGGAAAGTAGGTACTTATAGTGAGCTGAAATGTGTTCAGCCCCTATTACCGTTCTCAAAACGATGAAATCATAGCGCGCCGAACAGAGACGCCGCTATACCAACGTTATAGCACTGTCCCTGTCACGCATGATATAACATGGTAAGATTTGATCGTTTTGAGAACCGTCACAGAATCAGTAAGTGAACTTTTGTTCTACGACTATTCGATTTTCGCTAATTTTGGAGGGTACCTTTTCGTACAATCTGTCTGTACCGATCAGGTGCATTTTGTTAAATGTCGAGTAGCGAATATGCCGAATTACGAATCTGTCGAATCTAGAATTTGTTCTATACCGAACAAGGTAACGATTTGTATGAGGCATTTATTCATTTTTTATTCGAAAAGTCTTAGAACAAAATTATTTCAGTTGGCATTTACTTACACAAATAGCAACAGTAAAGTCAAATAAGATAACAATAATTAATAACAATTTAGTAAAACAAAAGTGATGCAGTATTCTTACACTTGCCATAACCGACACTGATACTAACATCACATCGAGTTGACATGATGATATCGAGTTAGGTCCACTTTTTAACTGGAAAAGTCCTACAATATCTACTGTCGTAGGAACAAGATTACTCCAAGAACAACGTACTTAAAATTCCATCAGCTCGTAGACTAACAGTTAATCTTTATTAAAGAAAAAGAACGAAAGAATCTTTCCCTTACAGACTAGAAGGAAATTTCTCTGTTACAAAATCCGAGAGCTTAAACGCTTTTTATTATGGAATATAAATTATTCAGCAGCTATTAAGATATTATAGAAAGAGGCTTAGAGATTGATCCCAGTTCATAGTGGGTTGCGTAGAGCTTTTAATCTGACGTTCAAATATTTGCATATGAAAACATTGCATGGGGTTTGTATGCTATGAATACAGTTGCTGGCTTAACTATGGAGGTAGGTACTTATTAAATTAATGTATAAGCTTTATTCCACAGTGGTAGGCTATATCTACTAACTATCCTTACTTATAAGTAGGTACTTATATCGAATGCTCTGAAAACGATAAATGGTCATGTCTAGATTAATGCAAAAGTTAACGACATACTAGATATTCCGGTAATTGGATGTAACGAACCGGAACTTACTAAAGCACTCTACACCGATAGAACATTCCTTCGATAGCATCTTCCACAGTATGTTCTCGAATTGAAAGGACATTGCCCACTTTTGAATGGAGCGCCGTTTCAATTCAGATTTTTATGATAGCACAAATAAGACGCACCTGATATATGAAGTATAAACACTAACGGTGAAAGATTAATATGATAATTTGGGAAATCATTATATCAGTGAAGAGTGTTTTCGACTAAATGAAAGAAAATCATGATTTCGACGAACCGTTCATCAGCGTAGGTTAATTTTGCCCCGAGTTCCACTTATACAAGGCAACTGCCACAATATTCATTGATCTAAATACTTATAATGTTTTATATAAGTACTTAGATAACCATGAATAAAAACAGAAATTCTTACCTTGAGGTTTCGAACTTCTATAACGGTAACCGTCAACCGATGAAGATTTTCATTGTACAGCAGCGATACAAGAGCTTCGCCTAGATCTGATGTAGGCTCTTGCAATTCCTGTAACAAAATTATATATCAAATCATAGCCAATAAATATGATGTCAAACGAGTGACCTTAATGCGATTACCTAAGATTCCCGATCCCCTTTATATCAATAGAATCCCATAATTTTTTAAAGCGTAAGGTAAAGCGCATTTTCAATGATCACGCTAACTTAGTATGGAGTTTGTATGAAATTATGTTCAAAATCCTGTAACTATGCTATTTTTCAACTGATTATGTTTATACAGTTGACAATTAATTTAATTTACAATTCCCGTCAGCTACTATTTAATTTTCAATACTTACAACAACGTTATTAATCAAGTAATTGATTTCCTGCTAACAATTTTCTCCGTTTAAATTATTTGGCAGTTGTTCATTAACAAGCAGTCAATTTTCCATACCTACAAACGAATTTAATCAGTCATACAAACTGAACATGACATTATCATTTTACACGTAGGAAAATGTTTTGTTCAATGTTGTTTATGCTAGTACTGTAGCATTTTATTAAGCAAGAAGTGACATTCGGTTTCGCTTATTATGCCTTCAATATTCACGTCGTATATGATAAAACGTCAAGATATCCCAACCAAATATCTACTCAGATCAAACCGCAAAACAAAACTAGTACCAGTTACAATCTCTCGGTTGAAACTCCACTTATCAGGTACATTTAACATGTCAATAAAAATATATAATTATCTTTCAGACGAAATAAAAAATGTAACAAATGAAAAAAACATTCATACGACTGCTAAAACGATACCTACATGCTAAATGCTATTACACAGTAGAGGAATTTCTAAATGAGAAAAAATAATAAACAAAAAATGTCGTCTCTCTCTTATATTGCTGTGCCTTAACCAACCAACCAACTTCAGAAATGTCATGGGTATTTATATAAAGTTACCTACGCATGTTTGACCTCAATTTCGTTGCTCATTTAGCACCACCCAGGGAACATATTATGCGGAGTGCGAGTGACGACTCCCTCCAGACGTGATCTCTCATGATTCGTGGCCTTTAAAAGTTGTTGATATAATATATAACTCCAAAATATGTGAAACAGTCTCAACAACACTGATTAAACAGGTTTATAGCAGCTAAATTCACTCAGCTGTTGATTTCTTAGCTAAGACTACTGCGCCCTTATCGGCAGAGCTAATAATTGTAAACGATAACTAATCCGACAAGCTAGGAAGACACATAGTTAGCATGAACAGCAAAACACTTGGCTGTCCCCAGAGACCACTAAGGGCTAGCGTACAGTCGACAGCAGATCAATGGTAACACTTTTTACTTTTGTCAGTTCTTATTATTTGCGTCGTCGTAAGACTTGAAATCGTACCGCAAGTGTTATCATTGATCTGCTGTCGACTGTACAACGCTACGGTGAGGCGTCGTGCCGTAGCGTTGTACGCTAGCCCTGAGCCCTTACCCCATAGACCTGTAACAGGATAAGGGCGCCCTTGTCTGCCCGCACATGGTCGCAAAATTGCTTCACGACACGTGTAACCTAGAGATATTATAGACATGGAAGCATCTCTTTAATACGGCACCCCTGTCCCCCGCTTTGTCTCTATGCGTTGACAGAATTTTTCGACTGCAAATTTGTACCGATTTCATGTCTATTGGGTAAGTGGTCTGTGACTGTCCCTATAGAGTATAACGGTAGTTGCAGTTGCGATTATGAAGTAACCAACTTACGATAATAATGAGTAAAAAAGTACGATCTTCTACGATTCTGAAAGAAAGTCCAGGAGCAGAAGAATACCTATCTTGGCTCAGGAACTTATGCCAATGGTGCAGTAAGAGAACCAGCAAGGTATCTGTTCCGTCGCGGTGTTGTCAAGAGTGCAGATTGCCATAATGATCGCCAACCTTCGTAAGAAGACAGCGCCATAAGAAGAAGTAACCAACATACCTTTTCTATATCCAGTTTGTAAAGTTGAGGTTCCTCGTCAGGCGCGACTCCTTCCAGCTCGGTGAGCGGTAAGATGATGTGGCCAATCAGCTGCTTCCCCTTGCCGACCCTCCCAGCGTCCAGCACCGACAGCTTCAGAGTAAGAGTCTCCAGCTTGCCGGGTGGGATCTGACAAGTGGAGTTTTGTTTGTAGGAATATTCGAGCTAGGATTTGGTATTGATACAAGTAAATATATTAATGTAAACTTATTCTGAAATATTATTATACCTTTTACCGGTCTTACAGACAAGATGGGACATTATTTCGACAATATTAAAGTAGACATGTCGAACATAATCTTATGGATATTATTATGTTAGATTGATCAAAGTAAAAAAAAATGATAAATAAGTAGAATTTATCTACATATTTCAATTTTAGGCAGAAGTAGTACAGAAGTAATGGATGTACACAATAAACAAAGCGTTGAATACCAAGTAACGAACAGGAAAAACCTAGGTGTAAAATCAACTGAGAGCTAACCTGGTATTTACACGAAGGGGGTATGTCCGGAGCAACTACGACGGACTATGAATAGTAACATTTAATTACGTATCTTGTCACTCTAATAATCATACTTAATTAAATGGTTTGATCTAATAGACATTGGTAGAAAAAATATTGAGCCGTTCTCTACCAAAATAGAAAATACTAAATATATCCAAAGTGTAAATGATAAATTGAGAATTTTTTTATCACTACCGGGATTCGAACTAGGCCCCTATCGCCATTCAGTGGCACGCTCTATTCCACAGAGCCTCCGTGATATCGTACCCAGGTCGTGAATAGAATGGCGAGGACCCTGGTACGAATCCCGGTCGTGCGTGATGAAATTTTTTCTCCCTTTATCATTTAGATTTTCGTTTCGCATAGCGCATATGCAAGAAAATATCAAAACATATCCTAAGTGGTCCACACACGCTGATACCAAGTGATAGGTACGTCGTAGTGAAGCCTTTAGAAGTAATTGAACACAATGCAAGAAACAATCTCATTCCAACATACACACGTACGGATATTAATAGACTTGTGGTCAAGATATAAATTCTATTAATAAACTTTGAACAAACGAAAACAATGAAACCTAAGAAACCCTCAACTTAAAACTAACTTTAAAAGTGAGTTGGGAAGTACGAGTAGCTACCCAGAAATTAATTATAAACTAACTAAAGTCAGGAAAATCCTTGTAATCCCTTAACAAACTGTGTACTTATCCAATCAATCGTGATTATTCGTGATAACGGAGGTGTAACGATGTCTAAAATTAACTATTTTGCGTAGGCAATACCCATTGTATAGTATATTTTATTTCCAACCTTACACAAAGAAGCATGATATTAAGTTTTACCTTGAAAAGAATTCTATTAAAGGAAAGTTTGTCATTTCCATAAAAGCACTAAATTAAATACATATCGATTGACTTTGATATGTCTATTACTAAAGTTTCTAATTTAGACTCATGTGAGCTTCCACTCCACATACTAATAGGTTCACATAATTCTACATGATCGTCACTTGGGAAATTATAAAGCCAATTTAGTTCCATTTTAACTTATAATAGTTTCAGCCAACTAAAATCTGGCGAAATAATTGCAAAATTAGGTCAGCACCTAAAGTTGATTAAAGAGCTTTGCACAATAATTTATTCAAAACACTGTTTAGTTAGACTTTGGCGGGATCGTTTTTGTGGTTAGAATTAATTAAATTTCAGTGTCTGCACGGGTGAAACTATTCGAGAAAATATGAGGAATAACTTTATTAAATAATATTTTATGAGCATCAGAATAAGATAATACTGTATAAAATGTAGTTTCTAAGGAATTTACTGTAAAAAGGTTCAAAGAGGCAATGTTAAATGTAGCGTAAACTTGATAGCAAGGGTCATGTTTCTCAGTTGCCTTATAATAAAGGAGAAAATAATAAGATGCCTAATGATTAAAAAAGTTAAACAACGAAAGCGTAAGTAAATAAAGTAAAGTAACATTGAAATTGTTAGTCTGATCATGGAACTAGGTATGATTAATTACCTGATAAACCAAAGCGTCATCGAAGAATGGATTGCACGTCTTCTTCTTCTGTTTCGTTTGAAGCACTCTCCTCTCATCTGGCATCAGTTGGAGTCTGAAACAAAGAAGAATGAGGTCCCATCCATTTATTGAAATGTGAGCTTTTTATGTCTTTAGTTACTTTGACTATAAATAGCGCTCTTTTCATCAAAACGACAAGGTACCAAAATGTAAACTGTCGAACTGGCTTCGGCAGTTTTTAAAGTATTTATTGTGTAAATATGAATGCAGAAAGAGCAGTTTCCTTCTGTAGTTGTGACTGCATTGCAACAAAAAGAGTACCAAGTTTTGCAATATTGTACGTGACTACAAAAATGGAGAGATACGAAACAAGTAGGTGAATGCCGCAGTAATAGTAACACAGTAGTAACACTCTACACTACCTTAACGCGAGTTTTACACTGCCATAACAAAGATGTTAACGTCCGTTAGTGTCAGACAAAACATTACAGAATTTTTAGAGCTATGTGCTCTAAATATCAAGTAGTAAAGTTTAAGTATTGTTTCTCTCGAGGAGTTGTTATCGTAAGTCTAGAATCGATGAATAATGCAATGTTTAAGGAAAATACCATACTCTGTAATTGTTTGATTATACAACAATTTTATCTTTATTTATTATTTTTGAAACTAGGTCTTGCCAACTGCCGATAGGAGTAGGTAATATTGTTTGAGGTAACATTTCTTATCTCAACTATTCGGAAAATACGTTAATTACTGCTAGTTACGTTACATTTTATTGAAGCCGGAGAGACCACTTATGAACTCTGTAAGTATCCGTAATTTAACATCATTTAATATCCATTGAGAGAGCTAGATACACAGCCTCTGGGAAAACAAGTTGTATAAAAGAAATTTTTGTTTACTTTCTCTCTAACATTTTATTCTTTCTGATATATGGAAATCCGCAAAGCCTTCAGACTTTCCGGGTGGAGAAAGGATTGTTTTATGAGAGGCTGTGAAAATATGTACCTACCTATAGGTTGACAAGTAACGATAGTAAAATGATTTTCGTTTACAATACAATATAGAAATGGATGGTCAACTTTGTGAAAACAGAATTGAAAATAGTTAGCCAAAAAAGTGCTAGCCTTCAGGAATTAAGAGTCAGCTTTCCAAGTAATGATTTGCCTTCCCCAAGATACTTCTGGAACTGGTTTTATGTTATTTCAGTATAATTACAGTACAGTGACCATATTGTGGGTTCTGTCGATACCATTTACTTTACTATCAGCACATCTGCATCACACATAAGTTTGTTTGGAAATAACTTTGCATAAAGATAAATTATTCTTTATTCTTTCTTTAATAAATCTAAAATGTCTAAAATACCTATTAAAAATACACAAAAGAAATAGTAATACTAATACAGTTACTATCACAATTGGCGGTCTTATCGTTTAAAGTCATCTCTTCCAGACAACCTTTGGGTAGAGAAAGCACTGCAAGTATACAAAGGTCGCAAAATCAAAATTTTCGCTGATGTAACGAACTAATGTACCATTGATGTTTAAGGTTCGCGTTAACGAAGTTAATTAATTAGGTTGCGTGACACTGGCACTTACCTGATGTAAGGGTCGCATGCATTAGCCAGCGCCGGCGTACGTGACGGCAGATGTTTCACCTTTATAATGTGCACCTGAAGCCTTTCAGTGGCCGACTCGTATTTCAGTGTGAACCACACTCGACCCTTAGGGAAATCAAAACGAAAGGTCAATTAAGGCTACGTCATATCAATCTGCGATTTGTGGGTGAATATAGTCGGACAGTTCTGCGAGTGAGGTGATTGATACGATTAGATGATTGATTTAGGTTATTGATGAGTTTTAGAAACGATTTCTAATATTACTAACAAATATGTTTATTCGTTTTACAAATGTCAATATAGATACGAAATGATCAAGGCAAACCGCATGAATTCTCTGCATTTCCCCTCGCGGTCGAGCCAGCGATTCTATCAGGTTCCTCTATAATTTTAATAGGATCCAGGTTGTGCTAAATGTATGATGCTCATTTTAATAGGGTCTATTCATGAAGGAAAGAATACTGCCGGCCCTTGATCATTTTTATACCTTCGTGGGATTATTGTGCACGCTACATTAATTGCAAGATAAGGTAAGCAGAAAAAAGGGAGCGCCACATCTTGACACGTCTCTGTCGCGTCTTCCCTGTCTTCATAATCGTTCTATCATTTTACTACATATTATAAAATATTGATATTCAATCATTCAGATTGCTATCGTTTATTGCATGAAAGACATTGTATATATTTTTGTTGCGATTAATTTAATTTTGTGACATAATTCAATTGCTCGTTAAACAAGTCGACAATATGTATCTCACTACAATCCACACCTTCACACCTAGGCTGTTACAAACAAAGGCCGTCATAAAACTAAGTAATTTTGCAGCCCCGAGTAGCCGACACGAGTATCTACTTCCCTTAAACATAAAGTACCATCAAAAGCCTAAAAGCCATTGCAAGCTAGACCGTACTGCCGTCGCATAAAGGAATTACTATCTACTTCATGTACTTCTCGGGGCGTAGGTAATTTAATTAATAATTACTGTCCCTGAAATTACTTTTTAAAATGGCATGTGTTGGCGTTGTTGGACATTTAATTTAATAAGGACGACATTACTTTTGTCCTATATACAGGGTGTAACGAAAATGGTATATGAAGCCGAAGAGGGGTGTTCAGTATCGGTAACTGAACAACTTTTGTTCTACTTTTCGATTTACGCAAATTTATTTTTTGACTTTTCATACATTTCGCTCCGGTCAGCTGATCGATTTGTATGAGACATTAATTTATTTTTATTTTTTATTCGAATATCATAGTCCTTTCCATATGAAAACGTTAGTAGTATAAAAAAATACAAAAAAGAAATACGTAACAATGAGAGCGGTAACATAAAATGTATCCGTTAAATGCGTAAATATTCATTAGGACATGAATGTCACGGCTCTGCGGGGATTATATTACGTGGTTTATTTTACGATTGTTAATTATGAATATTAAAAACTGCTGCTATTTTTATTTTTGGATGCCGAGAACTGACCTTTTTAGGCGTAGATAAATATTTACTTTTACAGGGTGTAACGGAAAGGGTAATTAACCGAAAAGAGCGTTTCTCTATCGGATATCGGTAACTGAACTATTTTTGTTTTATGACATTTAAGATTTTATCGTGATTGTTTCTTGACTTTTCATACATTTTGTTTTGTACCGAAGAACTGATCGACTTGTATGCGATATACCTAATTTTATTATTATTTTATATTCGAAAAGTCATCTACAGAACAAAAGTTGTCCAGTTATCGATACTGAATACCCTTCCTCCGGCTTACTCGAAGATACAAAGCTAACTCAACAGAAAATATCCATAGTCCTTAAATAAATATCACAGAGCACCTAAAAGACGTAATTCGAATTATCTATATACTTAGTATTGTACGGTAAGTTTTACTTACCACATGTCCTTCCGGCCACATAAAATCCTCTTCCAGACAGTCTGGTTTGTATAGCGACGGGTCCAACACTCCCAGATCAGTGGTATTAGCTGAAACAATCATATTTCGTTAATCGAAAGGACCTTGTTTAATTTGACATGCTGACCTATCGATTTTGTATGACGAAATCCAGAGAATGTGGTTATCGTTACGAGCCATGTAGTAATAAATAAGGCCGTATACCTACAGCAATTTTATTTCAATTTAAAAAAGGGTTCCCTATTTTTGTGCATAAATTTTTATGTCATAATATAACATGGCATACTTTAAATTGTCCTAGTAATAACTACGCATAATAGTCATTAGGCATAACTTTATAGGCATAATATTATTAAGCATAACTACAAACAGCATAAAGATTGTTAAGAATAATATTATAAAGCCTAAATAAACTTTGTCATAATGATATTGAGACATAATTGTAATAATCATATTAATTACTCGCCAAAAAATATATTCCTGAAGTTTTTAAAACAAAAATTAAACCAAGGGCCACCCCCGCCGCACCGTAACCAACTATTACACTATGGTACCTAAGTTATATCTGATATACCTACTTTTTGTTTGTATATAAAATAATCATGTTGGCGGCTTACGGGTGGCCCAAGGGCCACCCCCGCCGCACCGTAACCTACTATTGTACTATTATATATTCTGTGCTATTACACTATGGTACCTAAGTTATATCTGATATACCTACCTAATACCTACTTTTTGATTGTATATAAAATAAACATGTTGGCGGCTTACGGGTGGCCCAAGGGCCACCCCCGCCGCACCGTAACCTACTATTACACTATGGTACCTAAGTTATATCTGATATACATAATACCTATTTTTTGTTTGTATATAAAATAAACATGTTGGCGGCTTACGGGTGGCCCAAGGGCCACCCCCGCCGCACCGCAACCTACTATTACCTAATACACCATACATACAACACCAATACCAACAAAAAAGAAGAAATACACAGACAAACATAACCGCCTTGACAAAATTATCAACAATAAAAATGAATACACTTCAAAACTTGCCTATTTACAAGCTATTGCTAAAAATTTACATTTAAAATGAAAGGAATTATATTGCATGAAAATTATAGTAAAAAAAAACATTACATTCATTTCAAACAAACATTATGAATAAATGCATTTAAATTATTAAAGTGTGTTTCAATTATGCCTTTTGTTATTTATGTATAATATCTATTAGACGAATAAACAATATGCCATAAAACAAT
Source organism: Tachystola acroxantha (assembly GCA_963506565.1). Classification (NCBI taxonomy): domain Eukaryota; kingdom Metazoa; phylum Arthropoda; class Insecta; order Lepidoptera; family Oecophoridae; genus Tachystola; species Tachystola acroxantha. Next base: position 5,902,783 of record OY735884.1, read on the forward strand.
ATGGAAATCAAAATTAGGGCGTTTTAGCCCAAACTACAATTATGCTTAGTTAGATTGTATGCCCAAAAACAATTATGACAAAATATGATTATGACAAAAAACATTATGCCTAACTCATTATGCTAAATTAAAATAGGACAAAAAAATTATGCGAAAAAAAGGGATCCCTTAAAAAAGAGACACCTCTAGCGATTCCAGATTGCGTACGCTAATATTAGTCGCCGCTAAGCGAGGCGTCCCGCTTGTTCTTATCGCGCAGCATATGAACGACAGTGACATTTGCGTTTAGGATTCCACCTACTGACCGCTACAGATCTATCTATACATATAATAAGACTGTAAAAAAGTTGTGTCTGTACATTGGATATTTTTTGAAAAGAATCATTATAATGTGTTTTAGGATCGATACTGATGCCAAAACACTAATTTTTAGATTTTTTGTCTGTTTGTTTATCTGTGACTTTGTGCAAGTATCACGCCATAACTACTGAAGGGATTTTGATGGGAGTTTCACTAGGAGATAGCTGAAATATCCGGACAGCTCATAGGCTATAAACTATGGCGGTATGTGATGTGGAAACAAGGACCCAGAGAGGAAGATCTGCCTCCTGATCTCCTCCATCCTCTCCATCCTCCTCCTCTACGCAAGCGAAGTTGCGTGGTACAGCTAGTTCTTAATATGAATATTGTGTAGGTATGAAGAGTTAAGTACAGCTAACAGCAGATCAAGTATAACACTTCGCACCTTATACCGTTCTTATTATCCGCGTCATAAGAGTTAAATTCGTATTGCAAGTGTTACCATTGATCTGCTGCTGTCCGTGCCTAGCGCAGTGGTAACAACAGTTCTTCGATAAATCATGCTTTCGGACGTCCGTCGCACAAGAGTTCTTTCGACCAGCAATTCTCCAAACATAATTCAATCGATACCGCTCTGAAAATGTTCGGTTGAGTTACAATGATTTGATTCCATGTAGGATTTGTGTTGCCAAGCATTGTAGAAGACCGACTTTTATGTCGACGCAATTTCATATCTTGTGGGACAAATTGGATTTAAAAGTGTACGTATAGATTGCATTTCCGCAATTACTTGTAATTTAATTAAGTAATTTCAACATTCTGTTTTCAGAATGGTTCAATAAAATAGAGATTTAACTCCGGTGCAGCATTAATTAGTTATACATTTTTTTAACAAATGAAATTCGGGTCAAGTACGATAAACAAATATGTATACCGCAGCCCAAATCAAGTGTATTATTTTGTAAACAAATATGATCGTCTAATTACCCTTTGTGATGTAACACTGAACGAACTGATTGATTGAACCTGTTCATCATTGCGACAATAAAGTTATTCGATTTAATAATGTGAAAATAACTATGCAATAATCACAGAAAAGTTTAAAAGTTTTTAGTAGTTTTGTTTACAAAATGAGACACTTGATTTGGGCTTCGGTATAGGTATTTACATCCAACTATGCTATTTTGAAACATGATTAACTCCTTAGTCAAATAAAACAAATTAGAATTAAGACGGAAATCCATCAATGATTATTACGCATCGGTAATATTCCAATATTCAAATACTACCGATCAAATAGGCTCCGAATACTTGGGTAGCCTTTCTTGTTACATTCTCGAAATCGGATAACGCAAAGTAATTTTACATGGCAAATATTTGTACGATTCCATATTCCCAAATGCTTGTTTATACAAGTGAAAGCTTCTTGTATGATTGTGGGGGTTTCTTTGCTCAAGTATTCCATCCATGAACTGAGTCTAGAGTTCCGCTCGAAGTTAGGAAGTTAGCAACAAGTTGAGTTTCCCGTATGGCTTGATAAATAAAATTAGTCTTTAGTGTCGACTGGGTTCTGTAGTAGTAACGAAGTTAGGCTAGGGTGGAGGGAATGACACGAGTATATTGGTTAGTACGGTCGACAGCACATCAAGTGAATCATGGACTTGTAAAAAGGACACTAGCAAAAAATACATTGCCCCACCTACAAAACTACGTGACCATTTAAGCTTATTTTTATCATTTTGTTGGGGACTTATTTACAGGTTTCATATTGCATAATCATAATCAGTATCATTTTCTACTACTCTCGCAACTCCTATAGAAGAATAACAAAAACAATGAATAAATCGCGTCGATTTCTTACTATTTTCTGAATTCCTAATTAAGCTGTTTTTTTCGAATCGCAACTTGTACAAAACATTATCTTAAACCAATAATTTTAATAAAAAACGGAGATATTTTTACATTTATTCGTTTTCTTGTACAACTTGCGGTTGATGGTGGGGCAGAATCTGGCATGGTCATTTATGTACCTATTCTGTTATTGTTTTTTTCATTTTCGCGCCGTTTCAACTTGTGACACAATTATGCTTCGCAAAAAGGGCACATCCTATAATTAGCGGAGAATACTGAGATCTCGAATAGCCGATTTTGATGTGCTGTGCATAGAGGACACTCGGGCTTATTGTGAATTGCTAGATTTAAAATAACTCATATTTTTTATTCTCGGACATGCAAGTTTCTTCACGATATTTTCATTCGCCGTTTGAGAGCATTCAACAAACGTAGTTAAATTTTTCCGTCGAAAAAAACAACAGGAATACTGGCTGAGATCGAACCTAGGACAGCTTATCGGTGTCCTAACCATTACGCCACCTAGCTCTCTTATTTCTATAGCCATTACTAATATACCTAATATAGGTGTTTTTAAACATAATTAAATCCAATTTATTTTCGCATTTCAAGTGACATAGGTACTTATATTATTGTTTATTTTTAAACCAAAGAAACATTAAATGGGTTTTAAATTAAACGCTTATTCGCGAAGCAGTAGAAAGCTACATGGATGAATAATTAAATGGACGGACGGGCAGAAAGTATAACAAATGGAAATGTATTTTCCAACAATTTGTTTTACCTGTCCCATGGGTGTCCAGATAAAAGAGATTTGAATGAATCATTAGTTGAACAGAGCGCGCCCTGCCTTCTGGTTGGCACTGATAACCTTTTTGCCTTTTCCATGAAAAGAAAATGGCATGTATACCTTGTAGGAGTATTATGTGACGTAGGAGTTTAGTTAATAGAACTTCTAGCGATAATTAATCAGAAATATCAGAATCAATATCTCTTTAATTGCAAATAAGTACATTTCGTACAATTTTGCACGTAAACATTTTTTGAATGTTAGAGGTCATGGAATTAGTCCCTCCAAATAAGTTGTTATATGTTGTAATTTGAATTCACGATTGTTACTTAACTTTGAGCCATATGTAATCAAAAGTTCCTGTAAATCCCCCCAAACAATTAGAATTAAAACTATAGTGAACCCTACATCACACAAACTACAAATTAATATATATAAACGGACATCACTCACTTATATTGTTGAAGTCGGCAATTAGACCGATCAAATAATTAAAAATGCCACTCATGCAATACAGGTACTTTATTTTTAACCGACTTCCAAAAGCAGGTCTACCCTCAACAGCCTTGGCTAACTAACAATGATAAATTCATACCCACCTAATAAAAATAACTTTCGTCAACAAACCCTAAATAGCTAAATGCCTAAGATTCTGCTAGAATGCGACTTTTTTAGAACGAAATGCTAGTAAATGTATCTACATACTTATTGTACATATTTGTAAAATACTTTTTACGCAATTGAATGGGGAATTCAATGATATATTGATGCTACGATTGGGAGTTATAATTTATGCGGAATGTCAGAGTTCTGCTGAAAGTTACGTAAGGTAATTTAAAAGGGATATTTTTATTTTGGAGTCACGTATATTGTACATGGAAAATCACAGAAAATACCTTCTGTACCTACTACAGAACTATTGGACAATACTATTGGACATTACCTAAATAGATAATAATAATAATAATAAGCCCGCAGGGCAGCTTTGTGGCGAGCTGTTGGTGCGTAACGACACCACGGACCCGAATGCTCCAGAGAGCCCGCAGGGCAGCTTTGTGGCGAGCTGTTGGTGCGTAACGACACCACGGACCCGAATGCTCCAGAGAGTGGTCCAGGTCCCCGTCTCCGGCTTGCCGCAATGGCTTGTTCGGAGTGGACTCTCAAGGGGACCTGCAGGACTCTCGCCTCTGGCTTGCCTTAGCCAGCCGGCCAGAGTGGAGTCGTTAGAGCTATAACTTACATCTATATAGCTCGAAGGGGTGGAAGTGTTAAAGGCATAAAGCCGGGAGTAGCCCACTTTCTGGCATTCCAGTAATGGTGAAACTGCAGCACACCTCTCGACACCCCTTAGCCGCTCACACCGGTGTTGCTCTCAGTTGTCTTTCTGACGACCATGTTGAGGGCATGGGCCCTCAACATCCCCTCACTAGATGGCTAGTGAGGGGAGAGTCACCGCCTGCCAATTTTTTCATAACTTCGAGACAATGTGATCATGGCAGGTGTCCGACGTCTTGCTCTATAGACCAGACTGACTGACCCACCAACACCCCAAACCAATAGCCCCAATTAAGTTGTAATTTCCAATCACTGCAATAGTTTATGCACCTGACGGGGTCTGTGATTGAGTGCAGTCAGATGCGCTCAGAGACGGGTCCCGCTAGGTGCATCACATATCTCTTCAAATTAAAGTTCTCTAAGGGGCCTCTACGCGTTGGACCTATGTCTCCGTGCAAGCCTTTCAAAGGACCGGGTTTTCTTAGACCCGTGAAACCTAGAGAGATACATAATAATAATAATAATAATAGAAAGCCTTTTTAATTTTCAATATCTTTTACCTACATTCAGCATTCAAAATATTGCCATTCTACAAAATACAATATTGCGCAATTTTTTTTTTTTGGTAGAAACATCATTTTTACATTAAATACTGAATAGTGGTAAATACATTCGTCACCATGATATGAACTCTGGTCTCGTCTTTGTGGTGCACTTTTTTACCCTGTGATATATATAGGCTTCATACATCATATCTCTTTATATGCAAGTAAATACATTGTGTATATTTTTGCACGTCAACACTTTAAATTTACATTTACACCACTTTATATTATATTCGTAAGGAAAGGTAAATGTACGCTTCGACGACAGTGTAGGTAAGTACGGTCTAACACAGAGAAAGGTGTACAGGAGAGTTTTAAAGGTTAAGGTTTTCTCAAAAACTACTTGACCTATTTCAAGAATTCTTTCACGGTTAGATAGATAAAAGTTAAAACTATGTAACTTTAAAAGAATTCGTAAAACCGGTCCAGTAGTTTTTGAGAAAATCTCAACCTTATTGAGACTCCCTGTATACTTATCTCTGTCTTCGTGTGTACAAGCAAAATTATTATCATTAATGTTTTATTATTAAAATTGCTATCAATAATTATAAGACATAATATAGGCGTATAAGACGTTGTCTACATGCGGTTAAGTAAAAGGGGAATTACGCATTTCATTATAAGTTCGGTGACCACCCACCACTCCCTTCACGGCACGCCTCTGTTTGACTCACCTAGTAAAGTATCAAATTGACGTCCGTTCAAAGGATATCGCTTATAAACGATCGGTGTAACAGTTAATATTTTCACCTTTTGTGATTCATACACATTAAAACACATCAAGTGTAACACTTTGGACCGTTCTTATTATCTGCATCGTAAGAGTCGAAATCGTACGTTATCATTGATCTGCTGTTGTCCGTACAAGAGTTTCGAAATTCTCGAAACACGGTTTTATTATTTGCTACGAATGAAGTTTTTTCCATAGCTCCGTGGAGAGAGACTAAAGTTCATAGTTTGTATGGCAGGTATCCGCCCTTGTTGTCACTTTGACTCTCATACGTCAGTCCGTTTCTAATATGTTCGTCTTCTATAGAAAATTCAAATAATGGAAAAACAAGTGAGTGCACAACAACACAACACTTTTGCTTTTATTCGTAAACCTAGTTAAACGTCACTTCCTAACCCTTTCACACTTCGGTAAAAAGGTTAAGATAGAAAGGGACAGGGTGGCTAAACGGTGGCGTAACTTTAAATCACGTTTATGAATAACAGCCTTAGTTTTCTGTATTTGAATGTTCAATAGAAGTCGAACATTAAAAAACAGATCTCATTCTGAGAGTGAAAGTGACAACAAGGGCACTGACCTGTCCCCTGGACAAGAGACCTGTCCCTTTATGCTCTCTCAATAGGCCGCGGCGATTTTTTTCCTTCATGGCTATAACTGTTCCATAAATTCAATTAACAATTTTGACTGGAATTATTAGTAGAAATAAAATTAAACTCAGTAAAACTAATTCTTGTTCGTGACACCTCCCATCTTGCCATTCCCACACAATTGTGAGCTTTTAATTATAACTAGAGAAAGTTGCGTTGGTTGTGTTTCATTAAAGTTAACTGAGTAGGTTAACCGAATCTGCACTCCCAGGAACTTTTATACAAAGTTTCCCGTCTTATGTACATAACGAGTGTACTTCAGTTGTGTTGTGTGAAACTTAGAGTACGCACTCGTATTCTAAGTGTAGGTAATCGTCGCTAAGAGCACTTGGTTTAGCGCTCTCGCTCACTTTTTAGCTGTCTATGAGTGGAATAATATGAGTTTGTAAGATATGATTAAGAGACAGTTAAATATTGACTCCCACGCAAATTGAGATGTTCAATAACTTATATAAGTATGCAGGATGAAATTGAAATTATTGGAAAATAGGACTCTTGTATATATATTTTATACTTTTGTCCATTAGTTTCTTTATTTTAAGAATAAAATTGATATATCAATACAACACTGCAGATAATTGCAAAATAATAATAAAGATAATAAAAAATAAATCTTGAAGACTCTATTGAGTAGTTATTATTTTAGTTTACTTTCCAATATTCCTCAATAAGACAATAACAGGTTCAATTTCCGCCTATGATTATTGCTTATCTTACAAACTGACGAACTAATATAAGTAAGTACCTAATTTATTTATAATATATATTTATTGTGTAAAAATGCGTATTCGCGTGACTGCATTTTCCTTATTTCATTTAGAAAATGCTACACGTATTTTCTCCAAACGAGATTAAAGAAAACGTCGGCGCTACGCGCGTAGCAATATGCTACGGTAGCTGTAGCAATATGCTACGGAGGTAGCTTTGGCAGAATTTGTTTTCGCTTTTCTTTCAACTAGCGGATCTCATACCTCACCTACAACGTAAAAAAACTTCTAAATAAAGTAAACTGTACTACACGAAGAAAAATTTCGAAACACGGCGGCAACTATGACAGAAAATCTAACAGGACATAATAGAGAATAAGGCTTGAGAACGCGGTTTAAAAGTTACGCGGTGATAGGAGTTTAAGCCACGGTTTAAAATTATTCGTGTTAATATACGCTATTTAGTTGCATTGTTCAATACAAATATGGTTAAAATCGGTGGTTCGGCAACTGTAAAATTAAACCACCACCGTTTGGGGAGTGTTTACCCCAACGAGAAAAATAGGGTAATGTTTTTCGAATGTATGTTCGTTATACATATACATGTATGCCGATTCCTTCGTTGCCTCCATAACGGTTGTAAGGGATGGTAGTAACTTAAACAAAACGGTTGTATATTTGATACCTTATAATGAATAAATACTTTAAAAGGTGTTCAGTATTAAATGAATACCTACGCTGTAAAATAAACGAAAAACAAGAATTGAATTCTTTAAACGAATTTTGAAACGAAATATGGAATAATATAATTAAATAATGAGCTCAGCAAGCGCCTGAGGGAGACGACGGGTGACCCTCGTGCTGGCGGCTTTCTTGCGCAGAGGCTGAGCCTAGCCATACGGCGCGGGAATGCCGCCAGTGTGATGGGCACCCTCCCAAGAGGGCCGAATTTTTTAAACTGTTTTTAGGCAAGGTTTTTTTTCTAGGTAGCTTTAAAGTATTTTTAGATAGTATTATTAGTTTGTTTAGTTTAGTTTTATTATATTTGTCCCTACAGAATGTGAAATAATGAGTACTGTGTTCCCTTATGTAGTATAGGAATACGAGTATATCGGAGTATTCCAGTAGATATGCTTTATAATAATTTAAATAAATTTGATTCAAAGGTAAATTTCATTACGCTTTGTTTGATCGCGAATTTCTACTGAAATGAACATTTATTAGGCTTTGATCTTGATTTAATTAATTGGAAATCTATGAAAAGGAAGATTTTGATATTTTGGATAGATTTTAATAGTGCTATGTGCTAATTGGGTTGTCATAAATACCTTTTGTTTGGAATGTATTTGTGGTGACAGTTTCTCAAAAATGGTAATTTTCAATTATATTAAGTAGATAAGTTAAGTACTTACTTACATGTACACTAGTACATGTATTCGTCAGTGTCCCGATATTTTAAAATACTAAAATCTCGACAAAACAGTTGTTTATTTATAGCCACGGAAGTTAATCAGTAGCAAACACATATCAACTCAACATTATGAATGGCTGTAGCCTGAATTGCATAAAATGTCCTCAATGTCATTTACTTATGAATTTGAAGTTTTAAAAGTCAATGTACAAAGTTCTTAAAGAAGTGTCTTAAGATAGTATAGATACCTATATAGCATATTTATAAGTATAGTGATCGATACGTAAGTAGCAAGGCCTATACCCAATTCAGTCCCAGAGTAGTATGACAACATTGCCTGTGTATTTTACACATAGCTAAGTTCCCCTAAGGAAACGAAGCCGGGTTGTAATATTAAACAGAGATATAAGATCAGTACTTATGTAATCTAGGTATCTAATATAGTATATTTTAACATTTATTCAACGTCTATCTCCAATATAACCTTTGACAGAAAGGCTGATATTTGTTCATGAACTAGGTAAATATCAATCAACATATTTAATTAAGACACACTCGTAATAATATGATGTTGATTCTACATTCGTCGAACACGTCTTTTGTTTTACGATATTCTAGTATGTTGGTTTGAATCATGAAGGAAGTAAGTCGCCTGCCCTTTTTTGCTTGATATTTTAAACCATAAAGCAAGGAACCATCGATGGAGTTAACTATATTTACATCGCAAACTCCGCTCTTGCATGACGATTTTTCGCATCTCTGCCACTCACTTGGTTTTCCATTGTTTGAATAGAAGTTCATAGAAGTCGAACATAAAATCAACATTTATATTTCTGGCGTGTGAGAGTGAAAGTGACAACAAGAGATAACCTACCCCCTAACGAAATATACTGCGGGGAATTTTTTGTCTTCATGGTTTTAATAGACTTAGGTATATCAGGTTAAATCTGAAGAATTTGTCAACAACGAAGGTAGAATAGCTATTCTTGTGAGTAGAATTGGGGTCACATTGAATATAATCTTATGCATTGGCGATCCTAAGCTCATAAGAGACAAAGCAATTTCAGGCCAACAGAATTAATAACACCGTTTTGGGTTTAGTGGCGTGGGTGTATTAATTTAGCTCGTATTTAGACTTGGGTCTGAGTGACACGGTCGTGACACTGACTTGCATTTGAATGAGATTAAAAATATCTTATTTTATCAGTGTGATAATATGATAGGAATAGGAATGATAAGCTGTTTACAAGATAAAAATTCAATTCAACCTATGAAAATCTTATTAAGTGATCTTCTTTACATACCTACATCGTTACATACTCGTACACATACGCGTACATTGAATTTTGTATATAAATATTACTCACGCCAACCTTCCATGAATTCAGTAGAGGATGTAAGTTAGAGTTATGGCAAGAGATCGGAATCTCGCTTCGGAATCATATATCTCATTAAATGTGTAAATAAAAAGAACCAAATGAAATCGAATCAAAATGACAATGCCAGATTCTGCCCCACCATCAACCGCATGATGTACAAGATAACGAATACTGTAAAAATATCTCCGTTTTTTTTTTAAATTATTGGTTTAAAATAAAGTTTTGTACAAGTTGCGAGTCGAAAAAACAGCTTAATTCAGAAAATAGTATGAAATCGAAGCGAATTATTCATTGTTTTTGTTATCATTTTCTACTACTCTCGCAACTCATACTGATTGTGATTGTGCTATATAAAACCTGTAATAAGTCCCCAACAAAATGATAGGTACAGCTTCAATGGTCTCGTAGTTTTGTAGGTGGGGCAAAGCTCCATTAAAATGTGACAATGTCATTTGATTTCTGAGACCAATTTTCTTTTCAGCAGATGCTAAGGATAGCTGCGTCGCCTGAATATAATTCTTAATACAAATACATAATGTAGATATTGATGACGGGAAGTTATTCACCAAGTACCTTTGATGGATAGAATTCCTAATGAAGTCATCAGTCGTAGAGCGACGGTTACAGACGTAGCATATAATATGATTAGCACGCTGAAGTGGCAGTGGGTTGGCCGCAAGTAATTATGTCGCAGAACCGACAACCACAGGCGTAGGCGAGCTAGGTCTGTATGACAATTAAACCTCGTAGTTAAGGCTGGAGACGACTTTCATTATAATTATATACAAAAAAAAACAAAAAAAAATACTGCTATTTTGGCATAATAGACGAATCTAAAGATTTCCCTTACATTAAAATCAATCAAGGCCAACATTGCCCTCCTACTCTCGTCAGTCGAGAAAACAGATGTGCTGTCAGAATTGTTTTATGCCACTTTTCTCCTCAGCACCTTTTTCCATGCAATGTGGTTTTAAATGTTAATTAAGAAAAATTACGTGGGTGTCTAAAAGTACAATGTACCTACTTATGTGCTGATAATAAAGGAATAAAATAATATTTCAACGTACAGTCGACAGCAGATCAATGGTAACACTTGCAGTACGATTTCAAGTCTTACGACGCAAATAATAAGAACTGTCAAAAGTAAACAGTGTTACCATTGATCTGCTGTCGACTGTACATTGGATTCCAATCAATATAACTAATTAACAGTATTTGGAAATATGAACATTTAGAAGTTCTGTAACTTAAAAGTTTTTAAATTTCCGTTAAGCTCTCTACCTTTAGTTCCAAGCTATGAAATTTCGAAATTTAGTCTAACTTCATATAACGTCAATTATTTGTCTAAACTAAATAATGAAAAAACATCAAAGTCTTTATAATTACAAAGACTATACACCAAAATTGGCAATATTTTATCAGGCTTCTTCATCTTTTACTTAGCAATATTTATTGCCCACAAAAAAGACGTATTTTGGAGACGAAAGAAATGTAGCAATTTCTTTAGTTTTTGTATACTCTTCTGGCCATTCTTATGGCTCGACATTGTATGAAAATGGAAACAAAATATTGAGGTCACAATAGCCTCAAGCAAGATTGTTTTGTATATTGAACACTTTCATCTCTCAAGGGACTTTGGGTAGCTAAAAAATACTTTACTTAAGTAAGTATTGACACAGAAATGTCGTTGTATTGACTTAGATAGTCAATACAAATACAGGATTGTTTTTCTATACATATATATTTTATAACACTTGTTTATCTGCCTGCATGTCTGTATGTACGGTAAAATGTATTCAAATGTATGTATGGGTGGTTTTGTTTTGTTTTGTTTTGTTTATTCTCTATTTAATAAATGTCACAGCAATGGTACTTTGGTCATTCTCTATATCTCTATTGAATACAGGGATGAGGGAGGGATGGGGTTTCCGTTATTGGATACGGTTACCCTAACCCAAACTTTTTAAATTCGTCTTTATCACGAAATTCACATAGGATACATTTTAATGACAAAAAAAACTTTTTTTGACGTGACAACGTCTTATAAATTGGTTTGCCGGGTGACACTTCAAGAAACTGCGTTACGCTCCGCTCACGTTATGCGCTCACAATGAGAGCGAGTGAGAGGCACGCGTCCCTTCCACTTTCCCTTCGTCGTTGTCACGTAAAACTTTCGCCCGTATACCGACTTTACAGGCAACCATTTTTTTTTAGAATAATTGTTATCATTAATAACTTGAAATTGTTTTACATTTGCAGTGTTTCCAAAGAAAGCACGCGAAAGTTAATCCCGCTCAATCTTACCCAATGTAGCTTATAGTTAACCCCATACAATTTTCTTTCAATTTTACTAGCTTTAATGAAAGTCAATGACGCTTCTTGGGCTGGACATAATCACAAATCTAGTATCTTGTAATTACAATTATATCTAGTATCTGACACTTCACTCTAGTCGTTGGAATATTCCTTGTAGCGAGCTTGTTGATTCTCGCAGCAATTAGAAGGAGTTGTGCGGTCGAGCACGCTCCGGGCACTGTTGACTGTCGGCCAGCAAGTTTATCTACTTTGTAATTTATTGCCTACGAGAAAGTTAGCCGAAATGTGCTTACTGGTACTTTTTGGGTACAAATGCCTAATTGTAACTGGAAAAGAAATTTTAGATAAAACTATTTCAATATGAGTGGCCTTCAACGTTAGCTGTGTCTACGACTGTACTTTGTTTAACAGCTGTTTTTATTTATCAAAAATGTAATATTATAGTAACTAGGTGTCGCATGGTGCGCGGCTCGCGAGACTGCTTTGTATCCGTATTGTAGGCGACGCAACTAATGAACATGCATTTTTGGAATAATGCTTTTTGCTTTAATTCGTGTGTAAGCTCAACTCCCGATAGTACCATGTTCAAAGCGGTATAAAGGAGAATTGTTTAGAGAAGAGTTTCGACATAGTATAATGTAGGTATCTGTTGTGTTTTTAACGCAAGCAACACTTGAAATGCCCACTTGCCAAAAACTTATAAAAAGTAATGAAACGATAGCAGGTATAATTTTGTCTCTGTAGACAAAATTATATCTGCTGCATATATTACATAGTATGTTTAGTATTACATAGTTTTGTGTTAAAGAACTCGAATCATTTCTTTTACTAAGAACAAGATTACAATATGAATTCTATAGTGACGTTGAGATTTACGACTAGGTATAGGAAAGTGATGAATCCTTTCTTGTATTATGAGAAGTAAGGGCTTAATTGTCATACAGGAAAATGCTCGTGCAGTAATATAAATGACTTCCTGTCAACAGTACATCAAGGGTAATGTACGACGAGCATTTTACGCGACTGTAATACTATCTACATTGGAATGGTTTGGTGTAGGGTGATATGCTTTAGACTATAACCTACCCTTACCTAGAGATAAGATACAGATAATTTATTTCATTACATACTTAATATAACCTTATGCTAAATTGCTATGTCCAAACAATAGGAATCCCTGTATTATGGAGTCCTTTTTCAATAATACAAAAATAAGTTGGTTACATTTATAATATGTTACATGATACTTATACATTACAATTTAGAATATATAATATGTACCTAAGACTGTAAAACCTAACCTTTTAGACTGGTATATTACCAATTTGCAGAAGAAATATGATGCTAACGGTTAAAATAAAAATTGGCATTTTTATAGGCGCACTTAACGGGCTGTTTTCGAGGAGCTAAGCTCGTATTACCGTAGTAGGTAAAAATATATGTATATTCTTTGGTATTACGTATGTTACTTTATACGTACTTACTTAAGAACAAGGTTATATTCCTATCGATCTGTGTACATAATGAAAATATGTATATTTTTTTAGTTACCTTTAGGCACAGAAGAAGTAATAGGTTTAGGTTAGGTGGAAGGCCCTTATACTATTTGCTTTGCCTAGAAATGAGCGATGTAGGTATATTTAATAGAGATTTTGATACATAGATAGATAGACGCGCATATCATACTCAACGTTCTATTCAGGGTTATTTATTTCGTAATTTACTTAAAATTAGTAGTCTAGATATCGGAGATGAAGGACAGCAGCAAGGGGCAATACGTAGAAATACTGTATTAGGGCAGTTTCCGACCAGCGTTTTATAAGCGCATGTAAGCTCGTTTGGAAACACATAAGATAGGCGTGCCTTTTGCCACACGCGCGACTCGTACGAGCATTGTCGCGCTTATTAGCTCATCACCACCGTGCACCGGTTACAGTGAATACGTCGGAATAAGCCCGTGTACACGTGTCCGGCTTTTTGAAGCGCGAAATGTCGCGCTCGTGTAAGCGTGTACCTATGCCGAAATGACCGCTAATATGATGAGTGTGATGCCCAGCGCAGCGTAGGGATGGCTGGATTCCTATTTTCGAATTGTGGCGCACTCTGTCCCACTATTAGCGCTATGATGATAGACTTATATAGGTATACCGATATCCCGAAGCCCAAATCAAGTGTCTTATTTTGTAAACAAATATTATCGTCTAATTACCTGTTGTGATGTAACACTGGAGGCACTGATTGATCGAATCTGTTCATTATCATGAAAATAAAGTAATCCGATTTCCGATCTAGTAATGTAAAAATAACTATGCAATAATCACATAACAGTTTAAAATGTTAGTAGGGTAGGGTAGTTTTTGTTTACAAAATAAGGCACTTGATTTGGGCTTCGGTTTAGGTGTATACCTGGGTCAGGACCAATTTTTTTGCATCGTAGCACAACGGAAATCACAATGGAAAGTGTCACATTGGAAAAATTGTAGCACAACTGAATTCATAAAGGTATGTACAGATGTGTAAAAGAAAAACACAGCTAAGAGGTAAAAAGAACTGTTGTAATAATAAAAAAGTATGACACGTATTATTTATAGACTTTTTTTGGCTTTTGTTCTCTCGGTATTCTTTTTCTTCATTTCTTCGAATTTCTAATTTAGACTCTTTTAATTTTTCGCGGTAGCTACTTTCGGCATCTTTCTGCTGACGTCAAAGGCATCTGAAAATAGAAATTTAATATTAATGTACAAAAAAAATTACTTCAAAAATTACAACTAAACTTGCCGTAAATGGGGTATTCGGTTTTCATAATTAACATTTTTGACAACGTTTGGTTTAACTGAAAAAAATAGCTTCATAGGTACATTTTGTCCACATGATCTGTATGAAAAGTCGATGTTTGCAAAAATTATGAAGTTATCAAACAAAAGTTGTTCAGTTGTGAACGAGGTTACTTTACAAGTTTTTTTTTGCATCTAAACATACTGCATAAATTATTTTAATGAAAAAGCATTAGTTTAAATTCAGGGTTTTAAGACAAAGTTACTAAGTACAATAAAGGACTGTACATGATGTGTACTCACCTTTAGAAAATTCCGTTGTGACACGTCGCACAATTTCGTGTCACTCGTCGCACAATGGAATAAAAAACTCCACGACCTAACCTAACAAGTTTCAAATTTCGTAAAGTATAATGGAAAACGAATACACGTTAGTGTATTTCAACACTAGATTAAGTAATCTTGAGGTTTTGAAACTCTAAAATTAAAGAAATAGTTACAAAATGCTTCAAATATCTAACAAAAGTCACCAATTTATAATGACACTCTAATAACATCGAACATGTTCTCCCGACTGTCAGAAAAACAACATGGCGGCAGTATCCCGAAGTTGGCCACGGGCCATTCGTCTGTGTTGCTATCCCAAAAAATCAAAATCCAGATGCCAGGCACTGCTCACACTCAAACTATGGTGTCGCACAACTGAATCGCACAACGGAACAAAATTTGGGACGTGCGTAAAATATTAAATATATATGAAATTATTGAGCTTCCTGTAATATCAATGACCAAAACCATTACACAATAAACACAATATTATAAAACTACAGGCAAAATAAAGGTGCCATCGTTTTTTTTTTATAAAAGCCAAAAGAAACTACGTAGGTCGGATTAGGGACATTCCAGTTTTCTATAGGGTTGATGAAGACACACGTTCATTACTTTATTTAAATAAAATTAATTATCAAGGTTTAATTAAATAATTCAAATTATAAATTCACCACTGAGACCAGAATAAATTACAGTTTCATTACCCATTTTGAATAATCGCAATTAGTATTTTTTAAATATATTTTCTTCACCAACATCAAGAGGGACAGCAAATCAATACAGAATATGTCAAAAATTTGGTCCTGACCCACCTACTAACGTATGCACTTACTGAAAGAGTTCGATCGATGCTGCGTCGGTACAGGTGGGCACAGGATGTCGCTGCCGATACTGCTGACACTGACCGAATCGCGGAGTTCACCCAGTGAGGTCGACCGCAACGATGGTAAAGAGAAGTTCACCTCCTTGGTCCTGCATTAACAAACAGTACCATTACCACGAGTTGTTATAGCAAACTCGCTCGCTAACAACTACTTTTTTTTTTTTTTTTTTTTTTATTTTATTTGGGAGGCTTACAGCTACAAATATATAACATCTTAAAAATTAACACAAAGCCAATTACAAGCCACCACATATAGCTTGAATATAGCACTCTAATGAGGTTACAAAACAATTCACTCACTCACATATATCAATAGTCTACATGTAGGTACATACACAAAGAAATATAAATGAATAACAGGAAACAAAACAATACTACAGATCAGAAACAAATTGGTCAATGAAAATTTGCTTAATTAGGCTTGCACTGCTACAAAATAAGTCTACCCGAGGGTCGTCACTACACAACCTATTAAATGCCGCAAACGATCTGGGTAAGAAACTATTTTTCCTATATATAGTTCGAGAAACTGGGATATCAAGTAAAATGTTATTTCGCAACAAACGAGAGGGAGTATATAACCGCAGTTTACCGAGGAGCTCAGGACAATCGATTGTACCCTGTGCGATTTTCAACAGAAATATAATGTCAGCGACATCCCTACGGATGCGAAGAGGCAACAGATGAAATTGGGCACAACGCTTCTCATAACTGGTTTCAGGCAACCTGAACTTGTAACTTAGAAAACGAGTGAATCTAGATTGGATCCTCTCAATCCCGGACGAGTACACGTCGTAGTGAGGACTCCATATTTGGGAGGCATATTCGAGATTGCTACGCACATAGGCACAGTATAAAATTTTCATAGTTTTCATTCTTTTGAATGATTTAGAGATGCGCCTTATAAACCCCAGGGCTTTGAATGCCTTATTAATAATGAATTCGATGTGTTGATTAAAACGAAGTTTGCCATCGTGAATAACTCCCAGATCTTTGATTTCAGTGGACTTTATTAAATTTATATTTTTAATTTTATATACATAATTATGAGTATTACGTTTGCGTGAGAAATTAACATAAATACATTTAGAGGCATTGAGATCAAGTTTGTTGACGAGACAGTAGTTATCTAATCTGTTAAGATCTTCTTGAAGTAGTAAAGCATCTGAAATATTATCAATGACTCTAAATATTTTCATATCATCCGCGAATAAAAGGAAATTAGAATTAATGAAACATGTATTAATATCATTAATAAAAATAATGAAGAGGAGAGGTCCCAATAACGATCCTTGAGGAACACCAGACGGTATACCCATCCAGGACGAAGTAAACCCATTCAATACAACAGCCTGAGACCTGTTCCCTACATAAGAGGTGAACCACCTATACAGATCACCACGAATTCCTAGGGCAAGAAGTTTATTTAAGAGGATATTATGGTCTATACGATCGAACGCCTTACTATAGTCGGTATACACAACATCGACTTGTTTAGGATCATCGCGATATGCCATATTATCAGTAAGGAATTCGTTGAGAACCACTAAGTTAGATACAGTCGATCTACCGCGTAAAAAACCATGTTGTTGAGGACAGAAACTTAATTTTAAAGCCGCATATAATTGATTGTAGACCACGCGTTCAAATACTTTCGCTAATAGACATAGCTTGGAGATCGGTCTATAATTTTCAACTGATACTTTAGGACCTTTCTTGTGTATAGGAGTTATAAATGCAGTTTTCCATACTTGAGGCATTGTGCCGTCGTTCATTGAGCGCTGGAATAAACGAGTGACTGGTATAGCTAATTCTTTAGCGCAATTTACTAAAAATATTGCCGGTAATGTATCAGGGCCAGCAGACTTGTTGAGATCAAGAGAACGAAGAAGTTTTTCAACTTCGTCAAGTTTCACATTGATGGTGGAGATATCACTTATAGGCATACTGGTGGTGGGAGTAATCGGTAAAGACGCGTCATTGTCTGGTTCTAAAAATGTAGAATGGAAATAACTAGCAAAAAGTTCACTGATACCTTGACCACTATCACTGGACCGATTGGCATACGACATACACGACGGATACGCACTACTCATTCGCTGTTTCTTTACATAGGACCAAAACATTTTAGGATTTGCTGTAATAGCACTTTCAATCTTAGTTATGTATTTGTTAAAACACTGAGATTCTGATACATGAGCCCTAGAACGAAGTAATTTAAATGTTGCTTCATCCGTTTTATTGCCATAAACTCGAAATTTTTTGAAGTACTTATATTTCTCCTTTATTATTTTAATTAGTGCTGAGTCGTACCACGGGGGATACTTACAATCACTGACTAGTTTTGAAGGTATGAACTGTTCTCGTATTTCATATATTATATCATAAAAAGAATTTACAGCTTCGTCCGTGCTACCTTCCATTATAATATTGTGCCAATCAATTCCACTGATCTTCGAACGTATTTTGTCATAGTCACCTCGCCGGTATTGGTAAACATTACGCTTACGAATTTCCAGTGACTCCAGTTCAATAAAAAACATCGATATGCTAAGAGAGGGATGATAAGCATCCTCAGGGACAAGTGGGTCAGTACATGCAGATACGGACACACAATCGTTACAAAGAACTAAATCGAGGATACGGCCGTGACCATTAAGTATACTGTTAAACTGCTGTAAACCGCAATCGCTTAATGTATCGGTGAAATTAACGAGAATATCAGTAGTAGCATTACATGGTTGCAGGCCGTCAATAGACGGAATCCAAGATAATTCACTCATATTGAAATCTCCAACTATAAGGAATTTGTCTAATGGGTTCTCGTTCACTAAAGTGGAGATATTGTTTAAAAAGTTACAAAGTTGTACTTCAAATTTATTACCATTATTTTGTTCACATAAATATAATACGCATAAATGTAGTTTGTATATTTTCTTTGACCGGGAACGTAAAGTCAGTGTAACCCACACATCCTCAGCACTGGAAATCCACGCATTGTTACAAACGGCTAGGAGATCGCGACGAACAGCGATCGCAACTCCCCCGCCGTATACCTGCCCGGTCGCTGCATAGTCGCGATCACGGCGCCACACTAAGTACCGGTCGTCGAACAATTCGCTGTCGGAGATACCGTCAAGGAGCCAGGTCTCAGTCAGAGTAACGATATCGTAATTACACATATTCAGATTGCGCGAGAATGTATGAGTTTTTGTTCTGAGTCCTCGGCAATTTTGATAATAAACAGCGAGGTTAGTCATTGTTAACAGTATAGGCAATAACTACATAATATTGAAAATTATAGTTGCGAAAGCAGTGCAAAAGCTTATAAACAATATATCCCAGTCTCAACGGACCATAATTATACCGCAAAATTGGTATATTTTTGTAATTGTGATATTTGATTAACTGCAGGTTCAGTGCATAACTCATTAACCCGCGACTATAATTATTTAATATTGCAACAATGAAATAGTGCATCGGAGTACTTAAGAAATATATACTACTATCACATTTATTAGTTAAAATTAATCTAACCACAACTACAACTAAATACCGAAGCAAAAAATTCAACAGATGAGGGCACATGCAACTAGCGGCAGCGGCTGTATTCACACAATAGATTGCGATAAGGAAGTCTGCAGTTCTCAAACTTTCATTGACGATCACCCCCAAAATAATTCTACAAAAGTGTTTAACGTGTAAAGGCATAATTATTACCAGTAATGAAATAACTAAGGTAAACATAATAAACACTTTTCTTGTTGTTAGTAGATTTTTGATATGTCGGTCGCTGACTTGATGGAGATTACTGGTGATTCCGAGTTTTTTCTGGCAAATATCCTCGCATGTTTCACCCAGACATATTGAAAATTGTACTCCTTAGCTGCGGATTTCGCCTTGTTGAGCAGCATTTTATTTTGGATAGTTAAGTGGTCATTAACATATATTTTATTCGTACCTTGAAGATTTAGGTCAGGAGGGGACAGAGTTTTGCAGTGTCGAGCCGCAGCTACAAAGTCTTCCTTCATATAACGATTGGTGAAAGATACAATTACTGACTTGGTACGGTTGTTACCTTCGCGGGAAGGAATGCGAGCTACATAATTTATGTTAGCCTTGGCTATTGGGTACGCAATTTTGGTACCGATTAAGCTGACGACTTCCAATAAATTCTCGCCATCCTTCATTGGCACACCCTTAATCTCCACATTATTGGAACGTAGCCATTGATTTTGATTTTGGATTTCATCCTCCAATATGTTTATTCGCTCCTTTAAAGTGGCCACATCTTCTTGTACCTTCTCAACTTCAGCAAATTTAGACTCGATCGCCGCCATCCTTGAAGTTATTTCGCCAGAGGCCGTTTTGAGATCAACAATGTCATGCTTTATTCCCTTGATATCAGCAATAATATCTGCCAAAGGAGCTAACTGAAGTTTCAGACCGACCAACTCTTGCATAATATGCTCTAGTGTAAGTGGTGTAGGCGACACCTGTGGGGACCCACGCGGAGAATCACCGTGAGACTTGATGGTAAGTTTAATAGCCTTACAAGAAGCACACTTCCATGTAGCCTGCCGCTCGCCGAGCTTGCGATAGCCCACTTCAGTTATACCAGAGCATGCATAATCAAAATGCTTCTGGCAACCCGAACATTTAATCGCATTTCCGTCCGTGATATCTTCTTTGCATCTGCCGCAGACAACCATCTTAGATCAGTGAGTGAGTTTGTTGCGGGGGAGCGCTGGCGCAGAAAGTTTGAGATACACTGGGATGCACACGCACACCTATATCTGCCGTAAGGTGGATTAGAATGACGTACACACGCAATATAAATCAACACACGCACCCGCTCGCCACCAAGTTCGCAACGCTACTGATAATACGCTAATATATTCGCATACATACGTCCGCTACTGGATACTGGTTGCATCAAAAACTACAAACTTTGTAGCCAACGTTATTACGTACTCGCTATCGAGCGAACTTACTATAGTGACTCGTGGTAAACAAATGTAGGTACAAGTATGTACCTACTGACAAAGACATAACTGTATTACTGGGTTGGTCTGTCAATGTCATATTGTTTGTGATAGATTAGTTCTGTTTGCTTTGTTCGTTTTTGCTTTATTCATTTCTACTTTAGACAATAGACATATTTGGCTTTTTTCATGCATGTTTTATTCAGTTTTAGATATACAGCTTGACTTTTAACGTCTAGGTATCCGTGGTGTGAAAAATTGGGTAGTGTATCCATTAGGATAAAAGATTAAATATGTAGGACCTAAACCCTCCTGAAAAAACACAGTATCCTGCCTATATTCAAATAGTAAATAATAAATATAGCACTGGTTCAACATGGCTCGATTTGCATTGTCAAAGCTAATTTACGAAGGTAGACTTTTGTAAAAATAGTACCAAAATAAAATCTTCAAACGAAAGGTGAAAGAAACCATGGAAGGGAACCAGTTATTTAAAAACCAATGTTGAGTTACTGGTAAAGTTGCAAACTTCAGAAAACATTTGTTTTTCTAATAAACTCTAAGTAAACACACATACTGAGAGGAAAGGTAAAGACAAACTTTGCTAAGCAGAGCAAAACAAAATAAAGAAACCTGAAAAATAGCAAAAACAAACGCTACATTCTAAAAGGTGTTTTTTTTTCTTCTTCCAATAATTCCTTCTTCTATAATAACCACAAACGAAGACAAAAGAATTAACAACATGGGAGCATACTATATAGAGCTACAAAATTTAATAAGGTTTGCCTTTATTATATTACACACAAAGAATATGTTTTTGAGCTGTAATAAACTTCACTAATGAGTTTAGTTTTAATAATTATTCCAAGAGGTATCGTCTGCCATTTTTGGTAGTAAAATTATAATTTATATTCTAAGTAACCTGTAGCAAAGAATATATATATATATATATTTACCTGCCAGTATATAAACTCGTAATATAGGTAATTCTCAATGTGTCATTTTAAAGTAAACATTCGTTAATCGATCGTCAGCTTGACGTTAAAAAACAATTACCATCTAACGATATTTCCTTAAAGCCTGACACACACAGGCGCGATCTGCACGCGGCTTGCGGTCTGCGGCCAGTTGCAAAGCATGCTCTGCCCTACTTTCTCTCGTCGTTAACGTCCAGTAGGTAGCGGATTGTGACCTAGGTCTCAGATCGCTACCTACTGAACGTTAACGACGGCAGAAAATGGGGCAGGGCATGCGTTTCAACTGACAGCAAGCCGCGTGCAGATCGCGCCTGTGTGTGTCAGGCTTAAATGAAGATATTTCCAAGTGAGGTCGATGCAAAACGGGTGAAGTTTAAAGTTCAATCTTCATTTAAACAGCCTTCGTTCTCCCAATAGTGATATTGGATGCTCAATATTTTAGTGTACCGTACGGTATAGATACTAAAGTGGTAGTGGTACCTATATATTTTATATTCAATTGTAACAGCAAAATTCGAACAAATTCGAATCGAGATGACCTCTGTCGGACTAGAAACTCGTATTTATGTCAACGGAAAAATGTTACGTTCAAAATATTTTTGCGATATTTCTACAAAACAAAATAGAAAAGGATATTTGAGAACGGTGAGATACAAAATAAATCCCGACATAAACTGAAATTGTTATAGAGGGAAAACAATAAGAGAGAATGTTGTAGGTCGACATAAATTACAAAATCAATTTAGGCAACAGATTATTGGATATAGAAACGAATTACGACACGGGCTTGAAGTTTCCGAAAACATAAGTGGTTTACTCGTGTCAAACACACTCTACTATGCTTAATATATCCTAAACGATGTTTAACTATAGTCCTAATTTATAGTGTATCCCAAGTTCCAATAGGTTTTCAACCTTGTGCTGTCCGTTAACTTCAATATGACATATTTACTTGACACCATTAAGGGCCTTCCATGAGCCAACTAGCGCCGCCAATCTTGAAAAAATAATATCTTCCAATTTAATCAGTTTTATTAAAAAAGCTATTTACAAAATGTTTATTAGGATGAATAATATTTTTCAGTATACAATATAGGTATGGCATAATTGCGACAAGCTAAGTTGTAGTTCACAAATGTGCCAAAAACGGCCGTTTTTCGCAATTATGCGAACTACAACTTACCGAAATTGAATCACGTTATAAGCATTTAAAAATAGTATTTATCGTAATAAACATTTTGTAAACAGTTTTTTTTAATAAAATTGATTGGAAGATATAATTTTTTTAAGATTGGCGGCCCTAGTTGGCTCATGGAAGGCTCTTAATAATTTTTTTTCCGCACTGCATCAAGGTTATACAACTTTTATCAACCTAGAACTCGCTTATCGTGCACCTAATGTTCCAAATTATCGTCTCTTGACCGAACCGACTACCATCTATCTGCATTCCTGCTACGCTGACGTCAGTCGCGTACGTTCGGACGCTCGTACGGACAACAGCCGATCAATGGTAACACTTGCAGTACGAATTCAACTGATATGACGCAGACGCAGATAATAAGAAAAGTCCAAAGTGTTACACCTGATCTGCTGTTAGCTACGAATATACTGAAACCAGGGAATGCAATCTCGCAGCAAAATATCAATATCGGTATTCCCGAGATTTATGAGGACAAATCTTGATATTGATATCTCGCTGTATACAGAAATGCTAATAATTATTTAAGAAAAAACTGCCGACTGCCAAAAATTTAAGCCCTTTTGATTAAATCTCGCGAGATAGCGCATGATTTCGAGTGCAAGATTGAATTTGAAAAATTGATGCGAGATCTCGGTATTTCAAAATCTAGAAGCCTACTACACGAGAAGACACCAGTGTCGTGCCGATCCTACACGAGCTGATCCCGTCTGTTGACTAATTATAAAGTTACATGAGGCGCTTTAAAGTTTTAAACTGGAACATTCACCCTTTGTGTAAGAGGTAAACAAGCCTAATTATTCAGTTCTGAAATTTAAATAATCTTATTTATGAGAAGTAGCGACGAGGATTGAATAGAAAATTTAAATTATATCACAAAATTTCTCACTGGAAGTCAAGTTATGGGAGTTAGCCATTTATTAACCCAATAAGCCATTTTATGAGGTGTGAAAGTAAGAAAAGGTTATTGGCATGTCTGCTTCGTATATTTTTCGATGAAACCTAGTACCTTGTTACATATTTAATCTCAGAAAGAATGTGCATCAAAGTTTAACACCATCGGACGCCCGTGGGACGTGCGGTCAACTAGATAAATAGATTCTTAAGATTAGATCTTTAAGATTTATCTTAAAAATCATCCATTTTTTCAGTATGCCATTTTTATTCCGGTTTATTTTAAACATTTGATTCGTCTCCGCTATGAGTTTAACATGAGCTACATTTTTAATGTAGGTACTTACCAAAAATCGTTGCGTTTGTGACACAATGTAAAGAGTACCTAGTCACTAATTCCTACTTAAACCATAAAATACAACTCATAGCTAGATGTAATAAACAATATGTGTATGTATGTATACTCACATGTAACATGACGCAGTGACGTCATGAGGAGGGTATACGAGAATGGGTGGTGAGGGCATAGGGGAAGGGCTGTTCTTGCGTCTGCGTGCCACGAATACACCCGCCATCACGATCAGTAGTAACACAGCTGCGCTCGCGCCGCCTAACGCTACTAGGGCTGCTTCTGTGAACAAAATATTCTATGAAACATGGTGAAACGTTTATACGACCAGGGATTGGAAGGACCTGCCTATGTCGTCGCGGCATTAGTTTTTACCTGCAAACGAAGGAGGATTATGTTTTTCGAGTATATGTATGTATGTCTGATTCTTTGGCACGCCCTACAGCTTAAGCCTCTTGATGGATTTTATCATATGAGATATCGTTAGATTCGTTTTGATTATGAAAGTGACATACCTAGATTATAAAAATTTAATCAAAACGGCTTTAATTTTTGGCAGCCGTTTTTTTTGTATTTTAAATTATTTCCTGTACAACTTTTGTATAGTCTATAGAATACAAAGAATTTATTTTATTAGGCCCACCTGCTCTATCACTTACCATCAGTTTAGATCAATTCAAAAGCAGATTTAGTCCGACATAAAAAATAGAACACGACCGTTAGGTACTGCGAATACAAATTTTGAAGGAAACTCTGTTTTGTATGTTATCTAGACTTTAAACGATATTGCTCTCTTTATGCATAAATCATACAATTTATCTTGTAATTAAGGTACATAACTACGTTAACTCGAAGTCACCGTAATACGTTCTATATCTATTAAAAGGGTTCTGTAGATCATGTTGGTTGATTATCGACTGAACCACTACGAAGTCATATGTATTTATTATTGAAATCGTCACTTTAGTATCTTTAACTGTCATCATTAACTGTAATTTCCTAAATGGTATTTCACAAAAGGTGAAGGATATCCATAAACATGAATAAGTTATCCCTAAATTCACACAAAATAAGTGTTTGACTTTGTAACTAATACCGAATCCATTAAACTTATACTGTGTGGGCAAAGGGTTTCATGATTTAAAAGAAGGTGTTGGTGGAAGACTTGAGAACTCATACGACTGTATCAATAATGGCAAATACTGTACTCTTAAACATTACAGTGATCGAAAACAGATAAAAGTATACAGGGGCGGTTATAATATCTTCTCAAAAACTACTCGATCATGTGTAAATATTCATTCACATACGAGTATGGTAAAAGGATTTTTAAAATTCGGTCCATAAGTATGACAAAATCATAGTTAACCAATGACTAATGCCCCACTGCCCTGCACAGACCTTCCCTTACATCGAGGGAGCTCGGGTCATGATCCACCACGCGGGTCCAGTGCGGATTGGCGGATTTCACATGCCTTAGAATTATTTTTTTATTCTATAGGTTTCATCACGATGTTTTCCTTCACCGTTCTGAGAGCACTCAGTAAATGTACGTAGGTTTTTCCGTCGATTGGTACATGGCTGGCTGGGAATCGAACCTGGGACCTCCGTATCGCAAATTCATTTACCCAATCACTACTGTGGCATCTGAAATCTCTGAAAGTAGACGCATATTATGGCCAATCATTTTTTTTGTCATATTTTCTTAATAATAAATGTACTACCGTTCGCTTGAAGTTCCCGAGCTCATGTGCCTACTCTACATCTGAGGTCGTAATCAAAATCTTGTCGTAACTTTATTACATTTTCTACACCCTACTCTATCGAGTTTAATCTACTCATCCTCGGCAAACTTTCCCGCTGTTATCTTGCCTTTGAAGAGCTTTCGCGAGGTTTTCGAGAAAATATCACCAAAATGTCAATGGAGCTTTCAGAATGCAGCCTTAAAATTAAGCGGCTTTTAGGCCACGTTCTCCAGAGCAAATTGATGTTACGAGTTTGTTGGGATAGAGTTATAGTTGCCACATTTTCTTATAATTTTCTTGTGTTATCATCATCATAAACTCACGCCTGTTTTCTGTAGGGGTAGACAGAGATGATGGACTTCCATCTGCTGCGATCCTGGCATATAACCACAGGTGGCAATAAAAGCTGGGACGTGAATCTTCTAATACCCATCCGTAGTACCCTATGAATTATTTATGAGTGTAGTTATAACCTGGTATATAACTCTTGCATCCTCTACATTCATCAATCTCTTCATAGATACCATGTCGGTTTATTGTTGCATTTGACCATTGTTTAAAACATCGCCAATATGAATGTCAAATTCAATGATGGGAAATCTAAGTCAAAGCCATCGTTCTAGTGCCAGATTTTTCTAGTAATTTAAGCACTAAAGTCTGTCTGACTAGAAGTCTATTCGCCGCGCTTACAATTCAAGAACCACTAAAAGGGAACTTCACAATTATAGTGGCTAGATTCACGAAAGGAAGGTTTTATTACTTGAATTAACAAGCTACTCGTATATCCAAATGGAGGCCAGTGTTTTAAAGTGATCGTGAACAAGAGATAAGAATTAAAATATTTGCGATCTTCTTTTGTTCATGTTTTAATCGTAATTACTAAGAGTAGTGTATGTCTAGGCTGTTATTCATAAACGTATTTTAAAGTTACGTCGCCATTTAGCCACCCTGTCCCTTTCTATCTTAACCTTTTTAACGAAGTGTGAAAGGGATAGCAACACGAATTAAAGGAAGTGAGGTTTAACTAGGTTTATGAATAACGGCATTAATGTATAGTACTTATCATGATTATGTATCAACACACCTACATTACCTACGAGTACATTACTTATTTCGTAAAAGTATTTAATAGGTAATCCATGAAACCGAAATGAAAATTAAAGAGTCCTACTGGGTGTAGTTACCCTGTGACATTGTTACCAACCGAACATCCCAAGGACATCATTATGACGCCATTTAATGGTGTTGGGAAATATGAGATGGCGCCATATAAAATTTTTATAGCCTTCATTAAACCTCTCCTTTGTTGTGGAATATTATTATTGCCTCTAATTTCAGGATACGGGAATAAAACAAAGTATTTATGTGGGCACTCGTCAAAGTCGCTTGCCTCAAGAACCATGAAAATCTGTAAGTAGCTGCATGGATATGACCCCAAAAATTCCCTTTCTATCATATTCGCAAGCTTCGGAAACAAATTTCCATATTTTGCATGTAGTAACCAAACATACATACAATGACTATATTATGTGGTAATTTGCATTATGACGTCATAATTACATTGAATGAGATTCGAGTATGTATGGCCATTGATCTCCTATAAACAACTAGATACACAAAGGTCTTACTAAAACAATTTAAAAAACGTCCAAATAATGTCCATTGTTAACGTCCAATTAATGTCCAATAAAGCAAAAGCTCTCTTCATTTTGTTGTACTTATAACTCATCAAGCTGCCCCAAGCTGGACTTTAATAATGTTTGTAAAATTTTATGACAATGAAGGAAAAAAGAAAGGAAGGAAAAATCGTCATTCGGGCGCGTTCTTTCCTTCATGGAAGACAATAAAACTATTAGCTACTTTTAGACACAGCATCAGATAAGTACTAACTTCTATTATTTAACTAAATGAAATTAGGCAAGTATATCGAGGTTATTATATGGAGAGAGAAATGCGGGAAATGCTCTTCTGTAATAAAAGCAGGTAGGTAAAATATGCGAGGAAAATTAATTCATCGTGCAAAATATTTTATTTTCATTCTTCACAAAGGAAGATCTGCTATAAAATAAAAGCCCCTGTTTTATTAATGCATTCAACTCAACGAACTCAACGTTCTGAATGTTCTGAAATATTCAGTAATCAATTTGCAATATAACTTGTAAATTTTTGTTTATTAATAAATTGCTGAACTGAACTGAACAAGGTTACAAGCGTGAAATAAAATTATATGTAAGCAAAGTAACTTTTTACTAGAATTAAATCATGTGTTTGCATTAATATGCAAAGGTTCAAAATTGGGTTTTATTAATTAATTTTAGGCCGATGTAAGGGGCAAACGCGTCTAAACCTACATCAAAATTCAAAAGTGAATAAAACTGGAAAATTTTCTTTAAAAATGGGTTAACTGAATGTGTTAACTGAATTTTAAAAAGTATTTTATATTTCTGTTAGAATTGTGTTAAGATATCAGTTTTCAATGTACCTAAACTGTTTTTTTGCATAGGTGTAATGTACCTTTTATTTGCGAAAAATAAATGATATGATATGATATGTCAAAAACAGTCGGACATATGGTCCCGTAGAATATAAAATGGGATTTCTGGTACAACAATTGAAGTCTCAGTAGCTCAATGGCTAGGGTGTCCTTCAGATTGCAGCGCCAGCGTCGCAGCTTCATTCCCACCTACCTGTGGTGAGTTTTTGTTGCTGACTATCCCAAATATGTGTTAATCTAGGGTATCCGACCAGAATAAAATATTTTAATTTATTTCTGATACCCTGCACGCGGGATCAGACCGGAATAGAAAATATTATAAAATAAAACGGAGCCCTCAGTGTATCAGATATGGAGGATCCGACCGGAATAACTCGTGACCGCTCCTAGTACGGTGGATTCTTCAAAAACTACCTACTTGACATATTGCAAAAATTATTTCACTGTTTTTTGATAGATAAAAGTGAAAACTATGTAACTATAAAATAATTATTAAATTCGATCCAGTAGTTTTTGCGAAAATCTCAACCTTATTGAGGCCCCCTTATACTTATACCCCGCATACTTATCTCTGTCGTCGACTGTACAAACTTTTACCTTAGTTGGAGTAATTGAAGGCAACATTAGTAATGTGAAAACATTGCTAATTTTCTTATTTAAAAAGGAAGAAATAAATGAAGATCGTTTATTTATCTATTCCTACGCTAGGTACTCGTAATATATCGCTAGAGATATACCTAACTGGGTATGTAGAGGTCGATCACACCGCACTATGTACGTACACATCACGATCGTTACACAATTATCTCGCTTCATCCACTTAATAGCCTTATACCGACCGGACTGATCTGAGTGACATACCAGGGAATATACGTTCAGGGAATAGATGTTTTGGGAATAGACTTTTAGGAAATGGGACTTTCAGGGAACATATGTTTTGGGAATAGAGGTTAAAGGGATATGGACGTACAGGGAATGGATGTTAAATTGATATGGACGTTCAGGGAATTGGACGTTCAGGGAGTGGATGTTCAAGGAATTGAAAGTTTGGAAAATGGACGTTCAGGGAATGGATGTTCAGAGAATTGGAAGTTTAGGATGAAATGTATTCACAAAGACATTAAGGGTAATTGACTTCGGTCACTTGCATGTCCGCCTTTGGGGAGTGTACTCCGTATATTAAAACTTGGGAGCACTACATTATCCGATTGATAAAAGCCAGAATATTAAAACCAATTTTTAGCGAAATATCTGTACCGCGTCATAGTTAAGTATTTTCTCGTTAATTGCCCTCTGTAACTAATAGCCAACAATTTCGGAAGGGCTATTAATGACAATTAAGGTTACGTTATCTAGTTCAAGTTTACCTCCTACAAAATTTGCAACTTTTGATTAAAATACATTAGAAAGTAGCAAAATAATTATCTTGTAAAAATATGAATTCTCGAAAGTTCGTAAGATTTTATTTTCAACTTTACTTGAAAACAACAAACCTCGTAAATCTCAAATTAAGTCTTAATTTTACTAACTTACTTTATTAGGTTAATATAATGAACAAAGAAGGAAAAGAGAACTTCTAAATAATTGACTCTTCCGGTTTTTCGTAAAGCCTTAACTTTTTGTTTCTTGGCTCGTATTTAAAATTTCTGATTTCGAATTTTGATAAATGCAAAGAAAGATTAGAATCAATATTCTAATCTTTCTTTGCATTTATCAAAATTCGAAAATGTCAAACTTGCATGATACAATTATCATGCAAGTTTGACATAAATGACAATGCCAGATTCTGCCCCACCATCAACCGCATGATGTATCTTGTACTTGTAACGAATAAATGTAAAAATATATCCGTCTTTTTATTAATATTATTGGTTTAAAATAAAGTTTTGTACCTACATCAAGCGAGTCGAAAAAAACAGCTTAATTAAGAATTAAAAAAATAGTAAGATGTCGAAGCGATTTATTCATTGTTTTTGTTATTCTTCTATAGGAGTTGCGAGAGTAGTAGAAAATAATACTGATTATGATTATGCAATATGAAACCTGTAATAAGTCCCTAACAAAATGATAGGTACAGCTTAAATGGTCACGTAGTTTTGTAGGTGTGGCAAAGCTCCATTGAAATATAAATATAGTTGGCTTAACGATCCGTATCGTAGATACTAGCATAAGTGGATCTTTATCCCCGAAACAAGAACACCCAGTAGCTTCCATGTTGCACCGGTTCCATGTGTGTATATCAGGTTTTTTCCTAATATAATTTATACACACACTTACCAAACGTTTTCATAAAAACGAAGGAAACGTTAGAACATTTTTAAAAATCTAAGGCATGTATAAGCCTCCAATCCGCACTGGATTCGCATGGTGGACCATGACCCCAGGCTCAGAGGGAGCTCGTGAGGTAAAACCAAAACGTGAGGTAAAAACAAATGAGGTAAGGCCTGTGCCCCAACAGTAGCCCGATGATGATGATGTCATTGGGACGACCCAACAGGCGAAGACCGGTGGAACATATTCTATTATCTAGATTCTAGGGTATAGGTATATGCAGCCAACTCACCTCTCCAATTTATAGCATTCGCGATAGAGAACTCCGACACCGAGCTAGTGGTAGGGCCCTGTTCGAAGCTCTGGTCTAGTGGTGTTGTCACAACCTGGTCAACAGCCTCGACTAGCTCCTCAGTCAGGGTTTCCTGGTAGTCCTGGCTCCTGTCATAATACGCCTCGTTGGGACCGCCGCCGCCGTATTCGGTATCGTACTCTGAGGAATTGAGATATTGTTAGAAACTCAATGGTGTTTGATTTTGGCGGATTCCTGTTAGAAATCATTGAGGTTGAAAGGCCTTTTAGTCTTGTTAACGTGATTGGTTGATCGAAATACAAATCGAATTTGGTTATTGTCATTGTTCAATATATAGATTTTTTGTGAATGGAAGACGTACGAGTAATACGCAAAATTGGATATGATAGTTCGAAAAAACCTAGGGCTCGCGTTAAAGTGATTTATTTCAGAATTACTCATGTTCTAAATAGCTTATTCGAAGTTGTGCAACAAGAGATTTGTCGTTGTTTCTAAATCAGAAAATTATACAATACTATAGGTATTAGATATTGTTTTATGTCTTTGACAGACCTATCATAACGGTATCACAAACAGATCTGTACAATGATATCTGTTTGAGTTATAGGTATGTAGTTTATTTATGCTTGAGGGCATTCGAATAAGAGGATAATAGACGTCAGTTACATAAATATCTTCGATTCCATTTCGGAATCCCAGACGACTAGACGGAAGGTGAGTTCAAACGGACGGATAAATATTATTCAGCAGAAAGAGTTTCCTTTAAAATATTTAACAAGAGCTTTGAAGGTACCACTTATAAGTTTTATTTTCTTCCAGTTCGAAGAGCACGTCTCTCTAACTATTAAACTTATTATAGTTGAGTCGACAAAGTAGTTTTGGTTGTTACGAATAGACTAACAAAATCTCTGTCCCCAGTATATGTATCCTATTCACTTCAAAACAATGATTATTTGCTTCTTGACTCAAAGTGTGCCCATTCCGTGAAATGTTAATTTTTATGCGTAGCTTAGGTATAGGTTAGCAATAATTTTTTAAGCGAACTTTCACATTTATTTTGCAAACTGTGCTAAATGTGAGCAGCTCTCAATACTCGATCAAGCTGCGATTGACTGATAGATGAAGCTTAAACTTTCTGTACAAATCGTAGTAGTATTGAGTGAAACTCGCACTACACTGTGCATTGTTATGTACGGGTGGAGTCCAAACTAACGAATTATCGAATCGGACCGACATTTCCTGGGGGTATAGATGAATGCCGATTCGGACATAAAAAGGGACATACATTTTCTGTAATGTTATGCGTGTAACGTACCTGAATTATCCACCAAAACCGAAGGGTCTATATGAGGGGCATACCACGGTCTCCTCGGCAAGACCTTCTTCGTATTCACCGTTCGCACATCCTTTAAGTCCCTATAACTTAACGGGGACAGGTTTAACATCTCTAATCATCTGTCGAGACCTGTAACCAAGATAATGTTATTGCGGACTGTACTAAAGCAGAATCAATCTGAAAACACCAAATGTAAACCAATTAAACATCGTTAGTTACAAAAACAAAAACATTGAATCAGCAGCAATATTCCGGGCCATGTCGCAATCGGTAAAATAATGGTTAAAGATTGATTGCCCTCTGTATTTTCTTTAATGTTTGCTTAAAATCTACACAATATGTACCAATATGAATTAGAATCTGAGAAGGGAAAACCATTTTTACGCCACTTGACTCGCCCAGAATACCTACGGTGTAGACTTGTTATGTTTTTACACAAAACAGTAGAACATCTAAGTAAGTCGGTTTTAAATGTTTCGAAATAAATTAACAAAGGCGCGTCTCGTTTTGAGACACTTTCATGTGATAAATCTAGACATTTCGTTTTGTAATTATTCCAGACATGGAAATTAATTAAACAACGCAAAACGCTCACTCAGAATAATAATTGTTTTACTTTTAGATGTAATATTTTAATGAGACTTTCACTTTTAAAATCTCTTAAATTTTTTGGGAATTTTGTTAGAAGTTTAAAATGGTTTATATAAATATTCGTCTACGTAAATCCAAAGTGCTATTCTTGAAGTACTTTTGATTGTACTGGTGCATCTAGTATCCATTAATATTTTCCTTTTTTTGGATATGTTTTCGGAAATTGCTACTGATATAATCTGTATATAGAAACAACAATGCACAAAGGTAAATTATTTATAACATTCTTAAAAAACAGATCTAAAAAATATTTCAGAGGACAAAGAACCACCCTGTATTAACTGTAATTAATTTTGGCAAAAAATTGGACAACACGGCAAAGAGCTCGGTGATTAACTGCCTAAGTACTATTTAATTTTTCAGGCTAATGAAAATTTATAGGCCGCAATAATTACAGCTCAGTTTTTCAGACAACCTTGTAAGTGTGAAGTAATCCACTAACATAGTTTTAAGCGTAGGTATCTCGTAGGTAGATATAGACAATAACTTTTAATATATTTTTATATACGAGTATAATAAATTTGAATACAACCTACAGTAGGTATACAAACACATACCTACGTCGCCCAAATTAATTTCACAAGTTATTGATCGGCGGACGCTAAATAAGACGTAAGTCGTTCAGTCGAAATTCGTAAGATCGAGTATTCGTAAGGTCGAATTCCCCAAGCCGATTGTTCGGCCGATATCCATACAGTCGACTAATTCGTTCAGTCGACATTTGTAGGCTCGAATATTCGTGGGATCAAATGATTATGAAGGCATTCCCCATAAGTGCCCTTATAACCATACTTCAACTTTTAGCTACTTACTAAAAAGAACTGGTAAAATTTTCTATTTCCGTAGTGATTATGCAAATTTATCCTACAGACCGAAGTTAGGTGCTTGTACATTAGTTTTACGACTCTATTAGTCGAGCTTTTCTGCGAGTGCCCATTTTTATTATGCTCTTTAAAGTGCATAGTGCATGTTTTATGAAATTACGGCACAAAAACTTTAACAGAATTAGCAGCTAGTTCTTATATTCTGTACATTTTCATTTTTGTAGTACTTATCTCAGACAGTGTATGATTTCTCTGACCTTAGTATAGATTAATGTATCGACTGGAATTCTTCATTCCCCAAAGTTAAGTTTGTCACTCAATCCAACTTATACCTACGATATTTGCTACAGAGGAATTATAAAATAAAATTATCTTACATATCTATTTAAGTAGGTAGGTAATTAAGTTTGAACGGAACCCACGGGATTTCCCGTTACTTAATGGTTTAGGAATGGCTAATTGATGACGGTCGCCATAACAAGACCTTTACAACTACAGCAGAATTACAGGGTGTCGTTGCCGCTCTGAGGATCTATGACGTAACATCTCGTGTTCCAGTAACTATACTGGCTCCCGTCAATGCTAATTAATGTATTGCTATTTAACAGCAGAAAAGGTAGAGCAAGCAATGCAGACTACAACAGCTTTATTTATTCTAACAAATTGGCAAAGGAAAATAGGGTCGATCGAGGAAAGTTGATCGAGCGCAGGTAATAAAGGAAAGCGTAAAGACACTATTTCTAGAACAAAGATATTTCGTATAAGGAGATAGGACCTTTAAGGACGAAAGGTCGAGATGTGACCAGCGTACTTAATTAACTATTGCGTCTGCTCCACTGTACACACAGACAGAGTAATTATTAGAACATTCTACCTAAGACCCAGTGGTACTTAAACTATATTCTTAGCAGGATCCTTTGGACATCGAGGCATTAGAGGTAAGCTGTCGCCTGCCATTTATCATACACATAGAAAAATACACAGGACAGATTGAAACTGTAAAATTCGGAAAACGCTCTAAGTAGGGCGTAAAAATATTTAACAAAATGGGAAGTACAATTTTATTTTTGACAAAAGTAGAACT
Source organism: Tachystola acroxantha (assembly GCA_963506565.1). Lineage (NCBI taxonomy): Eukaryota > Metazoa > Arthropoda > Insecta > Lepidoptera > Oecophoridae > Tachystola > Tachystola acroxantha. Next base: position 5,937,902 of record OY735884.1, read on the forward strand.
GCATACACGACAAAGACAATCATAAGACAGAAATACGACTATTCAGAAGTCGTAATTCGTAGGCCGAAAATAGCGGCGATAATAAAGCAAAAAGTTGCATCCTGAACGCAGTTAGACGACGATTCCGCCAGATCTACTCATACAGGTTTAAACGTCTCTAATAAAATGGAATTAGTAAAGTCACCAAAAACAAATGTGAAATAATGACCGAGTTTAAAACTCAAATAACGCATTTGAAATGAATTCAGCCACATACGGAGTATGGAGTTATAGAAGGAAGAAGGAAAGCTGCCAAATATAGCATCGATGCACTTGATAATATCTAGTGTAATCTAATGACGAAAAAGACACAAGTTATTAGTAATACCCAAGATCCTGTAGATGTCAAAAACACCGGAATATGCGTGGACAAGTTGCTCAAGCCAAGGACCAAAAATAATATGAATAATCGCAGTAAAGAAAGGGGTTAAAATAACAATATAGAGTTAGTTGAAATCAACGGACCGAGTCAGTCAATAACATTTACGTAATTAGGGTAATGTACATACATACATTACCCACCGGTCAGAAAAGCGAGCGGTGACATTGTGGGTGACTATATTTTATTTTTAGTCTTACTCCAGTTATTTCTGTCTACCTTTCTCTGCGGTATATTTTTCGCATTTTCAACTTTTCAACGTCACCAGCAGTGCCTTGGAGTTGGTGAATTCTCGTAGGATACTTTATTTTCGGAGCTTTAAAAATACAGTTTTCTCCGGGTTCAAGAATAAAATCTAACCAACAGTAAATTAGTAATCCAACTTAATTGATTTCTTCATAACTTGCACAGATCAGCTATGGAAAATGATTAACTGTAGGTACATTCGGCCTACAGCACAATACTAGTAGCACATGAAGTAGGTACCTACGACAATAAAAATAGTACAAAATTGTTAGGTGGATGTTATTTCGACTAGGTATACCGACTGCAAGTAAAACAAAAGGCACATACATAGAGGGAGCAAGTTTAAATACCGTTATTATGAAAAGCCGCCCTTTAGATTGCAAAAGCAAGAAGGATTTTCTTAAGACCCGATTCATTAGGTATGTATGTAAGAGGCAGGCGTAGGTAGGTATACAACCTGACTTAATTTCAATTTAATGCACTGCTAGCTCTAGAATGGAAACTCTGACCTAAATTACACTGCTTAGTACAGCTTGTTGTTGTAGGTTGTTAGAATATTAAACGTCTCGCAAACGTTTCTACCTATTATTATACTCGTAAATGTCATATTTCATCTATCAGTACTTTTCATACTTGCAAGTTTGCTCAGTCGCCTAGAAAGTTTATTATTAATAATATTTCCCATACATTTATGTAGATCGTATCTATTGTAATAATTTATTGCAAAAAGTTAATAAAGGTACCTACAACACTAAATATCATTCACTAATTTAAAAAAAATGGCTGTCAAATTTCTCAAAGTACAGATAAAGGTGTACAGGAGAGTTTTTAAAGTTGAGATTTTCTCAAAAACTACTTGAGTTATTGCAAAAATTCTTTCACTGTTTGATAGATAAATAAAACTATGTAACCGTAAAAGAATTATTAAATTCGGTCCAATAGTTTTTGAGAAAATCTCAACCTTATTGAGGCCCCTGTATACTTATCTCGGTCTTCGACACAACAGTTTAAATTACAACAACTTTTTTATTAGACAGACTCAAAAAATTACAATAAAAGATCCGTCACGTAGCGAATATGTGTATCGTAATTTGCCAACTACAGTTTCCTATATACCTAGTGGGCTTAAGGTCCCCAGGCTGCCATAAATCACTTCGAATTACTCACTTCTAATTCAAACCCCGTCTTCTTAAGGTCCGGTCCGTACCTTTATCTCTATTCCAGTTTTGACAATCCTGGATCCGGATTATCCGAGTACAATAAAAACGACCGCATCTGGACTCAGACGATAAGTTAGTTAAGGAAAGAATTAAGTTAAGAAAATTCTCTGCCAACTTGATCGAGTTCCTTTTCTATTTGCGGTCGGCAGAGATCCGCTTGAAAGTCGGTGAAATGTACGAAAATAAAACGGTTTTAATGGATCACAACGGTACACTCATAAAGAATTCATAGGGTACTACGGATGGGTATTAGAAGATTCACCACGTCCCAGCTTTTATTGCCACCTGTGGACAGCTTAGAAACTAAATATAAAATAAATTTAAACTAAGGTGCTTCGTGGTGAAATTACAATGGCGTCACGGTAGAATCAAGTAGAATGGTGTGCTAAACGTACATACATTTTCCTTGAAAAGTGGTGCAAGTGTAAATGCCTATTTAATAGCAAGAATCTGAAAATCTGAATCCTGAAATAGAATACTGTGTTGTACAATACTGTGTTGTATATGTATAAAACCTCGCCTTAATGTAGGTATGTTTCTTTAATTATGCAGAGGAAACATGGGAGATTGTTCCACATTATCCCTTATTTAAAAGGACTTTTGTACCTTTCGCTCCGATGTTTGGGGATGAGCAATCAACAACAGTACCTAACCTGACATTTGTTGACCGTAGCCCGATTTCAACAAATAGTAACCTAAATATACATACCTACATAGGTTTCTCTTCGAACATCTAACAGATATTTTCGTGGCTACCTTTCGCTTTTTGATAGTTCACGTACAACAAACGAGTCAAATTATTATTTCATTTTGTTTAGATCTAAGAAATGGAATAATAACGAAAGCAATTTAAATCTGAAATTGAACAATTTCAACTTTTCTTGTTTACAGTCCCGTAGGAAATTTCCTTAGCGACCTCATGCTTTTGATATTTTCAGGTGATTTTCTTAGTAACCTAAAATTGTCTTTTCTGCTGCCTATATTTGGCGCTGACATTTGGTGAAGTTACTCGTATGTTTTCAACATAAAATATTTTAGTATAAAAGTTATGTTACCATTATACCCTCAAATTAAATTAGTTAAAGCAGGATATCGAATTATTAGTATCAATTATCATCAGTTGAATAATTTCAACTTATGATCAGTATACGAAGGTAGCAAAGGAACCCATAATGTTATAAAACTCATTAAAAACTTTCAAGTAAAATATTTACCAATTAACATTTTGTGACGTGATGACAATATGCCATAGGACAAAGAAATAGGTACATTACTTTTGACTACCTATTAATCTATCTTAGTATAAAAAAGTTGATAAAAGTTAGGACTTAGGAAAGCGCTCGGGTCCCTGTGAATGGCCTATAATATCACGGTTCGATGGATTCTAGTTTCATGCCAACTGGCAACAACGTATTGGAAATGCGAGAAACCTGCTTTTATGAATATCAAAATACGAGTAAAAGATTTCTAGTGCTTAACTGAATAACTAATCCACAACTTTCAACCGGATTCAAAACTTCGACTAGGAAACTGATTTTTTTCTTCTACTGAACTTGTTTCCTGCCTCGACGTTGTTCGGGATCTTCGAATTTTCCGTGAAAACTACAATTTTGCCGTGGTAACACATGTGTGCAGAATTTCGTGCATATTTCTCAAGCAGTTTGATCGTGATTAAGTAACAAACTCTCACATATATTAGATGTAGTGTAGATAAGTGTAAAGTAAATTAAATGAAAATTTAATATGACTTTATTTGTCGTAAATACATTGGGTACTTATCTTGAAAATATTACTTACTCCGCTGGTTCAGTGACCCGAAGTAGTTCTTGGCCTTCGAAAAGAAGACCGACACGATTAGTGATAAGTGGTGTTCTCAATTTTACTGGATTTCAAATATGCCCATGTGGTTTGTAAAGGTCAAAGCGTACCTGCATAATCTGCACACCTACGTGAGCCACACTCAATGAATTTTAGCAATTTGTATGAAATCCTACGCACACTTATTCACACCGCAATGTCGGGGACAGAATGTTTGCAATGTGCTGAATGTGTCAGTATACAACCACAAAACATTCTGGACGGGTTAAACGAGGAAAAAGTGGCACTTAACATCGCCTTAGTTCATTGGGTTCGCCAAATAAATTCGACATTCGAGCGTACTTCCTTTGAATGGCTTTGGAAAAGTTGTATATTCGACCCGAATGTCGACATCGGACAGAGTTCTAAGGGATATCGTTTGTCAGTGGAAATAATTGGACTTCCAGTGGTTGGAAGTCTACAGTTACATTATTTAATCGTTGTCTATATTCTGAAGAATCGCTTTGAGCTTATAAAGCGGCGTAACAAACAATTACAAATATCATTGTTAGGTGTTTTCATAGTTAACTTAAAGTCGGGTTGTTAGGTAAAGATCGAAGAAAACATTTTTAAGTTGAAAAACGTAAATATAATACAAATACTTTGATTCATGTTATTCGGAGAAAGTTATAGGTCCAAAACGAAATGCAGCCCCATTCATTTTGTACGGAAAAACGCTTTTTTATCAACAACTAAATAGGTTAGAGAGGTTGCATTGCAATCTATTATAGCCGGTCCGCTTTTGTTTTTACTAATTCAGGTTCATTCTGTATTATTTTATTGTGGGTGCTTTTATTTCCTGTTTCAATTAATAAAGAGCTTGCAGTTCACGGCACGATTTGTATCTGATTGGGAAATTGATATCCACAAAAGCTGCCAACACAGCGCAGAGAATATTTGAGTAGTCCATTTTCAGAGTGCGATTGTACAAATAAATAGCTTTACCGGTGGTAAGGTAGGACTTAGTACAGTCGAAGACAGAGATAAGTATACAGGGGGCATAAATAAGGTTGAGATTTTCTCAAAAACTACTGGACCGAATTTAATAATTATTTTACAGTCACGTAGTTTTAACTTTTATCTATCAAACAGTGAAAGAATTTTTGCAATAGGTCAAGTAGTTTTTGAGAAATTCTCAACCTTAAAAACTCTCCTGTACACCTTTCTCTGTTTTCCACCGTACCTACAGGGTTCACATGGGTGGGTTTAACACAATATGTACTTTTTGGGTACAACTACCTTACCTATTTGGTGCCGTTAAATAGTCAGTGTCCGATACGAAGGATACGAGAGCCAGTGTTAAATTAAACAAGGGTTGGTTACACGAGGTGTAACATCTCTGTCGACAACGGTATCTGCAACTCTAAAGTAGTTAGGTCTCTATAGTTTATAGGCTGATCGCTTATAATCAGGAGGTAAGCGATTTGTCGATGGCAATCAGACTCGTATAAATAAAACTTGCTTAAACGAATTTTTATACAATAGTTTAGCTATGTACAGTTTACCACATTTATAATCCGATTAATGGTCAATCCACTGATTGAAACGCGAAATCACATTGCGTGCGATATAATTATGATTTTAAATAGCAGCTATACGTAAATAAAGATCGACAATAAAATGTAAGATAAACTTGTTTTGTACTACATTATATTCTTGTAGGAATACTGTAGAACCATTCCCTTGATGAGCATCATCGATGACGTCACTAGCAATCATGACCTCTGACCCGCGCTTGCGTCAGAAAATGTGCACTGCGTGAGCGGAAACTCCGAAATCGAGAAACGCAAATGTTGCATCGCTTGGGAATTATGTTTCAACATAGTTTATACGCCTACAATAGATTCGAAAATACTGCCAAATAGGCGGACAGTTAAATAGAGTACCTACCTATATGTATTTTTGTAGAAACACGCATATTTCGAGGCTCACTAAAAATATTTACCTGCTGCTTTGATATTTTGGAACAAAATACTACATTTTAGCGGCAACATACTTGGATGCTATTGACAGAATTTAGGTACTTCTTCGAGACCTCGTGTCCATCAGCGATTGTTCTTTTATTTTATCCTACTACCTAGTAGATGCACCTAAGTACCCATCGCAAATAGGGCGTCATTTTGATGGGGCTATAAAATAAGTTATAGGTACCTTAAACATCGGCCAGTACGATCTTAACTAAATGAGATGGACCGTATAAACATAAAATATAATGATTATTTCAACACACATAAATTAATATTGAACTAAGTGTTGTGGAATCCAAAAAATATATATACCTAGTTATTTCCATTTAAGTATATTGATAGTTTCTAATTTATTGCAAAAAAACTAACTAATATATTGATAGTTTAAGTATATTGATAGTTTCTAATGGTAAATTGCTGAAATCGTTGTGATTCGTCCAGAAACAATCAGTCCAGCAAATGAATACAGTATTTTAAAAATGCTTTAAATATACTTTCGTCCTAATATTAATACAGAAGTATCTTAATTTATACTACTAACGCAGACACTAAATTAGGTATTAATTAAACTCACAATTTTCTTATTGAACTCCAGTAGTGCAATGGAAGAGTCAAATATCCCATGGCACTACTGATAATAATGGTAGTGCTACTTATTAGTGCTACGGGGGATAAACGGGGAATTCACTTACACGTAGGGGATATTTTTCATGCACACAATATACTGAAAACAGTTGCCTACTTAATTGAGATTAGGTAGAAGCTACAGGTAACAGTTACTTACCCTCACACAACAAAATCACAGGTCACACCTAATACAGGAATTTCAACTCTCTAAACACACATCGACATGCTTTTCTACTTCTTACAATGCTTACATATAACACTCGTGGGTTATACTTGGAAAAAAGAATATCGCTCGGGCGATATTTGCGCAAACTTCGGAGTACGCGCGAAGGTTTAGGGTTCCATCAACCTACTGATAACAGAGAACCGCCAAAGTTGCCCCGTGGGTTACTGCGCATGTGCTGACGAGCAAAGAAAGTTGGTGCATGTACAACCGACATCACCATGACCATGGCAATATTTTTCCATATTGTGTGCAAAGATTTCCAATCTAAACCGTATTGTCACGATGTATACCAATTATATTATTCTAGTGATGTCATGAACAAACAATAACGACGCACGCAATGTTCAAATAGGTATATTATATTAGATCAAGGCTATATATAATGTTTTTAAAACTATAATGCATTTGAACATCTTTATATCAACATGCGCCTCTGTAAGCTCGCCTGCTGGAAGTAGGCCTCACCCAAGGCGCGTTCCTCAATCAAATTATTGGCTTTTTGTGTCAGTTCCTTGCCTGGTCATCCCTTCGTCTGGTCGGAGGTATTCCACACCAACGTTTCCTCTAGTCTCAGTAGTTCTACTGAGACCCTCTTATTATCAACAGTTCGGTTGTACACATGCACCCGAACAACTGTGACTATTTATATTTCACCTTCGGCTAGTTCCTTCCTGTCCAGAATGTGGAATTCCCAAAATGTTGAATCTCAAAATACACGTTCGTGGTCACCATTCGATAAAGTATCTACCCAATTCGGTTGTCGATTCGAAAGAGAGTTGTGGCCACTTCTATTTCAGCTTGCTGAGTCTATGAGCTATTTTGACCACTTTACTCCATGCATAAAAAATTATTTGATTTGATTTCATATGTATTAAACATGATACTTAGGTAGTACTTCAAGAAAATTGATTTGCATAAAGGACCTTTACCTAGATAGCTACCCTAGTTTTTTTAACTTAGCACCATTGTGGGAAAATAACAGATGCAGATTATATGCAGGTGTAATTAAAATATCGATATTTTTACTAGATTATATAAAAGAAAAATGTATTCGTAGAACGAAGACAGTATGTAAAGCGACAAAACACTGTTTACGGGAAGTGAGATTAAACTCGGTTTATGTTAACAGCATTTATGATAAAGAGCTAAGTAGGTATATTCTTGATTTGTTTCCATGGTTAGATCCAATAAGTTCCTTTGTCTGATTTTATAATCTAAATAGAATAATATAATGTATGTTTTGTATTCCTTCAATAGTTTGTGTCTCTAAATAAATAATAAATAGAATATTAAATCTAAGAAGACAAGGCTACACGTCCCTGTCTTTTGCTTACCCTAAGCAAGATAGCAAATCATAATCATCATTGTGTCAAGGATGTGTCAATGAAATTCATTTTGATATTGGTCGTTACTCGTTCCACACCAAACTAATACATATGAAAATAAAAACTAGACGTTATGTTTGTGTATTAAATTAAAAACCACACGAAATGTAAGTATAAAATAACCTTGTGACAAATTCATAAAACTACAAATATAGTAGTAAAATCAGCAATTATTCCCACCCAGCTGCGCCCAGGGCTTCCCGCTATACAATTGATCGTAGAATGCCTAGTCCGTGTCTAGTCAAAGATACCAGATAAGCAAAATGGACAGATCAGATTTATACGAATGTAGTAGGTATATAATAGTGTTTTAATGCAGGGCTGCATTTGAAGCTGTCAGCAATGTAACGCTACAAACTCAGAGGTTATCCATAATAGATGTCAGATTCACGAAGCTACCAGCCTGTCCACCTCCTATGGATGACTTTGATCCTAGAGATCACAGAGAACCACGGACGCCTATTAAGTATGACCAAAAAATTCTTATTTATCGCCGATGTGCATCCCTTCATCTAAACGGGTTTGATTGATACCTAAATAATTCAGGGGGCAATTCGTGGTGTATGCTACATTGATTTTAAGTACAATCTGGACCTATGGTCTGATAACATATTTAGGTACTGAATGTAGTTGTAAAGAAAGCACAAATGAAGACATGAACTGGAATCGCTCTAGACGGCGATAATAGAATTTCACGATTTTACAGATTATGGATGGCACACTTCAATATCTTGAGGGCTTCCTTTGGCCCAGGAATGCTGGGCATGCCCTTGGCCCTAAGTCAAGCTGGAATCATACTTGGGCCTATACTATCACTAGCCTTAGGAGCTCTTGTCATTCACACCCATCTGACATTGGTATGATAATTTGAAATGTTCGTCATTACACCCATGGCTGAATTTCAAATCCGAAGTCCTTTAAGGGGTCAAAGGATCCTAAATGCTAGACAGGATAGAGTTTAGATCAACCAACATCTATGCAGCAGTTCGTTAAATTATAAATCTATGTATTTCAGCTCTGGTGTCTAAATGAAATAAGTCGTCAGCTTCAAATTCCGTACATATCATATCGATATGGATTTCGTCTAGCATTGCTCCATGGCCCACCTTGTTGCCACGGCATAGGCCACTGTGGTCCGTAAGTGAAATAAATTGATAATTCTTTGTTATATATCAGGAGAATTCTTAACAAAAACAGATTTTTTACAGAGCATTCATCACAACATTCATGATTTTAAGTCAGATTGGAATTTGTACCGTACTGGTCATAATTGTTACAGATAATTTGCGTGATGTAAGTTTCACATGGATTTTAAATCTTACTCCTCTCAGCACATCAACGTACCTACTCTAACCTTACTCATACTTATCAATTTCTTTTTTCTGATTGGGTATTAAAGTTGATCATTTTAAATGGTAATTCTTCTAACATGATATCCTTTTCAGATAATGGACTGGCCTAATACAAAAACAGCTTGTTATGTAATGCTAGTGCCATTTCTAATTCTCGAACTTGCTATGAAAGATTTGAAATTTATCAGTAACGTGTCTATGTTTGGTAATTTTTTTTGTTATTTCTATTACTTTGCCATTTGGCTAGACTGATGATTATTATTTTATTGTCAGAAATCATCTCTCGTTATATTTTCTCACTTGTCTATCATATCAGTTTCAGTGAATTTCATTACATCGAAATATTCTTTTGAGCAGAAGACCTAATGAAGATTTATGATTTTCAGGTAACTTCATGAATATAATCGGGTTGGGTCTGGTATATTACCATATATTTAAGCATCCTCATAGTGAAGTTTTTTACGCTTCTCGGTCAGCTATAAGTTTCCTATTTGCTTTTGGCAGCATGCTTTTCAATATGAGTGCCATTAGTGTGGTAAGAATTAATATGGTCATTCATAGAGTAAGGAAGTTAGTCGCCAACTATCCATTTGTTTATGATTTTTCAGCCCTTGCTTAAATTACTTTTGCTAATGGCAGCTACTATTTAATAGACATATGTGGACCTTGGCCCATGCTTTTACTTAAATTACAAATTAATTGAATTGTTTTGACATTATGATAATCTGCAGAGTATTGATATCTAACTACCAATATCATCCAATAGACCCTGTCCATGGACAAATCTCTTCCAAAACCAAGAGTTATGACCGAAAGATTCGGCGTTATTACTGTGGATATTACAGTAGTATGTCTGGTAGTCACAATCACTGGTATTTTGGGATATTGGTCTTTTGGAACTATGGAAGAGAATATTTTGCGGTCATTGCCCTTTTCTGACGAGTAAGTTCATGATACATCTTTTTATTTAGTTCATAATATAATTGGTATCGCCCTATAGTTGCCGTTAAAGTGATAAATTGCGAGAACTTTAGCTGTTTCCTTCCCTCCGTTTTGAAACCGCTCAAATAGTGTTACTTCTTTACAGTACTACAATGGCTTGTTTTGGTTTCTATATAATTGCGATAGCGTGTGCGTATCCCATCCAGTGCTATCCAGTTACTCAGATAATTCTCGAAGTCATCAAGAATTACGATGTGACTTATACGCCTTCAAGTAAAACCCTGAAAATTATCGAATGGGTTTCCAGACCAGCATTCGTTTTGCTAACATGTAAGATTTGAATCAATATCACCTATTCTAATAGTAGTATGTGTTATTCCAAAGACGCGGGGAAAATAAATTGAGATATATATTCAGCTGAATAATCCTGTCAGCAATTAATATCTCTTGAAGTTAGATTAAAAATATTGAGCAACTGAGTTTTCCACATTATTTAATATTATCTTTGGACCCTGCATGCAATCTATCTCTTTATTATTTTTTTCCTACTTTGCGGTGTTGGTTTTGTAGTGCAAATAGTAATGTCATATAGGTACTTGTTTATATTAAGTATTTTCTTTTTCAGTTCACATATGCTACTTCGTGCCTTTTCAAGCCCCATTCGTAGCCTTTGTTGGCAATCTGTGCACCACAGTCCTCTCTATCGTATGCCCTGCGTTAATGGACTTATGCCTCAGGTATCCGGACCGCTACGGAAAGTACTGTTGGATCTTCATCAAGGACATGTTTCTAATCGTATTGGGGTTCGTCGCGTGTTTCTTTGGAGTGTTCTTCTGTGGATACATTATCTACGTACGCTTCATGAGCATGCAGTCTGCGAATGATAAGTGATAGATTAGAAGGGAATGTGACATTTACCAATATCAATATAGAATAAATGTTATCTTAGTTACTTAGATTTTTTGTTATTATTAAATTAACTAAACACTTGCCCATTTTTGATTATTCAATGTATCACTTATTTTGTATTCTAGGAACATTTATTTTTCTTGAGATAATAATACAGTTTATTTTGATTTCTTATTCCGTCGACCATTATTTATTATTTTATTAATGGACTCGACAGTTCGTCATTTGCCAATGTCATGTTACAGAAAATTCCATATATAATAGTATTCTATATTCCTCCAGAGGAGTCGCAGTAGCGTCTTCACCCTACGTAGCCGCGTCTTCATGTCTTCATCCAGAGGAGATGCCGTAGCGTCATCACTCTGGACGAACCAACTCGACAGTCACGTTCACTCCCGAGCTTGTAGCGGAAACTCTTGATAAAAGCTTTAAACTTCAGATCTTGCTCCAATTATTCAATAAATTCACCATACTGTCATTCGCGAACATTTTCTGATTAACTTAACGTGATATTAAACACAAAATAACCACTGTAGACATTATAACAAAAATTATCAAATAATTTTGTAACCGTCGTTTCCCGCCGTTTTCAAGAGACCTGTCGACCCGTATTGAGGTAGAATAGTAAGAGAGTGTATATTTTCTTTGATAGTAAGTAATCAAAGAAAATATATACTCTGTAAGTAACACTATAGTACGGGGGCGCACTGCAAAAAACTTACGTCATCAGGTACCAAGATGGGACCCATATGGGGTGGTAGGCTGATGGATAAGCTTCTCAATTATATAGGGTTGCCTGAGCTAAACCTGGAGCGTTTTGTGTAGGAGGCAAAATGAGTGTTGATTTTTGGGCAAAATTTACGTCATCGGGTACCAACATGTGACCTTGCACATTAGTTGAAGCTCATCAAGGACTACTTAAAAAAACTAGGTTGCCTCATCCTATCTTGGAGCTTTTTGGATCCGGCCAGATTTAGTGGTTGCAAAAAAAAAGAAATTTACGTCATCGGGTACCAAGATGAGAGACATACCATGGGATAGTCCTAGTGACCTAACTCATAAAAAAAATGGGTTGCCTGGCCTCAGCCTGGAGCATTTCTTTTCCGGCCATGTTTAATGTTGCATGGACGGCCCACTATTAAGTCCCAAAATCCAATTTTTTTACGAGTAAGGACACTAGGACTATCCCATGGTGTGATTTTTATGGCCCTATATGACGTAACTTTAGGATGAGGCAACCTAGTTTTTTTAAGTAGTCCTTGATGAGCTTCAACTAATGTGCAAGGTCACATGTTGGTACTTACCCGATGACGTAAATTTTGCCCAAAAATCAACACTCATTTTGCCTCCTACACAAAACGCTCCAGGTTTAGCTCAGGCAACCCTATATAATTGAGAAGCTTATCCATCAGCCTACCACCCCATATGGGTCCCATCTTGGTACCTGATGACGTAAGTTTTTTGCAGTGCGCCCCCGTACTACTACGTCCGTCAACGGATTCCTTGCAAAGCGCGCGAAACGACATTAGCTACTTTTTGGGGAAAATTCGATTTAAATAGTTTCCGCGGCATTTAGTGATTAACGATCACGTTAAGTTAATCAGTAGATGTCCGCGAACGTTTCTAGTAGTTGGATTGCTCGAAAGAAGTCGTGTTTGTGAAGTTTTGTGCTCTTAGCAAGGTTTCCTTTTGCATAACTTGATGCTTGCGTGGATCATTGAGTTATTTCGTTTAGGGGTTTGGGAGGGTTGTGCGTAGGTTTAGGTTAGGTTATCTTCGTATATATGTATGTATTTATAAGAATTCAGACATTCTACTAACATCAGACCAGGCGGTATGCCCTAGTTGGCTTTGCCTTTCCCTTTGGGAAGAATCAGTCTACGGGAAGAATTATACGAAAAAAAGGCCGTCAACGTCCGTCAACAGAACACTATGTGAAAGTCGGTCCAATAAAATGTCACAGTTTTCCTAAATACCTAAATAGAAGGTATATTATTAATATTTTATTTTATACAATACTACATGCAGCTAGGGGAATGTAAGTATACTTTGCTTGAATAATAATTTGTAATACTATCTATTTTTCTTTCTTTTTCCTTGTGACCAACCGGTCTCAAGGACAAATAAACTCGACCACAAATACACTCGTTAGAGTATATATTTTATTTGCACTCGACAGAGTATATTCTCCCTCTACGCTCGACAGTGTAGCAAGTATTTTTATTATTTACATGTAAGCATCACTTATGAGGATATTTCATGTTAAATTACTTAATTATCTTCTATTTATAAAGATTAGATTCTCCTCTTGTGTCGTTGCGAGTGTTTACATAAGCAAAGCCAAATAACAGCATAGCGATTGAATCGATGGAGTAAATCAAGTCTATGCCTAATATTTACTTTTACAACGAAAGTGCATTCATGATCCTACAGGGCTGCTTTCGAAACGGTCAGCTCCGTAGCAATACAGCCTTACGAGCAACGGTCTCTAATAGATGTCCGATTCACTCGGTTGCCGGTTGAGAGACCACCTTTGGATGACTTCGACCCAAGGAACCATAGGGAGCCTCAAAATCCTATTCAGTATGTTTAATTTTCTTAAGTTACCTTTTTGTACAAAATTGCATACGTCTATACGTTTATGTAGTTGAGAATTGAGATGCAGTATCAAGTACTCTCATAGGTTGATATAAGTCTAATTTCATCATCGACAGCCTGTTCATATTCCCACTCTTGGGCGGGCACAGACCTTCAACTTTAGGGACTCATGCCATCTTTTACATGGGCCCAGTGGTCGTGGTCTAACTTTTATGGTATTGGGGTTTGATTACCAGAAACCGTCATAAACTGATAGCTTTGCTCCGTCTAGCAATTCACCAATCATTGGATAAGCGAAAGTTACTCGATTGTAGTATCTAAATCGCTTATATTGAGCTAATAACCCACTTTAAAAATATAGTTCATTACATTGTTAAAACTTACGAGCCAATTCACGAAGCAATTTACATAAAGGGTCGAAACTATTCATAAGGTTAAGTCTTTTACAGATACCCTTGATATTTAGGAATTTCACGATAGATCCACTTCATTGCACTTTACAGAGTATGGATGGCTTACTTCAATCTCCTGAGGACCGGCTTCGGCGCTGGAATGTTGGGCATGCCTCTAGCAGTAAGCCAAGTCGGAATGGTACTAGGGCCTATTCTTGTACTGACCTTAGGAGCCCTCCTGATTCACACACATATTATGTTGGTATGATGACTTATAATAACTTGTCATATAACCGTCTCTGTAATGCACTAGAAAAAAATTCTAGTACAGCCCTAAGTAAAACTACAAACCAAAAAAAGCTGTAATATTTTTTCGTGATCCCATGACGTGACGATGTTAAACCGTAAACAATATCATTATATCACGGTCCTGCAATAAATATAAGCTTTACTACTCTAATGTGACCTTAGATTTCAAGTACCTAATAAACCACAATTTATACGGGGGTGTAATTCAATTTACTCCTCATTTCTAACACTGCTAACCACAAAGGTTTGTAGTTTCATTACAATTTCTCTAAGGAAAGTTTTAATGTTGCTTTGAGAGACAAACATAGAAGTTTGTATTATTCTCCGGGCGCTCAGTTAGAAACACTGAACAACTTTTATATTTATTATCTACCTATTACAGATTTGGTGCCTGGATGAAATAAGTCGTCAGTTGAAAATCCCGGACATTTCGTATAGATATGGGTTCCGATTAGCTTTGCTACGTGGCCCACCTTGTTGTCATTGCCTGGGGGGTTGTGGTCCGTAAGTATTAGGGTTCATATCCTGGTCACGATGAAAACTGTTCTCCATCTAGAGTTATAATAGTTGTATCCTGTCTGGCCTCATTAAAGAGCGCCACTGCTCCCCTAATTTTCGATGTCTCCCGCCAGTTGGGCGATTGAAGTTCTCGCAGGTTCTTGTACACTTGATCGCATTAAATATGATAATACACTGTGATAATTCCTAAGGCTAGGTTTGGCTTTTAAACAAATAACCTGGTGTAGCCGTTGTTCTACCACTCTTTTATATTCGTGTTGATAACATTGCCAACGAACGAAAAAAAATGTTGCAGGTCGGTCGTTGCGTTCTTCATGATTTTAAGCCAACTTGGAATATGTTCTGTGTTTGTTATATTTACCACTGATAGTTTGCGTGATGTAAGTATCGCCATAAATCGACATATTCCAATTCTTATACTAATATAGGTTCTACTCATACCCTACCAGATTGGTATCCGTTTCGATATTTCAGGCTCAGTGCTCACCTCATTTTCTCTTTATTTATCGGTTCGAAGAATTCGCGTTTCTAACTCAAAAAATATTTCTCATTTATTATAATCGACTGTTTGTATGGCCTGCCGGTGTCCTAAATAAACGTTTGGTTTCCAGATCATGGATTGGCATAACTCAAAAACTGCTGTGTATGTGTTATTGTTGCCTTATTTAATTATGGAATTGTCGATGAAAAACTTAACGGTGATCAGCTACGTCTCCTTGTTTGGTAATAAACTTAACGTCTTAACCTATTGATTTGTTAGAGAATTTAAATCAACTACCTTTTTCAAATCTAACTTACTTTTTGAATTTCAAGTGTATACTCAGTTTTAATATTATTCATATCAATGTTTTTGCAAAAGTAGCTCGTGAAAAGTAAAACTACAGCGTATAATGTATTTTCTAGGTAATATGATGAACGTGCTTGGATTAATCTTGGTATTCTACCACATTTTTAAGGAACCTCACGGAGAAACGGTTGAAGCTACTGTTAGATCTGTAAACATTTTATTTTCTATCGGCAGTATACTTTTTAACATGAGTGCCGTTGGTGTGGTAAGAATTTTTATCCTGTAGTGTAGAGTTGCAAGACTTTATACATGTTTGTTATACAACCGTTATCCGTGACATCAGCGAAGATATTCGGCTTCTTCGCATATCTCTTTTTCAACGAGATGATCTATATATTACAGTAACTTTACTTTCCTATACTGTTAAAAGCAATACTGCAACCGAATGAAATGCTCAGGATCTAGAATCTACCAGCGAGAAGAGTTTTACCCTGCCTACAGACCTAATTGAGTAGAAAGTTGAATCATTTAGAAGAGATGCATGATTAAATGCTGTTCGCTGCGATTTAACATTGGTCTTCTTGTCTCTTTGTTTTGGTTTTGATATGTTTACTTATCTTGCAATTTTCTCTGCTTTTCACCAGGTCTTGTCTATGGAGAAAGCTCTTGTGAACCCGAAAGTGCTGACGGATAAGTTTGGCGTCATAACGATTGGTCTATCTGTAACAACTGTGATGTCAGCGATCCTTGGCACTTTAGGTTACTGGTCCTTTGGCAGTATGGAAGAGAATATCTTGCGGTCTTTGCCTTTTGATGATAAGTATGTTAATTTATTTAACTATGGTAATGTTCCACATTAGGTCTTTATTTAAATAAGAGAGCGTATCCCATATGTGGGGCATACGAAGAAAAGGTATCGGAGATCGTTTAATAATGAAACATAAATATACTTTTGGATCCACAGACCTGCCATTTTTCCACAGAGGTTCCTATATGGCTTCAAGATAAGCAGGAGTAAAGGTCTTCAAATTCGATTCCTGATGATGCAGGTGTCTCTATAGGCAACTTGTCGAAGATAATCACTTACTACCCGATAACTCGTATGCTTTCCTGATACCGAAACCGTTGTAAACCAATACTGGACGAAATATCAGTAGGTCCATTTAGTTAGTCCGATTGCATTGTTACGGCTAATTTTAGGCTGCAAATGGCGCCGATCGAACCGTGAATAATTAGTGTTCGCAAGGTGTTTGTCCTATTCTCACTGTAGGTAAGTACCTTATTTTGTTTCCTATTTTGATAAGTTACTATATTCGTTACAGTTCTGCAATGGCTGCCATTGGTTTATATATGTTGGCGGTTGCGTTTGCCTACCCGATACAATGTTATCCGGCTATGCATATCATTATTGATATCATCAAGAACCACGACAAGAACTTCGTACCGTCAGATAAAACCTTAAGAGTAATGGGATACGTTGCCAGGCCCATCTTTGTATTACTGACCTGTAAGTATACGTATAGCAAATCAATTTTCTTTCATTAATCGACCTTCCATGCCCTTAGCAATGTTATTAGGCCCTTAGTCGTGTAATAGGTATAAATAAATATGGTTTGTAAATCAGTGTTTTAAATAAAGTAAAGTTCCGCGAAAAAGGTTTCTAAAAGCTACAATTTAGTTTTCTAGTCTGGTTTACCATTTGACGATAAATACGTTATTTAATTTAAGATTCTTAACAAAAATGAAATAATCCTTTTTCATGGTTTACTTTTGACATATTTTGCTAAACGGAGTTCTTTCATGTCCCTAAATAAAATTTAGTTTTATTTACAGACTGGTCTTTTAAATTACTTTTCTCATCTTCTACTTTCAGTTTACATCTGTTACCACATACCATTTCAAGGACCATTTGTGGCCTTCGTCGGAAACCTCTGTACCACACTGCTTGCGCTGGTCTTCCCAGCAATGATGGAGTTATGCCTCAAATACCCTGACCAATACGGAAAGTATGGATGGGTCTTCGCCAAAGACCTATTACTTATAGTATTAGGCTTAATCTCTTGGCTTTTTGGTATAGTCTTCAGTATATACATAATTTATATACGCATTTTGTCCATGAAATCGGCAAACGACATTGATTAAATACCTACATCCAGACCAGTCGACATGGACAACTAATAATTGTTAGGTTAGGTAGGCCCCTATAGAGATTATTGTATAGGTTTACATATCAAGAACCTTACACTAATTATAATTACATTATACATTTATGTGGGTTTTTTAAATCATGCTGATTATCACGAATGGTAATTTATTAATATACAATAACAATTGGATTTTTGTCTTTGTAACTTTTTATTTCTCACTAAGTTTGATACGGTCTATCATAGAGATACACGAGGGGACGTTATTAGGGTTGAGATTTACTCAAACAGTTGTTGACTGATTTTTGAAAATTTCAATTGCATAGTGCCTAGTATATTCTAAACTATCTATTAATAAAAGAAATTTTACAATCGGGCCAGTAGTTCTTGAGAAAATTCCAACCTTATTGCACTTCTTTGTCTGTTTTCAAATGTACATTCGGTCTTGGGAATATAAATTTCGTGGTTTTCTAAATGCCGCTTTTGTCTTGACCTATTTAAAAGGTCACCAGGAAGACAAATTCGTAATAGGAGTTGGAAGTTAAATTAAAAGTGCCGTTTCATCCTGCATTTCATTTAGACTTTGTTCCCAAATTGTACTTTGTACTTATTATGCAATTTTACTGGCCATTTCAGGCTTATAATTCCTTGGAAGTTTATTTCGTTTTTTTAGGAGAAAAGATAATTTACTTGCAACTGACAGGGTAATTTTACCTACATCCAATTATCAAAATAGAACATCGTGAAGGACGTAACATCAATTTAGCAACGTTTAATTACCACCCTTTATGATATTATCTCGATGCAAATTTAATGAACGCGTTAAAAGGAAAGGCATTTTAGTTGCGTATCTGTATCAAAGATTAATTAACATTTTAATGGTAAGAGCTACCGTTATTTTACTACATGGATGGTAGTGAACGTAAATTCAATCACGAGTGGCGGCGTAGGCCTTATCCATAGGTACATACATACATAGGTAAATAAACCTATTTTGCTTGCGCATTCGGGTAATAAACCCAAGCCTTTAAGCTTTGTGAGTATGTTAAGACGATAGACTTTCATTTAAGTAGGTACAGTCCACAGCAATGGTAACACTTTTTACTTTTGACAGTTCTTATTATTTGTGTCGTAAGACTTGAAATCGTACTGCAAGTGTTAGCATTGATCTGCTGTCGACTGTACTAAAATTCTGGGCACTCTCTTTTGATTCTCCCTCATTCAATTCTGTATTAAAATTCTTTGTTAAATTCCAACCGATAAGTGTGCATGAAGAGATTATCTCCTTTCATGTGCACATACGATTACCGTAAGATCACTTAAGTAATTGGCTCTTTAAACATCGCCAAATTGATCGATCCTTCTGAGCCTACCTATAAAGACCCTTCGGCATCCTTAACTCAATGTGTAGTCCTCACAAAAGTTAGACCCGCTTTTTATCCGATGCTCGTAACTGCAAACATTTTTGTTTGAACAGGAGCGAAGGGCGAATCATACCTGAGATTTTGCGAGTCACGGAAATAAAAGGTATGTCAATAACTGTGTCTGTTTCAACATTTTTAGTCCAAAAATGACGTTTATGGCTTATAGCTTTAAGTCTTTCCCACACAGGCGCGATCTGCACCCGGCACAGACCACTTACCCCATAGACCTGTAACAGGAGGGTGCCCGTGTCTGCCCTCACATGAGCGCAACATTGCTTTGCGCCACGTGCAACCTAGAGATATTATCGACATGGACACATCTCTTTAATACGGCACTCCTGTCCCCCGCTTCGTCTCTATGCGCTCATAGCTGACATAATTATTCGCTTGCAAATTTGTACCGATTTCATGTCTATTGTGTAAGTGGTCTGTGGCACCCGGCTTGCGACCTGCGGCCAGTTGAAACGCATGGCCCGCCCCATTTTATCCCCTCTTTAACGGTACAGTAGGTAGGTACAGTAGGTAGTGATCTGAGACCTAGGCCGCAATCTTCGCGCATGTGTGGGAAAGACTTTACTTATCAAAATACATGTTGGAAATCCATTCCATTATATCCAAACTATGCTATGGATATACTAAATAGTGTGATATTATTTATTTCCTTATATATTACCTTCGTTCATGTGTATATTTAACTACGAACAGCTGTAGAGTGCCAATTATTTAAAATTAATATACCTTCAGATGAAATTAATTTAGGGTTAAAGGATAAAGTTCTATACGAATTGAATATGGTCTGACAAAGGCGGTTCATACCCTAATCAACGTGGATCTGGATGAGCCCTAGGATTAGGCATTAATACAATGCATTGTCAGTTAATAGAGAATCAACCTCACGCTTTACGGCTTGAACCTCAGGTTTCATTATTCTGGTCCTAGAATATGCGACGGTTTGTAAGATATTAAATTTATACAATACCGACAATTCTGTACCTACTTCTAGGTAATGTAACGGTCACTGTTGTTCATATGCTACATTGCGTAAGAGCGAACGGGACGCCTAATACAACATTAGCGTATATACGCAATCTGGAATCGCTTTAATTTATACTATACAGGTAGGTATGTAAACTTATAAGAAATTTAAAAATCGGTCCAGGTGCCTCACCACGAAGTCTTATAGCAGGATTACTTCAATAATACTTTGTTATTTCGTACCATGACGACCTTAAGGCGCTGACATGAGCCAACTAGCGCCGCCAATCTTAAAAAAATCATATCTTCCAATATAATCAATTTTATTAAAAAAGCTACGTTCACATTGTTTATTGCTATAAATATATTTTTTTAAATGCTTATTTGTAACGTGATGCAATGTAGGTAAGTTGTAGTTCACATAATTGCGAAAAACGGCCGTTTCTGGCACATTTGTGAACTACAACTTACCTACATTGAACCACTAATATCTGACTTACAAATTATTTAATTCATTCTAATCTCAGTCCGGACAATCAAGGCTTTAGGAATATTAATTTTAATCAAATTAATCGCATTTACGTTGAAGGGGTGAGTGAGCCCTCGTAAAATTAGGTGAGGCCTCTCTAGTTCTTTTCATTCATATAAGTAGATATAAGACTACCTATATTAGTTGTAAGTACTTGTGTGAATTCAATAAATTCATATAATACATTCACAATCCCCGTACAACATCCAATTATTTCAACTTTGTAACTATTTAGAAATGATTACATACAGTTGAAATAATTGGAATATTTTTGTCCAATTAGTTCAACTGGTTGAACTTCAAGTTGAACTTAGTGGAATAGAACTTAGTGTTTCAACCACGCCACGTTTTTTTCATGCATTTTTTTTGTGCGATGGTACCTATTGTAAAATAAAATTGTGTTTTTATTATTTTTAACATAATGACTATTAATAAAATATATGTTCAAGTTCTCTTGAAATTATCTCAGCTCATGGGCGCTATCATTGTGCGGTACAAAATACGCCCAATCACTCTGTCAGTGGCCCGGCCGATAGGCCACGATGTGTCAATGTAACAACGAATTTTATTAATTGTGGATTTTTGAAAAATTAAAGTAGGTATACTTTTTATATTTCTTTGGGCATCAGCATCGTGTATATTATCACCCCTGAGTCACTCGTCGTTGATCAAAACAAGAGCCTGTATATTAGGAATACCTTATGCATAGACTTGGAACCTTATTCAAGAGACAATTTTTAGGGCGAGCTTATTATTAGCGAATTCTGATAGTTATATGAGCGAGCTTACAGTTGAATCTCTGCCTTGTACGAATTCTATCGAGTGGCGTATGAGGTAAAAGTTGTCATTTTCATTAAGGGGCGGCCAGCTGCCAAACTCGAGCGCGAGACAGAAGATGTCCCGCAGCGGCGGAGTGAAGAGCACGGCACAGTGACTCCATATTTGTATTCTTATGAATTTTGGATGAATTTTGGCAGGGAAATAAAAATACGCCAATAAAAGTCAGATTTTTTAAAAAAATGCCCTCGCATATAATACGCAACATTTTGATATATATTTTGTATTAATAACTATTGCGGTTTAGACATAATTTTCATTTTAAAAAACATGGAAGGGGTATGTTTGCGATTTTTTTCTATCGAGCGAAGTTTGTCCAATCGTGTATCGGTTCATCAATGTCTAAATAGACACCCCAAGATTGCTATATATTTTTTTCGGACGTTTAATTTTAGTAGTTAGTGCCGTAGCCTTCGTTGAAAAATTGTGAATACGCACATACGAAGCCTTAAGTGGTGTATAACATCTAACGCGGTTGGAAATAAACGTGATTTACCGTTATTCCACCGTTTAAGCCTTGAAGTCTGAAAGTGACAAAGACAAACTAGGTTTATGGCTAAGAGTCTACAATACCTACATTTAAATGTCTCCATAAACAGCGTCACCCTGTTTATTTGTAGAAATTCGAGAATACCGTCTAAATGCGATACGAATCCATTATTTCCATTTAAGAGGAGATTTAATTACGATTTATATTTGCAAGAAACACTCGTCTTAATTAACTAAATCCAGAGTTACGATTTAAAACATTAACCTAGACTAAGTAACGACCCTACAGGAGCAAGGTAGTCCCGACTTGCCTACTTTAAAACTTTTCCTGTACACTTAGGCGCGTATTCATAAACGTGATTTTAAGTTACGCCACCGTTTATGCCCTGTCCCTTTCTATCGTAACCTTTTTTTACCGAAGTATGAAAGGGATAGCAACACGATTCAAGGGAAGTGAGGTTTAACTAGGCTTATCATATATCTGTGTCATAAGACTTGAATTCGTACCGCAAGTGTTACCATTGATCTGCTGTTGTCCGTACTACTGATGGCAAATCATTCTGCCACGGGAAAGCAACCACTAAAATTTCACGCCGATAATGGAGACTACCTACTTTTTCGCTTCAAAGTCAAACATGAGACGAGATATCTCTTGAAAATATTGCAAGGCGAATGTAACCGCAGTAGATATCATGCATACGAGGTTCCCGTAATCGTGAATATATTACCCACATAAAAGGGAAACGTTGTACCCAGTATTGCGGGTAATGGAACAACATTTGTACTCGTATAGATACCGAAGTTGCTTAGCAAAGAAGAATGTTATTTTGTCTGTAATATCTACAGTATCTGTAATGGTGGCACTTCACTTGGCTATTCGTATTTGCATATTTGTCATAATTGCTATGTGTGGTTGGTATGCTTTACAAAATATGACTTATTCGTCAACTGGCGAGTGTGGAACTCGCGAGTGCGCGCGGGTTGGCACCTTCTGATTTTACCTATTTTTTTTTGTCGTCAACTCGCGCGCACTTGTAAAGTACAGTCATATAAAAATGGATTGAATTCAAAAACTTAAATAAATAACTATTACCCGCATTGCCCGAGTTGGCTAATTCGGTTAAGTATGGGCAGCTGCCCCCCTGCCCCTACCTGAGTACGCCCATGTACGTATATTGAATTTATTAAACTTTTTTGTAGCTGACTGTACATAAATACGTCATAATTTACGAATAAGCGAGTTGACGACACAAAAAATAGGTAAAATCAGAAGGTGCCAACCCGCGCGCACTCGCGAGTTCCGCACTCGCCAGTTGACGAATAAGTCCAAAATATGACTTCGTCTTATTTGTATGTACGTCAAGTATTTGACAAACATCCAATAGCGAATACGAACAGCCAAGTGAAGTGCCACCATAACAAATAAATGCCAAAAATATCTTATTTCAGGGTTTTGATATAAAAATGTTACTTTAAAATTACCACCCAACCTTGCCCAGGGTCTAGTTCACGACATCGACAGTCACGACATCGACAGTCACTACATCGACAGTCACTACATCGACAGTCACGACATCGACAGTCACTACATCGACAGTCACTACATCGACAGTCACTACATCGACGGTCGCTATATCGAAAACGTTCCATCGACGGCTCACTGCATCGTAGGTACACTATATCGATAGTACGCTGCATCGACAGTACACAATATTGCCAAACGTACCTTTATGGGTGACCGCTAGTGACATATTCATCTGAGCCCCTCGGTGCATCGGAAAATACGTTGGTCACGGATGTTGTCATTCGGCATCAGTCATCAGGCCATTTAAGAAGCCTACAGGCGGCCTGATATATATGAATCATTCTCACAATAAGTTTGGTCACTAAACAAGGCGACAAAATAAAAAGAATAGAAAGAAATATGCAGGGATTGACATTTGCTAACGGAAAAGTGGAATATGTCAATCCTATACATTTTTTTTCTATTCTACTTGCTTTAACGAAAGTCAAAGCCACGTGTCAAAGGGGGCTGTTCATTTTTAATGTAAACCCCTATGCTGTTATTCATAAACCTAGTTAAACCTCATTTCCCTTAAATCGTGTTGCTATCCCTTTCACACTTCGTTAAAAAAGGTTAAGATAGAAAGGGACAGGGGTCTAAACGGTGGCGTAACTTTAAATCACGTTTATGATTGCGCCCTAGAGATTAAAATCAAAACTTTATGGTTTTAAACAACGGCAAATCTTATTACGTCTTCGATAGCGAGTGAACTTACTATAACAACGCATGGTAGTGATAAAGGACACCCGTCGAGTTTATCACAACACTGAACAGGTTTGATAGCCTACCCACAACATTATGTCCGCTGCAGGATAAATTGCGTGGGCTAGCTGACACCGCGCGCTCGTACACTCGACAACACACCGATATACATAAAACCATTGTAATATACACCGTATTACAGCCGCGTAAAGGTGCTGCACTTGATTGACTGTAGACTACGCGATTGTGTAGGCGTCAACCTTTTATGTTTTATAGCTCTATTATTGGAAAAGTTAGATTTAATGTATTTCACATGGATGACGATTACAAATGTCTGTTTGTAACTTTCCGTCGTCGTTTACTTAAATTGTACAAAGAATCTACAAATTCAAAGTTACAAAACAGATTAATATATGATTATTTTAACGCCCTTATCGCTAAAAACGGATTATTGGACCTTTTCTTGCGCAGTTGAGTAAAAATCAATATGACTAATTTTAGCTAAGCTACGTCTAGCCTTCCGTAGAGCCTTCGTAGAGTCTCCTCGATAAGCTACGCGCTAGTGCTACGGCGTAGATGATTATGAGAATGTGGTATTTTTTATATCTTATAAAACTGAATGTCAATCCATTCGCTCATTCGTCCGTCTTTGTGTTAGTATGTCTGTTAGCTTATAAGTCAAGCATTGCTTAATATCAGGCAAATGTCAACCTTAATGACTCGCCTTTCTCTGTATTAGACCTAAACTCCCAAATTACCCCCTTAGCGACTCCTTTATATATGTAGAGCAGAATACTGTATCAGAGTGGTTTAAAACTTAGTCTAAGTAATATTCGTAATAAAGCAAAATTTCCCTCTATAGGAATTAAGGTCACCAGAAACTTACTATCCACGTGTAGTTTAATGCAAGCTTTTGGAGTCATTACACAAGAGAAGAGGCGGTAAGACAGCAGTTTGTAACAAAAATTACGATCAAATATCGACTCTTTGAAGATGAAAATATAAAGTAATAGAAATTTTTATACCGGTACTGAAATACTCTAACATTCACTCTGTCGTGTCACGCAAGTGAATTATTACTAAAAAATAAGACGACTGTTTTTTTGGCATAGAATCCTACCCTACCCCTGATCAAATCGAATCTGAAGACACCTCCATACAGCAAAATCCATCAAGCCGTTTAGGCTACACAATGCCACAAAAGAAATCGACATACATACACTCGAGAAACATTACTCTCCTCCTTCCGACAGTCGGTTAAAATTTGATAAAGGTCATATCAAATTATTCAACTATTCTATTTATTTTTTATTTATAAGTATTTTTATTATTATTATTGTTTATCATAAAATAAGTTTATATAGAGAGTTAATAAATTATTCAACACTGTTCGATACAATGTAACAAATCGTGTGTTTCATTTATTATCTACACATCGCTATGAAGTATGGGTTATCTAACAACTTATCAGTAATCCGAAACAAAAGAAAGTAAACGAAAACTTAGACTATTTATACCGCAGCCCAAATCAAGTGTCTTATTTTGTAAACAAATATGATCGCCTAATTACCTGTTGTGATGTAACACCGAAGGAACTGATTAATCGAAACTGTTCATCATTGTCAAAATAAAGTAATCCGATCTAATAATGTGAAAATAACTATGCAATAATCATAGAACAGCTTAAAATGTTAGTAGGGTAGGGTAGTTTTCGTTTACAAAATAAGACACCTGATTTGGGCTTCGGTTTACATACTTACATAGCATAGGTATACCCACATAAATTCATGTATCCTAATTAATCTCCTGTAGGTAGGCAGAGAGAGTCGATGGCCCGACTTATGTCACGATTCACCCGCATTTTTTTAATCCTCTGATAAAATGTCACCCTTTTCAAATTAGGCGTCGAATCATCAGCAAGAGTTGATGCAATTTTTACTCGACTGTCCCAGAAGGAGGGTAATGTTTTTCGGATGTATGTATAGGTAGTATATGTATGCCTTCCCGCCATCCTGTAAATTATTTTTAGAAAATCAGTCAAGTAGGTACTTAGAGGCTCCCTTATAAGGGCTCATGTATACTATTATCTACTCACTACTTTCGTATTTTTACAGAATAGTTAAAACCCTTTTTAATAAAGAGCCTCACTCCGCCACCATTCAAAGGATGTCAGTTGCAAATTCGCATAAAAGCGTTCCGCTCTGTAACGCGTCAACTCGATAGCACTCGACGGACACAATAGTGTCGGAACATTTTCTATCCACTACGAACTCCAACTTTTCCATTTTCTACCTGAACATTAAATATGCCTTTATAGACAATTTTATAGGCAATAAAATAAAGCAAATATTTGTGTCTCGTTTGAGAAAAAGTAGTAGGTAGGTAACTTAGATAATATACTCGTAGTTTGCTGAGATGTGCTGCTGAGAGTTTTTTGCCACTTTTTCTCCTCAGCGTTGGCACCTTTTCCTAGCAAAGTGGTGTAAATGTAAATTCAAAAATATGTTGACGTGCAAAAATGTACACAACGTGCTTACTTGCAATAAAGAAATTTGCCTTTGCCTTTTTTGCGAAAATTCGCATAGGAAGTATTGTATATATCTATACATATAATAAGACTGTAAAAAAGTTGTGTCTGTACATTGGATATTTTTTGAAAAGAATAATTGTAATGTGTTTTACGATCGATACTGATGCCAAAACACAAATTTTTTGAATTTTTGTCTGTTTGTCTGTGACTTTGTGCAATTATCACGCCATAACTACTGAAGGGATTTTGATGGGAGTTTCACTAGGAGATAGCTGAAATATCCGGACAGCTCGCTATAAGCCATGGCGATATGTGATGTGGAAACAAGGATCAAGAGAGGAAGATCTGCCTTCTGATCTCCTCCATCCTCTCCATCCTCCTCCTCTACGCAAACGAAGTTGCGGGGTACAGCTAGTGAATAAATAAATAAGAAAATTAGCAATATTTTCTCATTACTATTTTTTTAAACCATTCTACCTAAAAGCTTAGGTAAGTTTTCGAAACTGTCCCGAGCCCAATCAGTCCCAAGGTGAAAATCGAACCAACTAACTCTTGCGCCATTGTGGGCTACGTTATTGAAGTATTAGTTTTTAAATTAGGCCGTGGTAAGCCTTTTTAGTATACGTATACACTCTTTAGAAATATACAAAGTAAAATAACTGAACTCCTGATAAAAGCCGACTTTCGCTGCGAAATGCAGAAACTCCCCAAGAGCTTATTCAAACTTAGCTTTTATTTAAGTTACTCGTAGCGCGGCGATCTCAAAAGTATATTCACCAAGGAAAATTCTAAATGGCCCATTCTACCACAAACCTGTACAGTTGACAGTATCTATGTCGTGGTCAGATCGTTAAATTGAGCATTTCATGAAATCGTCAGTCATTTCATGAAATGGTGGCATTTCATGAAATCGTCATGTTGCGCTGGGCATATCGTTTAAACGTCAACGTTCGTCGATTTGTCCAACGACGTTTGGTCAGATCATTAATGTAGGGTGCCCATTAAGGATGTAAGTAATAATAATTCAAAATATACTTATTACGAACTTATTTATTGTTTTAGTCAGTACCAAATTTAAAAAATATATAGGTATGTTACAAAATTCTTACAAGCATTTCAAACCAATTGTCCACTGGATTTAAATATACGAAATATTCATATTGAACACATTAAAAGGACAATAAAGATGTTTTTATTAAATGTTTTTTATTATTATTATATTTATTACCTAATAAAATAAGTACAAAATTTTATTATAATATTATAGAACGTTAAAACGTTTCGTTTCACATACGGTATACCTTTATGAAATTCCGTTAGTATTTCAAAATATTTCTCCATCGTAATTATACGAATATTAGGATCATCAATGCATTTCTTCTTGTATATTAAAAACTTGTAATTCCAGTTTTTCCATGATGTAATATTTTGTAATCCAGTAAATTATAGTCCGTCGACTTTCGTTGCCTGGTCACCCTACTTTCCTTTATTTGTTGTATAACCTAAAAATGAAAATTATGTATGTTAAATTTCTAGGATTCAATTATTAAAAGTAAATAAGTACATTTTAGATACTTAGATGAGATTTTAAAAGGATATAAACTAAATATTGTCATTTAAATATGTACTAACCTGTGAAATGTATTCCCAAGATTATTTTTGTAAATTGAGGTTGGTTTTTGCGTGACTGTCATAAAATTCACACCGTTTCGTATAGTAACACTTATTCAAGTTTCCAACACACTTTCTTATATAATTTGCACATATTTATTCACTTTTCAACATGAATCCGCATTTTTTACTTACGCACACAAACATAACCAATGACAAAGCGCGCTCTCAGCGCCTCTAGCGGTAGTTTTTGCCATTTTTCTACGATATGGTCAATTGTGTTTGGTCATATCATGAAATAGCCGTGCGTTTATTGGACATATCGTAAAACGTTTTCTATTCATTGATCTGGCCAAGCTATTTCATGAAATGACCAATAGACATTTGACGATTTCGTGAAATGCCACCATTTCATGAAATGGTCGACTATTTCATGAAATGTTCAATTTAACGATATGACCACGACATCTATACAACATATTTAATATTGATCTACAATAATTCATAATTATAAGTTACGCCTTTTTAGAATTAAAATAATAATTTGTAAGTTATGCTTATTTAAGTTTCTTAAAAGATAAAGATACTTTTGAACCACAGTTTTACATAAGTATAGCCAACAGCACATCAACCTACGCAAAACCATTGCAATCTACGCCATATAACCTAATGAATAGAGTATCCGAGACTTGATGTGATTTTATGGCCCATTTTAAAAAGAAACATTCAACAGGTGGTTAAGAAAAAGTGCGTTTTCGTACAGATCTTCCAACGGCAAATAAAAAGTAAAGGTCGGTTTACATTGACGACGAGTACCTTTATACATATAAAAAAACAATCGACTCTTACAAGACTGACATCCTTTTATTTTGTTCCAGTAGAGTAAGTAAATATTAAGTCGGATAGATCCACATTATTCCCAAGAGTTACTCACGTACGAGTAAGACGCGTAAATCTCTATAAAGGCTTGGAGTTTGGGGTCAACGTAAAAGAAAACGATTTTTTTGTATTAAACACGTATTTGCGACTATTTAGTTAGGTACCTACTATTCGCACTTAATAGCTTAGGTAATACATAATTTACACAGCGATCCTAATGTACCCGGTTTTAAAATACAAATAAATTCAATGCACCGTCTTCAATAGATTAAATTCAATATGAATAAACAATGCAATAATACAGTCATTGAACCCATTAAGCATTTTAATAAAAACAAAACAACATACAATGTTTCTACTTAGGTATCTCATCGATATCGCAAATATAGACTAGCATTTGCCGCCGACGAGTGTTGCTGTTCTTTGTTTGATTGTAAAAAAAACATTATTTATTTATTATTTATTTATTTAAAGGTGTACATAACAAGAGACAATCAATACATAGTAATCAGGTTACAGAACAGTGGTTTAAATCTAGATTGTTACCCAAACACAGTACACACAGCATGATACTCGTATTGTTAGGAAAATAATTTAGTTTAAATAAATTACCTACATGATTGATGTGCTGCTGAGAGTTTTTTGCCACTTTTTCTCCTCAGCGTTGGCACCTTTTCCTTGCAAAATGGTGTAAATGTAAATTCAAAAATATGTTGACGTGCATAAATGTACACAACGTGCTTACTTGCAATAAAGAAATTTGACTTTGACTTTGATGAGTATAAATAAACTACATATAAATAAACCGTATAATTATACATATTTGTATATAAGAAGAAGACACAGGGACTCTTTTAGGATATCCTTTACACATTTTTTAAATGTGTACAGGTCTGGAGTTCTGGAGTCAAAGATATCCAAAACTTCATTATCATCAGCCAGCTCATTGTATTAACTTCCTTTTTTCAGCAATCGGTTAAAATATGCTTAGATGCATTGTCTAGTCTTGGCGTAAAAGTTTAGGATTAGACTTCTTGGCGGCCACTTATAATATCACAGCCACAGTGTCAAATAACAAAAAAAAATTTATAAAAAAATACAATTCCCGCAACTTTCATTTCACTACAGCAATATAAATACAATTTCTTATTCACAACATTTTCCTCCTGGTGCATAGTAAATGTATGTTATGTATGAAGTAATTATTATGTATAAATAATGGAAGTAGGCACTCGTAGGAATATTATAAAAACATAAAAAAAATCTTCCTTTTAGCTCAGTCAATGTTTCTTAGGTTATTATAGTACAGTCGACAGCAGATCAATGGTAACACTATTTACTTTTGACAGTTCTTATTATTTGCGTCTAAGACTTGAAATCGTACTGCAAGTGTTACCATTGATCTGCTGTCGACTGTACCTAATTATAATTAAACAAACAGATCCACATACAGAACATAAGTAATTTCTACTTACATCATAGGTACTTGGGTAGATGGGATCAGTTAATAGTTAGGATATTTATTGCTAGGTCAACTTGAGTGCAGTCGCAATCTATTATTCACCGCCTCCGCTTCTAGAATCAGGTGAATGATAGGTCACCGTACACATGGAGAATTAATAGCAGAGAATACTTTCGTTACTCGTTTGTCCGTTTATTTATTGGTACCAAAAATAAGGCCAACGAACATAGGCAGAGTTTCAAAAAGTAATGCTGCTTCAACATCGTGATAAAACCTGCATGTCGTATGACAAAAAATCTAAGGCATGTATAATCTGCCAATCCGCACTGGGCCTCCGTGGTGGATCTTGGCCCGAGCTCCCTCGATGCATAAGGGTAGGTATGTGCCCGAGCAGTGGGGTCATAAAAATAGACTGATGATGATGAATGCTGCTTCATTATAGGCGACTAGAAAAATCCAATAAAGTTGTAAGCACCGATTCTGTTGCAATCTGGAATTCTTTGCACAATTAGTAAACTAAAAAGTAGATACAAGAGAAAGTTGAATAGAGCATATTAAAGATACCAGAAAGCTGGAAGAAAATGCCGCAAGGCATTAAGTTCGCCCGATACATAAAATGTAACAAAGATTAAATAAATAAACAAATAAAAAAAATAAAAGTAACATGGAATATAACTTATATTAGAAATAGAAGCAAAAACATTATTTATATCGCAGTAGTGCTTCGCGAATAAACGCGCGGAACTTGTAAGAAAATATGGCAAATGAAACATAACAGCGAAGAATAAATGTTCTTTTATTTCAAATGACACAAAATTAGGTTTCCTGAATTCCAATATGTAACAGGTTTATGAGATTCCACGCCTATTTCGCTCATCCGTGAGGGTTGGCTGAGATATGGTTTTTATTTTGTTGCCAAATATGAAAGCGCCCCTTTTGCTCAATATTATTTTCAGGAGAAGGAAATGTATCGTAAATGGTAAGACGTGATAATATTTTATAATTTTCGTAGCACTAGCAGCAAGGAAGGGATGGGTAGAACAAGAAATTCTATAGGTAAAGTTGAATTGCAATTTATTTGCAGAAAATGGGTAGTATAATAAGACAGACTGGTCACACATTGGTATTAAGCTAGAATTAAATTGTAATAAATGTTTATATATTTTATGGCTATGTGTCCATTTTATTGTATCGCTTGCTGGCTTCTATATCTGGCCCTCTATTGCCGTTCTCAAAACGATGAAATTATACCATGTCATGGCGCGCCAAACAGAGACGCCGCTACACCAATGCAATAGCACTGTCATGGTATGATTCGATCGTTTTGAGAACCGTAATAGCCCCACTGGTACCATTCAGCAAGGGAAGCTAGATTGGAGTATGTAGGTACAGTTCTGTTGTTTTTAGTTAAAATTATTTGTGGCGGGGTGACATCAAATATTGATGTAGGTATTTAATTAAATTGATTGAGAAAGTTTCCACTAATTTTAACCTGCCGATAATTACAATGTATTTTATAGATACTACAATCGCTTTTTAACGAATAAGATGCCCTTTATTGAGGACTGCATTGCAATGGGGAGGTCAATACGCTAATAGGCTGGTATATAATGCTGGTGCACACAGTAAGTTGGGTCACAGTTGATCTCCCCCTTGAGGTGACTGCACGATGAGGGCGATCACGTTACTGGTGCTAGGGCTGGCGGCTGTGGCCTCAGCCCGCCCTGACAACGAGGACTACGACAATATGTTCGGTGAGACCCTATTTCTATATTCATCATCATAAGCCGGTATCAGTCTATTGATGGACGTAGGCCTCTCCCAATGCGCACAACTCAGCCTGATTCTCGGCTTTTTGTATATCTATACAAATACAATAGACATGTGTATTCTTTATTGTGTTTGCTTACATAGTGTTCATTGCTCAGTACGTGTGTCCCTACAAGAGTATTCTCCATAGGTCCCCGATATCATCATAGAATCATAATCATTTATTTGCTTTTGAATAGAGTACAGGTGTTTGAGATACCCACAGCAAAATGAGAACGCCTATTCCAGCCATTGTCAATATCATGCAAATTCGATTCAATTATTATATAAAAATAACAAAATACACTAAATATTATGCGTTTGTCTATTATAACAGCGAATGTGTATAAAATAAGAACTTACTACTAATATTTTAAGCCTAAGCGAATGTTCATATTCATTAAGCTACTACCATAACTACTTTATGCTATAATTTTTTGTACTATGTATACATATATGAAATTCAGAATAGAGTTCTACCACCTCACAAACTGTCCACAGAGCTGTGAGAGAAAGCGAGGCAAATCCGCCAATTAGATTGCTGTGCGGGATTGGAAAATGAAGCAATTTAATTGGCGGAGATTTCCCGCTGCCTTCTCTGTGGTCCGGTAGTCGTTGCCAACGAATAGTAGCTTAAGGTATAGTATCTAAGTGTACTAAAACGTAATTATATTGTTTACAGTTAATATGGATATCAAGCAAAGGCAAATCTTCATCCTAAAGTTGCTGAATCACGTGCTAGATCCGGTCATGTACAAGGATATTATTGACATCGGAAGGAGCTTCAAATTTGATGAAAATGTCGACTTATACACTGTATGTACTGCTCGTAAATTCATATATCTAGTAATGTAAAAAATTGCGAAAATAAGTAATAGGTACGAGACGAGTACCTACATAATATAAAGTAAAAAATCTTTCATATACACAATCCTTCCAAACAAACTGACATTATAATTTGAGACATTTCTTGTTTCAGAAAACCGATGTGGTGAAGACATTTGTGAACTTCTTAAAAGTTGGGATGCTGCCCCGCGGTGAAGTATTCACTCTTAATGTAGACCGTCAGATGAAGGAAGTTGTGACTATGTTCCACATGCTATACTACGCCAAGGACTTCACATCCTTCATCAAGACAGCCTGCTGGATGCGCTTGTACCTTAATGAAGGCATGTTCGTCTACGCTCTCACCGTTGCAGTCAGACACCGCGAAGACTGCAAGGGCATCATTCTGCCTCCTCCATACGAAATCTATCCATACTACTTCGTACGCGCCGATGTTATCCAGAAGGCATACATGTTGAAGATGAAGAAAGGTCTTCTCGACAACAAGCTGTGCGACTTTTACGGAATAAAGAAGACTGATAAAGACATGTATATTATTGACGAAAATGTCTACGATACCCGTGTGTACCTTAATCGTGAGGATAAGCTCAGATACTTCACTGAAGACATTGACCTCAACACCTACTATTACTACTTCCACGTTGACTATCCATTCTGGATGAGAGATGAAGTGTTCGACAAGTTCAAGATGCGCCGCTTTGAGCTTCACCTGTATATGTACCAGCAAATCCTCGCCAGGTACTATCTGGAGCGTTTATCAGTCGGCCTTGGTGAGGTCAAGACTCTGTCATGGCACAAGAAAGTGGAGAAGGGATATTGGCCTTGGATGAAACTGCACAATGGTGTAGAACTAGCGAGAAGGGAAAACAACTACGTGATTGTTCACGACCATAACGTTGATGTTATGCGCCTAGTGGAGGATTATGAAATGATCATCAAGGAGGCAGTTATCAAGGGATATATTGATGTAAGTGTTACAGTACACCCACTGACCAAAATGTGTACCTTGCAACTAAATTCCTTTGTCATTGTGCGCAATAAGGTTCCAAATATTATGTACCTACCATCTGATGGAATAAAAGTCAATCGTGTGGAGAATTAAGGTCGTAAACATTTTCCGTCCCGCACTGTACAAATATCTACAAATGTTCCTAAAACGTTACCGCGTTTTCGTTTCACAGATTAATGGCATCAGACTTGAACTTACCAAACCCGAGGACATCGAAACTCTTGGCAAGCTCATCTATGGCAAGATTGATAAGATGGGTATGGTGGACAAGACTCACGTTGATGCTTACCGTTACCTCCTCGTCATCATGAAAGCAGTACTTGGACTCAATACAATCCATTCGGATAAGTACGTAAAATTTAAATTATATTCTGTAGGCACCTAATACTCGCATCAATACTAACGCAGTTTTCTTAAAAGTGCCTTTGACTTAAATCTCATTTGATGGTAAATGAATGAAGATGAGAGAGAGAGAACCCAGTATATACGAGTATTCAGTCAGAAGTATCTACGTTTCGGGAGATTCAGACGCAGTAAGGCTATTTATTTTATTTTATTTACTGTAAATTTATGTTTTCAGATACTTTGTCGTGCCGACCGTTCTCGACCAATACCAGACTGCACTGCGTGATCCTGTGTTCTACCAGCTGCAAAAACGTCTTGTCGACTTTGTCATTCTATTCAAGAAGCGTCTTCCTAGCTACTCTACAGAAGAACTATACTTCCCTGGAGTTAAAATCGACAATGTCGTGGTTGACAAACTAGTGACTTACTTCGACGACTACCTTATGGACATGACCAATGCCATTACAATGACAGATGAAGAAGTCAAGAAGACTACAGCTGATATGAAGTTCTTCGTCCGCAAACGCCGCCTTAATCACCAGCCATTCACTGTCACTTTTGACGTTATGTCTGACAAGGCTGTCGACTGTATCTTCAGAATATTCTTGGGTCCTAAGCAGGATCACATGGGACGCTTGATCGACATCAATAAGAACCGTCATAACTTCGTCGAACTTGACTCGTTCCTGTTCAAATTGACGACTGGCAAGAACACGGTTGCCAGAAACTCTATAGATATGCACAACTTGGTGCGGGACCGCATCTGGACTCGCGACTTCTGGAAGAAGTTTGACACTATGAACGATATGAGGGTTCTTCTCGTGAAAGATTTCAGGAACTACCATACAGGTTTCCCCACGAGGCTGCTGCTTCCTAGAGGTCACTATGGTGGTATGAAGATGATGCTCTACGTTATTGTAACCCCGTTGAAGCTCGTTGACAATGTCGACATGTCTATCTTGGACACGACTCGCAAGGATATGTTTATGGACTTCAGGTCGACTGTGTTGTTGGATAAGATGCCTCTCGGCTTCCCCTTCGACCGTCACATTAATGTTGCGAAATTCTTCACTCCCAACATGAAGTTTGTGGATGTAATGATTTTCCACAAGGCCCAGACGTGCGATATGAAAACGCGGTTTGACCGCTGGGTGCTGAGGAACTACAACATGGCTACGAAGAACCCCATGGAGCATGACACGTATTTTACAGATACTGACTTCACCAAAATCCATCACGACCACATGGTTGACCTGTAATGATGTGACGTATTCTCCTGTTAGTTATAAATTAACGAATGTGGCTAAGTTAAAAGCAATCTCAGAAAATGTAAAAAATAAGTGATATTAAATTATTTTTTCTAAGACTTTTATGTTTTATTGGCTTCTTTACACACACACTATAAAATATTGTGCATTAGATGCGTTGTAACCATGGTATATATACGCGGTGTATTGTACAACTAGGCCTTTGTTATGTCTAAGTAAGTACTAGTTTTTGGGTTAAAGAAAAAAGAAACTTTCATTCGTGGAAAGTGATATAGTATTATACCTTGCAAAGATAAGATAACAAGCAACAGCACATCAATGGTAATACTTGACTTAGGGTACAGTCGACAGCAGATCAATGGTAACACTTTATACTTTTGACAGTTCTTATTATTTGCGTCGTAAGACTTGAAATCGTACTGCAAGTGTTACCATTGATCTGCTGTCGACTGTACAATTTCAATATGTCGCAGACAATAAAAACGATAGGTACAGATTTTTGGTTCTTATATTAATGTCTCAGTACCATCTATCCAAATTATATAAATACAAGTATGTCGTCACCTGACGATACTGTAAAATGCAAATGCTCAAACGTTACCGCTACTCGACGGTAGATGTCGCTATGCTAACCTAAATAAGAAATTGTACTGAGAGTTTAACTCACGTTGAGTTTATGCTCAAAACTGTATATGACTAGATATAGACTTAAGAGCCTTCCATGAGCCAACTTAGCGCCGCCAATCTTAAAAAAATAATATCTACCAATATAATCAATTTTATTAAAAAAGCTATTTACAAAATGTTTATTACGATAAATACTATTTTTTAAATGCTTATTTATAACGTGATTCAATTTCGGTAAGTTGTAGTTCGCATAATTGCGAAAAACGGCCGTTTTTGGCACATTTGTGAACTACAACTTAGCTTGTCGAAATTATGCCATGTATTGTATATTGAAAAATAGTATTCATCCTAATAAACATTTTGTAAATAGCTTTTTTAATAAAATTGATTAAATTGGAAGATATTATTTTTTCAAGATTGGCGGCGCTAGTTGGCTCATGGAAGGCACTTAAGTGTAATACCTACTTAATTATGAATATATGTCATACAGAGTGGCCTTGAATTCATTCGACAAATGACGTTGCCAGATTCTGCCCCACCATCAACCGCAAGATGTAGGTACAAGATAACGAATAAATGTAAAAATATCTCAGTTTTCTATTAAAAGTATTGCTTTAAAATAAAGTTTTGTACAAGTTGCGAGTCCAAAAAAACAGCCTAAATTAATAATTCAGAAAATAGTAAGAAATCGAAGCGCATTATTCATTGTTTTTGTTATTCTTCTATATGAGTTGCGAGAGTAGTAGAAAATGATACTGATTATTATTATGCAA
Source organism: Tachystola acroxantha (assembly GCA_963506565.1). Lineage (NCBI taxonomy): Eukaryota > Metazoa > Arthropoda > Insecta > Lepidoptera > Oecophoridae > Tachystola > Tachystola acroxantha. The sequence goes on from OY735884.1 coordinate 5,975,479, forward strand.
TATGAAACCTGTAATAAGTCCCCAACAAAATGATAGGTACAGCTTAAATGGTCACGTAGTTTTGTAGGTGGGGCAAAGCTCCATTGAAATGTGGCAATGTCTTTTAAATGGATGGTTAGGCTTGTGGCATACCTACATTAAGGAAAAATAAAAATATCTACAATTAACTATCAAAAACAAATTAATTTGATGTGCTCGTACTGTGCTTTGAAGTTTTTACATTTTAAGGTGTTTTTAATTTCTTGCAACAATTTCTTTCACTGGAATTTAACCTAATAGGTCATTGCGTGACTTGTGACGTACCTACTCAGTTCATTTCTTTTGCAGTTTGGATTTACTAAAAAACCTTAACCTTACTCAAGGACACCCTGTATAATGTAGTTATTTACTGCGTCCGTGATAATTATTGCGTGATTGATAACTAAATATTATGTCTATAATAATGTTACGGTACATATCGGTTCTCCTTTGAGCGATTAAATTAATTGTGATTCTAGTCATTATCTAAATTAAATTGTCTCGGTCACTCACTCTACCTGATGAGTGAGTGGGACGTTTCGTTTAATGATGATTTCGTGTTTGTAGAAGCCCTTAATTGACATCTATTTAGCTGTAACTCCAGTAGAGTCACAGGTCTCGTTGTTGAGAACAGCTGAAATATAACACCGTGTCCCTGTATTAGTACTGATTTAAAGAAGTATATATTCTTCATTGCTGACTGTACTAAATAATGCGTGGACCTATTGGGAAACATTTTTATTATTATTATAAAATGTCGTGGACCTCTTGTCGTGGAATCAATGTATGAACTTCAATTTTTTGAGAACAATAGGCTCGTGGACCTGTTGGGAACGACCCATTAACACTGGGGAGGGCGGTTCTCTTCTCTTCACATCGGATCACATCGAGGATACTTTTTGCACTTTATTTGACTTTAAATATATGAAGATGAAGGTGAAGACCCAAATGAACTGTACATGAAGTCCTTACCATTAATGAAATATGTAGGTACAGTCTAAAATGTACAGGAGGGTTCTAAGGTTGAGATTATCTCAAGAACTACTTGACCTATTGCAAGAATTATTTCACTGTTACATAGATAAAAGTTAAAACTATGTAACTGTGAAATAATTATTTAATTCGATCCAGCAGTTCTTGAGAAATTCAAATTCCTTATTGAGGCCCCCTGTATATTTTTCTCTGTCTTCGTGTGTACCTAAGTACTTACCAGGTATAGTAATAAACCGAGAACATACTTTTACTGTAACATACATAACTTTCGGTAAATGATAACATTTGACCCACACTCACCGAGTGACAGTTCGATAATTCTTTAACCTTGATTCGTCTTGATCTAAAAACAGCTGTTTATTATGCATACTCACTTAATTTTATTTCGGTACCTCTAATCTCCTAATAATTATAACCTATTTTATTATTTCAGGAAGAGGGGAGTTTAGGAAAAGGATATTTCCATTGTATCTACCCGTGAAGGAGTTCAGTATCTAATATTGCCTATGTAGTACGATATTTTATATACATATAAAAATAGTGTATACCCCTTACACCTAGATTTTTTTTCTTCATTTATAGTACCTACTTATATCGACATTATTTAAATTCATATATTATGTACTAGGTTTAAGAACAGTGGTACTGTGCTGCTCTTTGCTCTCACATCACCCAGCCATGTCATTTGAAATATAAATTAATTAGTATGTAAAAATATATAGTTATGTAAGAAACGTGACGTAAGCAAGTGTTCCATAGTGTATCTAAGGCCGAATAAATGAGTATGAGTATTTTGATAAAACTAAAGTTTAAACGTGTAAGACGAAAATATGATAGTGGTTATATAGGTAATTATAATGTGTCATTAAGTAACCGTTCAGCATCTAATTAAAATTTAATAATAATAAAGCTACACTTAGCGAGCAACTGCATAACAAATTAATTGGATAACACAGGATTATTGACCGAACTTTTGTCATCTAAAGGATGGCGCAATAATGTTGTAACTAGTGCATTCAACTGGTTATCAATAACATTTGAACACTATGTCTATGAACCTATTTGTCTGGTATATAATGATAGGTTTGTTGCTAATTAATTTAGTTTTTTACACAAAATGAAGACGGTGACACTGTTGACAATCGTCTCGGTTTTAGTAGGAACTTCGGGATTCCTTATAAAATTTCCCACGTTTCCTGTGACGACGCCCTCAATATCTGGTAATATTTAATATAATGCTTAATATCAAGATTATATGGGTGTAGGTGTAGGTTCAGTGGAATAATCTCTTAACCGATTATTCGGTAAAATAACTAAATTAACGATGATCTGAATTCGACTTAAAACGATAATGACATACAAAAGTTAAAAATTTACCGTCATTTTATTATTTGATGGTTATACTATGTGCGTCCAAATTTTGTCTTAAAAGAAACGAAAGCACGAAACAATTTTGTATAAGAAATGAAAGTAGAACATGCCCCATGCATGTATCATACAAATCTATTAACAGAAAGATACGTTACTTCATTATACTTTCGGGTTACATGAGCTTCTGTTACAGTGTACAATCTATAGATAATAATACACACACTAACTCAAATATGATTATTCCAGCTCCAGTGGGATGGGTTTACCTTCAGAAACAAATACTTCCTTTATTCGAGAATGTTTGTGAAGATAGCAGTAATCCAATAATCGTTACATTGGCTCAGGAATTCAATCTGGATTCATCAAGTGGAATTTATTTGGTAAACAAGATTATAATGTCTAGTTTATATCGTACAAGGCTATTTCAAATTGTTCAAGGTTATGGAAAGTTGTCAAAACTAAATAAGTATTTTGGTGCCTAATAAAAATGGCTCAGATGGATGTTATAAGTAAATAAAGTAAATCGAAAGAAATGTGTTTTGTATAAGTTAATTGATGTAACTGGGTAGCTTTGAACTTTTTGTTTTAGATGCTCCTATTTTTCGGAGAGAATCTTCATATTAATAATTACAAATCTAATTATTGCGATCGGTATAAAGTAAAATGGAAAAAAGAAATTGTTTGTTACGAAAATTTACTTTTTACGTGGATTGTTTTGTATATATTTAAAAATAATGGCCATTTACATTATAATTTAAACCTTTTAACGCATTTTAACGCTAATCATATTATTGTACGTTCCAGAAACCAGAAGTTATAGAAAATTTGAGAACTCTGAAATCTACCAAAGGTTTACTCGCCAAAGGTGAGATATTACGAGAATATAATGATGATCATATGAACGAGCTGAGAATAATTTACGAAGTGTTGTTCTACGCCAAAGACTTTGACACGTTCTATAAAGCGGCATCATGGGTCCGTCAAAACGTAAACTGTGGATTATTTGTTGATGCCATCTACTTGGCAATATTAAACAGAAAAGACACTGAAAAACTTTCAGTTCCTGCACCGTACGAGTTACTACCGAACTACTTTATAAATAAAGATGTGATACGTATAGCTTCTACATTATTAGCTGGTGATGCTATTACACCTTCGGAGGACATCCGCGATGAAGGAAATGCGTATATGGTGAACGCTAACTATACCGCAAACATTTATGATGACGATAATGAATCCAAACTAGCATATTTCAATGAAGATATTGGGTTGAACTGCTTTTACTTCTTTCACAAACTTAAAAGAGCTCCATGGTTCAATACACCTCCTGACTCTAATATTGAATATGGGGAACAGTTGTATCACATGATGAGGCAGCTTACAACTAGATATGACCTAGAAAGGTATTCCAACGGTTTGCCTGAAGTTGAAATTATCAATTGGGATACATGCACAATCATCCCATATGATCCGATGCTGATTTATTCAAATGGAATCGATTTTGGTCATAGAACTTTGCATGAACCAACTGTAAATAGCGATATAGAATTCTTGCAAAATATTGAGGCTAATATCGAATCGGTTGTTAACCACATGGTGAGTACATTTTATATGGATTATGGCTTAGATTTATAGTTCGGTCAGTTGTATAAAATAAATTAGTTATTTACCTTAGGTATAAACGGGGTATATTTGCATAGTTGCCATATTCTAATGTATATCATGTGCCTTATTTTTTCGCGAAATTGATATTCTAAATTAAGTTTTAAATGTTTCTCCTATGTTTTCAAATAAAATACTTAAATATTAAATTCCCGACAGCAGACATACTTATACAAAATATTAGATTATTTCAGATATTATTTTATTTAGCTGTTTGTACTCTATCTAGGCACTCACAGGATTCTTCTTTTCTATGTGCGTTTTACCAACTAAGTAATTTTTTTTTCACATCCACAGAGAGACATCGGGTACAATAAAGCACAGGTACTAAATCATCTAATGGAAGTTTTGATCACAGGACTAAAAAGCTATGAAACTATAGCTCGAAGGATGATCGGCAAAAATATGTCAGAAAATGGGTAAGTTAATTATTCAAGTAATTGCATTTTTGCTAACAGAATTATGTACTTAAGTACTACCAAACATTATTATGGGTAGATAATATCTCTTTTAACAAATGTGCCTCTTTCATAAAAATTACAGGCAACCAACTGTTCTAGCACATTATATGACTACATTGCGAGATCCCATGTTTTGGAAGTTGAACAAAAAAATAGTGAGCCTTGTGAATAGCGCTCTTATGAATTTACCCGGATACGCGAAAGAAGAGGTGATTTTCCCTGGGATTGAGATTATAAATATCGAAGTAAAGAAAATGATGACGATGTTCGACTATTTCCAATTTGATGTTACTGATGCGCTAAAATCAGCTAGCAGCAACATTACATTCCAAGTCAAAATAGGGCAGCCGAGACTGAATCATAAACCATTTGCTCTCAAGCTTAATGTGTCATCACTTGTCTCACAAAAAGGACTAGTAAAGATATACCTCGGACCCAAAGTAGCACCAGGTGAATACGATTCGAAGAAGAATTTATTTATGTTGCTCGATAGTTTTGAATATAACTTTAAAATGGGATATAATTTAATATCTAGAACATCAAATGAAATTACAAACATATCCGAAGACTTCCAACTTTTAAGAGCTCTTCGGAAGAAAGTCGAAAATGCAGAATTTGGTCTAGATGCGTTACCCTTGAAACCAATCGAATCTACGTATGGTTTTCCGTCTCGCCTAATTCTTCCTAAGGGTACGCCTGAAGGGTTACCTCTTCAAATATTTGCATTTATCGCTCCATTTAGGAAAACCAGTTTTAGTGGATTGTATAGAGCAAGTACAGATTTCAACTCAGCCATTATGTCACCCGGATATCCTTTGGATTTAGATATTGAGGATACACACTTATTTGCTTTACCTAATGCTTTAGTAAAGGACTTTATTATTACTCACAAAGGAGACTCAAAAGTAGTAAATTCTGGAGGAGCTGGTGCAACTAAAAAATGGCAAGGAGGAAGTTCATATGACTATTCTACACAAAAGAGACAAGAACCATTTGATTATAGTGCCAAGAAAGGTCAATATGGTAAGAAAGAAAATTATTCAGTTGAAAAAGATGGTTTGTATAAAGAAACTCAAGATACCGCTGGCATGGCTGTTACTCAAATAGAAAATATAAATCTATTAAGTAGTATAGGAACTGGTACTACCGGAAATTGGCAAGGAGGAAGTTCCGCTTACAAAAGACCAGATTATTCTGCTAGTAGAAAGGAACCTTTTGACTATAAATCAAAGAAAGATCAATACAGGAATAAAGAAGACTACGCAGCAAAAAGAGACAATTTTTACAAAAATAAAGATGCCATTGACAAAAATGATAATATTGAATCTTTCAGCGATATTGGCGAGGATAAATTAATAAATAAGGCAGATGTTAACAAGGATGTAAATCAAAACTTTTACGGTGTTGAAAAAGACCTACCTACATCTACAAGTGTAACGAAGGATGACATTACAGCCAGCGATGACGATGTCAGAGAGATACATTTGCTTAGGCAGACAGGTGACGAGAAACCGCCGTTGTCAGAGTTTGACCACTTGTTTCCCCAATTCAGCGATGATGACGATATATTTGATAAAATATATGAAAAATAGTAATTTAAGTAAAATTAAAATTACTATATTCAAGAAGTACAATTAATAATATTTATAATATTTAAGTATGTAGGTAAAAAGTAAATACTTTGACTAAAATCGGAATGACCTTAGTCGGTAAGTAATGCCTTCTTTTGCAAGGGATTCGTTACTACTTTCTGGTTCAAATTCGTCAGCAAGCTCCTTGCACCCTGAGCTAATGTATAAATAACCACAGTCACTGTTTTCGAGCTTATGTTTACTATTATCGTATTGGTTTATGTCGATGTATTCATAATATTAAGTACAAGGAATCATAGTTTAGTTAGAGTGTGATATTTTGTCCTTACATGTTTTTAAAAAAATTATAAATAATAAAGTATTTTTCTTTTGTTTGTGTTTTTATGCGGCTAGATCTCATCTAAATAGTGACACTATATTTAAAATCTATCTTTCAAAAATTCTTCCTAATTTTTACCCGACTGCGCCAGAAGGAGGGTTATGATTTTCGAGTGTATGTGAGTATATACCTATGTCTAACTCTTTGGCACGCCCTGCAGCCTAAACGGCTTGATGGACACATGAGGTGTCGTTAGATTCGACTTGATAAATTTAATCAAAGGGGCTAAAAAATTTTGCAGTCGTGTTTTTTTAAATTATATAGTTTCTACTTGTCTCCTATGGTTTCCGAAATGGCCCTTACAAACGTTTCATGACATTTTTCATGAAAAATATATAAAGTTGCGTGGTACAATTTACTGAGTTCAAAATACATGAAGTCATGAATCCATCATGTCATGTCATTTGATGATTGATCGGATCCTCATCCAATAGTATTCAAATCAGTTCTTTTAGATTAAACATTTTTTTTCATGGTGGATAATAATTTATCTATGTCATTTGAAGCTGTGGCTTCAAACAAAAATGTATTGAGACAGTCAACAAGAACATATAGGTTAATAAATACACGAACATATGCACACATTTCAGCTCAAACCACTGGTAATCCTAAAAGTAGCGAATGTGACTATAAAACACAGGAAACGAATGCATACGAGTATTATTTCTATTTTGCGTGGTTTTCTATCATTATTCCTGGAATAGTTCCAAACGTTTTACAACGATGTTACGCTTTCCCTATTTTCATCGTGGAGAATTTAAAAACCATCGCTCACTACTGTGACAACAGCTGGAATACAAATAGAAATACTTTTACAGCCGATTACAAGGTTTCTTCAAAGTATAGATTTGTCATGAGAGTAATATTCGATATTATGATTGTGATAATAAATAAAGCTGAACACATTAATACGAACATTAAGGTGACAGGGTATTTAAATACGTTATTAATATCCATCTGTCTAATCGACGAATCATCACGTGTTGCTGTAGGTCTCTCCTAATGCTAGCAACTGAACCTGATCTTCGATTCTTCCTAGCCAGCCCTGTCAGCCAGCCTTGAGGAGATTGCCATTCCATCTGGCCAAGACATGGCCCAACACTACGTTCACACTCATCTATTGGTTGTTTCTACGACAGCACGTGACATCCTACTCCTATTATATTACAAAATATGTACCTAATCAATTATGTTAGTCAAATGTAAGATTTTAGTTCTTTAATTGGTACGCTCTAACAGCTTGATGAATCTACCTTGCCTTGCCCATATGTTATAGACAATCCTTTAGTTTCCCATGGGAAACTCGAAACTATACTCGTATTTGAAAGAAATATGTTATAATATTAAATAGATAAACCGTCTTATACTATAGAACTAATAATTAAATTTCCAAAATCCATAATTGCATTATATTCATACAGAATCATCCAGTTGAACCAATTATTTTAATAGCTCTATTATAGAAAGAGACAATAAAACTTCAATGGTTGTCTGCACAGAATGAAACAGTTACAAGTGATATTATTAGTATTTTAGTATACAGGACTTCTGGCTAACCAACTAATAAAACGAATAAATATATCACACATGTGTTGTTACACATAAATATAAGTTTATGATAAATCATAAAAGTCAAAACAGTGAATCGCGGGCGGATATGTACCTCCTGTAAATCATGGTTTAAACTGAAAAGTTAGAAATCTGGAATTCTATCATTTATAGAAAAGCTGCAAAGTTTCAAAGCCAAAAAGTATCAAAGTTTTCTTTACGTTGGCAAAGCAAAACCTAATTGCTCCTCTAATGTTTTTAAATAGTTTAGTAATATTATTTTAATATTCTTAAATTTTCTCTTTATCTAGGTATGCTAAACTGTGGTCTGACCACAATAGTCAGGTGTCGAACCTGCGACGCCTAAACTAAGTAGAAACAGTCGACAAGCACAAGTCAATGATAAATAATTTTCATAGTGCAGACAATAAGAACGGTATAACGTTCAAAGTGAACATGCAAGTTCTTTCCACTGTAACACGACTCTACAAAGATTTACTAAATAAAATACTTACCTACTAATTTTAGAACAAAAGAGATACGAAAGTCATAACAGTTTATAACTACTATATCGTTTTTAATATATAAATGGCTCCTCCAGTTAAAGTACCTATATGATAATATAGATATGTATCACTAATTAACTTCAAAACGTGGCTTTAAATATGCTATTCACATTGTTGGCCATAGAATGGCGTAATTTACTGCACATTTTAACGAGCAGATTTGTAAGGAAAACCGTCGATTCGGTGCCAAAACGAAGTTATATTTCCACTTCATTGACACCGATGATTCAGGGTCCAATGTTAACTATCCAAACATTGCTGTTGGCTGTGATAGCCAATTATTTTCGGTTTGTGGATGCAGAGTCGCTGTAAATTGCCACCTGTCGGTTACGGATCGGCTAATAAATCTAAATAAACGCTTCTATAACAAATCGCCAGAAAATGTCACGAAGTTGACATATAAAGTTTAAAAACTTAATTATAGAAAAGCTTACCTGTTTGAGACTTGACATGAGTTATTAAAAGTATATGATTGTATTTCCATTTAATGTAATTTGCGTGATTAATTTAATGTAAAATATACGAGGACTAAATTGCAATCACAGACATATTGTAGCCAAACATAAATGGTTGGTGGGGTGGCCATAGTCGGAGAAGAAAATTATATGTAATATACTCTAGTCTCTGTACTAACTTTATCAAAATAGAAACGATACCTAGTATACTAGATAGATTGGCCTATTGATTTGAACGGAGATAAAGTAATACTAATAATAATGGAACTTGTAAAATATATAACTGAAGAAACAACAAATAAAAAATACCAATCCTAATACTGGCCAAAAACAAATATAAGTCGATGACGGCGTTACCTGAGAAGGATCCATATAAATATAAATAACGAATAGCTCACAATCCGTTTGTATAAACCAAAAATAGTTTTAGGACGTGTGAAGCCAAGGCAACTCGCGTAGGTATCATCTCTACTTCACTGGCTTACATTAAGCGAGGAATAGTGATGGACAAAATACACGTTCGTAACAACTTCGGTCATTGGTCTAAATGTGAAACCACTGGTAATATTACGCGATTCTACTGTACCAAATCGATGCCAACACTGAGCCCAGGAAAATCAAGGCACACTGAAGTCTACTTATTTAGATTTAGACGTTACATGGTTAATGGCATTTTATTATTAGGTATTTTAGGTATTTCTGTGTGTGCAATGTGCACACAGAATTACCATCACATAAATTAAAAAATATCATTGAGTTAAAAAGCGAAATACGCGAAATCTTTGAAATGGATCATAAACTCATACAAACAGATATAGACTTTTATTACAACAAATTAATTATGATAATCGAGTTAATTGGTCTTAGTCTCAGGCTGTATTTAGGACGGCTAAAAGCAACACTATTATCGCGAGAATTGTGCGAGAGAATAATACAGTCAATAAATTTAGACGTTCGTCCGTACACAAATGATCCACGTGATTACGAATATTTTTAACTCATTCATGATCATGAATCACCATAATACGTTTGTAAGTCGCTGCGGTATTTCAGAGGAACAGAGATAGAACTACTTTTAGACTATTCAAATGAAAAGTTCCTTATTCTATACCTACATGGATAAATAAAATAAATCTCTACAAAGTTCAGGGAGACCTTTCCAATAGTACATACATACTAGAACAGTGTATATCTGCCTACTTATTATAAAAATTTAATCTTTTCATAATGAAATGAATCCAATTAGAATAACCTAATTGTTGCTTTCCTGTTAGTAAGTAAAAGTAAGTCAAACAATTTTATTTATCATTAATAGGTAGGTACAAATAAATAAATACATTGTTATAGATATAAGCCGTATATGAACAATAGATTAAAACTATGAACTAAAATGCAACCATAAAATGGATATAATACTAATAGGAGATAACGACGATAATACAGGTTAGATTAAACCAGGAGGGTGAGCCGCAACGATTTTTACTCTTATCAATGTCTGATTTTTTACGAAAATAGAACAAACATTCGTTCCCGCAAACTTTGAAAGGACTTGAGTACCTAAAAGGGCCCTGCAGCTAACCCCCCAGAGCCTTTATTGCTAAAATCTCCTCAACCTAATTGCAGATAAGAGAAACAAAATGTGAATATTACTTTTGAAACATTACTAAATATAAATCTCAAAACAAGCTGACATCGTCCTACAGTTTCACACAGTATTACTATCCGTCATCACGCTATAAAGCTCTAGGAATGACGTTTCTTTCATTGTGAGGTTCCCGGCAACACAAAAATTATAGTCGATCACCGGCATTCTATATCTGCTGCGCAGGCGCCGCCCGCCCGCCCGCCGTATAACCCGTTTCACGCGCCAGTGGTCGCCAATCGGTGATACATCCGATCCAGAGATATGGAAATGTATTTGCATATAATGTGCATTATTTTTGTTGCAGTAATAAGTAGATATAAGATCGCCAATTATAATTTGCTCTTTGAATACACTGCTTTTTACACTTCATTTTGTGCATTATCGAACCTTTATCTTGTCTTTTTACCTAGTCTTAAACTGTACCAAAACAAAATTACGAATTGGTCGCGGTTCGTGCGTCGGGGTTTTTGAGTAAACAACTAAGTTGGTCGCGTTTCGTGCGTTTTATGAAAACAATAAAAAAACTACCTCCACTATTGGTCGCGATTCGTGCGTTTAATAGTTTGGTGATCTGGCTACCTACGTTAGCAAGTATTACCATAGATTTCTTACTGGGAAAGTATAAAAGATTGGCAGGCGTCTTAATTATTGGATATTTCAATATTAGATATAGGAATGAAATAATAATGGTTTTCACATGTTTTTCAGTGTGTAGGTACTTATTGTTAGCAGGACAGAAAAATGTTCACTACATCTGAAATGGGACTCTTTCATCCCATAAGTGGGGACGTCTCCGGCGCAATATTTTTCCCGGGTTGTTGTTTCAAAAGAATATGGAACGTTTTAGCGGACATATGGGAAATGTTCAGTGTCAAATGTTTATAAAGAAAGTCGTTATGTCAATATAACAAATTTATAAACACGTAATTTAATAAATATTATAAATTAGCTCTCATTACCAACATCATTTGGCGACGAGCTAAATAATTACCGTGTGTAACCGCGACACGCGGGAACCTATGCTGGCGGAACCGTCAATGACGTCACAAATATTATTACCGACATGTTTTAAAAAGGTGGCTCTGACTTTCATTAACGCTTGTAGAATAGAAAGAAAAATGCAGGTATTGATTGACAATTGCTTTTTAATTAGCAAATATCAATCCCATACATTTTTCTTGGGTCTGTCGGTCCACATATTTTGAAATCTGACCGGAAAATTATCATTGTCAACAAAATATCCATATCCTACAAGGCACATGCCTTCAAATCACATCGAGGGAGCTCGGGCCATGATCCACTAAGCAAATACAGTACGGATTTTCGATCTAGGCATGTAGGTACTTTGGACTTATCATGTATAATCCGCATTGATTCAATCCTCGCGATAATTTCCTTCCCCATTTGAGAACTTTCGATAACTATGCACGTAAGTTTCCCTTCGAAAATATCGAGGGGAAACTCATTGATACCTACTTGGTTAATCAGAGATCGAACCTAGGACCTCCGTAATGTAAATTAAAACACCCTATCCCCATCGAAAAAATCCCGTAGAGGTGTACTTCGGAGGTTCTCCACGGGCAATAACAAAAAAAATATTGTAAGTAGACGACTTTTAAAAGTGCAGCGCCAACTTTTAGAATTACCTCTTCCACCTAACCTATAATTGTTATATGGTTGCAATAACAAATCGTATTGGGTGACAGCTCTCCATCCCCTCTAACTAAGCACGCGGTCTCACAAAATCTATAAATACGTCACAAACCTCGCGTAGGTACAGTCTAATTCAGAAGCAAGTGTACAGGACCCTCATTTGAAGATTGTCTCAATAACACCTTTACCTATTTAAAAAAATTATTTACAACAATCTAATAGTCTGTGCTCTAAACTCCTTACTAATGAAATATTTTTTACAATCCGTGAAATAGTTATCGTAAAAACCTCAACCTTAATGAGGCCCCCTGTATACTTTTCTCTGAGTAGACTGTACGACAGAGAAAGACAGTGGATTTTTCATTTATTTTCGTATTCCCTGTTCGTGGAGAATGCTATAAATAGGGGTGCGAAACGGACGTAAATTCCAGTGTAACAACACTCGCACTCGGATTCGGTTCTTGTTACCACTGCCAACCCTACACATACACCATGGTGAGGATCTACAGCCTTTGTTAAGTGATGTGCTTCATGTTAAGTGAAATACAGTGCTGGGTAGAAATATCCACAGGATGTGCAATGTTTGGGAGTCTGACCTACTATCCGAAATATTTATATTTTCTTAGTGTCCATATGAAATTGTGATCTTCGTTCTTCAATTAATAAATCTTGATATGTGACATTAAATTCGGCATTGGTGGTCTCCTGCAATAAAATTACCTACTTACATATTTATAATTTTCCAGTGAAAGAATTTCGAAACTTTTGATATCGAAATTTGTGAAATAGGTACTGATGATGGATTGGATTAGATGATCATTGAGAGTTATTGATAATTAATTTACGAAAGTAGAGAAGTATTATTTTTATTCAAAGTGACACTGGTAGTAATGATAATTACTTCGAAATCACAAATGAGTGAATATAAATGACCTAATCCTTTAGTTCTTATGTGTAAACAGAATCATTATTGTAGTTTCAAATATAATAATGATAATATCGATACCATGAAACTCTTTAGAATTCGGGAGGTCTATTTATTTTTATTCTACTTATTTTATCATATCGTCTTTGATTTCATGAAGGGAAATAATTCGTAGGAGACGTTATTTCCTTCAATGTTGAATTCGGAGAATAAATGTGTTTTCAAAACATTTTACTCTAAAATGATTGGTACTAGGTACTGTGCTGTGATGTTAAAGAATATAAATAATATAAATACTTATCTATGATATAGAGCACATTCCAAAAGAATAATATTGTGATAGTTCCAAAAAATCTAATGTTATTAAGAGATCATTAGATGTTATTAAGTAGGTACTTATGTCCTTTTCTGCATTAGAGGTTTCATTTTATATTTCATCCTTCTTCTCCCAGCTCTTTTTTCTGCTTTCTTATGTTATTTGAAAGTCTTTTTCTGCGTTAGGACTCTGACGACGAACAGAAGATGGCGATGCTCCGCAAAGCCTTCCAGATGTTCGACACCACCAAGTCTGGATACATCGATGTCCTGAAGATCTCAACCATCCTTAACACCATGGGACAACTCTTCGATGACTCTGAACTCAACGCCCTTATTGAACAAAATGATCCTGAAGGTGAGTTATTATATTGTTTGAAATAAATTATGCATCATGCACATCATTAAAGATTAGGAATGATAACATTATTGTGACTTGTAGCGACGTCCGTGGTTTTGACCTATCACGTGGAAATATGATATTTTTCCGGAGTAAAAGGTATACTTACTTACCCATATAATATTGTTATTAACACCACATGTGTGCTACATGTGTAGTGAAAAGGTGGTGTGTGCAGATCAGTTTCGATCTAGAAAACAGTTGAAAAGTTATTGGAAACATTCAGTCATGAAATAAAAATAACAAATATCAAGATTATAAACATTCAAATTCAAATTACTTATAATATTAGTGAGACTATGAAATCAGCCTCTCTGACTTGGTTAAAGCTTATACTTACTTTCATTGTGTTGCGCTTGGGAAACAAAAAAATACTTGCAGAGTTGCGGACGAAATGACGAACGAAAGTATATTACGCTTATTATATCTCATGGTTTATTATATTTAGATGAAGGAGTAGAAGAATTTCATATACACTTATTTCTAAAACTACTCCGTTATTTATTACTTTTCTGTTTTATTTAACATCTTATATAAACAGCCAAATTCAATAAATCATAACTCCATAAATTGGTCTAGAAAATGTTTTAAAAGTAACACATACGCATAGCTGAAAAAAATGTAGGTGTTTGAAATTTAAGTCAGCTTCCCTCGTGCCACTGCGCGATATCTCGAATATTTCCAGAATATTTTTACACCACACGGCCACTCTAATGAGGCTATTTTCGTTCGCGTGTCTCCTCGAGATTCCAGTTCCTTTGAAAGATCACCGTCTCTTGATTTGCTTATTTACCGTGGATATTGGATTCGTTGAAAAACTAATGGAGGCATATAGTTTTCTAATGAAGTAAGAATACTCATATAAACCTATCAATATCTAGATTAACCTATTAATCTAAAGATACCCCAAACCCTACGTAATGACATTACGAGTACCTAATCTAGGGATAATCACATAATGATCTCAGATAATCAATGTTTCTAGAATTCATGCTACACCTTAACAAAAGTAGTATCTATGGAACTGTGGGGGCGGAGTATCAAATCAAAATTATCACAACCCTTCATAAGAAAGACGCCTAGATAGAGATTATGAATGATAAATATCACAAATCAGCGCGTAGTTTTAATTCGGATAGAATAGAATACATTTACTAAGTGTGGAAACGGATAAAACACGTATGTTTCATTTATAGGTATCTCGTTGGTGTAATAATCAAGAGGCTTTGATTGATATGAATACCAACGTTCCAGATTTACGTCACTGATTCAAAAACTAAAATGTCTTACTTTTATATATAGCTCTACTTTCTTCGATTGTTTATTTACAACAACATATAGTTATACAATCGCTAGATTTATTAATTATTCCAAATGGTTCAAATCATATGTAATCTGTGGATAACGTTGCTGATTATACAATAAGTACCTTTGTTATGTTAGTACGTAAGCTTAGGCTAAGTATACACATTGTATAATTGTTTGTTATCCCAAATAAAATAAAATAAAAATAAAAATCTTTCTTAATCTCCAGGCACCGGCAAGATCAACTTCGACGGATTCTGCAACATTGCGTCTCACTTCTTAGAAGAGGAGGACGCGGAAGCCATGCAACAGGAACTGAAAGAAGCTTTCAGGTGTGTAACATTACTTTGCTTTTACATAGATCTCTGGGAAACCCGCAACGATATTTTATGTTGCTGTAAATAGACCGATAACAGAAAACATTTCTCTATTGAATATGCTATGTTATATTACTAGTAAAGTATTTTCTAAATCCGCTTTTGTTTAGACATGTTCCTAAATATTTTATTACAGCCCCTAGTCAAGTGGCATTGACTGAAAAAATTATGAGATAGACATTTGCTTTTTCGTTAGCAAAATGTCAATCCTGTACCTATATATTTTTTTTTCTATTCTACTAGCGTTAACGAAAGTTAATGACACTTGGCTAGGCTAGGGGGGCTGGTTACTTTAGAATCTCTAGTTTTAGTATGTCTATATAGACGACATTGATAACAATCAATATTTACATCTCTAGGTTATACGACCGTGAAGGCAACGGTTACATCACTACCTCCACCCTCAAGGAAATCCTGGCCGCACTCGACGACAAGCTCAGCAACTCTGATCTCGACGGCATCATCGCTGAGATCGACACTGACGGCTCCGGAACCGTCGATTTCGATGGTAAGTACATATTAATTATATGCATAGTAATCCTATACACTATAAGACTGCAAACATGCAAACGGGCCGTTTGATATCGCCTATCACCATCTGCCCACTGATGAACATAGGCATCTCCCAAAGCACGCCACTCAGGTTGAGCCACTCGACCTTCTGCATCCAATCTCAACTGATCAGGGGCGTCCCGTTCCCGTTCTTGGCCTCTATTCGAGAATTCGTCTACCCCATCGATTATTATCGGTTATATATGACAGATGTGGATATAGCCCACTGTCACTTCAGTTTGCTGATTCGTGCCTATAGTTTCTTGCTGTCATTACCGTCTAAAATAGGTGTATATACATAATGATTTAAGGCATCCTGTTATGTGCCCAATTTAAGAAACACTGGTTCTCTTCACACGTACCGAAATGCTAATGCATTGCTATTTAACTGCAAAAATAGGTAAAGGAGTGCTACTTACCCAGAGACATACTATTTGTGGTACAAAAGAGTAGTTTGTAAACTTTGTTTTCTGTGAATCATAGACATTATTTCAAAGACCAACAGTATTTTGTATCGTAATGTTTAGTTCCAAGATTCGTAACATACAGAATCAATGTGGCACGAAACCTTGGCCTGGCATGTTACTTACCTAGGTAACATAAATTAAATTGATGATTGAAACACTTGTAGAAAAGCCACAAACTGACACAGAGACAGATAAATTCTCTGTATCTCAAAAATTGGCACACTTCGCATCCGCTTTCTAATGCGACATAAATTCTGTACATCATGTCAGATCAAAGTTTTAGTAGCAGAATATAAACGTAAATCATGAAATTATCACATCAAATCACCTAACACCCATTTAGCGCACGCACAAGTTATGATTATGAGATTAGCACGGGTAATAAAAAAAAATATTTATTTTCAGAAAACTAGCCACACATATAAAATTGAATTAATGAGTTCTGATTATTAAGCTTGCTAATTACACACAAGACAGTCCCAGTAAGGTCCCAATGCACATCCATCCAATCCAATTAGGTAATTAAACTGTCTCCGTCAAAGAAAATATTCACCCATACCCGTAGGTAATGAAAACAAGCTAAATAATTATGGTTTTAAATCTAGCTATTTAGGGTCATTCATATAACCCAAAATAGCTAAATTGTCGTAAAACTTATAAGAGCCATTATAATTATACATTGAAATATTTTAACAATATTATTTAGGATTTTTTTTTTTTCAGAATTCATGGAGATGATGACTGGAGATTAAGCTAATCGTCGATGTTTCCATAGTATTATTTATTACGTTATTGTTACGTTTAGATTTTTATACGGTATTAAATATTTTTAAGAAGTTATAACTTCAATATTAGTACAAAACTAATATATGCGGTATTAGCATGATTGTTGTAAGCAAATTTAAAGTCATTATTCACAATGTTTCAATCTATCTTATAGATAGGCTAGTTGTAAACAATTTGTTATTTATAGCCTGCACGCTATAGGCCAGGAATTTGTGGTATTCGTTCCAAGGAATTATTTCCGGAATAATTCACACGCAACGAATTACGTATTTAGCTAAATATTTTATGTTGAACAATATATGCTAATATTTATAACGCATTTCAATATTTGGAAAGTATTCTGTATAAATATAAATTATTTATAATTTATCCGTGATAAAATGTTTTTGTTTTATTTCTTTGCCATTCTAAACATTTCCTGTTACCTAAACCGAAATTCTTATTACTGCTAGTATAACTTTTAGAATGATTGTATGTAATTAAAAATTTCAATTCAGCCGTAGATAATAATAATATTGTTAAATAATGAAAATGGTTGTTTCAGGATGTAGATACAAAAATAATCTAGATATATTTTTAAATGTAACAGCTACGAAATTGACATTGTAAACAAATGAAGAATTGAGGAAAACAATACAAAAACAAGTTTAAAATGAATGAATCAGCTTTGAGACGAGACTCACACCTTTAATGACTCGCAATTGAAAAATTGACCAATTGATTAATGTATATTCAGTTACAAAAATGTGACAAATTACATTTGTGAGGATAATACAAAGTCAAAAGCCAAAGTCAAATCTCTTTATTGCAAGTAAGCACGTTGTGTACATTTTAGCACGTCAACATTTTTTTAGAATTTACATTTACACCACTTTGCAAGGAAAACACAACAAATACATACATTTAGATGTTAATTCATAATTCATTTATTCCTTGCTTTATGTGGTAACATGGTTCTTAGATAGATGGTTAGTTCTAGGTGCTTCATTATATCAACACAATCACGCTTTATTATATCATCGACATTAAATAATGATAGTGTATATCAATCCTTATTTACGACAATCCATAGAATCCTTCAGGTTCAGAATGCTGAGTTCCCTCAACGATATCGTCCCTTCTGAGCTCTATCAGGTCAATCATATTACATACTACGTCATTTTATAAACTTAATTATTGCCACCAGAAATTGTTCTGTAAATTGGTTTAGTTAGATATTTTATTTAATCTGCCATTGTTAGAATCCCCTTCCTATTTTTTTCTCCTACCAAGCAAGAAACATTGAAACTTTTGCTAGCGAATGTACTTTAATCTAGATAATCAACAAGATCTCGGTGCAGGATCACAGGTTTGAACATTGTTATAAGTACTTATATGTTGTTTTCTAAACACAATATAAGTGGTAATTTTCGCAACTCGAATCAGTCACAATCATGGCTACGTTACTGCTCCTCGCGTCCAATTTAAAAGTAAACTTATTCATTTGGTTACTGTTCCTTGGAACTGCTTTGACTACTCCTACAGATGAATTTCAAGGATTGGCCAATCATGGAGGTATGTTAGTTATTTACATAAATACATTTTTTTGTGAAATGTTTTCACTAATCTTCTTCTCAACCACTCCTTCAAGAGGTCCGTCATAATAGACCATGGGTACCCCCAGAACTGTAAAGGTTGGACCTTATCATACAATTATAAGCCTACGTAAAGCCATTGGCCTATTTCGGCTTATCTATTGGACGTTATATCTGTATAATAGAAAAATTCACCAAGTTTTATGCTACGCGTTTTCAGAACTAACATATAAAAATACGCCCTACCTAAGGCAGATAGTCCCAGGAAACCCATCACAGGAGTTGCAACGGAAAGACAATACAACACAACTTTCAGAAATTGTAGACAAGGTAAAGATATCTGAAACTTACTATAGAAATGTATATTTAGCACGATAGTTAACAAATTACTAATTATCCCAGTTAAACGTAAACGAAGAGGCGTTCCAATTACCTACACTTGACGTTGCAAAGATTGATATTGCACCTGTTATGTCACCTGGCTATTCAATATAGCCAACATGGTGTTATATTATGTTCAACATTACAATTGGACGTATCGTATACCTCGGTACACATGTTTTTTTGTTTTATTAATATTTTTAATTTACAGGACAATGAATATTACAAAATATTTAAAAAATGCGTTGATCAAGGATACGCGAAGAGAGGATTAACCTTTAATATATATAATGATAACATGAGAGAAACTGCTATTGCCCTATTCCGATTACTTAAATATGTTGACGAGGACGATTTCCCAAAAGTAAGACACTGGGCTATACAAAATAATATAAATGAGGACTTGTTTGAGTACGCGTGGCGCCTATCATCATTGTACTATAATAAGTTTGGCATGAAAGAAATGGAACCACACTTTATTACTAAACCAAATTATTACATAAATGGGGAGGCTATAAGAAAAGCTTTAATGCTTAAAATGGATCATGGACATTTTAACCCCCAAGAATCTAAAGTAAATCAGTTTTATAGAACGGACAATGTTGTTACAATAAACACTAATTATTCTGGTTGGAACTTACCTAGAGATGCGTGTGTTGGCAAACTGAATTATTTCTTGGAAGACATTGCATTAAGTAGCTACTATTATGGTGTCCAACTTCTACATCCGTTTTGGATGTCAAATGAAGAACTGGATGAATTAAATCCAAAACACGCTGAGCACTGCTTTTTTGTACACAGACAATTGTTGGCTCGATACATATTAGAAAAGGAAAATCTTCCAAAAGATGTTAAAAATTGTTACGAATTTAGTAACCCATATTTAGTTTATGACAATGGCCTTCCATTTCCAATCAGATCTACCATCGCAGGAGATCGAACTGAACGAAAAAGTGACATTGCTTCGAGAAGTGCTAAAATAAATGAGTATATAAAGAGCGGAATCGTAGTTATGGTAAGACATTTTGACAAAATATAACACGTTACTTAATTATGTAATAATTAATACGTTTAATATCTACCTATTTGAATTTTTAATCTTTTGTTTAAATAAATTCTGTAATAATCGACGGCAATTAGAAATAGTATTAGCATGGTATTCGAGTGAACATAACTGTAAATACTGTGATTTAATAAGCTCGTTACATTTTATATTTACAGGATAATGGCACAACCATTATTTTAACAGAAGATAATTATGTAGATTTATTAACGAAACTAATCCGAGAAAATTTTGATGGTATTAAAACTGCGAAATACGTAAAATCATTGGCCGGTTATGGACGAAACGGATATCCCGAAGATGAGTAAGTATTTACAGTACGGAAGGAACATTTTCTGTATTGAAGTTGGAAATGTATTTGTTTGTCACTCAATAATATTGTATCACAGGTACAACCCAGCTCCATCTTTGTTACATCATGCCGAGACGTCTCTGAAAGCCGCCGCATATTGGGGAATGATTGAAGTTTTATCAAATTATTTCAACCAGTTCACAAATTCTTTCAAGCCTTACAATTTGTCCCAATACGAGACAGAAGAATTTAATATACTTGATGCTAGCTATTCCAATATTACTACATACTTTAATTATTATCAGTTTGATATAAACAAAGCTGTAAAGAGTTATGATTATTGTGATGACGAGTCAACTTTGATTCTAACAGCCAGGCAAAAGAGATTGAACCATTTGCATGTCGGATTTAACTTTACTATAGATTCCAAAAATACTAGAAAAGCTGTTCTAAGAATATATTTGGGACCGAGTTGCCATGATAATTGCTGGACAAATTTTAGTACTTTTTTTCAGCTTGATGCCTATACAGTACTTCTCAAAAAAGGAATTAATCATATAAGTTGGTCACCTGATACATCTAGCGTTTTATCTGATGATGACTTCTTTAATAAAGAAGTAAAATTTGAACGTGACAATAAATATAATATATTCAAATTCCCCAAAAATTTGCTTATTCCTAAAGGTTCAGAAGAGGGCAGAAAGGCTACATTATTTGTTATGTTAACGCCTGCTGATACGACTGAGCATGATAATGATTCAAAAATAAATTATTATAGACGGGTTTCATATGAAATAGATAATAAACCACTAGGGTTTCCATTTCACAGACCAGCTTCAAATTATAAAAATTCTGCCAGCAATTACAAATTTTATAATGTTGCAATATATCACGAACGCCGATCTTTGGACAATAGTGGGTATTTCTCTGATTATTTATATTAATTCCACACTGTTCCACACAACACATATACCTAATAGTGATTGTATTCACTGTATCTGTATTATTAAAGCATAGGTAAAAAAACTATAGGTATTATTTGTCATTACTGAAATTGATATACCCTGTTCTACTACCTATTTGTATTTCTAAGATCTGTAATGCACACAGTTACACAATACTAGGAACAATCTGGACAACTACATTGAAGCTTCGTGATTTCACAAGGAACAAGAGGGGTTGCCATCGTTGGTTACAAGGAGGCTATACACGATGTAAGTTAACTGCAAATTATGCTACAATGAAGCGTCTTGCTGTGCGTCTAGAAAAGAAACCTTTTAAACTCTTTCAAGGGCTAAGAATAACCTTTTATATTTAAATGTATTAAATCCTAAGGTGCGAGTGGCATCTGTTACGCCGCCATTGTGTGAACTTACCATAGCATGTTTAGTAAATTAAACAAGAGACTATAAATATTATTAATTTTATTTATTATATATTTATCAGTATTCACATTTCAATTTGAGATTCTTTGCGTCGTTATACTACACTAGGTCTATTATCCTTTTAATGCTTAGGAACTACATTGTGGTGAGACTTCCAGAAGGGGTTGTTGTAGGTGTAAGGGAAGTATTCGCCCTCGAAGTACACGAACACATCCTCGTGGTACATGTTGGGTTGCTTGAAGTAAGGCTCGTAGACAGGGCGGTCGAATGGATAGCCTAATGGTTTGCCATCGATGAAGTAGCCCTTGAATGTTTCGTACTCTTTAGGCAAAGGTTCATATGGGTACACCACTACGAAGAATTGTAGCGGGAATCCACCCTCAGTACCCTTAGGCAGCATCAGTCTCTTAGGTACCCATTCATAGTACTCAGACATATCAACTGGCAACTTTCCTTGCTCCAAAAGCTTCATAACCTCAGACGTTGGAATAGAGTCTTCCTTATAGTAGAAGAACTCTTCAGATTTACGTTCGATCTTGTTCTGTCCAGATTTCATCTTGTAAACAAATCCGTCCAGTTCAACGAAGTTCATCCAGTTATCTTCCAGGCTGAGGGGGTAGCCCTTGCTGTCATATTTAGGACCCAGGAAAATCTTAACAACGGCATCGCCATCAACTTCAGACTTAACGTCAATACTAACTGTGAACGGTTTATGGTTAAGACGGGGCTGACGAACCCTGAAGACGGGAGCGTGAGACTTCAATTCCTTTTCACTGGCATAAACACTGTTCCCGATATCGTACTCAAAGAAGTCATAGAAAGTGACTAGCTTGTCTACTGTAACATCATTGACTGTAACTCCATATTTAAGTTCTTCCGCAGTGTACGGTTCCAGGTGTTCCTTGAATAGGAGAATGTTCTTGACAATCTTGCTGTAGAGCTGCCAGAAGGCAGGGTCACGTACAGACGTCATGTAGAAACTGAGCGAAGTGGGAGCGACCGTGTGTCTGAAAAACAAATAAAGGATTTTAGGAACTCGTTTATAAGATATACAATCATAGTAGTGAAATAAAGATTGTGGATACAACGGCTATTTCGTTGGCTTTATCAAGGAAGTGTGCCCTTACTATACATCCATCCAAAGTCAATTGTTAGTTTCTGACCATAACCCTGTTTGAGGTCTGTGTTACATAATGATAATTATCAATAAGTGCTTACTTGTCCAGTGGTTCAGGAGCAGCACTCAGGACACGGCGGGCAACATGTTCGTAAGATGGGCGGTAGTTCTTGTAGCCAGTTTTCTCGTAAAGATCAGCATTCGCTTGCCAGTAGTTACCAACGAAATTGATAGACTTAGGGTTGCGAAGATCGACTTCCTGGTTGAACTGAAATCAAAATAACACTTAATCATTTCTGAACTATTACGATTAACGAAAAATTCAATAAACCTATTATTTTCATACTTACGGCCTTGAAGGTACCTTTTTGCAGGTACTGAAGGAAAGTCTTCTCGTATCCATCAAGGAACTGCAGATCATCAATGTCCTGTTCAATTTGCATGTCGTAGTGGTCGGTTCTCTGGATGAAGGGGTGAGCAGAGGTGGTCATGAACGGCCTGTAACCGGTCTTCAGAGGAGAATACCAGGAGAAGTCAGGGATTTCACCCAAACCGTTGGTAAGACGTTCCAAGTAGTAACGGGCCAACAATTGTTGATAGAAGAAGTAGTAGAATTCACCGCGGTGTTCCTTCAGTGCAGCGAACTGTTCGCTGGTCTCCATCCAGAAGGGGAAGAAGGTGTGGTAGAAGAAGTAGTAAGTGTTAAGACCGACGTCTTCAGTGTAGTAAGCCAGCCTCTGTTCTTCATTGCCGTAAGTCCAGTAGTTAGAGTAGTTGGCGTAGTAAACGTAGTAATCCTGCTCCTTTACAATACCGTAATCAAATGCCTGTTTGGTGTTGATAATGCCGTCTTGCATTTTAATGCGGTAGGCCTTGAAGATGGTTTCCATGTTTGTGAAGAACTCAGGGAAGACTTCATAAGGCGCTGGAGCGATTATTCCTTGGGTATCTGGGCGGTGGAAAATGGCAATATAGAAAGCATAATAGAACTGTCCTTCGTTAAGGTGCACACGTGCAAACGCAGCTGTCTTGTAGAAGGTCTCGAAGTCCTTGGCGTAGAAGAACAACTTGAATAGAGCCACGGCTTCTTCCCTTATCCTTTCAGCGAAGATGGAGAACACGGTGTTTTTAGGAAGGAATCCATTCTTGTACAGCACCAGGAACTCCTCAACGGCTTTCTTGTTCTATAAAAAGATACAAAAATTGACATGTCAATTCGGGACTTAGGTGGTTTCTACAGGAAGGTTATAATTTTGTATGCCGTAACTATTACTTACGGTGTAGTTGTCAATATTAGCTTCGATGTCGTATTCATATCCAACTTTGTAGTATTCTGCCTCGCGGTTCACCTGCTCCGTGAAGTGGAAGAAAGATAAGACTTTCTTTTGGTGAGCAACGAAGTCAGCATCGACTGGGGGAAAAACGAATTCAATTGATTTTGACTCCTTCGTTAGCCCTACACAAGTGATAGAGGGACTTATACCAGGACTTAGTCCATTGATCATTATTGGAACGGTTATAAAGTGATCGTTAAGCAACTTGGAGGATTTCTCACCCACGATGGGTGACCACTAGCTACTGGAATAAACACCTGAGCTAGTCACGCCTGCCTCGGAAATCACGTTAAGCAATGCCAATTGTTGTCACTGGACTACAGTCGTTATGCCATTTCAATGACCCATGGGCGGCCTGAACAACTTTTTGCTATATGTTTGAAACCAGAATATAGGTGTGTAGTGCGGTCTGAATCTAACAACAGGCACGAAGGAAAAAAAACGCCTTTCTCCATGGACAGTCTAAAGTCTAATTTGTATGGGTTCATGAAGGCTCTTGTTGTCACTTTTGCTCTCATAAGTCAGAAAGAGACATCTATTTTCATATATATGATTGACGCCCATTGAAAATTCAAAGCAATTGAAAAACATAGATGGAAAAACTTTTCATGCAAGAGCGTAGTCAGTGGCTAACTCCATAACAGGCCAAAAGTTGAAGCTGTCGTCTCAAGACATTAAATTCACTAGTACACATTTTTAATGAAAAGTTAAATAATAAAATAAACTTACCCGATTTGGTCTCTACATCGAAGTGCGGTGCACTTGGAACGACGCTTGCCAGCGATAAGGCCACGAGGCCTGCTAGTACTAGGACAGTCTTCATTGTATCGTACAAGAAGCCAACTGTACCTGCTGAGGAGATGCAATCACCTTATATAGGACTTTCTCGGCATTATCAGCTAGACCCTATCGACCTCCTATCAACCGTATATTTTGGTAATTTCAATGTGACCTATGCACATGAAGATCTCTTTATCTTATAATGTTCAGTGTATGCAACATGCATCAATGTGCCTACTAAGTTAATCGTAACAATTCAGTATCGCAACTAGTTTAACCCTCGGCTTCTATCGAAAATAATAATCTAAGCCAAGTGGCTTTGACTTTCGTTAACGCTTGTGGAATAGAAACTAAAATGTATGGGATTGACATTTGCTAACGAAACAGGAAATGACAATCGCATACATATTTCACATGTGTATTTTTTTGTCACTGTTACAAACTCAGACTTATTATAGAAAAATCGAGTCTAATAGTCGATGCCGACAATAAATTATGAAAAAATATGGATTTTCATAATATTTAATTTTAATAATGTTTTTGACGCCATTCTGGATCGTACTGATACGTAATATTTTACCAGTAATTATTACATACAAATGGACACTCAATTCCGAAATTGTAGGTAGGTACATAATTGCTGATCACCTTGAGAGAAAAGTCATTCAATAATTCAAAAACAGGTGATAAGATAAGCTACAATCTGTGTTTTAAAATGTCGATAACCCCATTGCAATTAATTTGGTTGGTACCAACGAATCCTACCACGGAGTACGATACCTAGCATAAAGCCGGGTTCGTATTCAACTTCATACATTACATAGAGAAATGGGAATATTGCATAAATCAAATCACGTGATCATGGTTAAACTAATCCGAAGCCCAAATCAAGTGTCTTATTTTGTAAACAAAAACTACCCTACCCTGCTAACATTTTAAGCTTTTCTGTGATTATTGCATAGTTATTTTCACATTATTAGATCGGATTACTTTATTTTCACAATGATGAACAGGTTCAGGTAACATCATAACAGATATTTAGACGATCATATTTGTTTACAAAATAAGACACTTGATTTGGGCTGCGGTACATCTGAAATTAGTTTTTCGATATTTTCGATATAGAATAGAAAATGGGCTTTTTGAAAATGGCGGGAAACGACGGTTGCGAAATTATTTAATAATTTTCAGTTTAATGTCTACAGTGGGTGTTTTGTGTTTAATATCACGTTAAATTAATCAGAAAATGTTCGCGAATGACAGTATGGTGAAGTTATTGGAGAATTCAAGCAGGATCTGAAGTTTGGCCCCATGGTCAAGATTCCCACTACGAGCTCGGGAGTGAACGTGACTGTCGAGCTGCTTCGTCCACAGTGATGACGCTGCGGCGTCTCCTGTGGATGAAGACAAGAAGACGCGGCTACCCAGGGTGATGACGCTACGGCGACTCCCCTGGAGGAAGATAGAAGACTATTATACATTGAATTTTCTGTAACATGACATTGGCAAATGACGAACTGTCGAGTCCATTAATAAAATAAATAAATAAGAATAGAAAATAATATGTAAACAAAAAACAATCAATCAAATACACAGCCTCAGTTT
This sequence comes from Tachystola acroxantha, assembly GCA_963506565.1. Taxonomy (NCBI): domain Eukaryota; kingdom Metazoa; phylum Arthropoda; class Insecta; order Lepidoptera; family Oecophoridae; genus Tachystola; species Tachystola acroxantha. Next base: position 6,002,480 of record OY735884.1, read on the forward strand.
CACCCTGAATGCAAAAAGAGACTTTGACTCACCCTGTATCGTCTAAAAGTATCGTCTTAATTAGGCAGATATTATGGTCATGATAATTATTTTTTATCATCGAATTATAATTTTAATAAGGAGTCAGTTTGAATGGTTGCTAGTAGCGGCATAACCACAGTCTAATTCTTGACACAGATAGTCTTGAGAGATGGATGAGGAAGTGTGAAAATTACGCCTAACTTATGTTTCATATGTAACTTTATGGCTGCAGCCCCTACCCAAGGGGCTAGGACTTTCGTCATTGCTGGTAGAATAGACAGAAAAATATATGGGACTGACATTTGCTAACGAAATAGATAATGTCAATCCCATATAGGTACTAATTTTAATCATCTCTCAGCTTAGGCGTTCCAGCTCACTCTTACTTACGTGATATACGAGTAGCATACCTATGAGTAACAGTGGCGTTGCGTTTAGAGTTTGAATTAGTCTTGGCGTCCATGATAAAATCACACAGTTGGAATCTTAAGTTATGATAAGGTTACATCGACCTGAAGGAAATTGCAGAAAGCCGTACGTGCAAGTTTTTCCCTTAATTTCGCCTTTATACAATCATACATTTAAAAATATACCTATGCAAATATGAATATTGGTAGTAGAATACTGGATTGGCGATATAGTGTCCAAGTTCGATCCTTAAGTCAGCTATTGACCAGTTTCATTTTCGTTGTGAAAGCAAGTACACTTATTAGACTTTGTACTGATGTATTCTATACTTTAGCAATGTTGTCTCAGGTACCAGCACAGGTACCAGCCCAGCAGGACTATTGCAGTCCAATAATAAATATGCACAACAATTACATAAAACAGTTATTTAAAAGTTAAATTGTACATATTGAATGTGTTGGGCATTGATATTTTTAAGCTGCGTCCGATGCGACGTGTTACCGTGTTACGAAATACCCTAACATCGGATTTAGGGGCGTGGCGTAACAATTTACTTTGTTAAATCGGTTAACAAAACATGTTACGGTGTTTCGTAACACGGTAACACGTCGCATCGGACGCAGCTTTTTTCTTATATAGGTGTGTCGCATGTAAATTGCGATATACTTACATAAGAATAAAAATAACAATGCCCAAACACACACACGTACACTTATGTAATTGGTGTATGGCAATAAACATATTTTCTATTCTATTCTATTTTCTATTCAATATGTACAATTTAACTTTTAAATTACTGTTTTATGTAAATGTTGTGCATAGTTATCTGTTAATTTGGCTGCAAATTTAATGTTGTATGCATATTAGGTACATAAGATTCCCTACACTGTAATAATTTGTATTCTGTTACTGTGCCGAAAAAAAATTACCACAACCATTAAAACTAAGCTAAGATTATACCTACTATATTAACCAAAGGGTCAATAATTACGTCTATATTTTTATATAAAAAATGGAAAGACCACAGGCGACCATGACAACGAGTTTAGCATAATGTAAATTGTATTAATATAAGTATATAAAAAATATTTTTGAGAAAGTGTAATGTTTTATTAAAAATGATTATTACTTTTTTTCGACCTTAGTGTCGATAAATATTTTTCAGCGTATAGGTACGTGTACACATTTGCTTCTTATGCATTCTGATCATTACGCTCTAGACTACGGAGAGTCCACGAGAGCCTACGCTCTATAAGTCCGCGCGGGATAAATCTGGATAAAAAAAGTCATTGTCCTTACCAGACCTTACCTTTACTCGCCAGGAACGCGAAACACGCGGTAGCCATTTTGTTGTCTTCATTCCAAAGTCAAAGTCAAATATCTTTATTGCAAATAAGCACGCTGTGTAAAATTTTGAACGTCAACTTTTTTTTTAAAGACATTGCCACATTTCAATGGAGCTTTGCCCCACCTACAAAACTACGAGACCATTTAAGCTGTACCTATCTTTGGTTGGGGTCTTATTACAGGTTTCATATTGCATAATCATAATCAGTATCATTTTCTACTACTCTCGCAACTCCTATAGCAGAATAACAAAAACAATGAATAATTCGCTTTAATTTCTTACTATTTTCTGAATTCTTAATTAAGCTGTTTTTTTCGACTCGCTGGATGTACAAAACTTTATTTTAAACCAATAATTTTAATAAAAAACGGAGATATTTTTACATTTATTCGTTATCTTGTACATCTTGCGGTTGATGGTGGGGCAGAATCTGGCATTGTCATTTACATTTACACCACTTTGCAAGTTTGAAATTACATTTACACCAATTTCCGTGTTTGCTCAGCGCTTGCATTAAACATATATACTTCGTAATGTTGTTATTGTTGCTAGTAAGTTTGGTTCGTTGAATTTGTTGAGCGACTACGGACAATGAAAGTAAATCAAGGCGGCGAAGGATTATGGAATCACAGGCACCTACCTGAGGCACAAGAGAAGGTTGATTAAGCTTGAGATTTTCTCAGAAACAACAAGGCCATTCTAAAAATTATTTTAAAGTTAGAATCTGTTTTGCTAATAACAGTCAAACATTTTTTTTCAATAGGTCAAGTAGTTTTTGGGAAAAACTCACCCGTAATAACTCCCTTGTACACTTTTCCCTGTGTTAAACTGTACTATAGTGGAGCCGCCGAGAAAAGCCCGATATGACGTTTGGGGAAGGTGCGGCCGACATAACTTTGAAACGGTGCACAAGTTACGGATAAATAATTATTGTCTTGAATTCTCATTTACGTAATCCATTTTGTACAAAAGTAATAAAAATTAAGAATTTCGTAATATTTTCAAACATGCAACAGAGTAAATTCACATTCTTTCTTATGAAAAAAAAAATGATTTAGTTTTCCATGAAGCACAGTTACAATGTTATGTCGTCCGAATTAAATCGTAGAGAAGAGATTAAAATACTAAGTGACGATATTTGGTATCAGTTACTAATATCGCTATTATATCATCACAGGAAAATTCTTTTTCGTTACTTTCGTTCAGTCTTTATTTCAGAATGGAACTGGTGTGATGGATATCTTTGTATCAAATTAAATACAAAACAGTTAAAAATAAATCTTTAGTAAGGAAAGCCGCCGACAAAAGCTAGTCAGATACTAACACGTTACCTATGGGTACATCACTATTAACGTCATATTGTCATGTGTCATATCGGGCCTATTAAAACGGCCGTACTATACAACCTAACTTTCAGTGCTTGCGTGCACTACTATTTTACCTACTGTTTATACAAAAAGCCATAGGGTAATATAATAATACTTAACTATTGTATTATGTTTTCAAAAACTTATCGGATTGCTTATTTGCGAATTGTGTTAATTTGCTAATGTAGGTGATCAGGTAAATAAACAAGTAGGTAGGTAACATTTTATGTTTTATTTTATAATAATAATAATCAATACATAAATATTTTATACGCATTCACATTTCGAGATACTGCCATTACACTAAGTGGGATTTCTTTCTCTCTCCTTTTAGTGTTTAGGAACTTTGTTTTGGTGGTTTAGCCAGAAAGGGTTGTTGTAGGTGTAGGGGAAGTATTCACCCTCGAAGTAGACGAATACATCCTCGAAGAACATGTTGGGTTGCTTGAAGTAAGGCTCATAGACGGGACGTTCGAAGGGATAACCTAATGGCTTGCCATCGACAAAGTAAGCCTTGAACGGTTCGTAGTCCTTAGGCAGAGTCTGGTATGGGTACACAACCACGGCCAGTTGCAGAGGGAAACCACCCTCAGTTCCTCTAGGCAGCATCAGTCTCTTGGGCATCCATGAGTAATTCTCTGACATATCAACCGGAGCCTTGCCTTGTTCCAAAATCTTCATGACTTCAGAAGTAGGGATAGAATCTTGTTTGTAGTAGAAGAACTCTCCAGATTGCCTTTCGATCTTGTTCTGGCCGGAAGTCAGCTTGTGGACAAAGCCATCAAGTTCAACGAAGTTCATCCAGTTATCTTCCAGGCTGATGGGGTAGCCCTTGCTGTCATACTTCGGACCCAGGAAAATCTTCACAACGGCATCGCCTTCAACCTCAGACTTGATGTCAATGTTAACGGTGAAGGGTTTGTGGTCAAGACGGGGCTGGCGAACCTTGAAGACGGGGCTCTTCTGGGATTTCAACTCCTCCTCGCTGGCGTAAACGCTGCTGCTGATGTCATACTCAAAGAAGTCGTAGAAAGTGACCAGTTTGTCAACTTTCACGTCATTGATCTTAACTCCAACGTAGTGGAGGTTGTCCTGAGTGTAGGGTTCGAGGTGTTCCTTGAATAAGAGGATGTTTTTGAGGATCTTGCTGTACAGCTGCCAGAAGGCTGGGTCACGTGCTGAAGTCATGTAGAAGCTCAGGGAAGTGGGCGCGTACGTGTGTCTGCAAAACAAACAAAATTGTATTGATATACTTACACACAAAAGTGTAGTGGTACAACGACATATCTTAGGTTTTACGAACTTGTACCCCTACATTTATAATTTGATGGAAATAAGCAGGATATAATACTAACTTGTCGAGTGGTTCAGGAGCAGCACCAAGGACGCGGCGAGCAACATGTTCGTAAGATGGGTGGTAGTTCCTGGGTCCAGATTTCTCGTATAGATCAACATTCGCCTGCCAGAAGTTGCCAACGAAGTTGATGGCCTTTGAGTTGCGGAGATCGACTTCCTGGTTGAACTGAGAACAAAATAATGCTTATTAATATTGAACACAATGAAAGTATATTATGTAAACATGTTAGAGTTTATACTTACAGCCTTGAAATGACCTCTCTGCAGATACTGGAGGAAAGTCTTCTCATAGCCATCAAGGAACTGCAGATCATCAATGTCCTGCTCGATTTGCATGTCGTAGTGGTCGGTTCTCTGGATGAAGGGGTGAGCGGAGGTGGACAAGAAAGGCCTGTAACCGGTCTTCAGAGGAGAATACCAAGAGAAGTCGGGGATTTCACCAAGACCGTTGGTAAGACGCTCCATGTAGTAACGAGACAAAAGCTGTTGGTAGAAGAAGTAGTAGAATTCACCACGACGTTCCTTCAGGACGGCGAACTTGTCGCTGGTCTCCATCCAGAAGGGGAAGTAGGTGTGGTAGAAGAAGTAGTAAGTGTTCAGACCGACGTCTTCAGTGAAGTATGACAGTCTCTGCTCTTCGTTGCCGTAAGTCCAGAAGTTGGAGTAGTTCGAGTAGTAAATGTAGTGATCATCCTCCTTTACAATACCGTATGTAGCGGCTTCTTTGGGGCTGATGATACCGTCCTGCATCTTAATGCGGTAGGCCTTGAAGATGGTTTCAATGTTTGTGAAGAATTCGGGGAAAACTTCATATGGAGCGGGGGCCACAATTCCTTGTGTGTCTGGACGGTGGAAGATGGCAATGTAGAAGACGTAGTAGAACTGTCCCTCATTAAGGTGCACACGCGCGAACGCAGCAGTCTTATAGAACGTCTCGAAGTCCTTCGCGCTGATGAGCAATTTGAACAAGGTGATTGCTTCCTCTCTCATCCTTTCTGCGAAGATGGTGAAGACGTTGTATTTGGGAAGGAAGCCATTCTTGTATAGTACTAGGAATTCTTCGACTGCCTCCTTGTCCTGTAAAAAGTATAATTGGTACGATTTAGTATACTCGTACCTGAATGGTTTAACCCTAGTAAATCAAATCAATTTATTGCTTCACACGCTTTTAGTATGAATTCAATTGCAAGGAAAGTATAACAGGGTTCTGTATATTTTTTGTAGGTTCAAGTCCTGCCCACGGCTACAAATTTTTCATCATTTAAATTGCCGATCATGGCATAATGCATAAAACAAATTCTGAGGGTTCTGTATACTTACAGTGTAGCTGTCAAGATGGGCTTCGACGTCAAATTCCAGACCAATTTTGTAATATTCGGCTTCGGTGTTCGCCTGCTCAGTGAAGTGGAAGAAAGATAAGATTTTCTTTTGGCGTGCGACGAAGTCGGCATCGACTGGAAGAAAGCAACATAAACATTATTACTCGTATCCGTAATCGCAGATCCTAATAAATTAGTTAAGTCTATAATTATCGTTACAAAGCACCACAATCTGTTCTATAGAGATGACAAAACTCTTACAGGACCACATTTATATTTGTTTTACTTCGAGGTTATGAAACCCAGAAAAGCACTGTTGAGTTAATTGAGTTGAGATAATATGAATTCCATATTATAGTAAATTCTGTCGCGTCATCAACTCACTACCTGTTGTTATTTTCACAAAACCTTAGAATTTTAGAATTAAAACTATAGTGAGCCATTACTACAAATTATTATATATAAACGGATATCACTCACTTATATTGTTAAAGTCGGCAATTAGACCGACAGTGTCGAAACTGTCGGTCTAATTGCCGACTTCAACAATATAAGTGAGTGATATAGGTACGTTTATATATAATAACCTTAGAATTATTAGAAGTTAGGAGTTCTTAGGAGTTTATTAGCAAAATTATACTGTAAATAAATTATTTTGTATTAAGAAGTCAGGCTATACGACTCTCACCATCAAATTGTTAGGTAAAGCTTATCTAAGATACAAATTTAATATAAAAAGTGTCCAAAAATTACTCACCCGATTTGGTCTCTACTTCATAATGCGGTGTTGGTGGGACAGCACTTGCCAGGGACAAGGCCACAAGGCCTGCTAGGATGAGGACAGTCTTCATTGCGCCTTGACAAGAAGCCAACTGTACCTTACAATGAACTTGGTTCCCCTTTTATACTTTCAAACCATCTGAACCTTATCAATGTCTTAGCAACACAATTATTTAAAAAAATTCTTTGTTTATACTGACCTTTGTCGATCTCTTCTTCATCTCATCATACGATATTTCGGTAAACACAAACATATTAATTGGGTATGTAATACCTATAGATATTCATATAAGTTGTATAATCATTATGACTGGTATTATCTAATGTCAGTACTAGTTTATGCCCATGGCTTTACCCGATATGGAAATATATCGTCGACATTAAGTTCTTTCATATTCTGTAAAAAAAATACATCCCAGGACTATTTATATAATATATTAGCTACTTAACTGCATCGTAGGGATTAAATCTAATATTAATAAATATTTACTAAAGCTTCCTCTATAATGTAATTCCTATAAGTAGTTTAATTTCTTGATGAATAAATATATTATTATTATCAAAGTCATAGTGAATATATCCCCATATATTCACTATGACATTGTGAATATATGGGGATATACGTCCTGGTAAACAGTACAGAATATGAAAGAACTTGTGCAAGCAAAATTTTTAGATAACTATCCATTTTGAATTTAATTAAATGTTTTTTTACACATTAGATAATGTCCTTTCATGAAGGGAAAAATTTTGCCGCGCCCCTCCGCGTGTACTTTCTCTCTCGATGTTAGCCATAAACAAACATGTTTTTAAGTTAGTTCACAGACTCACAGTTAAAGCCTTCTGTCCCTTTCTAAATTGATATTTTAAAGGAAGTATGAATGGGACACAAACACAGTTTAAGGAAAGTGAGGTTAAACAAGATTTCTGACTCAGACTCCAGTCTGAATATGTCACTTTCACTCTACGTCAGAAAGATACATTCTGCCTTTATTCTGGTTTTGATTTTCCAATTCAATTGAAAATTCAACCAATTAAAAAACTAAAGAGTGAAACACGTGAAAATTAACATGTTTTAGCGACTGAACCCGCGACGCAAATATGGTTCATTCCATAGGCCGTTCCTTCCTTCATGACGATGGCCTATATTTCTTTATATTAACTCTCTAGCGATTCGTGAATTATAAGCGGCCAAACTGACAAAAAGGCATTAGACAATATACAACAATGAAAAATTAAATCATTTACGTCTATAACGTAGGTCATTCGGTGAAGATTTTACTTTTGATAAAAGTTATCAATTAGCCATAGACTATTATCGCATCAACCTTATTGTTGTTTTGGTATGAAGGGCAAGGCGAACGCTACTCATCAATATTTATCGTGATATGGATCACGATCTGATGGGTGTATTGAGATTTATCAGCCTCAACCCGTGTTTTTATGATATTACAGGCAGACCCAGTGTAATTACAGGTAAGAACGACAGCAGATCAATGGTAACACTTGTAATACGATTTCAACTCTTACGACGCAGATAATAAGAATGGTCCAAAGACTGAAGTGACACACTAGATGCTTTGTGCTACACTCAAGGTAAAAACGGCAACGGCAATTTTTCTGGAGGGTTCTAGAGGCGAATATGACCACTTTAGTTACCTCTACTGGTGCTCTGGTGCACTGTTACATTCCACCATAAATTTAAAAAATTTGGACAACAACGCACATTAGATAAGTACTTCGTAACATCACTCGCAGAACAAAATCGATGAAGATTGGTTTTGCATTGATATTCTATTTATTTTTATTTTAGTTAAATGCGTTTAAATATCATTAAACATTTTTAACCTAAACAATTGTACTTCGACAGTTCGATTGAAACGTTAAACGGGTAAACGTTAAACTTAAATTTTGATATGCATGATGTTAAACATGTTTAAAGTCAATGCTGTGTGGCTAGGATCTGGAAAGAAAGTCAAAGTCAAATTTTTTTATTGCAAGTAAGCACGTTGTGTACATTTTTGAACGTCAACATATTTTTCAATTTACATTTACACCACTTTGCAAGGATAAGAGAAAAAGTGGCAAAAGCTCTCAGCAGCACATCTTTTAAAATAATAATAACACAATTACTTAGTAACTAGGCATTACACAAATATTATTAATATTGTTAGTAATCTACACTTTATCCCTCAAGTTGGAGAAGACCTTCTCCCAAAGAATCTTAGATTTAGATTATAACTAACCAAACCATCTAACAGTAGATGCTGGCTCTAAAAGTACTTACATATTTATCAGCATTGGTTGTCGATTTTGCTATTTTTCACAAATTATTTTTATTTACATTTTTACGTAGCTACAACAAACCGTCGCGCGTCGGCTAAGCGTGTTTTCGGGGAACCATGTTTTCGACGAACCGTTCCTGTGAAGGGTATTTCGGTATACCGTAGCGAGCTCGGTAAATATAGAGGTGCAAGCAGGTTTTTACACCGTATTGTATCGATCATGAATGGCCGAAGACGTGAATTTACGCATATTGAACGCCGTGGTAACTCAGGCACGGATTTTTAATTAGAAAAGATTAATCTACGCACACTAAAGCACTTCGCACTTCTGTTAACTTACTCTTAATCCATCAAGTTTGTGAGAAAATAGTTTTGTTTCAAGAGAAAGTGATGCAATTGCGACATAATAACAAGTTTTCCATCACTTTGTAATCACTTAGTAAATTGCGTTATAAACAGGGTTCCGTATAGATTTGTACCGCGGATATCACCTGTATCTTATTGTGGAATAGTAGAACTTCAAACTTTAGATTGTAATTTACAAAAGCTTCCTCATTTATAGACTCAACTCAAGTCATAATCGAATCTACGGGCAGCTGAATATCGTCAAAATTCCTTTGGTCCGTAGGCCTACTTCCCCTCGATCTGTTACACCTACTTCCATCAACTTACTTGCTCTGCTGGCTCAGTGTAGAATACGCCAATCATTACGGTACTGCACCAATTCACGCCACGCATGTGCCTGCAGTCGGCCCAGATCCCTATAGACTTCCTCCATCCAAACTCTAGTCTCTACTTCCTACGAGTAATTAAACAAGAAATCACCATCAGCGATCCAGTGGTGTCTGCAGCTCCCTTAATGTAAGGGAAAACGTGTATCCAAACGTGGGACAAAAGCTGGTTGTTGTGAAGGAAAAAATAAATACTTACAGAAGATAATTATGTTGTTAATAACAGTGAGAGTATCGTTCTTTGATTTCCTTGCCAATTTTCTTATTGCCTTTCTAATCGTCTATTTCGTACTTAAATGTATTTATTTCTAGATCTGGAAGAGGCCTACACGTTCAAAAGATCTTTCAAAGCAGACATAAAATAATAACGTTATTAAAATAATTAATGAATTGTAAAATGTAACTAGAAGAAGGAAATGGCTAGGTATTTGAAATTGAAATAGTCCTTTCGCCAGGAAAATATGCACATACTTACTTACATTTTTGTCAGTAAAGTTTTCAGTGCAACAATGTCTTACGGAATCCAAATTATGGCACCTTAAATTTTACTTCTCTCATTTCGCGAGTGACCTCTCTGTTATCACCTTTTAGATAAACAGCCACAATCGTATACGTGCATTGTTATCATATCAACTTGAAATAATTGTTCAGTAAGAATAATCGATTTTCTCCGGGTGAGGGATCATGGTCGCTTTGCGTTGTTTATTTTCGATAGGTGACTTGTTTGTCACAATTGTTCCATGTTATTACTACCTACAGAGTTATCTTATTTTGATTATGTCGCTAACTTGTGTAGGTAAACACTTGTCTACAAGTTTTATATTTGTGTGATTAGAGCAAGTTCCATCTAGCATCTTTCTATACTCGATTATGATAATAATAAACAGTCATTTCAGTCAGTTGAAGGGTCGCCTATCGTCTGTCAGAGGCGCCCATCAACAATATCTAAAGCAAGCTAAATTAATCCAATGGTTAGGTTCAATTCCACTTATTCAATGGACTACAGATTAGCGGCCTTTACACAGACACTCTGTCGCGCGTAAAACAGCAATAGTGCGCGAAAGATCGCGCGTGTAAAGGTTGTTGGAAGGGGAAGGGAAAGACTCATCAATCGTGCGCGCAACTGCACACACTCCCGCGCGATTAGGCTTTACACGGCCACTCTTTCCCATAACAAAAACGAACACGAGTAATCGCGCGCGAAAGAACGTTAGCATAAACTTTTAAAATAATAGCGGACGTTTGAGCGCGTAGGCCGTAGAGGCGCAGGCTTTCCCGCGTGCAATCCTGTACGCTCCTGAGAACGCACTATAGAGTGACTGAGTAAAGGCTGTTATTGTGGTGGCCGCTCCTAGCACAAGCCTTTATAGCTTAGTTGGAGTGATTGAGAAGAAAAATAGTACCTAATGTGCAAACATTACTATTACAATATTTTTTAATACTAGGCTACAATTAAGGTCCGAACACGCCGTCTAACTCCGCACTGCGCGGCAGGGACCCCAGCACACTGGCGGCGTTGCCCCGATGGATAGCGAGGCTCAGCCTTTGCCTGAAGTAGGCGCCAGCTCTGGGGTCACCCGAGGCGAGGATCAGGCGGGTAGAAATATCTGTACAAAAAATTTTTCGCGTCGGACGACCACTGGGCGAAAGTCTCCACAGCCAGTGCAACGAACTCGTGATGAGCACTGAGCTGTGAATACTTTCGGCTTTTTAGGAGCTGCGCCTGCTCAGCCGCGGCTCCCGCCCTGCGAGCAGAGATGCTGAGGTGTGACGGCGCCAGAGTGTCCACACAGGTGGCGTCCCATATCAAGGACCGCCCGAGGCACCATGGCACCATGGATCTACGCCTCGGCCGCACGAGCAGTGATGAGCCTCGCAAATGTAGGCCCCCAAACGCAGGCCCGCTGCAATGCGCAGGCTATTGGGATCTAGTACGGTGCCCAGGTTGTCGGATGGTAGGACATGGAGCCAGTGACCTGACTCCTTCTCCGTTACGGCAAGAAGCCTCGCTCGTTCGGTGTCATCTTCAGCTTCTCCCAAAAGTGATGTACTAATACTATACTACTAATAGATAATACTATTTTTCAATTTACAATACATGGCGTAATTGCGGCAAGCTAAGTAGTTCACAAATGTGCCAAAAACGGCCGTTTTTCGCGCGAACTACAACTTACCGAAATTGAATCACGTTATAGTATAAATAAGCATTTAAAAATAGTATTTATCGTAATAAACATTTTGTAAATAGCTTTTAAAATTGATTATATTGGAAGATATTATTTTTTTAAGATTGGCGGCGCTAGTTGGCTCATGGAAGGCTCATGACATGTTTCAAACGCCTTTTTGTTCTACGATTTCAGCTGGAATTCTATTATAAGCACAGTTATTACCCGTCAGGGTAATAGTGTTCTGTGGTTATAAGGCAACGAGAGCGCCATCTATACTCTCATATAGTAACCGTGTAGTAAATCTACTTAACAGAAGATGGCGCTGTATTTTTTATAAACAGCGCCATCTATTAATTATATCTCGTATTTCAACAAGTTAGAGGCCGGCAAACTTGGCGAGTAATTTGTTTACATTATTTCCGAATAGATAGCGCTAGTTGTCTAGTTAGTGACCGGCCGGGAATTATAATTATGTGGGAGGTAAATATTACCCCTAGAAATATATATTTTAACACTTTTATATTTTCCTTGGCGTTCTTGACGTGAAAACAATTATATAGTGTGTATTATCAACTAGCTACTAATAAGTCCAGGTATCTAGTACAATATTTTTTTTGCAATCTTCATCAATCAAGTTCTTGCGAAAATTCCAACCTTATAAGGCTCCATGAATTGTATACCGAGATATCCCTGTATAAGTACTTATCTCTGTTTCCGCTAGGAGCATAATGCAAATCTAGGTATGTCATCCTTAGACACACACAAAAAACCATCGTTCTTCGTCCCTCCTTTCTCATCAAACTAAGGGTAAAGGTATTTAAAGTTATAAAATAACAAAAAGAATATGAAATCAGTTGATGCAAAAATATATATTTTACTCAATTAATAATGATATAATTAACATAATAATAAATATCGACAATCACTATAAGTACATAATATACAAATAAATATATATATATAATATAATACAATAATCTTAAGTCGCAGACAACTTTTTGACACTATTACAAAAAATTCTTCTTCGTCACTATCATTGAAGAAGCTTCACACGTAATAGACTGAAGGATCACAGCATAGCTTCTATATTCCCTAATCGTTAACTGCTGAGCAGAATGCTTTCTTAAAGTTATGGCCCCGCTATTTCTTATGACATCCATCTAGTGAGATACTCCCACTATGCTGATGGACTGATGGGCAGGTCGATTTAATGGAGAGTTAACTTTAAAGAGTTGCAAGCTACCACAAATAACTCTAGATTCAGGATCACAGAGCGCTAAGTTGATAATTCTACTGAGTTGTATATACTTTAATTGAGAATAAGATAAACGTAGTCAGTAATAATCGTGCCAAAAGTTTTATGCCGTTAAAGCGTTGATCATTCCGTGTGCGGGACAAAAATCTCAGGAGCTGGTTTGTGGAAGATAGTGACGTCCTGAATGACCAGGTTTTTGAGATCTTTCACCTGCCAGAGGTGCAGTGGCCTATTGAGAGGGTAGCCGAGAGGGTCGCTAGTCAAGCGGAGAGCGCCAGAGCCGAGGCCGAGGGACATGGCGGGATCGAACCCGGTACCCATAGGAACCTTCGGCGCGTGGTACTCGGAGATATATACCAAGAAGACGAATGGCATCCCACCGACGCGACCTGCAAACAGAAGAGTAACCAGTAAAATTACAAGTAGAAACATGGTCTACCATGATAACTGAGGTAGAAACAGGTACTTCGTAGGTTATAGGTACTTCGATCCATAAAATCTATAGCTTGACTGACACTAATTTTTAAATTGTCTTATACACTATTGACAATTACATTACCTAGACAAAATGATTGATTGATATGGATGAATACATAATAATAAAGATATTAGGTATGGTATGTCTGGTGTCGTCGCATAAAATGCCGACAGACTCAAACCGGTACGCTTTTTATGCTTCTGTCGACTGTAGGCTGTATCTAGCTAGAGTAACATACCGATGCAAAAAGACATAGAAATCTAAAGTCAGCATTGAAATCTTTCTAATTTCAATTCTCATGACATTTTAAAATAGCACTGCGATAAGTATAAAAAAGTTTTGAACAGCTTTCAAGTCAAAGCATATATTCAAACAAACCTTTAGGAAGCATGTATCGCTGAGGGAATCCGATGAACTTATGCGACTGGTCAATCACGAATTGAGCTTTGCCATGCAATGCGTCTTCAGCCTTCGTGCGCACATCGTAATCAGAGAGCCAGTTTTTAACGGTGTATAAGTTTTCAGTAGAGTCACGTTTGATCACACAATCGCCTTCGGGCACTGTAAAAGGAATTACATTTATAAACTTCACCCCAAATGATGAGATCTCAGTAAGTACAATATGTAATTCGACAGTATACTTACAGTCATAAGTGAACTGATCCAACTGGAAGAAGTTCTCTGTGTTTAGGTGCAGTGGCATCTCATAGCCATAGCTGTCGTATTTAGGAGCTAAGAAGAATCTCACGAGCACTTTCTTCGCGGCTTCGCTCTTGACATTGACACGAACTTGGAACGCTTTGTGGTTCAATTGCGGGCGCTCGGCTAGCACACTGAAGTCGTTGAATAATCCTTTTCCTGAAACACCAAGGATGTTTGTAAAATATTCTTTCACTTTAGTACCAAAAAGATGTATCTCAAGAAATGGATTCTTACTTTCATGCTCACTCAAGTGCAGGTGGTTGGTAATATTGACATAGGAATACTCGAAGTAAGTAACCAGTTTGTCCACTTCAACCTTCTCGATCTTGACAGAGGGTAGGGCCAGTTCCTCAGGTTTGTAAGGAGTAATTTTCGTCTGCCATAAGGTAAATAGTTTCATGACACGTTTCCAGATCATGTAGAAAGCTGGATCCCGCAAGGCCGACTGATAGTGTTCCATTACTGAAGGGAGAACCAGTGGAACATGTCTGCAAAACGAAAGATGTTAATATCTAAGTGGTAGACGATTTCATAAGCTAATAATAGTATTAAGTAACGTTAACTAGTAGACCAGCGACTGCAGACACTTACCCATTGTAATAATAAGCATAATCGCGCCAGAATGTATTTCCAAGGACAGACTTCCATAGGGTGATGAAGTCTTTGTAGTATTGTGTATTAGGAGAGTCAATGTTGGCTTCAATCACACGCGCAAGGATGTCAAAACCTTTCTGGGTATGAATGTCAATGTGTTTTCCAGCAGTCTGAAACATTCAAAAATAGATTTAGGTATATTGCACACATAATAATGAATAAAAGTAGATAATTAAATGTTTTTAATCTCTATTTTAAGCTGAGACGAGCAGAGAGCAGACTCAAAGTCTCTCTACCTTTGAAAACAATAGTACAGTCGAATACAGAGATAAGTATACAGAGGGACTCAATAAGGTTGAGATTTTCTCATAAACTACTCGACCGAATTTAATAATTCTTTTACAGTACATAGTTTACATTTTTATCTATCAAACAGTGAAATCATTTTTGCGATAGGTCCAGTCGTTTTGAGATAACCTCAACCTTAAAAAATCTCCTGTACACCTTTCTCTGTGTTCCACCGTACCTACTTAGTAACAAACACAGAATCATCAGAGAATTAAAATTCACTTACATCGATAATGTATCCGTTCTCGATGGCATTACGTATACGCCGCTCGTAGTCGGTAATTTTGATGATTTCTTCAACAAGATGAGGTTGATCAAGATGATAATGACTTGGCCTTGCGGGGAATGGAATTCCTTTGTGGTATACCAATCCAGAGGTGTAGCCTTCTGGCACAACATCAAGACCAAGTTCAGGAATCTCACCAAGACCATTGGATAGTCTTTCCATGTAATAACGTGTCAATATTTGCTTATGCATGTACCAGAACCATTCACCACGCATATCTTTTATGAGAGGGCAGGTCTCAGCACCGAGCCAGAATGGATAAGCTAAATGCCAGTTGTAGTAGAAGGTGTTCATTTCGTGGTCATGAGTAAAATAACTGAGAACAATATCCTTATTGAAATATGGCCATATGGTCTCGTTTACTCTAATCACGACGTCATCTCCCTTTACATAAGTGTTGGGATAGTGATCCACTAAATGTTTGCCGTGAGTATTAATTCTCTGGGCAGTAGTCATTATTTCTCCATTGTGAAAGTATGAAGGGAAAGTCTCGTAGATTGGCGGTAGAACGATGCCTTGAGTGTCAGGTCGGTGAAGAACAGCTGTAGTAAACACGTAACTTAATAGATCCTCGTTAACAAAGCATCTAAAGAATGATGCAGATAACATGAAGGTATCGTAGTCTTCAGCAGAAAACAATACATTGAAAAGTGTTACTGCCTCAAATTGGTGAGTGGGATTCAAAATGGTGAATGGCAAACCGCGTGGCAGCACCCAATTATTTACGATTAAATCCAAGTAGATTTTCACAGCGGTGACATTCTGTGAAAGCGAGAAATTTGTAAATGTACATGGTGTTTAGTCAATGACGATGTCATGTCGCCAATTTTACATGTTATATGCACTTACATGGAATTTCTCAATGTTCTGTTCCAATTTCCAGGTACAGGCACTCTTCTGTTCCGGGACGAAAGCCGGTTCGTGGATATGAAAATATAGGTACGATATGTCCACCTGGCGTTTCAGGAAGGTCTGATCGGCTAAAAAAATAAAGATAATGAAATCTGATCCGAATTGCGAACCGAATCGCAGTCACGTGTGAAGTGAAAACATTATACGGCGCTTCTTGTTTAATGCTCTCACGTAACGGGAGTCGGTCCAAGAAATACAACAAGCACAACCCAACTTCTAGATGCAAGAAACAACCCACTTCTGGTCGTTGAGCATGGCACGGATTTGAGAATATTAATTAACACCACGCGATGAGAACTAGCGATATTTCGAAAATTAAACCAATTAAATGAAAATGTAATTGGTTTAATTTCGCATCATTAGTTTAATTGCTCTTGAACAGTTTTGGCGTAGATAGAGTCTGGCTAACGAAAGAGTGACCTGGAGTTTCCTTAAAAGTTTTGATATGGCAACAATATTAAGCTGTCAGTCAAGTGTCAAAGGTACATCTCAAAGTCTGTTGTGGAGATTTATTTTTCAATAATCATTGCTTTAATATGGGTAAAACAATAAAAAGTAACGTACGAAAGCTGCTACATACTATGATCAGTAAGTTTAAACAAAAACGAGAAGATAAAACAGTTGTTTTCCATGAAAATAAACAATGTTTAGGTGCCATCTCGGACTTTTTAGGTTAGTATGACTTTGTAATCTTGATCCTTGTTGACTGAATATTAGATATATTTACGATATGTTTATACTTTTTCTTATGTTTATAGATAATCTTGGAGATGTTGAAAATTTAAAGGAAGGATCTGCGAATGAAAGGATGTGGAGCACTCCAGAAAAAAACGCCCCCACAAAAGCTCGGTATCTAATTAAGACAGTTAATCTGCCCGCAAAAGAAAAAGAAAAAATTATAAAAACCTCGTTTGGCCGAATAACTGCAGAAAATTGAAAAAAATGGCGGACCATGTAATAATTGTGGAAAATAAATACAAACAAAGAGATCACATAACAGAAGAAGTATTGGAAGAATTCATAATAAGTGCAAGTGATGACGACTCCACTGATACAGGAGAATCCTTAAAGGTTGAATTTTTTGACTACGATGATTAAACATCATCAGCCTATTAAACATGTTGTTAAAGAAATTGAATGAACTGAATGTTAAGTAGGTGAATATTATGTATATACTAATAAAAAATATCTAAACACTCGTTTTTTTACTCACATCCATAACAGTCGAGGCTCCGACGCACCAAACACAGCCTTTATAAACAAACGACATTTTGAAATGTGGTGTTAACCATGTAGGTTATGCACATTTAAAGAATTGGTGTGTTTCTTAAATTAGAAATTAATTTCGTAAGCAACTATTATACAAATTGATAGTCGTAAATACAAAAAAAATACTCAAGTATCAAAACATTTTTCTCCTACTATAGTCAGTAATACCACATGTAGATTTTTTGAATTTGCCGCGTTTTCTCAGGTCACTCTTTCGTTAGCCAGACTCTACCTACGTCTTACAGAATACCAAAACTCACGAAAGTGTAAAGAAACACGTAGCATAGGAGATCAGACTTCTAGAGTTAATAATAATTTACGAGAAACTCACCAATTTTCTGCGGCAGAACCTTTTTGACCGGATCCGAGGACCCACTGGCCAGGAAAAGGGCCAGTATACACAGAACCAATCGCGCCATGGTCGCCAATAACTGACTTGCAATGTGAGATCCATATTTATATAAAAATGCACTTCAGATAAGAGTGATCCTGACCTTAGTGCAATGTCATCTGTCTAATTGAGTGCATAAAGAAAGTATCTAGCGAGCGGTCAATGTCACTTTGTTATTTTGTAGATATACGAAGGTTGGTGATCTCGTATTGATAGACAGGTAAGTACCTATTTGCATCATTCATAATTAAGTGCGACGCGAGACTGCCTGCCTGTTTATCCTGTATTAATAATATGTTACACCTACAACTGTGGCCATAAAATTAAGTACGTAAAAGTAGGTAAGGTTTTATGAACTTGTGGTCAAATGCTTTATTTTTCGTTGGAAATCAGAAAAACCTTATTTTCATCTCGTCTTGTTACTGCGATACAAGATCTCGCTATCCTTCCGATGCCTTTGTCATAAGAAACTTTACTTAGGTATCTAATTGGGTAAACAGATTCTGTTTCGCCGATCGAATGATGCGATACATGACCATACCATAGCCATAATTGTTCTTGCGAAGATCTGTTATAAACTTAGGTACCTATCCCACAACTTTTATTTTTCAACGAAACCTTTAGAGGAGGTTCTCAATTTCGCTCTATTTTGTAAAGTGTGTTACTCCAGAACTACTTCAGCGTTTGTGAACCGATTTTGATTCTGATTTTTCCTTATAGATAGGGTGATCGCATTTTTTGGGCATTTTAGTACTTGCATCCTATTCGAGTAATAAATTATGTCCCTTATAATTGCAAACATGCCTATTGTAAACAGAAAAAAAGCGTTTACCGTGTGCTTGAGGTAAATTCTAAGATTTATAAAATTAATTATGGTAAAAGTTATAAATGAACGTTAATCATAGAGCTGTTAGGACTTTTGCCAATAGAAGTTTATAATAAAGATTTACCAGTAAATCTTATGTTTTACTGGTAAATCTTTATTATACCGTAGTTCGGGCTTTTACAGTAACATACCAGTACGAAACTTAGTGTCAGACATACAAACGACGGTTACGTAACCAGAGCCTTAAAATAAAAATGTATATTGCATGTTGTTTATATTATGTATAGGTTTAATGTGTTTAATGTCTCCTAACAAAAGGAATTGTTATATAGAGTACTATTGATTCTCTGCGCTATAGGTACTATTGTATGTTGTTGTGCAGCTCCTTTCGCCAGAGGCTGCCTGGAAGAGATCGCTCTGAGAGTTAAGGCTTTGTACAATAATATATATTGTAACAATTTTTTCAATAAAGAGTCGATATATAAGCCCAACAGTCCTTAATTCTTCCTTATTCAAACATGCCAACGCAATCATTCGTCATCACGGAATGCCTACTTGATGTTGATAAAAAATATATAATTATAGGTATCATATAAATCAACTCACATTTGATGACAAATTCCTATAATTCTAATTACTGTAATTGTTTTATTTTTCAACTGATTTAAATGTCTAACACACGAGAGTCAAAGGTTCAGATTTTCTAAAAAAAATAACTGGTTTTTTAAATTCTTTACAATTAGTGTGTAGTCCAAACTATCTAACAATAAAATATTTTACAATCGGTCAAGTAGGTACACATCAAAGTGATATGCTTTTTAATACTAATACATTACACTTTGTACTAATACTTTAAACCGTTCTTATTATAGGCGTCGTAAGAGTTGAAATCGCACTGCAAGTGTTACCATTGATCTGCTGTCCGTACTTTGTTCTTGAGAAAATCTCAACCTTAGTTAGGCAATCTGTACCTACCTACATGTGTTACATTAATCTTATACTTTACTTTACTCTGTTTTCGACTGTACGTGTAGGATAATGATTGAGGTATCTGGTTCTCTGACAATCGACACAAACACATGTAGGTGACTTGTAGGTAATTAGGTATAAAATAATGTTACGCCCGGGCCTAAGAGGACGGCGTAGCGCTACGAGAAGAGTCGCAGACTTTTCGAGTGCCGAGTTTTCTGGGAGTTTCGGGAAAGTTCCATAGTGTTCCAGAAACTTCCATGGGGTTCTCGATACTTCTCGAAGCCTCCGGAAAGTCCCAGAACATTCCAGAAAAGTGTCGAACGTTCTGGAAGGTCATAGATCGCCATCGAAGATTCCAGAAAGGCATCGAAGGGTGACCTAGGTAGGTGTCATAAGGACAGGTTTAGGTCAGGAACTTTCTGGAATCGAGGTTTCTGGAATGGTGTGACAAGGACGGGTAATCGACACTGGGGTATAAAAGGAGCTTGCGACCGGCCGTCGGGAGAGTTCACTTGGAACAGCGATACGAGTTACATCGGAGCGACTTAGGAAGCGACAGTTAAATCATTAATCCAGTTGTGTTAATTAGTGTTCAGTGAGTTAGTTGTGCATTTTTGGATTCTAGTTGTTTGTAAATTCAGTTTAATTCACCAATAAATTCATTGTGTCTGGTTACTCGGTTTTGGCATCTTTTATCCTTTACGTACCCACCCCCGGAACGTAACATTTGGTGTCAGAAGTGGGATAAAAGTTCTGCTGATGCTGGGGGACTACTCGGTGAATTTTGGAGGTGGCGAGTCATCAAGCATACTGGCGGTCGTGCGCCAGATGCAGGAGGACTTCAATCGGCGCCAAGAGGAACAGGCTCGTTGTCAGCGAGAGTACGCGCGCCGCCATGAGGATCTGTTGCTGAGGATTTTGCTGGCTATCGAGAAGAGCAACGAGAAAGCTCGAGAAACACCATATGAGGCAGAGAAGAAAATCCTCGACTATGAAAGGAAAATTCGGGAATATGAGAAGAAAATTGGAGACCTGGAAAAACAGATCGTTGACATCATGGAAACAGTCAAGACCACCGTGACTGACAGACTGTTCGAGATACCTCCCTTTGATGGTAAGGTCCCGTGGGATGCATTCAAGATCCAGTTTGACTGCATGATGGAAGCTAACAAGTGGACCAAGAAGCAGGCAACAGCAGGTTTGGCACTGGCACTTCACGATGGAGCTTTAAAGGTCCTGGAAACGGTTGGTGGTGAAGTTACCTACGACCGTCTTCGAGATGCTCTGGAGTTACGGTACGGAGATAAACATCGAGAACTCTTTTATCAAGCTCGGTTAAAGGAACGCAGCCAAAGGGCGGATGAGACATTGCAGCAGTGGGCTTTGGAGACGCAGAGATTGGTGCGTAAAGCTCACCAGTCGCTTTCGGCTGACACCGTGGACAGGCTGATATTGGATCATTTTATCGATGGTATCCGTGACTTCGATGTGAGAGCAGCTGTACGGTTGAGTCGCCCCAAAACATTGGAGGATGCTGTAGCTCGTGCTTTAAAAGTGGAGAGTGTCCGCTGGAGCCTTCGAGACAATCGAACAAGGGACGCTGAAGGGACGGAGAGTCAAGAGCAAGATTTTACTCCTCAGTGTTACCATTGCGGAAAGCGAGGGCACATAAGATCTAGCTGCCCCAAACGGAGACTTCGCAGAATGGATGATGGCTATGGATCATGGCGAAGGACACACGAGGATGGACAATCATTTTGCTCACAAGACTGTAACTTTTGCTTCAAGCAGGAAATCAAGGAAATTCTTCATGACTTCAAAACTGACGGAAAGAAGAGGAAGAAAGGACTCGACGGTGCTCGGGACGATCACGTTTTAGGAGGGGGCAGTGTTACGCCCGGGCCTAAGAGGACGGCGTAGCGCTACGAGAAGAGTCGCAGACTTTTCGAGTGCCGAGTTTTCTGGGAGTTTCGGGAAAGTTCCATAGTGTTCCAGAAACTTCCATGGGGTTCTCGATACTTCTCGAAGCCTCCGGAAAGTCCCAGAACATTCCAGAAAAGTGTCGAACGTTCTGGAAGGTCATAGATCGCCATCGAAGATTCCAGAAAGGCATCGAAGGGTGACCTAGGTAGGTGTCATAAGGACAGGTTTAGGTCAGGAACTTTCTGGAATCGAGGTTTCTGGAATGGTGTGACAAGGACGGGTAATCGACACTGGGGTATAAAAGGAGCTTGCGACCGGCCGTCGGGAGAGTTCACTTGGAACAGCGATACGAGTTACATCGGAGCGACTTAGGAAGCGACAGTTAAATCATTAATCCAGTTGTGTTAATTAGTGTTCAGTGAGTTAGTTGTGCATTTTTGGATTCTAGTTGTTTGTAAATTCAGTTTAATTCACCAATAAATTCATTGTGTCTGGTTACTCGGTTTTGGCATCTTTTATCCTTTACGTACCCACCCCCGGAACGTAACAATAACAATGAAATCATTTTCTGCAAAAATATATATTATATTTCTCAATAATAATTCAATTAACACAATAATAAATATAAACATTCAATACATATATACAAATAAATAAATATATAATACAATATTATATTCATATTCATTAACGTGAAGGTTGACGTATACTAGAATCAAGGATCACAGTATAGCATGATATAGCTGATTCTATTTTCCTGCTGAACTGAACTTCCATCCATTTAACCTGCCTGACGTCCATCTACTTAGATGCTATGGCAGAATAGTTATAGATAACTATAACAGCGGCCACTGAGAATACTAGGTTATTAACAAATTACGTTTTAGTAAATACGAATATTCTACGTTATCTATGATTTAATTAATAATAAACTGTGTTAATCAGGTATTAGAATTAATCGATGAACATTTCAATAATAATCGTGCCCAAATTTTATTTCGTCGAAACAACGATCATTCCGTATGCGGGACATAAATCTCAGGAGTTGGTTTGTGGAAGATAGTGACGTCCTGAATGACCAGATTTTTGAGATCCTTCACCTGCCAGAGGTGCAGTGGCCTATTGAGAGGATAGCCGAGAGGGTCGCTAGTCAAGCGGAGAGCTCCAGAGCCGAGGCCGAGGGACATGGCGGGATCGAACCCGGTACCCATAGGAACCTTCGGCGCGCGGTACTCGGAGATATATACCAGGAAGACGAATGGCATCCCACCGACGCGGCCTGCAAACAGAAGTATGATTTAATTATTATGTATGCAAAATTACAACTACCTACCTCGAAACAGATTAATATACTTATGTGTTGTAGACAGATTCTGTACCTAATTAAACACTTCTTAACTTTATGTGCGTTCTGAGTTAACCAGAAGGTGTTATTACAGTATCTGAATATGACTCAGCACATCATCAAATGCGAATATCTATGGTGAAACGATATATGTGTCTGTGGATATACATCCACATGGTGTAACGATAACGAAATGAGTGGCTAGCTTAGCGAAGTTGTACCGGACGAGCTTAGATTAGCAGATTATGTTGATTCGCAAAAATCACAAAATACAGGGCTCCGTCAACGAAGTACAAGACTAGTTTCGTACTCGATGGACAGTGGCCTAATCAAGTAGACGGTCAAGTGGACGGCAAGCTGGACGTGGCCAGACATTACACTACAATTGAAAAGTCTTTGCAAGACTTCAGATTCACTCTTGTTTCGTAGACAGAGGGTAAGAAATTTTAAACCAGCATGGCAAACCAAATTACAAATCCCATGGCAACTGTTAAATGGCACTAAATTAAATATACACAATTATTTGAACAGTTATAGCAGACTGTCTAACAAACCTTTAGGAAGCATGTATCGCTCAGGGAATCCGTTGAACTTATGCGACTGGTCAAGCACGAACTGATCTGCGCCTTGCAATGCGTATTCAGCCTTCATACGCACTTCGTATTCAGAGCGCCAGTCTTTAACGGTCCAAAGATTTTCAGTGGAGTCACGCTTGATCACACAATCGCCTTCGGGCACTGTAAAGGAACGACATTTATAATTTAACCCAACATCGTTGAAACTCATCATCTAATGCAACGGTAAACTTACAGTCATAAGTGAACTGATCCATTTGGAAGAAGTTTTCAGTGTTAAGATGCAGAGGAATCTCATAGCCAAAGCTGTCGTATTTAGGGGCTAAGAAGAACCTTACGACCACCTTCTTGGCGGCTTCGCTCTTGACATTGACACGAACTTGGAACGCTTTGTGATTCAACTGCGAATGCTCGGCTAGCACGCTAACGTCGTTTAATAATCCTTGTTCTGAAACATCAATGTTGTTCGGAAAATATTCATTGACTTTGGTAACAAAAAACAATCTCAAGAATTTGATGCTCACTCCAGTGCAGGTGTTTGGTAATATTGACATGGGAATACTCGAAGTAAGTAACCAGTTTGTCAACTTCAACCTTCTGGATCTTGACAGAGGGTAGTGCCAGTTTCTTAGGCTCGTAATGAGGAAGTTTCGTCTGCCATAAGGTAAATAGTTTCATAACACGCTTCCAGATCATATAGAAAGCTGGATCCTGCAAGGCCGACTGATAGTGTTCCAAAGCCGATGGGAGAACCAGAGGAACATATCTGCAAAACGAATAATTTCAATATCTAAGTGGTAGATGATTATACAGGCATGTTTAATAACGTTAACTGGCAGACCAGCAACTACACACGTACCCTTTGTGATAATAAGCAAAATCGCGCCAGAACGTATTTGAAAGGATAGACTTCCATAGAGTAATGAAGTCTTTGTAGTATTGTGTATTAGGAGAGTCAATGTTGGCTTCAATCACACTTCCAAGGATGTCAAAAGCTTCCTGGGTATTAATGTCGATGTGTTCTCCATCAGACTAAAACATAAAAACTATTTATAATTACGCTACTCGTTTTATTTTGAGATGAGCAGCAGAGGCTCTATCTAGCAGAGTATCTCTAGCTCTAGCTGTGATCAAACTGTGAAAACAATAGAAGTTAATAGATCATTAAAATTCACTTACATTGATAATGTATCCGCTCTCAATGGCATCATGTATACGTTGCTCGTAGTCGATAATTTTGATGATTTCGTCATTAAGATGAGGTTGGTTTAGGTCATAATAACTTGGTCTTGCGGGGAATGGAATTCCATTATGGTATACCAATCCAGAGGTGTAGCCTTCTTGTACAATATCAAGACCTAGTTCAGGAATCTCATCAAGACCGTTGGATAGTCTTTCCATGTAATAACGTGTCAAAATTTGCTTGTGCATGAACCAGAACCATTCTCCACGCTTATCCTTTACTAGTGAGCAAGTCTCACCACCGAGCCAGAAAGGATAAGTTAAATGCCAGTTGTAGTAGAATGCATTCAATTCGTGGTCATGAGTGAAATAGTTGAGAACAATATCCTTATGGAAATATGGCCATACGGTTTCGTTCACCTTAATCACGACATTATCGTCCCATAGGCGAGTGTTGGGATAGTGTTCCACTAAATCTTTGCCGTGAGTGTTAATTCTCAGGGCAGTGGTCATAATTTCTCCATTGTGAAAGTATGAAGGGAAGGCCTCGTAGATCGGCGGAACAACAACGCCCTGAGTGTCATGTCGGTGAAGAATAGCCGTAGTGAAGACGTAATGGAAGAGATCCTCGTTAGCAAAGCCTTTACATAATTGTGCAATTTTGAAGAATGTATCGTAGTCTTTAGCAGAAAATAGCACCTTGAAAAGTGTTACTGCCTCATATTTGTGAATGGGATTCAAAATGGTGAATGGCACACCACGTGGCAGCACCCAATTATTGGAGACTAAATCCAAGTAGTCTTTCACAGCGTCGATATCCTGTAAAAGGGAGAAATTAGGAAATGTGCGACGCGTGCTTTATTCCTTACCCTTATTCGGGGCCAGTCGTGATCAGTTATCAAGTCATCAGTCATCGCAAGAGATATTTGTAGAAGTTAGAGGAAATAATCGGACAAATGCGAGTAGGACTCGGGGGCGGTCTGAGTCGTTACTTATTATACTTACGTTATTTTAAATACTTTATAAATGATAAAATATTTAAAATAATCATCACCTTTATTCTCACCGTTATACCCACAATTAGCTATATAGAAAATTAGTCCTTTTGAGGGTCTGTTGCCATTTTGGGCAAAGGAACCAGATTCATTGGTTTAGGCGCATAAACTCAAAAATGTAGTGAGTGCGATATGCCGTTCTGTCTGACACCGTGTGTTATTGTTCCTCTTGAGGTTCGGACTCTTACAAATAACAAAGTGACTACCTAATTAGAGAGGGCCAAGCAATCTTTTATGGTATTTTGCCGATCACAGATGGCCTAACATCCAGGTGGTGTCAGATAATAAGGCAAATCATTTTATTATGACTTGAATTATTAAGTAAACGACTTACGCCGAATTTCTGGACATTCGATTCTATCTCATGGTAGGTGCTAGCTTCAACTTTATTTTCCAACGGTTCGTGGTCGTGGAAATAGAGCTTTGATATCTCCACTTGGCGTTTCAGGAAGGTCTGGTCCGCTAAAAGAAGAAGAAAAGAGGATAATAATATTTGCTCCCAAGTGGGTTTGACTTTCATTAACGCTAGTAGAATAGAAAGAAAAATGTACGGGATTGTTATTTCCTAACATAAAAGTAAATGTCAATCGCATAGGTTCTATTTTATATTCTACCAACATTAACGAAAGTCAATGCCACTATCGTTGAGAATCAGGAAAACAAAACTAATGATAATAAGTCTTTGATAGAAATGGAAAGATTTTTAAACATTTTCGTGTTGATAGAAAATGAATGATTGTTGTGAGTTTTGTTACAGTACCTATGCCACAAAAGAAACTCACATAAGTAATTGTGTATGTAGAATAGCAGATATTTGGGGGTTCATTAATATTATAATAGACGAAAAACTCACCAAATTTATGCGGCAGTACCTTCTTGGCCGGATCCGTGGACCCACTGGCCACGAAGAGAGCCAGTGCACACAGAACCAATCGCGCCATGGTCGCCAATAACTCACTGTAATACGAGATTCACATTTATATAGAAAAAATGCATTTCCGATAAGAGTGTTAGGGTGCCTATCCACCAGAGATGTGCTATGCTAAGTTGCAATGGATGCGTTTGATATCCACCTATCATATTCATTGGTCGACAGAGCATAGCACTGGTCTAAACGAGTTCAACTAAGCTATGGTTTCATATGGAAGTATGCGTGCTATAGATGCGTATGGATGGAAGCTATGGATGTGCGAGTGGCTCCCCCGGGCCTTCCCTGTCGATTCATCGCATAGCTCGAGCTGCGCATCTTCCTCGCACAGCTACCTCGTGGCGACGCATCTTCATAGCACATCTTACTCACTCCGCTACACAGCGTAGCATTAGTGGAAAATGTCACATAGTTTCCTAGCATAGCTTTCGCATCCTCGCAGCATAGCACATCTCTGGTGGAATAGCAGCCTAACCCTGTCCTTAGTGCAATGTCATCTGCCGTATTGAATGCAAAGAAAGTATGCAGCGAGAGGTCAATGTCACTTTTTGTAAACATGATTACAGTTGGTGATATTGATAGTTGAGTACTTATTTACATCATTCATAATTAACATAATAATGATTAATGTAGCAGTATTTCTGTAAAATTAATCCTTTTGGGAATTGAGAAGGAGAATACTATTTTAGATAAGTATAACTTTTTGTTCAGATGTTCAAATAGGTAATATTTCAAATAATTATGAAAATGAAATGAAAATGAAAATGAAAAATTGTATATTTCATAAAATTACAGAGACTACATTCAATGTGAACCCTGACTCTTACACTAGGATAGCCTGTGCTGTAAGAGACAGTGTCTTCCAATGGTCTTACTTACCTTACTTTTAAATTAAATAACATAATGTACTTATAAATGGTATACAATTTTTTAATAATACGCATGCATGGTGTGTGAGAGGGTGCATGAGAGTATGTGAGAGGGTGTGTGAGGGTGTATTAGGGTGCGTGTGATGTGTGAGAGAGAGTGTGTGTTCTAGTCATATATACTATAAATTATATTTATGATAGCAGGTACCTACTTAGATTGATAAAAAAATAATAATAAAGATAATTGACCGTTTTGAAATTGAGTCAAATGGTTATGAAAAAAAAATACTACCTCAAAGGAACCACTACTACATTTATTTTGTATAATAGAAATAAATTATATTACGGTTACTATATAATACTTAAATATCTTGTAGATCATAGATGAGAAGCACCTGCAAATGTGTTACCAATTGATAACACATGTTGCTTGTAAAAGCAACATGTTTTAATTCATTACATTATTATATTTCATAGCAGACCTGCAGCAGTCAAAGTTAATATGGGTTCATTGTTCGATGAGTGTCAGAGAGGTTACGTTCAGCTTATCTTTCTGATATGTAATGTTGCAGTTAGATGGTGAAACTGTTCACTTCATTACATATCCAGATCTTTTTTGAAGTACAAGTAAAGATGGACAGATTATCATGACATATGTAAAAGCTTACGAACTGCATGGAATCGTATTACCTACCCCATTCAATTGCAAGTTGCAAGAGGTGGTGCTTGCATTAAATTAAATGGAATTGATTCAAACTAATCGAACAAGTCTGAGCGAATGACATTTGTCTTCAATATTAGACTTTGGTGTTGGTGTTACCTCTCTTTATCATCATCCACCGCATTAAAATTTGGTAAGAAAAGGTAGATTGGTGTGACAAGCCCCAATATATCACTTTGTCTCTCACCGACCCGCACGTCCGAAGTTTTGACGTATGAGTAATTTATTGGACGAAAAAAATAAATTACCCGGATTGCCCACACATTTGTTGTGCCCAAGGTGGTTGATTCGGGTGCTCCCGCAAAAAATGATCAGTGCCCGAGGCGCGATATTAACTCGCTACTGGCACTAAAACAGCTAATAAAAGATTACACAATGTGTTCTTTACAAAAAACGGGTGATCGACAAATGTAAGTGCAACAAAGTACAAAGAAACAAAACCCCGAATTGAAAACGAAAATTAACTAAATAACAAAAATTTAAAATAATTTGGTCGAGAAAGGAAAATGTACCTACTGAAATGTGAAATGCCTACACAAATGATCGAAATATACCTAACACATCATGCCACCCATCATGATCCTGACCGCGAACAAGATTGCTTAACTTGTATTTTATTGACCATAATCGCAACAGGGCTCGTAATTTCCTAAATTAAAGTAGGTAGGTAAATATATAAATTGTATGAAGCTCTGCAAAAGGCAGATAAAGCTGGAACAACGTAGTTAACCTACATAGGTACCTACTCGTGTATTTGCTAGGATTTGGCAAAGCTCGACAGGCTAAGCCAACAATGCCCGGATGGGCACAATATTCGCAGTGCAACTATGAAATCCGGGCCTTCATTAAATGACGGATTTTATAATTACTTCGTGTGAGTTGTGTGTGATGACCGAAATTCCACTTTTGTACTTTTGTTTTGTTTGTTTTTGTTTTGTTTTGATAAACAATATTATTTTATTGTCGATGTTAGGTTAGGTTTCCAATCGATATTCTAAAATGTTATTCTAGTTGCCGCTATTTAAAGCAAAAAGAGAACATAACTTTTTAATAGTGCATGGAAATGGCCTCATAAGTATATTTTTAGGTTTCAATTGATATCCCAGATTTATATTTTGTGTACCTTGGGCGAATTAACCAATGAATACTTATACCTTTATATTTATACCCGCTTTGGCTTATCCATACAATATTAGATGTTAGTCATTTATGGGTATGGCCGTCAAAAACTGTACATTTGAGAAATAGTCAGTGTCCCTCACATTTATTAATAAAAAAAATCATTTTTCTTTGTTTTATCTTAACTTGTAAAGGTGGTTCTGATTCGCGGAGTTTATGTTATAATTCATATTATATTTAATATGTTCACTTCTGTTTCCGTTTAAGCAGGTGATTAATTTTTTTAAAGAGGTTCATGTTTGTTTCCATACAAAAAGCGTGTGTCCCACTACGACATCTCGAACATTGAAGACATAAAAATACTACAAACTTTTCGAAACCTCATAACTTTTGGAGTGGTTAACGTTCTTTATAAAATTTTATATATCCTATTGAATTCTTTTTTTTAAATATCGCAATAAAACTATTTCAAAGTGAATTTTAAAAATGTGTCTCAACTTTTCATCACGATTGTTACTTCACGTATGTTATCATAATGCAAGACAAATAAACAAGATTCCAGGGCCATAATATTCTTTTTCGCTTCTGGCAACACCACACTACAGGTTAGCCAACTCCTAGATAAAACCGTCAATTACTTTTTGACAAAATGAACATTGAGTCGGTCAGCATTTTTTGTCTCGAGAATATTTTTGATTTTTAAAAGCGAATTGCAAGGTAAGAACATAACTTTATTCATATTTTAAATTTTATGTGTAGATATAGTCTATTCATTTAACAAATACGTACATCGGTGGGCCTTTCTGACTTCAAAACCCGCATGATTAACAGGTTTTAGGCTATGTCCACAGCAAATTTTCTTCACGAATGATACCATGTGTTACTATATGTGTTACGTAACATTCGTGATCTATTGTTGAGCTAAGTGTACACGCCACGTGGCGCCGCCAATCTTAAAAAAAATCAATTATTCTATATTAAACCATTTATTTAAAATGTGGCACATAAAGATTGTTCCTCTAAATGAATAATATTTTTTAGTTAACTATAAAGTGATCTAGAAAGTGAACAGTAAGAAACGGGTTCTTCTGTTTCTTACTGTTCTAAAGTGAGATCACTTTATAAAGTGTAAATAGTTATTAAAAAATAATATTCATAAAGGGGAACAATCTTCATGTGCCACATTTTCAATAAATGGCTTTATTTAGGAGAATTGACGTTTTTAAGATTGGCGGCGCCACTTGGCTTACTATGGCCTCTTAAGGATAAACCGAATACTAAACAATTAAAATTGGTTAAAAAGTGGATATAAAATAAAACTATTGCAAAGCTTGAACCTCTCCTTTTATTTTGAC
Source organism: Tachystola acroxantha (assembly GCA_963506565.1). Classification (NCBI taxonomy): domain Eukaryota; kingdom Metazoa; phylum Arthropoda; class Insecta; order Lepidoptera; family Oecophoridae; genus Tachystola; species Tachystola acroxantha. The sequence goes on from OY735884.1 coordinate 6,033,368, forward strand.
AATTGCAAATCATAAATAAATAATTTCATATCATGTATTCTATGCTTTACAGAGTTCACGAGTGTTACCTTCATTCACGTATGTTACCATGTGTTACCAATTCACGAACGTTATTGTACAATTTTTGACGGCCATACCCTTATACCGTTTGTCCCTTTCACACTTCGTTAAAAATGTTAAGTTAGAAAAGTACGAAATTCGCGTCAGGGCCTTCACAACAATATTGGATTGACGTCCGTACAATAATTGCCACATTTATGCAAACTTTTGGGGTTAGAAAAGGGTCCCTCAGCTTATCACTGATCACGCTCGGGTCAGTTAAGTAATTAAACCCACACTAATCGTTATAAAGAGTAGACGCTAATCCCTCAGTGGAATTAACCTGCGAGAACGGTCTCCCTATGTACAGTCGAAAGCAGATCAAGTGTACAGTCAGTTAAGCGACGATAACACGGTCTATCATTTAGGTATAGTGCTATCGACTATACCTAAATGAACAAGTTTTGGAAACTCTTGTGTTCATAATACCGTTATACGAGTATCAATCTGAATATTGAACGTACCTACATCGTTTTTACGGAGAGACAGCGATTGCAGAGTCCAACACTCTTGGGATAATTGATATCCAGCCATCGGTAAAGTGTCAGTGAAACGGTGTCGAAAACAAACATTAATATTGAACGGGTATATGTTATTCCACGTCGATGGGATTTGTTGTAATTACGGTACAGACAATACCTACTTAGGGTCTCGAATAATACACGAACTGATTTTGGCATTTATTTTAGAAGAGCCATTTTTGGCAACCCTATTCATCTAGATGATATCTAGCTGGATAGCCCTTCGATAGTCGATGGCCCTTGTACATAAATTTTTGTTTAACTATGAAAATTATTTGGAATAGCTTCACTTTCAGCGATACGATATCCTATTGTAATCTAGCTTATGTTGTATGTAAGTACGACTTATGAGCTTGGTCAACTTCGTCGAAACTTCTACATGTTAGCATTGTAGCATTTTATGGTTGTTTACTTTCAAAATAATAAACATTTACACAAAAAGCATTCGTCCTAACAAATAAACAGTGCATTCAAAACAATAATCCCGGTAATCCGTTTAAGGGATTAGTGAAAGGGTTTTATAAAAGTGACAACGAGCTGACAACAATATTTTGCCAATTTTATGTCACAACTGGTGGTCTAATCCATTGTTGGGATGGCCACTTTCTTTTTCAATAGCCTCTCTTGACTCGAGGGTGGCAAACTCTCAGAACAAGGACCTATCATTGAAATTGGTATGTCAACGTGACACTTTTGAAGCGGCTTAGTGGATGTAGTGCCGCTCCGTACAAGTAATTATTATATTAACTAGCTGTACCCCGCAACTTCGTTTGCGTAGAGGAGGAGGATGGAAGAGATCAGGAGGCAGATCTTCCTCTCTGGATCCTTGTTTCCACATCACATACCGCCATGGCTTATAGCCTATGAGATGTCCGGATATTTCTGCTATCTCCTAGTGAAACTCCTATCAAAATCCCTTCAGTAGTTATGGCGTGATACTTGCACAAAGTCACAGACAAACAGAAAACAGACAATTTTTTTAAAATTTAGTGTTTTGGCATCAGTATCGATCCTAAAACACATTACAATTATTCTTTTCAAAAAATATCCAATGTACAGACACAACTTTTTTACAGTCTTATTATATGTATAGATAGATAATCGCAAAGATTGTACCACATGGGCTCGATATTCATTATATCGATGAAATTCGAGCTTACGACTTTTGACTGAACGCGAACAGTCAATTAAGTATATCGATTATAATGTGAAGTTACAAAAAGGTTGAAAATAAGTTTTGTTATCCTGTAGGTAGCTTAATTTATGTACCTATAGTAAAATCTCCGTTGAAAAGAATGAATAAGTACCTATGTTGTGTTTTCAGGGTTCCAAACTGTTTAGCTTCTTAATTATTTGTACGTGTTATGATGGTCGCGTAGTACAGCCCAAAACACAGCAAGTGTAACACTTTGGAGTTTGGACCGTCCTTATTATCTGCGTCGCAAGAATTAAAATCGTACTGCAAGTGTTACCATTGATCTGCTGTTGTCCGTACCTACCTTGTTAGAATTGAACTTACAGCGATGTCGTGTTGTTCAAATTATTGTTCAAATATTTAACTTTTGATTTCAGTATGCATCTCTCTCATATTCCCGACACCATCACAACCGAGTTTTGTGGTAATTATTTCACACAAAATAACGAAACGATCAAACCCATGAGCATAAAATAATAGTATATTTTACGATGGAATCTTTCAAGAACGCTTAGTAATTAAAACATTTTGATCATTCTCAAACCACAATCGTGTGGACCACACATTTGAAGATCCCATAAAATCAACGGGAACATTTTGAATCGATACATTTTATTCGTTTTCGAGATTCGTGCTATATGCCTATTACAATTCAAACTCGTTTATTACTCAAATTAACTTCCATAAAGAATGGAATAACAATATCCTACGATTACTAATAATAACTGTACTTATCATCGGTCACCTTTCTTTCTCGAGACACTTTTCTATTTTATCATCATTATAATTATATTGACCTTTAATTAAACGAAAATATTTTTATAACATGTGACATTGGCGAATAACAACGTGTGATATTGTAACTACGCAAGAGACTTTATAATTAACATATTAAAAGCTGTGACTCATATGTGTATCCCCCAGACGATTTAAATTGTCGAGAAATAAGTACAAACATACTGATATTGATTTTTAAACAGATAATGCCCAATAACTTAGGTATTAGGGGTGGCCGAGGTCAGAATTATCTAACAAAGTGATTAGACCAAGGATTTTGATTAGTGAAAATGTTGTTGAAGCTAAGGTTCCCGAACTCTATTTATAATCGTTCCTTTTATGGTCATTCAATGTTCGGAAAAGTCGTTTTTTCCATGAATCAAGGAAAGCCCTATCGAGTAAGTCAAGCCGAGTAAGTTACATCGCAGCGCTCTGACAAATAGTGTCTCTGTAACTCATTTGTTTTTCCATTGTTTGAATACTTTGAATGTTTAATAGAAGTCGAACACATAAAAACAGATTTCTCATGAGAGTGAACGTAACAACTGTTATCATACAAAGATACTTTAGGGACTCTCCATAGAGCTTAGCTATTTATTCTTTCATGCGTTTTTTCGGACTTGCACTTATTTAATTTCGATTTGTAATTAAATAATTGACGAAATGTTAAGTCCCTTACCTATCATTTCGTCAATTATTTAATTTAGGGGACTTCGCCCATTGTCACTACCAAGATAGGATAATAACATCATCATCATTCTATTTTTATGTCCCCACTGCTAAGGACACAGACCTTCCCTTCATCGAGGGAGCTCGGGCCATGATCCATCACGCGGGCCCAGTGCTGATTGGCGGATTACACATGCCTTAGATTTTTTTTCTACAGCATGCAGGTTTTTTAAATTCTCTATTTAATAAATGTCACATAAAGATTTACAAATAAATATCTCTATATCTCTATTGAATACATTCAAGGTTAGGGATGAGGTTTCCGCTATTGGATACGGTTACCCTAACTCCCTTCCAAACTAATACAATTACTATGTATTAATTAGTAATGCAGGTTTCATCACGATGTTTCCCTACACCGTTTTGAGAGCATTCGGTAAATGTACATACCTACGCACGTTTTTCCGTCAAAGAAACCAAGGATATTCATTGTTAACCTGACTGGGGATAAGAACATGATAAGAATATAAGTTTAGAACAATTCCCTTCGCGTCGTAACTTAAGGGTAAGTGGGCATGTTAGTGGCCGCAGCCCGCCGCATCACACCTGTGCTGACATCAAACGCACCGCCCCCTCACCTCACCTCCTCCCACTCTGAATCACACGAGCCGCCTCGCGTCGCGTATCATACACTCCCATGAGAACTAAAAACGCAACCAAAGATACAGTCGATCTAGAGAAGACAAAGTTGATGGTGAACGCATCTTGAAGAAGTGTGGAGTGTATGTAGTGAAGGGTGTCGTTAAAGTGGCGCTTCGTTTCTTACCTGAGTTGTAACAGCATTTATTATTAAAATATTTTTTTTTTCAGTAATATGCGTAAATGTAGGAGATAATTAGTTTTTACTCAGAATAAAACACGATCCATGCGCCTCCTTTAGACGGACTTTGCCGCCATAATTCTGAAATATTCTGTTCAGTTACTTCAGTCGGTAACGGGATATATTAAAAGCCATAATATTATGTAAGTAATAAACGAGATTTATAGTTCCGAAGTGTTTCAAATCATGATTAAAAATGTTGGCTGGATTTCGCCATACCAAATCGGTGCTACTGAAACTTAAATTCAAATTATACCACACTTTAGGAAATGTTTATTCATACCTACAGATGCATTAACACTTATCGGCATTACCTTGTTGGCATACCAACAACTGGAAGGGTTTGTGTATTCTAAGCATCATAGATGCTTAGAATACTCAAACCCTTCCAGTAACTCTTTACGTCCACAAAACTAACCAATATGATGGGCCTTTTCTGATTTTATTGATTTGAAATACCTAATCCGCTGATTGATTTCTTTATTGCCGGCCGATGCGCCGAGGCATTTTGTTGATCCTATTGACGCTTGTCTAGATATTAATTGATATAATTGCCTCGGAATTGATGATGTTCACGCGTGTACAAGACCTGTTTTGGCACCTCATTTAGTCCTGTGGGAAGCTTTTGTTTTAAGAATTCTTGACAATTTATAAAATATTTTAAAACGTTTTATTAAAATATAGACATAGGTAATACAAAACTTAAAATTATACAAGTAATAATAATAATAAAAAGTAAACGTTTTTGATTTTCGGAGCCTTGACACGAAATGAATATTAATTGATATATTGACAAGGAAATATGGTTCATATTAACTGAAACAGATAATTAAAGATTTCTAAATTCTTCAGGACTTCGAAAGATAAAAGCATTCCTATATTAGAATGTATACAAATGATATGTAATAAACAATTTACATTTCATTTCTCATAAAGGCTCCACTCCACCGCCCTCCACTCATTATCAATAAGTTCAATAACTGGCTTTCGTCGAATAACACGCCTCGTCTAATATGGACGGGCACCATCTTTGCTCAAATAATTACCTGTGGTATGGATCCAAAGCCATTGGTACGCAAATTACACCCAGTCTCTACCTTTGGAACTATATTATGTTCGGTGGTTTTAATTTTTTATTTATTTAATTAATGCCACAAGTTCTATGCAGGCTATAATTTAATTTACAAATTTATTAGTAATAACGATGAATTCCCATCGCTCCTTCGATGTAAGGGAAGGTCTGTGCCCGAGCAGTGGGGCAATATAAATAGACTGATGATGAACGATGAATCAGGTTTAACCTTAACCTTTAAAGTATCCTTTAAATGTGGTGACGACTGTACATACAAACCTACTAAGATAATCATTTTGTCCAGTCCCTAAACGAAGACAAACATAAAGCTTTGAGAAATGTTTTAAAATTATGTTTGAATGGTGTGTTGATTCAGGATTGCGAATCCCGCTTTATTCAGTGCTTCAGCTGTTTTTTCTCATCTTGAAAGAGCCTCGGGCTCTTAAGGGACGTAGATGTGCTGCTCCATACATGTTTGAATCGTAAACACACGTCGAAATTTAAACGATATATGTATTCTTTGTCGATATTGGTAATCAAAAGTTATTGTGAACAAATATATTATATATAAAAAAATATTACTCGCATTGGCACACTGGATCATAAGGAAAATTATGAAGATAGGGAGGAAACTGAAAAACAAATCGATGTATGGGAATCAAATGACGAAGGTCATAAATACAACCATTTTCTTTTTTACGAAAAACATATTGTTCAGTATGTAAATACTTTTGATTAAGTACCATTATCGAATGGTCTAACGCGTATTGCGATACTATTTTTTGGTGCAGGTGGCTCCTCTGTATCAGCCTTAATGGAATCGTTGCTGATATTGTTTGATAATACTTACTTAAGTAGGTACATCTTTTGTCTCGCCTTGTCTTTCAAATTAATTCAGAGATTCAATGAAGGAAATAAGCGGCGTAGGTACGTGCAATTAAAAGTACTTTTTAAAAGAAATTGACAAAGTTGAATTAAAATTGTAATTAATCGGTCGATTACAGAACATTGACTGTAAAACGTATTTAATTCTTTAATGATAAGTTAATGATCACTTACCATCGCTTATAAAAGTATAGGTAGGTATAATTAAAAAAAAATAATGACTTAATTTTGCGAAAATTGAGATATTGAGGCATAAAGATGCAAGTTAATTGACTACAAGAATCAGCATACTTACAAAACCATTAACGGTTTGGAACTCCTTATGAGGTATAATGTCTTACATATAATACTTTCCATACTACCTACAGCAAATCAATGAAAACAATAACATCTCAAAATTTCGATAAAATAGAGTTATACATACTAAAAAGCCTAGTTATATTAGGTATATGTATGAAGTATTGAATTTTGTGTCTATCTTTATATCGACCCTTCCCAGTAACTTAACATATACCTACCTAATATAATACATAAACACCAAGAACTTGAAGCTTAAGGGAGATTACTCGGCAAATTATGATTAAGTAGACAGCTTAGCACGTAAATCGAAAGTAGTGATGTAAATTCTTGTAAGAGACTCATACATTGATCTTAAACACCTATTATTCTCGACAATGTAGCCTAACGTTTAGTCAGCAGCCCTTGGGCTGACCATAAAATGTTTTCGAACTTGAACAAAGACATCAAAATGGTTCACATTTCATCTCAAATTACACATGTTTGCGCACAGCAGACACGTTGAAGTCTTAGCACTTACGAAATTCAAAAGCGCATTGTATCTGACATACCAAAAATCAAGGCGTTCATAGCAATTTCAAGTCTTATCAAATACCACCATGAGATGTATCTAAGGTTAAAAATGATATTAGAGGAGCCCCTGCTGCCTTGTTAGTTGTAGGCAACATGAACTATGAACATGAATTGAATTGGATAAATCTGTCAAAGGAATACTCAAATATGTATTTCCTGTCATGCCCTGAAAGCTCAATTTTATGCGACTTTATTTTACTGTAAACTACACCTTATCCAGCACGCAATATTATATTTTTGCTAACAGGACCATAACTCCCGTGGTTCTCGTAAGGGGCTCGTAGGACAGTTACGAGTACACATTGAAAACGATCGTACAAGTTAAGCAACGTTGGGCGAGGTCAGGACCTGTATGGGTGACCGCTAGTGACACTTTCATCTAAGCCCCTTCGTGCCTCGGAAAGCACGTTGAGCAGTTGGTCCCGGTTGTTGTCGCTTGACAGCAGTTGTTAGGCCACGTCAAAGGCCTACGGGCGGCCTGAATAACTTTGACAAATAGCTTTGGTCACTAAACCACACGAGAAAAGAAAGACTCTCGTGGTGGTACTCAATGAGACGTCAATTTCAGCTGGACGCTCGTTTACAAGTGTTAAGCCTACTTAGGTAGGTCCTTCAAAATTCAAAAGTGTTACATTTTGCCATACTGCCTTTAGGCGTGCACTAAAAATAAGGTTTCATTCTTAAAATAAGAAGTATTCTTATTAATTAGATAAAACGGGAATTACCGTGTTAAACATTTATTATTGATGTCTCGACATTTATTATTGATGTCAGTCTACTCGTGACCATGATGGCTGCAATGCTGTCGAAATATCGAGACATCAATAATAAATGTTTAACACGGTAATTCCCGTTTTATCTAATTAATATGTATACAAACCGTGAAAGTTTAAAAAGTGATAGTATTCTTATTGTTCTTTCTTGTTTAATGTCTTAATTAAGAACTGTGCTATATTTTGGAAGATATTATTTATAATTTTGTGTTCCAAAATTATAATTATAAATATTAGTAATGTGCTTCAAAATATTAAAGTACCTACCTACAAAATATCTCCTCAACGAGCTGCCTTAAATTTAGTTAGGTAGGTAATAGGTATGTAGATACGAGTAATTGGTTAAAAATCGGCTCACTATCAAGGAAAGGTTATCTAACCTACAAAGGTCTGACTTTCGTAAAGAAAGTATGAGATTAGCGGGCGAAATGTCTTTGTCACGATTGCCCACGGACGTTAACACCTGATCCCTGTCGAAGCTGTAAATTCGATATTATTCGTCCGTAAACAACCAATTATTCAAGCATTTGGCCGAGGTCAGGCTGCAGGTTGGTGGTGTACCGTTTTTTCTTTCAGGTGCTTCAGATTTCTTTGGAAATGGCGGCGTTTCTAATTGTATCTAGGTAAAGTATAAGTGGTTTTCCGCATTGTAACTTGTAATTTTGTAATGTAAAATAAGAAAAGCAATTTCGAATTATACTCCGTTTAATTTAACTTTATTTTATTCTAGATGTTCTAACGCAACCTAAATGTGATTGGCCAATGCAATGATACAATTCCAAAATTTAAAATGTCATAACAGTAAAATGAACTGATGATATATTGACCAACAGCCTTCTGAAATTAATTGTCAACAGGTGGGACTGCCCCACCCTACGATTCTGGGTGAATGTACGTACTATTGCTACGTCATGTATGTAACATCACATAGCCTTTGATCTGATGAGTCTCTCACAGTCCAAAAAATTTACATATTACCTACACTATTATTATTTATTTTGTATGTTACACTTTTTAAACTTACACGGTTTGTATATTTCGACAGCATTGCAGCCATCATGGTCACGCGTAGACTGAAGTCGGTGAGTGTGAAATATCGAGACATCAATAATAAATGTTTAACACGGTAATTCCGTAAATAAGTAATTTGTATATTACAGACAGCTATTTGTGAAGAAAGTAATGTAGATACCTAAATACTATTTTTTTTAATGAAACCATCACATACAATTTGTATAATTTCCACAAAAAAGCAGGTAGCACTGCAGATGCACAGCTAATCGATGCCGATATTTTTAAAAATAAACCCCGCAAATTCGTAGCCGCACCATACCATACATCAAAACTGGAAACTGTAACCCGCTATTAAAACCCCAAGAACATTAATCACGATGAATTAACAGAAGTGTAGCACAATCAGTAATTAATAGCCCATATTTATCGGGCTCAGCATAAATACCATCATCGTGTGCTCTATCATATCAAGACAACAACTCAAAATAAAATACTCTCGAGAGCGGCACAGGTAGACCTCCAGGTGTGAGTGCATAAATATAATACACAGACGACCCGCTGGCACGCTCATGCCCGCTGTCATATTAACTGTTACATTAAATTACGGCTACGAAGTGGCACGAGAGTCAGACTGGAGATTTCAGCCTTAGAACACAATACTGTCTACAGGCGACCTAACCAACCCTGATAATAAGTTTGGTCACTAACTTATACGAGAAAACAACATTGTTATTAACGTTGTTAGCTCGTATTAATTTACTAATGTACAGTCGACGACAGAGATAAGTATACAGGGGGCCTCAATAAGGTTGAGATTTTCTCAAAAACTACTGGACCGAATTTAATCATTCTTTACAGTTACATAGTTTTCACTTTTATCTATCAAACAGTGAAAGAACTTTTGCAATAGGTCAAGTAGTTTTTGAGAAAACCTCAACCTTAAAAACTCTCCTGTACACCTTTCTCTGTGTTCCACCGTACCTACTAGAGCTCGCTACGGTATACCGAAATACCCTTCACCGGTGGAACGATACAGTTAGTTGCACTGTATTTCATTGAAACTTAATTTTCAAACAAAATTCCTACACGTATGTAACTTTTAATATTGAACTTCCAATTCAATCAAAACAGATCCGTTTGTTCCCACTAGTTCAGTTGGCCAATTATGTTGACTGGACTAGTGTGATTTTTTTCATCTTCCCTTACATCGAGGGGGCACGGGCTATTATGGACTGTAGATTGATCCAGCATAGTACATAATTTGATATAACAAAATTTGACTTATGCCTTATTTGGAATTTTGTAAAGCAGACGTACTAGTCAGGCTCCTGGTCCAAACTGATCGACCTTTCGTACTTATTATCGTCTTTAAATGCAGCCCAATTTAATAGCTCTACATAAGACATTAAAACACAAATTCATTCGTGAAATTGACAGATTTTAAGTCGTTTTGATGCCAATGTTTGGACGCCGGCAATGTACCGGAGCTCGCACATTGATTTCGGCTCTTTCGAAAAGATATCTTTTTTGTCCATTTGTTTGTTTTAATAATATTTTATCCGATGTGATGGAGCGGACGCATTTGTCAGCTTCGTGAAATATAACTACGGAGTGAGTGAAGCCAGGTTAATTAATTAGTAAGAATGTGAGTATGTTAATAAGGGATGGCCAACTAATGAGTTTTAGGATGTAAATAAAAGGCTTTGTACCTTTTGCCTGTCTACAAACGCAATAACTTTTATAAAACGGTTTCAATTTTCTTATAGCAGATGATATTAAAATGGTGTCAAAGAATTTTTTGGTATGAATAAATTCTTCAATTACCTACCTATAAATAGAATACGAGAGAGCGAATTATTTTTCCTCTAATAACGGTCCGCAAGGGCAAGTTTAATAACAAAAATAATAATTAAGATATTAAATTCGCAAATAACACAGATTCTATTAACGCAATTAATTTGTATTCAATTATCCTAAGAAGGTTTATAAAAGTTGTATAAAGGATGAGCAATAGGTACACTGAGGTAGTCTTTTGTTTTATATACCAAGTTTGGTAGTCAAATTACTACAGTTTCATTTCAAGAATTGACATAGACATTGACTTTAAGATTAACGCGAATTATTTAGGGATTTATTACAGATTCACAGATCATTTAAATAGTTTAGAAATTCCAAGTGAGCCGCTCACTGCTGCATTGTATGTGAGATATAATTATGAACGGCTACATATAATTTCTAACCACTATCAAATATTCTGTGGAGTTTATGATACTTCATAAATAATTAGACAAAAACCCACGTTCAAGTTGACGTCATACTATGATCGACGCAAACGCAGCGTGTCAAATACGTTTCGGCGCCGGTTCGTTACGTGTCGTTTGCCTAACAACATGTAATAGGCAACTGTCATTAACTGTATTAACCCTAGTGTCGTTCGAGATTCGAAAATTGCAAGTCACTCAAGCGCCCGCCTTTATTCGTTTTGGGACAATCGCCCCTTGTGATTCAACTTCCCCATCTTCAGATATAATACGACCTTCATTGTCGGCGCGTTTATAGTACTTATATTTTGTTCTCATTTAAGATAATAATAAGTTTTAGTAGAGATATCTGAAGGTTGTCTGGAAGAGATCGCTCACAGCGATAAAACCGTTTATTATTGACTAGGTTTTCAAATGAAACTTTATTCCTTGTATCGGAATAACCAGTAATGTACTGAGTATAAATATTACTGACTAGCTGTACCCCGCAACTTCGTTTGCGTAGAGGAGGAGGATGGAGGAGATCAGAAGGCAGATCTTCCTCTCTGGATCCTTGTTTCCACATCATATACCGCCATGGCTTATAGCCTATGAGCTGTCCGGATATTTCTGCTATCTCTTAGTGAAACTCCTATCAAAATCCCTTCAGTAATAGATGGCGTGATACTTGTACAAAGTCACAAACAAACAGACAAACATTCTAAAAATTAGTGTTTTGGCATCAGTATCGATCCTAAAACACATTACAATTATTCTTTTCAAAAAATATCCAATGTACAGACACAACTTTTTTACAGTCTTATTAATGTATAGATAGATTAATTGAAAGCTATGAGTATGTTGTTGTTGTATTAATTATGAGAACTAAAGTATAGTTTATCTTATAGGCTTATATTATTCATAAAACTCAAGCAAGTACTGAAGTCATGCCGTGGTACTATGGTACCAACGAATGAGTACGATTTTTTTTTCTAAAGGTCATCAAACCCCATAAAGACGAAGATTTTAAAAATGTTTGTTAAATACGACAAGTTGTTGTTGTTTTTCGGTTTATAGACAAAAAATCTCAGCCCGTACAGCCTTCTTTCAAGGGAGGTTTTATGAGAAGTTGAAACCACGCTGAACATGTTATGCTAGTCGTTAATAAACTTTGATGAAACTAGCGTTTAGTATCACACTCTTTCATGTTATCATAATTAATAATAGTAACGATGACGTAGGTCTGTCAGCAGCTTTCATTGCCGTACAAAGTTGAGCAATTTTCCGAAGAGTTTGTAGGCGGTCGCATTGTTAGCGATATTATCGCTGAATGATATTATTTGAGCAGTTAACACTCCTACGCATTAGAAATTCGAACAGTCTTGACAGCGATGACGTTGTAATGTGACGACGCTAACGCAAGAGTAGACTTATATAAGACCCCTAAAATGATAATGCCAGATTCTGCCCCACCATCAACCGCAAGTTGTACAAGATAACGAATAAATGTAAAAATATCTCCATTTTTTATTAAAATTATTGGTTTAAACAACAGTTTTGTACAAGTTGCGATTCGAAAAAAAAACAGCTTAATTAAGAATTCAGAAAATAGTAAGAAATCGAAGCGATTTATTCATTGTTTTTGTTATTCTATAGGAGTTGCGAGAGTAGTAGAAAATTATACTGATTATGATTATGCAATATGAAACCTGTAATAAGTCCCCAACAAAATGATAGGTACAGCTTAAATGGTCACGTAGTTTTGTAGGTGGGGCAAAGCTCCATTGAAATGTGGCAATGTCTTTTAAACAAAATATAAATACGTGATATTGGATAATCTGTTTTTCAAAATAATCTACATGCTTGATTTCAAACCAACGGAGGAAGACTTATATGAGGACCCCTACACATAAAACTATTCTTGGGTGTGTGAAATATAATGAATGGATATACATTGTCTTATAAGATACAAATAATGTTACTATAAGATTGGGGAATATTTAGAGGATAAGGATTGTGATGAATTATGCTAATTGTACCTATTTCGACTTATTATATGATATTAATGATTAATATATATTGTAATTGCTACACCGACAAGGTCTGAACTATGTATGATATTTAAACAACTTACATCTTGTTAAACTACCCACTCATAGTTTGTGCAATGAATAAATGAATTATGAATGTTTGATGAAAGCACAAAGTGTAAGCTATTAGATTCTTAAAAGATCTTAACAGAATATCTACCTAACCCGCATCAGTGGTGCCGTGAAACCAAATATTAAGATAAGTAAGATTCCGCCTGCGTCTTTCTAAAATTAAACCTAAACAATAGATTTACCTCGGTGTTGAATATTCACTTAAAGCACTAGATCGTGCTATAATGCACCTCGTGACAACCTAAAGTGAATATAATAATGTAATTGGAGGTAATAAACTGTTATTTGCATCTAAACTCTCCTTTACCGCTTACGTGCGTTGTCCTGAGTCGGCGTTGTTTAACGGCACTTTCGATGTACCCACCATGCTTAGACAATGTTTAGTTAGACACATAAATATGAAAAATGTTAGGTATATAGTAAGTACTAAGAAAATATCGATTCCCGTTAGGACTTAGTGGCCGCTACATAAATAGCTAGATTCTGTGTTTATATAGCTACCCAAATCAAAAGTCTTATTTTGTAAACAAAAACTACAATACCTACCCTACTAACAATTTAAGCTGTTCTGTGATTATTGCATAGTTATTTTCACATTATTAGATCGGATCACTTTATTTTCATAATGATGAACAGGTTCGATCAATCAGTTCCTTCAGTGTTACATCACAACAGGTAATTTGACGATCATATTGGTTACAAAATAAGACTCATGATTTGGGGTGCGGTAGGTATAGGTACGATTTTCTACATAAATAAGTTGTGCAAAAAACAAGTCTCGCTTTCTGAATACATGCAAGGAATATTTTTATCGATGCATTGTTACCGACTGTCAGAGTTGGTTTCAAGGGAAACAGTGTCCAATAACGTGTTGAAATATTCTTAAAGATTTGTTTCACCTATTCCCTTTGGTGATTTGAACAAGTCCTACAGGGCATCACCTCAGACATCGCCCTTACATCCAAAATAACAAGATACGGTTAAAAATGTGTCTACTCTAAAATTCTTCGCAATGCTCTGGATTCGAAATAGCGCCTTATTTTGCCCTGTCGTAGGCACGAGGATTTTGAAGATATACCTATGTATAAGTACAGCTGATACATTGTAAATGCGTTTCGTGTATTTTACTATCTACCTACATTTGTGTGTAATTGTGATTGTAAAAAAAATTGTTTTGACTTCATTGCATATCATGTAACTATGTTTGTCATTTTTTAAATTAGTTTTTTTTTTCTATATATAACAATGTTATTTCGTTTGGACTTGTTTTGACTACCTATTTTAATATTGTATGACTACAATTTCGCTCTGGTGTTCACAGTTAATTTTAAAATGAAATAGAACAGCCAATTAAAGATTGTGGCTGTAACGTTTTAGAACTGTACCGAGAGACACTCATTCTTTCTGTGATCTCTGTCATTGATGTAGTCAGACCACCTGGGTACCGCCACATAAACTTGCCAGTATATTGACCAACATCAGAAACCTGGCGAATGTGTATTGATTATCCTTAAAAGTTCCGTTTATGAAGAGATGACGAATTTTGAATGACTTTAAGTAAAATATATGTGTACAAGTCATTTTAGCTCGTGAAAAATAACAAAAATGACTAGATTAAGGGTGGTTCTTGTTGGTCTATGTACTATAGTTATGCCTAAGTGAGTATCTAAGTATACCCATTTCATATTCAATTAGAATAGGAATAAAATTAAGGAATAAAGTACAAATAAAACAATGCTTGAACCTCTAGATAAACCTGTTAAAAAAATGGATTAACCTAAGTTGTCAAATTGTTTTAAGTTTGGTAAATAATTTTCACAACTTCTATAGCAATTTTGCACCCGCTGTTAACAAATTAGCAATACCTGTCAGAGGTCTTAGTCTAGACTAGACCAAAAGAACTCGATAAAGTAACTGTTGTTACTTTTTTAAACGCAGAATTCAGTTTAATGCAATTACTTTACTTATCTTGAAAAAAGTGGACAAGCACTAATTTTACTGAATGCAATATGTTCCGTAGTCCATTGATTTAATTGCACTGAAGTTTATTATTTTAAATGAAAGTACGAGTAGCATTGCAATAACAAAATCTTAATATTTAATTTGATGTAAAATTTCAAACCGTAATTTTTTCTAATTGTTTTGTTAATTAGTATAACTTAACAAAACAATGCAATGAAACTCGACAGGTAAGAGTTGCAGTATGTAGGTACGGGTAATACTCCTAGCGTATAATAAAAGAACGTTACAATTACAACTAGTACTAGTAGAAATACTTCGGACTTTGTAACTTACAAAGTCCGAAGTATTCGACTTGATTTGAATATTTCAAGCTTAGATTTCAAGTAATAAAGTAGTCGCTTGACAAGAGTCTTCACAAGACTATGGAGAGGTGTCACCTGTCAAAAGAAATACGTGGTAGACGTACAAATCGCAACACATAATGAGTATTGCTATTGGTGATTTTTTTTTCTTCACAACTATTGTCAATTATCAATGTCTATCCGGTTTCTACGTGTATTGCGATAGCAGTGTCTATGACGTCACTGACGTTTGCTCGTATTTTAATTTAGGTTCCTAAAATTTTGGAGTTTATAACTGCCTACAGAACCCTAGGTAGTAGTCACGGATCGCTTGCAAGTGCAGTGGTTTCATCTTTGCATACAGAAAGATTTGCTAATTGATATGCACCAGTTATTTGAAATTCACGAAATTCAAACTTTATAATTGTTTTTTATTAGCGACTTGGGCAAGTCTAGGCTTCGTGAAGCGCAGAACAGATTGCTCCGTCGAGTGAATCGGTGTATTGCAAAAAAATCACTATCGTATTGTACAGAAATCGACAAAAATAAACATCGGTTTCCCACGGCTTTGGTGAGCGATGAAAACACAGAAAGATTTCGTTTTTTAACCATTTTGTGCAATAAAATGTGATCGTTGATTTTTAGCGATCCGTAAGTTAAATAGTAATAAAAAAATAATAATGTGAGTTTGATTTTGTGGTACTAAGTAAATTGAAAATTTAGTCAAAGAGCGACGAAAGACTGTCAACGTTTTGCAAAAGGAAAGAGATTGACAGAAAGTGTAGCGTGAGAATAATAAAACATCATAGTAGAATCTCCGCCTACTCCATAAAAAATAATTGCCGTTATACATGTTGCATGTTATGAAATAAAATGCGAGTCATAGGATACAGAAAATTGGTTACAGAACTAGGAATCATAGCGCCCTAGTGGCATATACGTGCATAGGATCCATTACCTAGCTAAGGTTAGGTTTGTATATGAAATATTTCATTTCTTACCCTAAATAATTGCAAATAATGTTCATCACTAGATAATTAAATAGGTACTTGGTATATGTACAATATTTCTCATAAAACATTTAAATCGTTTGAGAGCTGTCATGAAGAATTTTCGCTAAGTTTTCGAAGTTTTTCGACGACTCAATGCCTGACCTATTAAAGTTTCCAACTTTCTGCTGAGTCCTCTCTAACTTAATCTAAGTTAGACCTTATTAATGGGGCATAAGAGATTTAATTTAATCTTATTGACGATGACATTCTGTAGTTGAATACGGAACCTTCTCGTATTTACGTATTTACTTTTGACTAGTTTATTTCGTCAATGAAGTTCTTTGCATTTTGAGTTCCAAAATAGTTTTATTAGTGTACCTATTTTTTTGTTAAAATTTAATTAAACTCTATCAAGTTCAGTTTCCTACTTATTTATTTAGAAATGTTTCAAAATATTGCCGTACTTATGGTAGGTAGTAATTAGTAAAATTTAGCAGGAAATTCAGAAACTGGGTAGGTAGTTCGATTGAACAAGTTTTGTTTTTTTGTGATTTTTACTCATTCAGATCTGTAGGTTATGGTAAAAACATGTTGCTTTTATTTTTTCCTCTTCTTATATTTTCTTTATTAATCAGCATTAGAAATATTTCACCTGGTGTAGTTTCTTCATGGGTTCTCTGATGTGAGGATTATCAGGTTTACAACCAATTCTATATTTCGTTGTCTCATCACATCACTGCAGCACTTGTCTATCATATATCTTTTCTTTGTACTTAATTCTTCTGTATACCTATATTTGGCTGTGGTGAAGGGTGGTGACTGGACTTGTTTGATATCGTCCAATGTGGTCAGAAGACTATCATTTTAACCAACTTTTTTGGTTGTCATGACAACCCATGACGGTTAGTGAACTATAATGTCAGAGTGATTTAGGCCATCCATAAGACCTCTGACGCGGCCTCACGACTATCCTTACGACTGTTGAACGACAACAACGGCTTAACATGTTCTATGAGACACGGAAGGACTCAGATGAATATGCGACTCTCGATCACCCATCCATGTAGAGACTGCTTACAGGCCTTACCTGCAAGTGGGCTACAACTTACAAGCCTCTCCATTTAAACCAACTAAAATCAAGGTTTTCGCCCCGACATCGGCATACCTTTTTTAATGACCCGGTAAATAATCTCTGACATAGAAATATTATAACGGCTTAGAGAAAGAGCCGCCGGGGGTTAAGAAAGTACCTAATTTCATGGTCCCAAAAATTACACATATTTTTGATGAAAACCCTGATCGATCAAGCTGCGCAGCTGCTGAAAATTATATTAGAAACATAAAAAACATACCCATCGCCTACTTAAATAGGACTTTTCATTCAACATTTTAACAATAGCCCTTCCTTCATTGGCACACTGACGCTTGATTACTGCTCATGTAGCGTCAGCATAGAAAACATAGATAAAAATATTTTAGAATTGTTTTAACATTTTTAGAATTAAAACTATAGTGAGCCATTACTACAAATTGTTATATATAAACGGATATCACTCACTTATATTGTTGAAGTTGGCAATTAGACCGACAGTTTCGACCGATTTCGACGGTCTTTCTCAAGGTGAACGCGCCCGCGTCGTCGCCGGTGACGTTTGACTTCCTGACTTGGGTTGGGCTGTCGATACAGCGTACCGTCGATATTATGTAGGTACTGTGGATGTAGCGTACCGTTGATATAGTGTACTGTCGATGCAGCGATATAGTGTACTGTTGATGCAGTGACCCGTCGATGTAACGTTTTTGATATAGCGACCGTCGATCTCGTGAACTAGACCCTTGTAGGAGTGACATTGGCTATAAAAATTTAATCAATGTATGAGGGAGGTTTAAAAATATAATTTTGCAGTCGGGGTTTTTGTTTTTAAATAATTTAAAAGTGCCTATAGGTACTAGACAATTTCGTTGCTGTCCCTACTTTACGCACACACACGCACGCAATACGTATATGACGGGCATAACTAGTTAATTTCCTTTGTGACAAAGGCCGTGGCGGGGACGGGGATGGATGCGTGGAAATCGCGATACGTCACGGTGTGCCGCGCACCCGCGCCCGCGCCGGGTGCGCGCTGCATACACCGCACCGCCTTGCGAGCCAGTGTGGGTGCACGCAGCTCTAGTCAAATAGACAGTGGTAGCTATTTGTGTTTTCTCATTTTAAGCTCAATTTAACGTTTTTAAAAATATCCTTTTACTCTCTTATACAATGCAATACGATAGTTAGGTAACTATAAAATATTGACTTATTTAACACACTGGTCATCCTAAAGAAACATCGAGAAATTTTTTTTTCATACTAACTCCTTTTTAGACTTTGAATTCAGTATGGAGTTTGTGTTGAATTAACCGTCTTACTTTCAGATTCCTGATTTTCAACTGTTTTCAATTCTATTTTTAACTGTTTTCAATTCTATTTTTAAAATAGTAGCTGTACCTATCTGTTCCTTTAATTTAACTGCTCTAAGTGAACTGTCACAGTTGGAAAGAAGTGTTTTAATTTATTTATATCGCAAGCAGCGGGTAACTGTAGATGTCAATTAAATTAAATAAATAAAAAATAAAAAGCCTAAATTATTTCCATATCCTATTTACAAATCAGATGTTGTTAGTAGTATTAGTTGATTTGCTTAGGTTATTATTAGTATGGTTAGTTGTATTCTACATCTAAATCTAGGATATGGACCCCTTTTTGGGTAAAGGCCTCCTCCAGCTCTTTCCATCTGTGGCTACTTTTGTAGATTTCAATTAATATACTTAAATTCATTTTATTGCGCTAGAAGGAAAAATTGCAATCACGATATTGGCTTAGAACTTAATTGATATCCCCAAAAAACTAAATTTTAAGTATTAGTACGAATCAGTCATGAATACTAGAATTGTTAAGGAATACTTTTGTAATGCGAAAGTCTTTATACGAAATGAAAAGCTACTTTGACATTTGATTTGAAAGCTAACTAGGATACCTAACCCAGTATTTGCTGTAATCACGTCTGGGACGTCACGAAGCCGAATCACGACTTGCAATTATATGTGTTTTCCTCATGCTGTGACTGTTACTTTGCCTGAAAAGGTCGAATTCACAGCTACTGCTTTATATTCCATAAAATGTTGAACTCTTTCACGATTTGCATCAGTTTTAGATTTAAAACGAGTTTCTAATTTTCTTAAAGGAACACTGACTTCTGCTTCGTGGATTCGCTCGCGTAAACGCACTATTACTATACCGTTGTCGTACTACCATAGATGATATTGTTGGGTTACCTTTTTCACTAAAATTCCTACAAAATAAAAAAAAAAGACTGCTTTTGGCATAAAATATATTAGTCCTGTGATTAAGACGAATTTAACGATACCTTGTACAGTCGACAGCAGATCAATGGTAACACTTGCAGTTCGATTTCAAGTCTTACGACGCAAATAATAAGAACTGTCAAAAGTAAAAAGTGTTACCATTGATCTGCTATCGACTATACCTCAAAATTCATTAGGCCGTTTAGGCTACAAGAGGCTACACAAAGGAACCGATAATACATACAGTCCTTTCAGCAATCTGGTAATAATTATTGCTTCGTTCCAACTCCAATTAATCCGTCCATCCATTATCGTGAGAAGTGTTATACCAGACTTTCCTCATCAGAGCCCTTTCATATCTCAATTAAAGCCTGTTCAAAATCTATTCAGCATTTCTCCTCGAGTTTCACAGCTTAAAACTTAGTCTAAGGAGCTTGAAGCGAATAGACAGACAGACAGAGACATGGCAATTCGTAAATGTAGATAAAAGTATGACATTTCAACTTTGCGTACCTACTAAAAAGTAAAAGTTTGTCACGATTTTTATTACCCAAGTAGGTAAGTAGGTACTTATCATGAAATAGGAAATGAGTTTTTTCTAATGATATTTTCACCTAATGAAATCTGTGATTTTGGTATAACATTGCTGAACTTCAAATAGGTTTAGACAAGTTCAGAGAAAGCTAAGTTTCTTATTTCACTGAGATTTTTTGTAAAGTCAGATAGGTAATGAAATAATAGAACCAGAAATATTCATTGACTTGCTGGACTTTCCCAAATACAAGAAGGGTTATTATCAAGTACCTATTTTTCCACTATTATGGTACAATGTGTCTGAAAGAGAAGCCTTCTTATATGCCCAAGCGCATAGTGCACGCCGTCATTCCCGGAATACGAACGCGATTAATAGCGACACAAACTATTTCCGGTAAACCGAAACAAATCATAATTACTCCTTCGGGTTTGCTCATACGCACCCCCTTTGATGTTTTTATTTAAAATCCCGGTTACGGCCAACTTAAAACAAATAGTACGGCTCACGACCGATTATACGTTTGCGTTAAAACGATTTGCAACGGTGATAGCTTTCGGAAATTTCGCCGGCGTTTGTTCCTGTGTGGTCTAGTGGTTGGTTTCGGAAATTATTTTGTTTTTGTTGACGGTATTTGGTTGTCAATTCGAGCAAAACGATGTTGATGTGAACTGTCACATTGATGTGTGAAAAATTCACCTTCGATGTTATTTATTCACTAGCGGCAGATCGTAATACCCCAACTCTCCCTAACTAGATAGGTAGGTACATACCAGAATGGAAATATAGCTACGGTATGAAAAGATTTCCCCGCAACGATTCTTACCATGTGTGAGCCTAGATAATATAAAGGAATACAGGTTCATAACGTTTTGTTATAGCCTATTGGTGTTTCTATCCCTTTGTAATATAGATACTTACCTACTTCGAAACATTCCCAATTTAAATTATTTTACTTACGTTTAACAAACCAAACGAGAACAAAAATTAATTGCGAAAATCGTTACATTTTACTCGTGCACTCATTCATACAATCTCACATGAGCAGGTCGCCGGGTATTTCGAGTGTAGACGAGCGAGCGCAGTCACTCGCAGATGCAACATCCGTCGGTCCCACGTGAAAATCGATTTTCCACGCTACGCCAGCTGGCGCGAGCGACAACTATAAACCGAAACAACTTTGCGCACAATTGTACATCTCTCACACTTTAATGACAAGATATTTAAGTCTAATTTGGCGTGAAGTTTTGTATCAAACGTATAAAGTAAATCTGGTTCTGGTGCATGTACTATGAACGTCAAAAGTCCTTTGTTGATATTTTTAATGTTTCGCACATTGTTGATTTGTGACGCGGACCTACCGCGTTTGATCCGATTGCCGTAGTTATTTATGATCGTTAGACTGCCGTGCCGATGCGAATAATTAATTTTTACGTTCACTTCTTTATTGTATTGTCACGAAATTGATGATCGTAGATTAGTTACGTAAGTTTTGCTGTATGATTAGTTTACAATTTATATCAACCGCTTGTTTGTTATAATCATTTATGATCTAGTAGTGCAATTCTGTAATAGTCTTCCTAGACTATTTATTACCTAGAGTCTATTAAAAGGAGCACTTCGTTCATATTTAAGTTAGGTGTGTCCTGTCCTTACTTATTATGGGAATATAGTTAGTATGTATGTATGACGTATGTATTATAAAAATATTTTTCCGGTATGTAATTGACGTTTGTAAAGTACGTACATTATTAATCACAAACAATATTATTTAATATTACTAAAAAAACAGAACGAGGACGTAAAGAATTTTAATTGAATCTCAATATCCTTCAAATGAAAAGAGTAAAAGAAGTAGCAGGTATCTGAAATATAGGTACCTCATCGTAATTGATTGACGACCCGACAATACGGTGAGCGTTCAAAAAACGCAAAAGACTGATTGCAACCGCTCCAACATCTCAGAAACGTCAAAGTTTGATTGGTGATTCCCATGTGTAATACTAGTAGTCGGTAACAAAGGCCCCTTTTGAAGTAAAGCCTCTTTAAAATTCGTTATAATGAGCAGCAGTACAAATACTTCGCGATCCATCATTGTCCGAGCAACCTTGCACCCGAACGAAACAATAGCACAAAGCCTTTCGTCGAAATGAGTAGGAAACAACAAAAAAGTGTCGTTTAAATAGACGAATTTATTTATAGTGTAGCAAACCGTTCGAGATCCGAGACTATTGATTGAGCACACAGAATTAGTGTGATATAATTAGGCATATGACACGAATTCACCGGCTATCACAATGGAACAAACGAAGCATAGAATTGTGATATGACGGCGTATCAGATGCGCCTCGGCTCTAACATACGCAACTATTTTGTTGAAGCAGTAATATAACTACGGTATACTTACTTGAAGAAAAAAAAATATCATCATACTTAACCTATTGCGCTCAGATGCAGCATTAAGGATGTGGAAAGTAGTGGTGATAAACTAACAAAATTAAAGTAAAGAATTTAATAAAATGTTGATAAAACAGAGACATTCGCAAAAGTCCAACATGCACCAAAATATGGTATGGTGAGTTAATTGTGTAATAAACGTATAAGAGAAGGCATATTCTCGATTTCCCGAAACTAATAATAATATATTATTTTCAATGTTCAAATTTTCACGTCAGTTTGTATGAACTTATTCTACTGCTTTAGCCATCATAGCTCTGTGGTCGTTCTCTATGGTAGAGATGTGACCGCTCAATCCCACCATACCGAACCCACTAAATACCTGGATCCAATCAGCATTTCTACACTAATTTTTAACACTTAATTTTACACTTATCTTGCCATTATACATTTGATTTTACGGATTGCCCGTATGAAGTTCCATCTCGTATTACGGTTGAGTTGTTGAATAGTTTAGTGAAGCTTCAAGCATGTTAAAATTGTTAAATGAATTTGACGTCTTAACTTTTTTTTATTCATTGAAGAAAGATTAAATATTATGCTTCCTTGTAGTCTATTTTGAAATTATATTGCAATAACGTAGTCATAAGTATTACTGTTACATATTTGTAATCTCTGATTTATCTATTCTTGTAATGTAGAA
Source organism: Tachystola acroxantha (assembly GCA_963506565.1). Lineage (NCBI taxonomy): Eukaryota > Metazoa > Arthropoda > Insecta > Lepidoptera > Oecophoridae > Tachystola > Tachystola acroxantha. The sequence continues at coordinate 6,056,800 of OY735884.1, forward strand.
TTTGACGGATTAAGATATTTAGAAGAATATTATAATATTCTTAGTACAGTCCAAGACAGAGATAAGTATACAGGGGGTCCCAATATGGTTGATATCTTCTCAAGAACTACTTGACCGATTTTAACAATTCTTTTACAGTTAAAAGTTTATCTAACAGTGAAAGATTTTTTCCAATCGGTCAATAGTTTTTGAGAAAATCTCAACCTCTCCTGTACACCATACTTTGTCTTCGACCGTACCTACTTCTTTTACCTATACATAAGAGGCATATCCCACAGACAAGATCATGATTTTAAGGAACAATGTGGCATAGATTTTGTTACCTACACGCGACTTTTCCGAAACAGTATGCTCATAAAAATAGGCTGATGCAGTTTGTTAAGAATTTTTATTTCACAGTTTCAAAAATCTTACCTATTGAGGAGCTAGGCACGCTGATTGCTTCAAAACGAAAATAAGAAAATATGGTGATAAACTGAATATATTAAACGTAAAATAGACTAATTTGTAGGGGGCCAGAGACTCAACTGGTGACATTCTATTTGGCATATAAAAAAGAACAATATATTTAAAAACTTAAAAATAAATCTAAAATTGTAAATGGCCAGTCGCTAACATTACCTATTAATACAATATATAAGTTTCAGGACAATAATATACTTACATGATGAATACATTCGTAATGAAACTCTGTGAACTCAAACTGATTAAATTGAACTCATTTCAGTACCTACTTGCACCGACCCCTGACTATAACAATTGCGGAGGGGCCGCAACGAGGCATAACCGAAAGGCGATACCATTACAAAACCCTAGCAAATATATTCACTGTAACCAACCCTAGTAAAAATAGGGTAGAACTAAATATTAACAAATATACAGGATGCTATCTCTATGCTCCTTATAATTTTAATTACGATATATAAGATTATATACATAGTACAGTTATCGCAGTTTGTTCCACGAATCGAGATCATTTGGTGTTTTATAAAAATATACATATAAAGTGTTGTTATTTTACAAGTGGTTTTCATGACTTTACTAATAGTTACTTAAAGAATAGATAATAATATTGTTTAATACGTGAAAATATTATGTTTCTCTAATATGAATTGCAGAAAAGTTTTCGGATCAAACCAAATTGTTTATACAGATCTTTTATATTTAACCGCACTAAGTAATTGTTACACCCTGTATAAGTAGGGCCACCCCAAGTTAAATACAAATCGCGAAAAGTAAATAAACGGCTGCCATTACTGCCCTGATTATTACTTATTTCGTACACCCCTATAAACTGGCTTCGCCGCCATTTTGGTTTTATTATTATTTTTTATAACAAAAGCTCTTCGATAAGAATTATGGCGTTAGTTAAAATATGAGGGTTCGGGTGTAGATATAAAATCTACTGAAAATATTATATTAAAAGTACATATAAGGTATTGAAAAAGTTTATTCTTACACCTAATATTCTGAACAAAGAACTCTTTTATTTACTGAGGTAGAGCTGGTTTTTGTGGAAAAATACTAACTTTCATCACATGAGACATAATTTTTACGGCCTATAAACTTACCCCACCGGTGTTCCAATGGCATTCTTTCATTATTTTTCATTTCTAAAAAAGTGTAATAATCTTGCCTCAAAACTAATTAGAATTCCAAATGTGAATGCTATAGTATTTATAGTATGTACGATAAATGCACATGAGTCTGAACTGGAAAGCCATAGAAAAATATAAACAAAAATCCCTGAATAGCATTGTAAGATTTGTCAAGTATATTTTACTTGCAAATAACTGAGATTTATTTGCTGGAAAAAGAATCTCTTGTTAATAAAAAAATCCATTTCCCCATTTTCCCCTCCCTAAACGCGCCACGTCCCTTCCTTGACATTGACTTTGCGAAAGTAGGGAAGTGTGTCACGAAATCGATGAATTCCTTGATAATGAAAACAAGATTTACAGCACTTAGATACCTTAGGTACCTTTCTAAGGCAATTAAGCATTTGAATTTGAATTTATATAGGTAATCTAAAATGGATTGGTCAAATCTATAGGTACTACTATAATCTGAGAGAGATAAAAACGCATCAGTTACTTGTATACATACGTTCATACGTACTTATATCCAGGCCTTAACCAATTACTTCACGCTTTGCCCATCCCATCTCTCTCACATTCTCTTCAAGCTCTAAATTGTGACAGCTTTGTAATTCCCGAGAACATTCCGCTCCATGCAAACTGTGATGCAAAGTTACAAGAAATTCTTCCCCACTTGTTCCAGAGCGCTTTGCCGTCATTTGTTTCAGTGATATGTTAATTATACGGACGGGAAAATTATTACCTACCTAAGCATATTTTTTCTGGAAATGTAAAACGAAGAGAAAATGTTTCTACTTTGTTTCCATTCCCGTGTAAAAGCGCCTATATTTTAGCGGAGAGTAATTTATTTTGGTCTGCATCGTGTATTTTCCAGTACTCTCGCGTTTTGTTTCAACCCCGCGGGGGTACTACTATCGTTACTAGGAGAAATTGAGGTTAAGCTCTAACAATCCCAGTTCTGTCGTAGCAAATGAGAATATTTTTCTCACTATTGTTTGTACAATAATAAAACTAGTCATAAATGCCTGAATTTAGAAAGTAACAAAACTGTGTCCTTAAAAATAATTTGTCAAATAATATTTTTATTCTCGGAGAACTTAGAAAGAAACAACTTTCATTGTTGGTTTCATAAAACTAGGTTTTATTATTATGTGTGGGTTTTCTTACATTTGCCAGTCGTATATCAAACGCATACGTCCTTAAATTCACAGACTACATGTCTTGAAAAACCGACAACAATAGACAAGCACTTCACACCTATTAAACTGCACACCCCGCTTCCATTCATGTCTGACGCCACACACAATGATACCAACATAAACGTCAACTATGGCGGCGCTTTTTCAAAAATCGAACGGTCTTCATTCCTTTTTCTGCCGTTGATGCATTAGCCACGAATTAGGCGGCCAGTTCTTTTCTTCTCGCACCATATTCTTTTGATGGTATCTGTTACATTCACAAGGTGACAAAGTAGTTACGCCCCTGACTTGTGTGTGGCAAAACTTGGGTGGCTTAGATCTACAGGAGTGATATGATCCTTTATGGATACTTATACTACCACTACCTACCCTTTGGGTAGGTACCCTTTGGATATGATTTGGAAATGAATTTGAAAGAAAATATAATATGTTGTTTTAATCGATGACTAAAAAGTATTTCGTACACGTCTATGGTTTTCTATAGTCTTTTGTATACTTATAACTACTTACTTTTTTTTCTTATACTTACAAACTTTAGCAGATTTTTTCCTTATCTTTAAAGTCAGAAAACTCTTTTCAATTTCAAACAAAGTTAAGATTAATTAAGCTACTTCCGTATTTAAGCGCTTCTGTTATAAAATGATCAAAGAAACCGTTAGTCATAGTCTAAATTAATCTCGGTAATTAGTAGAATAGCAACATCCTTTGATAGGGTTTCGTTTCAGACAAAAGGATAACCAATACTTATATAGCCCCGTTAATACTACTTATAGAACTCAATTTGTCGGTCTATCGCTAGTAGGGTATTATTGGGCATTTCAAAACACATTCCATTCCTTCGCAAACGTTCGTTGACACTCACGTTGCTCGGATGATCATGCGTTTCGAAAAACCCAAAAACACGCTACCGTAGTATGACAATTTTCATGGGATCGTAAAAATGTTACGAATGTCTGCAGATTAACGGATATCGTTTGCGTTGCATACGCTATTATGGAACATGTTCGTTAACGTAACACTGTTAACAGACGTGTTGGTTGTAGGATATAGGTGATAGAAATAAATAAAATGTTAACATACCCAAATTTCTCTGCTGATTGATTCACAAGTTCATAACTACAACATCTAGATCTTTTTTTTTTTTTGCTTTCCGTGCGAGGAGAAAATCCTCATGGATACACCGCGCCCGTACGCGATAGCATGCCCGACTTCACTGAGAAGGTGACTCAGTGACCTACGGACTAAAAACTCCCCGATCTAGATGGAGTGTCTATAAAGTCACCGAGACCCAAGTCGATGATTACCATATTAGTTTTTTCGTCAGAATGCGAATAGTCTAGAAATAACAAAGGATCATTCCATCATGGACTCGATATGCCAATGTCTAAAACGCCATCTGACTACTCAACCTCAAGGACGGTCATCTTCTCGAGTTGGTTGGTTTTAGAACTCTGCTCTTGTCACACAACACAAAGTTTAGAGTTCTATAAAGTAACTGTTTTGTTTCACTAGATCTTTCAGAATGTCTATAAAGTCACCGAGACCCAAGTCCATGATTATCTTATTAGTTTTTCGTCAGAATGCGGATAGTCTAGAAATAATAAAGGATCATTCCATCACGGACTCGATCTGTTAATGTCTAGAACTCCATCTGACTACCTCAAAGACAACCACCTTCTCGAGTTGGGAAGAGTTAGACCTATACTCTAATCACATAACACACACTTTTATAGTCTTATTCGTATAACATAACTGTTTTGTTTCACTAGATCTTTCACAATGTCTATAATGTGACCGAGACCCAAGTCGATGATTATTTTATTAGTTTTTCGTTAGAATACGGATAGTCTAGATATAATAAAGGATCATTCCATCACGGACTCGATCTGCCGATATCTAGACTTCCATCGAACTACTCAACCTCAAATACAATCACCTTCTTGAATTGGTTATGATTAGACCGTCGACTCTAGTCATACAACACAAACATTTCAAATTATCTAATTATTATTTTAAGTTCTTCATCCTGAGTTAACTGCACTTTGTAAGCGGACTATACACTGAAAAATTAAAAATACGATTCAATAACCAGTTTGGTTGCGTGAACGTTTTATACAATATTTGTCTAAAAACACTATAGATATTAGCACACTGAACATTGCACTAAAACATATGGTAAAATATTACTGTGTATATGTGAGGGTCCTCAAATTGTATGCCATCGACATTAATGCGAAAATCTGCAAAAATGAATGTTGAAAAGCTGTAACAAGCATCACATTGATATGTACTAGGACAAGTAGATTGCACTATCAGAGTTTGGAGTGCAATTTTTGTTATACTATCCCCAGCTCCCTAACATTACATCTATAGTTAATGTAAGCATTGTCACTGACAACAACAATTTGTCAGCGATTGTTCTAAGTACAGTCAAACGTAAAAATGTATAAACAAGGTATATTGTTGAATACATTTTCAATTGAATACGAGTATATACTACATACAACAATTTATTTGACTACATTTTAAAATCATTATAAATGTATTATGTATATTTGCAATAATACTTGTAATAATAATATTTATTTATTTATTTCATTAAAGATCAAAATCCCAGCGCCTTTACAGGTTTTCACCCAAGTCGACGATGGTAACTTAATTAATTACAATTCACCCATTCACCACTAGATTATATAAAGCAAAGAGTTAACTATGAAGTAGTAAACTCAATTAGATTCATAACATCAGACCTATCCTAACCAAATGTGCGGTAGGTTAGGCTGCGCATAAGCTGAACGTCTTGAGCGCGATTCCCACAGAGAAAGTATTTTCTATGCTTGACATTTAAAGTGTGATAATAATAATAATCAAAATGAATCAAAAAGTTAAATAAAAACATTGAGTTTTTATTACAAGGTTACATATTTTCCCAATTGACTGTACATCCTTAGATCAAAATTGCTGACAGACATTATAATAAGTAAGCTGCCTATACTATTTTTGCTGCATCAACATTGGCGCACCTCGTGTTAGGTACGTGTAAATCATGTCGTGCAGTGGGTGCTATAATATATGTCTACATTAAGATAATATACTTATATACGATACATAGCTTACTATAGGATTTAAATAGATCATAAAAGGTGAAAACAATTGTACATTTTCATCTTACAGAAAGTAAGTAACCATCTTCTGATGAGCTGTCTAATAAATCTAATAGTGAAGTCGTATTACCTGTATTTATATAAATCGATCAAAAAGTTTGTACTAGTAGTATTTGCTTTTATGAGACTGAAATGATTTCATAATACATTAACATAATCTTACCTGTTTGTGATACTTAAAATATATAGTAACAGAAATATTATAGCATCACCATGTGCGACAACCTTTTGCCACGCATGTTGCGCAAACCATTTTTGCTAAGTAAAAGGTTATGCATAAAGCATGTTGTACAGCGGATGTTATAATTATTTTTACCTTAAGATAAAATATCGCTTACTATACAATCCACATGAATCATCGCATAAATGGTGAAGACAATGTACATTTTCATCTTGCTGAACAGAATCATCATCTGATGAGCTGTCTAATGCATCTAATAGTAAAGCGGTATACCTGTATACTATAAATCAAACAAAAGGCGTATTAGAGCAGGCTTTCAAGAGACTGATAAGATTTCATACCTGTTATCTTATCTTATCTGTTTCTGATTTCTTAATATATTATCGTAACATAAAATATTATAGCATCACCATGTGCGATATCCCTTAGGTATTCATGTTATGATATGTAAACGGTTTAATCATTGCAACATATTATAAGTACAGTCAAACATAAAATCTTTTTATAGCATTCTTGCAAAATAATTTTTTTTATTGTTATTCAGGTTATTCAAATGCAGAAACAAATTCTTCTATAATTAATTACCTATCAATAATGTTTGTTTCATAAAGTCTTTCAAAGGACTGTATATAATTTTTCGGTAATAACACAGTCATGTTTGAAACATTTGTGAAGATTGATTAGTGACGATAAAAGTATAAAATACATTTCACGAATTCTCTAATAGATCTATAATAGGTAATATACAATTTCTGCATGCCTTAAGGTAAACTGGAAGAAAATGCCGCAAGGCATTAAGTTCGCTCGATACATAAAATGTAACAAAGATTAAATAAATAAATAAATAAATAATATATTATTTTAATATTTTATACATACATAATTATGTGCTCGACTGTATCCTCAAAGAAAACGCTGACGGAAGTGCAATACGATGTGCGTTTAGTGTACGGTTTCAAATTAATTAGGTCATTGCGACACATTTTCCTTAAATATATTTAAAATATAAATTATGCTTATTTAGCACCAAGTAAGGTGTAGTAAACCTTTTATTCATAAAAATGAATTCAGTCAAAGTCAAAGTCAAAATAATTAAAATATTAGAAATGAATTATTAAGAAGTAGAAACGAATAAATAAGATTACTTGACTGGTTACGATATACGGTTGTAACATAACACGTTTATCTGTTCATTACTTGTTCTTAATATTATTAATGAGCTCTATGTTGACCTATAAATGAATATTGTATCAATAAGTTATTGCGACATAAGGAAACATCGTGAGGAAACCAACAAAACACAGCATATTCTTGTGTGCGTGCAAAATAGGGTTGGACTTTTTACAAAGTGGATCATCCCTTTAGAATTATAAAAGATCCTAATAAATCTCTAGCTAGCAAACTCGTATGTAATATCTGCCCTGAGTTAATTAACCATTCAAACGCAGAAAAAATTACGCGTATAATAAGAACGATGTAAAGTCCAAAGTGTTACACTTAAAAAAAGTATGATCAATAAAATGTTGACGACCCCTGTCAGCGTCACCCGAAATTCGTGTTTAAATGGTGCTAACGAATTAGCTCATCCAAATTGTCTTCAAGTGAACTTCAGCAAGGTTACTCTACCCTAAAGTGAAGAAGTGCTCGACCTAGTACCTACCTAACTAAGTATTTTTTGTGAAACTCAGAATCCGGTGCATCTAAATCATGTAAGTACGTAAATCCTACTACTGTTACTGATTTATTTTTTATTTCTTGTAAATATGTCGCTGACGAACAATCAGGGATAACTCATGGATCGAACACTGATATTCCTAATAAAACACAGCACCTCTCTGAATGTAGAGATTAAATTATTTATTTTACATTTTATTTAATTTTACAGGTCTGACTCTGAATATTACGTGCGCAAGAACGTGAACACAGCGAAGTCAAGCCACGAAGAACCTGCACATCGGTTCGCAACCCTCGACTCCGATGACGATGAACGAGTGTAAGTTTACATTAAATATATTAGGTGCTATGTTAATGTAAACATTACGTGATCATCATTTCGATATGCTCTATTCGAATCCATTATGTCTAATTAATTTATTGTTACCCCTTTCAGAAGCATTCGCGGAACACCCAAGTCTAAATCGGTGACAAAGAAGATCGCTGCTGCTCCGAAGCGGAAATCAAAAGCAAGCAACGCTCCTGCTCCTGCTCCTAAACGTGCTACCCTTGACAACGAAAGACAAGCCTTCACCGAGGTCTTTGACAGCGGTGACGAAAGTGAGGCGAGGAGTGCGAGAAGTATCGCGTTGGAGAGAGCGAACCTTACGTCAGCGCTGTCGCGGAGGGTTGCCGACGGGGTTCTGCGGAGATACCAGCAACTGGAGGGCAATTTGTTTGTCGAGGTTCGGGTGTACAACACCGCGGATATTGCGAAAGTGGACCCTAGGAACCGACACGAAAAAGCGAGCGTAAGCCTAAAATATCGCGTAAGTGATGACAGCCCAGAGTTGGAATCACTAAGAAACTTTTTGAAGGAAGTGAAGAAAAAGTTTACGGAAGAAGGAAAATTTTTTGCAGATCGAAAATAGATGAAGAACTCTAAAATTACTATAATTTATATTTCCGTACAAGTATTTATAAATTAAAATTCAAATAAATATTACTTCATACTATTTGTACATTATAATATCATTATATTAAACCTATACCATTATGGCCCACAAATCCGTTTATTGTACGGTTTGTGATCAATCAATTAAAAGCAAGGCTTTTTCAGGTCATCTAAAAAGCATACAACATAAGAACAATAATGCTGTACAAATAAATGAAAACATTGATAAAATTCAATCTGCATTTAGAAATCGCATTGCATCATACCGTTTGCGACATCCATCACCTACTAGACGTGGGAGTGAGAACGAGACAACTAGTTGTTTGCCAGTTGAATATCTAAATAAACTCAGTTCGTTAGTACGTCAGCTATTCGACGCTAGAATCAGCTCTTACAATGCGATAAAGGTAAATTTAGAGCTGTTTTCTGAATACGCTTTACCAAAAAATGATTCAAAGGAAACAAAGTCTTTCAATACGGAAAATATAGTTCTATGTCGAAATTATGATTTTAAAGAAGTATTTCGGAACATGAAAAATATTATTTGTAAAAAAATGGATGAGTTTCAACAACGAGATAGCGGTTGGACTTTTCTAAGAAATCTGTATCTTGAAGTAAATATTAACAAATACACTCCGCTGAGGGCTTCTAGTTTTATCGCTTTGCCGAAATTTTTAAAACATAAGCGATCATGTGTCAATATAAAAAATTATGATAATTTCTGCTTCTTATGGAGTGTGATAGCATCTCTTTTTCCTGCAAAAAATAACCCGAATAGAGTATCCTCTTATCCTCATTTTAAGGATATACTAAATGTGCAAAATATGAGTTTTCCGGTTTCCCTTTCTGATATAAAAACTTTCGAAAAAAATAATCGTAATGTGAGTGTGAACGTGTATGGTATTAGTAATAACAAACATATTGTCGGACCGCTTTACAAAACGCACTGTCGGCAAAATCATCATGTTAATTTATTACTGCTAGAAAACGGATCTCGTTCACATTATTGTTTAATTAAAAATTTGAACATTTTATTGAGAACACAGTTAACTAAACATCATGGTAAAATATACTTTTGCGATGACTGTCTGATGTTTTTTGACAGCGAATGTAAATTAAATTCACATGTATGTGGTAGTGTCGCGACAGTTCTTCCGAACAAGGGGACCATAATTCAATTTAAGCATTTTGAAAGGATGCAGCATATACCTTTTGTTATTTACGCTGACTTCGAGTCATTTTTAGAGCCTTGTACGAGCGACACTTCCACCTCTACATTCACAACTACAACTCAAAAACATGTTCCAGCAGCTTTTGGTTATTACATTGTGTGCTCATATGACAATACCCTCAACCGATACAGATCATACAGAGGTCTTAATTGTGCCGAAAAATTCACTGAGTATCTTCAAATCGATATTATAAAGATTCATAAGATATTGAACACTAACAAACCAATTGTATTTACCGACATCGATTTACAAAATTTTAATAACGCAAAAGTCTGTCATATATGTTCGCAAATGCTTTTTGACGAACGAGTCCGCGATCACTGTCACCTGACAGGGGTGTACAGAGGCGCAACGCACACCTACTGTAACATTCGATTTGCTTTACCTAAATTCATCCCGGTCTATTTTCATAACCTATCAGGCTACGACTGTCATTTATTTATAAAGGAACTAGGTGATATGAAAGGTCCATTGAAAGTGGTAGCTAAAAATAAAGAAAAGTACATATCGTTTACAAAACTATTCATTACAGAGGACGGAGGGCTAGTACCTGTTCGTTTCGTTGATTCATTCAATTTTTTAGCTACTAGTTTACAAAAACTCGCAGAAAATTTAAACAAAGAGGATTTTATACATCTATCACGATTTTTTTCAGATCCACTGCAATTTGATTTAATGCGATGTAAAGGGGTGTATCCGTATGAATATATAACTGGCTGGAACATATACAAAGAAACTTCTCTACCACCGCGAAAACGTTTCTTTAATAAGTTAATGAATGAAGATATACCTGAGTCTGACTATAAACACGCCTTGAATGTATGGAACATATTTGGTTTACGCAATTTAGGCGAATATACCGATTTGTACTTAAAAAGTGACGTATTATTACTAACAGATATCTTCGAAAGTTTCAGGAAAACTTGCACAAAAAATTATAAATTGGACCCATCGTTTTACTTAACAGCTCCAAGTTTAAGTTTTGATGCTATGTTACTTAAAACTAAAGTTCAATTACATCTTATTGATGATTTAGAGATAATTCGTATGATACAGAGCGGTATACGCGGAGGAGTTTGTTTATGTTCAACTCGGTATGCTAAGGCAAATAACAAATATTTATCTCACTATGACCCGGACAGTCGTAGTAGCTACTTAATATACATAGACTGCAATAATTTATATGGATTTGCTATGTGTGGTTATTTACCACATTCTGATTTTGTTTTAATGAACCAGTTAGACATTAATAACCTCAACATTCTAACAGTGCCAAATGATTCCATGCATGGTTATATTTTAGAAGTGGACTTAGAATATCCAGAATACCTCCATAATTTACATAATGATTTTCCTTTTTGCCCACAAAAATTCAAACCTCCAGGCTCAAACTCTTCTAAACTTATTCCAAATTTATACGATAAATATAGATACGTAATTCATTATATTCATTTAAAAACGTGTATAGCAAATGGATTAATATTAAAAAAAATACACAGGGTAATAAAATTCAAGCAAAGTCCATATTTGAAGGAATATATTGATCTAAATACAAAATTAAGGCAAAGTGCACGCTCGGCTTTCGAACAAGACTTTTTTAAATTATTGAATAATAGTATCTTTGGCAAAACTTTGGAAAATGTAGAACATCGGGTTGATGTAAAGTTAGTCAATCAATGGCAGGACAGTACCAATATCACCAAAAAACAATATACAGCCAATAGATACATATCGAGACCGAATTTTCATAGTGTGACAATTTTCTCAGAAAATTTCGTAGCTGTTCAAATGAAACCTGAACGAGTGGTTTTAGACAAACCGATTTACATCGGTTTCACCGTTCTAGAGTTATCCAAAAGCCATATGTTTGATTTCCATTACACTGTTATGAAACCATACTACAAAGACAATATTAAATTATGTTATACAGATACAGATAGCTTTCTATATTCTATAGAGACAGAAGATATATATAAGGATATTAACATGAAATTCAAACCATATTTTGATACCAGTAATTACTCGGTTAATAATTTGTACGGAATCAAATGTGACAACAACAAAATTCCTGGTTTATTTAAAGATGAGTTCGGCGGAGAAAATATAGCTGAATTCGTAGGCTTACGATCCAAATTATATTCTATAAAAACCGAAAATTCCGAGATTAAGAAAGCAAAGGGTGTAAAAAAATGTGTTGTTAAAGGTTTAACACACAATGACTATAATAAAGTTTTAAAAACCAACGATGTCATTAGAAGAAAAAACATTTATTTTAAATCGTTGAAGCATGAAGTATTCACACAGGAATTAAATAAAATAGCGCTTTCAGCTAACGATGATAAACGCATTATATTAAAAAACAAAACGTCGACCCGTTCTTGGGGTCATTATCAGAGCACATTTTGAATTCGCTTAACGTATTTCACTAATAAAATTGTATTATAATTATCTAAGATGGCCGAGGGATATTTAGCCGATATTATAATTCTGAAACATTCTTATTATTACTCTAATATTGAAATAACAAGCGGACTCTGGCCAATTAATGACTTCTTACCACAAATTTATGTGAAGCTTGAAAATTACTGTATATTTTGGTCTCCAGAAGAATGGGAAACTATTTATAATGAGTTTAAAATGATCGGACAATATAAAAGTAACTATGACTCATGTCAGTATAAGTTGTATAGACTCATGTATTGTGATAAACGATGTCCTGATTATTATGTACACCAAGTATTTTCTGCTATTAATATGTATGGTCACTGTATAGATATAAGATTGAAAAGTCTAGAAATAGAATACCTAAAGGTAAAGCCAACTGTGAACAAAATTCAATCTGTGCTTACGAATACGTATTTATCGCCATCCAATATTGAGACGTTATTGGATTATTACACTAACGATTATTCACTGGTTGAAAAAGAAATGGCTATTCTAGCAATTGATTGGTTCACAAAATTTGTATTCAATTGACTATAATAATTATAAGTACTTAATTTAACGATAAGATTTCTATAAATATTACTTAAATAATGTAAAATATGGTTGATAAATATATTATTTTAAAGGGTACTCAGTATTTTTTTTCGTTATATAAACCTATTCTAAACCATTCATGACATTCAGTAATATAATCACACACAACAATAATTTGCAAACCACATCAAAATAAAATCACTGACGCTTTGCGAAGAGCCTCGCTGCGAGTACCTTGGCATGTCTAGACAAGTTTTTGATGACGAAGCTCATTCGCGCGATTGGTGTGTGCTAATAAATTAATTTAAGTAGTCAATATTTAACACTCGAAGAGACGATACAGAGAGACGATAATTAATAATGTCGGCTAACTCAACTCGCAACTATTATCCAAAAGCAAACTATATAACAACACTGTCAGATACAAGACTACCTAAGTTCTCTATAAAGATTGAAGTGTGCAAATTCACGGAGAAGGAAACAGTTATTGAAGACCGCACCGTAACCCGAGCCAACTACCTCGTCTACGATAACGAAGACCAAGTAATGCAGTCCGCCACGCATACGTTATTTTTAATAACAAGGGAATTGGGAGAACGTGCAGACAGCAACTATGTAAGTATCCTATTTCTAAACTTAACTTGTTTTAATAACGGAAGTATTGTTATAGATGCTATTGCAGGTTTTTTATATGAAGCGATGTGGGTTGTAATGTTTTATATAGTAATTGTTAATATCTCTTGTTTCAGGTAGCCACAGTCTACGAACAGCAGTGTGAAAAAAAATAGTTCGACATTAGCATTAAAATGAAGTGATATTCTGTAGTAACTAATTAGTAAAAAATGTAAGAGGTAATTGTAATTTCTTAGTTCACTTAAATGAAATAAAATGTTGTTAAAAAATTGGTTTTATTATCTATACTTAACTTAATATAGGAAAACATACAAAGTTAAACTTACGCTACATTAAACATAATAATATGCAATATTGGTATTTACCAAAGATAATTGTTATCAATGCACCATTTTTTTATACATATTGCATTTTTTAAAGCACAATATTTTTTATGAGTTAAGCAGTTTAAGTAAGTTGTAGAATTACAGTATTTTTTATGCAACGTTAATAAATTAGGACATCCATTTTCACCCACGTCTGTAATTATTGAGCAATTTTGACATAAATCAGCAATCCATTTAATTTTCTCTTCACCCTTAACTATTATCTTTTTATAAGCTAATACAGGTGAAATTATTCTTTTAAACTCACGATAGTCGATGTAACCTTCTCTCCATAAAATACCTCTGTTTCTTTCTAACCAGAGAATACCCTTTTTTTCTTCACAAGATAAGTTACAAAAAGAATAAGGAGGTTTAACTAGAAATACCTGGGTATATTCTTGTGTAGCCAGAGCCAGTTCTTTAATTATAAAATTATTATTGCAATCAGAAAAACCTTGTATATCAACAATTATGCAATCTTGATTCATGATATCTTTTTTACAATATTACTTAAGGGTTTATATTCAATAATACAATCGTTTAATATAAGACAGTAAGCTGTAGTTTGATCTGGTAAGGGAGTATCTGTTTCCAATTCCAACCGTATATCCACACTTCCTGTTTGTATTATTTCAGATTGTCGACTACAATCTATTAGATATAAGGGTGCCTTAGTTTTGAAATCGTTATAACTTAGCAACGGATCAGGTCGACGTCCATAATAGAACTGTTGAAATTTTGCGTATTGCTCATATATTAAAGCATAATTATTATTAGCATAATCAATGTTTAAGTTTTCATATGGAAAATAAGTTGAATTCAGAAATACTTTAACGTTACGTAAATTACAATGGTCAAATTGAGACATATCTTTAAGTATCTGATTTTTACGATCAGTTTGTAAGCCTAAAATTACAAACCTAGGTTTCTCAATCTGTGAAGATGTTTTTATCGACCAAGTATGTTTTGAAGTTTGAGGTAATAAAGGATATTCGTACAAATCCCAATTTCTGAATACTAAATTAATTGCACGGTCCTTTTCTAAATGTCTAAGCAGGTTAATTCTTTCACGGTCGGAAACTTTTATGTGAGGAACACGCCATACTAATTTAGTAATCTCAATATCATGAACATATTCTCCAGCGCCTAATTTTAAACAATTCAAATTAGTATTACTACGAATTAGGATGAGTTCATGTTTACAATTCATAATTATTTTATTATAGTCCTCAGCGAAACCTAAAACTTTGTTAAGAGGTAATGATACCGCAAATTTATTTCCTGAGTTTGATGATCCATCGATATTCCACCCCCAACATTTAGATATTTTAGATTCCCCTTCGCTCATTGACAATAGAGCTTTCATAGTCGTAGTAACTCCAGGTTGGCGAACTGTGTCAATTACAACTCCATTGATTTGGTATGAAATCGATTGAAAAAGAAAAAGTACATGATTGTTTGTAAAATTAATATGACTTAATTTTGCTTTGGATTCTCTGTTATAAGCCTGTACATTTCCTTCTATGTATAATGTACTGGCAGAAGGTAAAACATATAAGTCCTGCTGATTAATGGGTATGCGGATCTCATCGTTAATATTAAAACTGGTGACGTATGGATTATACGAATGAAACTCATAACTTTCGATGGAATTGTCATAAGTTGGCTGCTCTGTTATATTTAGGATACTCATTTTAAACCAATAAGTTTGAGAAATTTCACGTTTTCTTTTGTAAGACCTTTTTTAGGTTTTATATTTTTCTTAATTTGTTTAGAAGGTGTTATTCCCTCAACAGCACTATTTGTACTATATTTTTTAATGACAGATCGCGAGTATTTAAGAAAATCGATCATTGTTTTTTTTGAGATGTAAATAGAGTTGAATTTCTTCGTTTCGTAAATTAACTAAGTTATTGTTTACATCCAATATTCTAATATTGATAGAGCTTATGTTTTTACGATTTACAGGAAAATATATTATATTTTTAGGTACTTCGATAATTCTATAACCTGGAGGAACATTTGGTGCAAATTCGTGAATAATATGGCTAGTTTTTCCATTCACATAAGATCCACTAACTATATCACAATCAATCCTCAGCACGGTTGTCGACAGAATGCATACCGGATAACTAGATTCGTGTATTATATTAGCTTTTAGAGTTTCTTTTCCAAAACCTAATATTTTATTTAACGATCCTTCCTTTTCAAAATGTATATCTTTTGAACAAAAAATAGTTGTTTTTAATGTGTTGTTATTGCATTTCAATTTAAATACACAATCCTTAATATGTTCCTTTAAGTAGTCACTAATATCTTGAAGTTCGTACGAACCTTCTGGAATTTCTACGACTCCGTTTTCACCATACCATACTTTATTATTTCTGCTATCTATATTTGGTATTGAGTTGAATGCCGAAAAATATAAAAGACCGCACTCATAATCACCATCGAGTTGTAAAGCAGGGGAATAATTAGTTGTCAAAGATGACTTGGTGTCAGATATTGATAGCGTGAAGTTCATTTTTGTAATGATAACTATAAATATGATAACTTCATTTTAAATGTCTTTTCCAAAAGTTTTTTAAAAAATTTAGACATAGATGACCACAGTTGACGGAATCGAAACTTTGGTAATTATTGTAATTATAAAAGATGTCACTAATATTTTCTAAATACTTAACAAGTTCCAACGGAGGTTTCAAATCCCCAAAACTATCAAAGTACTCGCAATAATTATTTAGTTTAACATAGGCTACCCAGTGCGTTCCATTATTGTTATGATCATCTAAATTGATGATAGCACACTCTACTTTCTTTGGTTTATGCGGCAACTTATCTCTCATATAAACACCTCTAAAGTATGGGATTTTTGTAGCATGTTCAATAATATCTATATTAGTAAGAGCACGCCTAGGTAGCCTATGATTCAGTTTTTTTTTAAATTGTTTAGAAATAATCCACTTCCTTTTTTATATGGTTTGATATATAGACCTTTTCCTAAGGCAATAGATTCCATCATTTTATTATGGCGTTCCGATTCCCTTAGGTTCTGTTTAGATGACTTATAATCATTAACAGCTTTCGCAACACCTGCCGCACCTCCCGCTAGCGCACCTAAAGCCGACAAACCAGCAAATATGGGGATTAAAGGTAGTATACCTCCAGTTTTTGGAATGGGTATTACACGAGGTAACCTCACTCTTGATGTTTTTGAAAGTAGTTTTTTAGCTGCAAGATATGCATATTTTATAGCAGATCTGTGATTCTTAGGTTTCTGCTTTCGTAATTGTTTACGTATTTTTGATACGGCGGTTTTAAATCCCGTAATACCTGCACCTGCTTTTAATTTAGTTTTCATTACTTTGTTTACTAACCACGAGGCAATTTTTTCTCCTGTGCGTGAGTCTTTCGACTTAACCCTTTGTTTAGCCATGTTTAGTAGTTCTAAATCCGCCTTATGACGGTCTTCTAAATTCGAATACTTGGAATATGCTATATCGTGTTGCATACAAGCGTTATCTAACGGATTAATACCTTTATCACCCCGTAACAATCTTTCTTTTAGTCTAGTACCAGGTCCACAATAATTGTATCCAGGTAAATGTAATTCAAATGGCAAATTATTAATTACACTATTGAGAAGTCCTCCTCCTTCAATAACCATCAAATATAATGATCTTACAATAAATACATACACGTTATATAGGTTTCATACAATAGATTTTTTATTAATCCAACTATTTTCAGTATCATTAAGACCCAACCATTTTACAAACAATTGATTACCCTTCCTTTTTAAAACCTTTTCCACCAAGTATATGTCACCATTCATCGTTTTTTGAAGCTCCTGTTCATAAAATGTACCCAAAATCATTTGTTTTCGCTGATCTTCAATTCGGTAAGTAATCGGATTAGTATTGTTTACTTTTGTAATTGTAAATATTTCAGCGGACCAATTTGGAGTATATCCTTTTTGAAAATCTCCTTTATATTTGCTAATACGAACATGATCTCCAACATTGAATTTACTACATTTTTTTATGATAGACATCTTCTGTGACAGTTTAATGTTACTCATGATAGTAGATTCATTGTTGTAGTTTACGTCTATAGGTTTATAGTGAGTTATTCGATGTACAGTATTATTATAGGAGTTAACAATGTTTTCTAAAGGTTTTCTAAACCAATTATAATTACCAATATAACTAAAATACTTATAAAGCCTGCCTTTCAAAGTCCTAATCACTCTTTCCACAATGGAAGCTTTTTTAGTTGAGTATGTAGAATAATGATTAATTTTGTTTGAAGCCATCAGATTTTGAAATATATTATTATAAAATTCTTTACCTAAATCAGTCTGCAAATTAACAGGTATTCGACCAGAAGAAACAAGTATTATATTAAATAAATTCGAAATTTCCGACTTAGTTTTCGTTTTAGATGGCATTGCCCAAACAAATTTAGAGAAGGCATCTATTATAACTAAAATGTATTTATAACCTTTGTTATCCTTTGCTAAACTTTGCATATCAATTAAATCAGCTTGCCATAAATCATCAATACCTTTTAAACACACATACCGTCGAATGAAGTTTTTTCTTGCTGCTCTATGAATTTCATCTACAACTTGTTGTTTACTCATTTCATTACCTACACTTTTGGGATCTTAATGATTGAATCTATATCAGATTTCGTATAATAGTAAGTCTGCAGATATTTTTTGATTGTAAATGTTAATTTGTTCAGTTCGTCTACTATTTTCTGACTTGTCCAAAATTGATTAATAAATTTATCAACATATTCCTTATTCACAGCATCGTCAGCTTCTAATGGGATGCTAACTCCTTTTAATCTCACTGAATTTATATTAATTTCGCCATCTTCGATTTTTAATAAATCATCAGTTTTCAATTGTACTGATGTACGCAAACGCTTATGAACGTGATGACCGAATTTATCGATATTCATTCCCCTCAGAACTGCATTAACCGATAGTTGATAGTTGACTGTCTTAATATAGAAAAATCCGACATATAAATATTTATTTAATTAAACCACTTTCACGTAATTCTTCAATGATGGATATTATTTCATTATCTAATCCAGTGTTACCAGCATCTCGAGAAGCTACCAATAACTTTAACCGATTAACCAATTCATTGGGATCATCCCAATAAACATAATCCACGTTTGGATTAAGTTTCTTAATTACAGACAATCCGGATCCTTGCGACATGCTTTCCGTGCTAACACAATTTTTAGCTAATTTTATGAATAGAGGTCTAATTATCTGCGTATACTTTCTTCCCTTGTTACTTTTAATTGGTTTTGAGGGATCGTAATCACGACGATGAGCATTAGTAACTATTAACATTTTCTTATAGTTAAGTCTGTCATCTTCTTTTATTAAACTTAAATCTGGTGATTTTTTAAATAACAGTTCCATTAGCCCTAAAGTTTTAACGTATGGTTTTCCACCAACTATAATATGGTAATCATTTAAAGACACTGATGACATTCCCATCATAAGTTTTCCTCTTTCTCTTCTGACACCGAAAGGAATATTTTCATCGACGATATCTGACATTGACCATGATGAAGGACGTGGACTAATACTTTTGCTAGTTTTGAAAGATGTACCGCTTGTATCATGTTTGGAATCATCACTATCACTTAACTCGTCATCCTCCTCAGTTTGAAGATCAGACGTATTACCTTTTACAGGAGCATCATAATAATTGCTGTCATTAGAACTACTATTTCCATCATAAGGATAATCATCATCTTCTGATACATGATCGCGAACACCTTTTTTTACTGTATGTGTAGGGGTACGACTGACCTTTCTCTTCATAATTTTATTTATTTTTGGAGTTACTATTTCATCGCATGTCTTAGAATTCTTAATTGATAACTGTTTTAATGGATCTGTTATCGGTTTTAAAACGGACTCCATGACTATATCATTATTAGTTTTGATGTCGCGCATTATTTGAATTTTCTTTTTAAGTGATTGGGTAGATTTCAGAACCTGTTTTTTCAACTCCTTCTCTTCGTTCATACTTTATACTTTAGCACTATACTTTACAGCGTTGAAATTATCAATGACCGTAAAAACCATAACATGTTTATTATAAACATCTATTGAAAATTTATGAATGTATCAAAAGTCTTTCTATAATAGCCTTTATTCTTCTCACAGTCCTTGTTTATTACTAAGTAACTGTAAGGGTTGCTCCATATTTCCGAACACATATCTCGGAACTGAGTCCATGTCATATCTGTATTAACATGTTCATCGTATACATGATGAAGGTTAACATCATCTTGCTTGAAAAGAATAACGAGGTTAGCATTGTCACGAATTAACTGCTTCGGAATTTTTGAATAGGTTTGGTTTAAGTAAAAACAGTCTATATTTTTATGTCTGCCCATAGCAAAATAATCACGTATGTTGTTTTGATTTTCACATGCAACATCGTCAAAAATTATAACTGAATTAGGAGCGGCTTCATGAGGACTCAAAACTTCCTCGTTATCACGATATTTTATAAAAGATATCTCTGATACATTTTGGAACACCTTTTCTAAAAACACGTACTTTGGTTGAAATAAAGTCTTGGAATACAGGTACACGTTTCGAAAATGTAATCCATTTTCATGTAAAAGTAGTCCAAGCATTAAATTAGTTTTACCGCAGTTAGAAGGTCCAGAAATAATACACCGAATTGAATTAGGTAAAAGTTTTCCATGACGGGCTATGCTTCTGTTGGCTTGAACACAAATTTTCTCCAGCTTCAAAGAATGAGGTTGTTTCACAAATTTCATGTTTGCATTTAAACAGATAGCTTACGTGAATTAAGTACGTAACAGCTTGATGATCTACGCAAAATGATGGGAGTGTAAATTACCGAATGTTTTTATACATTAGATAAGAATTTTGTGTTTATAAATCATAACGAATCCGTTATGTACTTGTATTTTTATTGTCTTATTGTGTTACGTTAACCTGCAGACAGTCATGACATGTTGCGATACTGTGCATTAGCGTTTTCAACGTGAAAATTGTCACACTACGGTAGCGTATTTTTGGGTTTTTCGAAACGCATGATCATCCGAGCAACGTGAGTGTCAACGAACGTTTGCGAAGGAATGGAATGTGTTTTGAAATGCCCAATAATACCCTACTATCGCTTACATATATCTAGCTTATATAAGAACCGCTAGACGGAAAGTGATAGGACCTAGATTTTCCTTGGATTTTTCATCTTTCGGAATACAATTCCTATGGTTGAGCCATGCATGAATAAAACCACCTTTGTATACTTATACCAACGTGGTTTTATGCGCACTCAGATGGCACCACGTGTAAATCCGTAATATAAGACTTTTTATATATAATATGTACCTAATGCAAGCCATTCAGATAGTTCAACCGACCCTTTGTACATATAGTTTTTAGTTTATGTATTTTTAGGTTAGTATTATTTAAAATAATTATTTTTAAGATTTTATTGTTATTTGAATAAATGTAAATGTATTTACATAATATAAATATAAAGGATTTCGTCAATATACAACCCAACCCAAGCATATCCCTCCTCATTCCTTCAACTACCATACATCATTGTGCCCAGGAAACAATCAATAACAGGTTGCAAATCTGTCATCACCAGGTATCCCGAGGCAACCAACCACCCACCGGTAGCATCATAGTTTGGTTACCAACAATAAGTTATACTTAAAAGCACTTCCAAACAATACGAAGGCGCATTTTCATTTCAATAGCTGTTTGTGGTTTGATACAACACAGAACGCGTCGAGGGGGGCGTTCTGGCTACCGGACAAGTAGTCGTGGCTTTTTGTTCTTAAGACGACGTGAGGTCCCAAATTGTGTGGTTACTATGGTTACCCGTACATGAACGAGATTCTTCACGGTTACAAATTAAGTTGTTTGAATGCCACGAGCTTCTAAATGTTTTCTTGGCTTTATCAATTCACTCATTTCGGGGAAGTCTGTGTTTGGAATCTGAAACAAGTGACAATAAATATAGTGAGTTTTAAATAGGTTACAAAGTTTGACGTTCTCATTAGAAAAATACATTACACTGGGCATGATCCACACTAACATTCCCTGTTTTATAAAATTACTCGAGTAAGATTGTTATTAATAGTTTATTAAAACCACTTTATAATTAATTGTTTTGTGAAAACGGCCCTGTGATGTTTCTTCACAAACGATTTCGTAACATTACATCAAAACATCAACCTTCAGCCTCACATTTGGGCATTTAATTAGTTACCTAATTAAATAATTACAGATATTTAATGACATTATTTATTAAGTATAATTATTATTTATAGATACTTACTTACATAATTATATTTATTTGTAAGGCAGGCTATAGTAAGCCGAACTGAAGCTGTTAAGTATCGCTAACTGAACAACTTCTGTTCTACAAAAAAAGTAAGTCCTAATCAACTTGTATGAGACATTAATTTGTATTTATTTTTTCATTGAAAAGTCGCTGTTCATTAGCGATACTAAACACCCGGGTTTCGGCTAACTGTGCACTCTTTCCGTTACACCCTGTATACGCAGTGGACTGTATAAGTCTGTATAAGGTTGTTAATGAGACCTAGGTACTAGATTCTCAATCAGATAGGTATAGGTACTAGTAGTCGTAGTCCCGTAGGCTCATTCTCGCCGCGGTAATGTCTATAAAAAGTGAAGAGCTGCAACCACTCGGTTCTGGTTGATAGCCATACTTTATTGTTTATTTAACGACATCAACACTAAACTTTATTAAGGCCACCTCAAACTGCCACCTAAACATTAAATTAAATTACCTGTGTGACTACATACAGAGACAAACTACGAGTACACAACTGGTTATTTCATTTGGTATGTTGCTAAATATTTGTAGTCTTGCATCAACAATAAACATCCAGAACATGGTAAAAGATAAGTAGGTGCATTTGTTCTGATCTGACCCACTAAGTTCAACTTGAAGTTCAACTAATTGAAATAAACAAAAATATTCCAATTATTTCAACTTTGTAACTATTTAGAAATGATTACATAAAGTTGAAATAATTGGAATATTTTTGTCCAATTAGTTCAACTCGTTTAACTTCAAATGAACTTAGTGGAATAGATGAATTGTGTATCAAAATTGTCAGCTTGATAATTCGCGATTCCAGAATGTAGCGCGCTAAACTTAATTGCCACTCCACACAGCCTCGGTGTAGCATATGATGACAGGATATTACTAACAGTTGTGTTTAGATTTAGGATTAGACGTGGCGGCCACGACATAATTACACCTACTATAATTTTCTCCTTATTGCCACGCGCGTGGTTAGTGACTAAATAAAGGTATTCAAGTCTATAATGCCTCTTAGGTAGATCTAGGGCTAATAGGTTTACATCGTCGATCGACACCAATAGGTAAAACCTCTGAGAAAACAGTGTAAATGGATGAAGTGCTAGTGAGCGGCCACCAATTCTGGTTCTGACGTCACTTAACTTGTAGAGTAGACTGCACTCGCTACGAGCCCAACAGGCTATGTATTGCGATATGCTCTATTTAATGTCAAACACAGGTGCCATTTCAGTTAACCAGTTTGCGAAAACGTCTGCACAAACGAACGACTATGTACCTACATTGCTGTTGTATATCAGTTTACACGTCGTCGACAGACTGGTGGAGTACACTCCCATAAATGTAGCCAAAAATGACACTATAATATCACGAAAAAATCTGTATTTCAAAGAATTCGTGCTGAGAACCAATATTTTTTTTTTAATTTTAGACTTTGTAGCTATATAGGTAATACTCTACACTAGAGTGTAGATATAGATACCATAGTTACAAATTTTTATATCTTAAAGAACTCATGAAAATTGTATCTAATTAGATACTTACACGATTATGAAATCTAAACTAAAAAATACGTCAACAAATATATAATTAAGTAAGTCACGTAAGTAATCATTTACTTCACTTCACGTATTGAATAGACGAAATAATAAAATCACTGTCAACAGTATTTTCTATTGCATTCAAAAATCTTTTATATTTACTTAGCAGATCTTTCACAAAAGCGCCTTTGTGTTTGTAACCGTTGATTCTGCAAGAGTTGTATGCAATATGCAACTACTGTATGCAATTATTCGTCAAGCTTCGTTCAACAAGAACAAAACTGATTATGGCGAAATGTCGCCTAGAGAGGCTAGAAGTCTAATCGGTACCTATTTTAAATGTTAAATCTCTGAAGCTTTGTCGAGCTAGAATAGATAGGTAAACATTGCAACATAAGAGTCTATTTAGGTATTAGGTATCACAAGTTATATGAAATTCACGTATGGCAAATATACGAATACATTATCAGCCTCATCATCACTTAGCGGTTAAACGCGGGTTTAGTTTTAGTCTGACAAAAAATATCAATAATAATTCACTTTCACATAGACATTTAATTTCAAAATTATACATTACATTAGACCTTAGCCTGGGAAAAGTATAATACATACATTGTTAATCATTCATAATCATCATTTATTATTAGACATACACATTACCTACATATATCTCAAAATGAGATGTGAATGAGTTACGGATTTTGATCCTCGCTCCCAAAATCTTGGACTGCGGCACTGTGTCACCTAATCAGAGGGTCAAATATCTTCACAGGAGCGCGAATGAGGACGTTTCCTCTCCAGCCACGTTTTGACAATAGCATGCAATGTCTTTCAGTCCCGTGTAATGGGGCGTAATTAGACTTGAAATAGACAGTCAAACGCAAGCATGTGGGTGAGACACAATAGCTATACCTATGTGAAATGAAATTATCGTACATATACTATAAATAAAGGATAAATTGAATTCGAACAAAATACGAGTTACGAGTACATAGTATCTAGTGATAGATGCTTTTAAGTGACTCTATGGATGTAGAGTAAAAATAATTTGGCTTGTACATGTTTTGTGTGGCAATTTGACTATTTAATTAATTAATAGGTACTTCGATTCCGAGTCAGTGACATTTAATAGATAATGTGCACTGTACAGGGAATGAATATTGAAACACTCTTTATGGTGGTTATGTTTAAAATTATTTACATTGGCAGGTTGCTTAGTAGTAATTCTAATTATGTATTAAGGTTGCTGCCATAAGACGCCATTATTGGAAATCTATTTAGAATAGAGTGGATTGGTCACTGTCACTATAATTTGTGCTCACATGGCGTTTTACAAACTTGCCATTTGTACCTAGTGTTTCTAGATCATTTGGCGATTTAACCCCATTATCAAAGTAAGTATACCAAATTACCAAATACATGAAGCTATTCTTGTCCGATTACGTTTATTACACAATCGTTCGGATGCCGTCACCGTGGCATCCAATCATCGAGGAAGGCGTCCACAGCATAGCGTCTGAATAGAAAACGTGATTGAAGTCAACGTTTTTTCCTCCAAAAGCTGTGTATAGCGCAAAAAGTCACCGGTAAGCCACACGCGTGGGAACCCCAGTCGCGTCGGCCCTCGGCTGACTAGCCGACTGGTGACAAGGAGACGACAACCTGTTAGCCGACTGACATCTATTAGGTACACGAAGTATTTGGAACGGCCCTTCAAACACATTAGGGAGCTTTTCCGCTTCGTGAAAAACAAATCTGTATCGACCGACCTACTTGTGGCTAAGGATAAATTTTTCTTCTTTATATATTGTGTCATATACTCATAGGTATGAGAGATACGACCGATCTAGATTTGCGAAAGGTTGGAAACTCTTCATGGATAAAAGTACAACATATCTAGGTACTTAAATTCTTCTTCGTTGTCTTTTTGTAGGTATAATGAAGAATTTTCATCAACTTAAGTTTTTTTTATAAGTTTATTTAAATACCTAACTATCAACATACACAATTAAACACAACGTTAACGAAAACTAACTTTAAATAGAATAAAACTAATTTTGAAATGTTCTAAAGTTCCACTCGGTTATATTATATCCTTGGCATATCATATCTATGATGTGGTCATTGGTGCACATTAGTTTGTACTTTATGGCATGCTAAGTGCTAAGATCCTTAAACTAATGGCTTATCCAGTAGCAGCATAATTCTGTCAACCGTTGTCGCCCAGTGAGAAAAGTCGTGCCTCCATTTTAATTGGACATGACGAATCAAGTTTGTTGGAAAAACTGGGCGGAGACTGTTTGCGGAGGCGGATGTGGGGCCCAAGAATTCAGCTTTTTTGTGCGTCGCATGAGCCGAGCTGTCGCCGCAGCGATTATGGTCGCATCGCTGAGACAAGAGGTTACAATCTAACACGCCTATATCTGTGCCATAGCAACACGTCTGCCTTACTGTCTGGTTTCTTATGGATGATGTGAATCGAATTATTGCTACGTATGACTCAGGTTGACATTGGTGAATAGGGTTTTTGTAATTGGAATGAAACTCTATACATATAGATAGGTGCGCTGTTAATTGAATTGAATGATTGGATCAAATTAACGTTGGGTTCTAAGAACTCCTTACTTAAATATAGATCTATAGATATGGATTTGATACATCTAACTATGAGTACAAGTTTTATAATAATGTATTAATTCGTACACAGTTTTCATTTCATGAAATTCACAAAGACGACAAACTTTACTTTAGGTAAAAATATATATTCTTTTTTTTTTTTTTTACGACATTAACAACATTTATTCAATTTAAATAAGTACAACTATAAATAAAAAATTGGGGCCAAATCGCTGCCCTGCGGAAGAGTGCCCAAAAGGCTGGCGACGTTACCTCGTTGTATAGCCAGCGATATACGCTGGCCGAGGTAAGCGCCAGCCCTTTGGTCACCCGACGAGTCAATGAGGCGAGACGACAGTTCTTTGACCAGTCGCCGCGCCTCTGGTCCCCATGGCCCCATGGTCTCTACACCAAACGGCGCAAACATGTAGCTCTCGCTGAGAGCCGCATATTTACGCCGCTTGAGACTTTCCGCGGCACCGGCCGCCGCCCCCGCCGCCCTGCTCGTGAACTGCACATGGGAGGGAGCCAGTGTGTCGACGCAGGTAGCGTCCCACACTAGCGTCCTCCCATGCTTCCACGGTATGAGCGTCATCCCGTCGGGCCTCTTACCATCGTCGCGTGCAATACCGTTCGGCTCCAAAATGGCCGGCACGTTGACGGTGGCAAAGGCCCTCCGGATGACGTCATTGAGGGCGGCATGACGAGACAGGCGGCCAGCGCTACGCTGGCAGGAAAGACCATGGTGTCCAAGGCGACCGACGTCGTTCCCGCAGGAGCACCGATGTGGCTCATTTAAATTACAGCCTAAACGCAGACTGGCGGCCAGAGAAAAAGTGATATTATCTAAAAACGTACCAATATAGGGGGATGGAAGGGCCTGCAGCCAAAATCCCGACTCCCGCTCCGAGACAGCTAACAGACGAGCCCGATCTGTTGCATTGACGCTTGTGTTCAATAGATGCTGCACCGTCAGCTTGCAGATCGGCTCGTCCCATTGTCTTTGCAGCCTAGGATCGTCCGGTAGGTCACTATTCGTGCAGGTAGTCAGCCAGGCGTTTCTTGCTTCAGCAGAATACGGATCCGGTACTGAGCCCAATGAGGCACCAAGAATTTTATGTCTCAGACTTTCCGTACTATGGCTAGAAGAAAGAAACGCCGGTAACGCCACACTCGATATTTTACGAATGCCCAGGCCTCCAAAGCGTACCGGGAGTGAGGCCTGGGTCCAGGCACGGTCGTCAATGGGAGAATTTAGAATTTTGATCAATGTATTTTTAATTTCGTTATCTAATGTTGACAATAAGCTACTGAATTTCCAAAATGGGCAGCATCTTAATATGTATGTAAATTTTGGAACGAATAAGCAATATCTAATTATATGATAAGCCATATGACTACTAATTTTAAGTAAACGGTCCGAATAGTTGTTAAATTTTAAAGCATGTTCTCTAATAAATGGAGGAATGGATTCGTTCAAAATCGGAGCGCCTAAAAGATGTAGAGTTTCGTTACTAAGAATTTTAATGTTAGGTGATAGTATGTTGAATTGTTGTATAATTTGTGATTTGACATCAGGTGGAATATTGTCGGAGATATATAATTCACATTTCGAAAAATTTAATGATAGGCCGATGGCCTCGAATTTGGTTATCAGTGTCTGTAAGTCTTGTAGGACGGTGACTGCGTCACCACCGAGAGTACCGTCGTCAAGATACCATATATTCAATTTTGAACAAAGCGATGAAATAATTGGATGTATGGCGAGGCTGAATATGGCTGGCCCGAGAGGGTCGCCCTGTTGGCAGCCGGTAGCTGAGTCTATGGGGTTCTCTTTAAACAATAATTTGGAGGAGGAGCTATAGCACTGCCAAATATAATTATAAATTTCGGGGACTATATCCTTTACTTGCTCCAACAGGGCGACTCTATCGATGGAGTTGAAAGCATTTTTCACATCCACCTTTAGCAGCACCTCACCGACGTTATGATTTAAATAAGTGCGTAGAGCATGGACTGCTGCCTCACAGCCTCCCTTACAGCCGAAGCCGAGTTGGATGGGTTGTAATTTACTGGATAAGTTAGGGAGAATGTGTCGGCAGCATATCTTTGAGGTGATTCGGCGCAGGGTGGAGCCAACTGCGATAGGTCGTATACCTCCATCTTTTTTTTTTAAAGCACAAAGGTTTGCTCCGTAAAGTATACAAGTTACAGATGGGTGTACTTTACCGGAAAGCATCAGGTTTACTAAGCTGGTGATGTCATTCAGCAGCGCTCTACCTGCATCTCCGGCCGCTCCACATACCAAGTCTTTAAAATGCTGAGGAGTCAGCCCATCGAGTCCGCCAGCAGAGCCGCTCCTGAATGACATAATGGCTGACAGTACATCTTTATCCGAGGCAGTGGGTGTGGGATCATTCGGTTGTGGGGGATCTGGGAGTTGAGGCGCTGCTAAAGGGGATGGATGTTTGGCGACCAAAGCTGACAATGTCTCAGGGGAGTCAGGTGCTACGTCGTCATTGCAGAATAACAGTTGCGCGGCTCCCTTGATATCTCCATCGCTAATTTTACATTCAATCTTTTTGAAAACACTGTAGTTATTGTTATTACGATTGGTGCAGTTAAGATCTAAAGGTACTAGCGAGGGGTTATTGCAGTTGTCTTTTAAAATTTTGGTAAGGGAGTCGCGCTTACTAATGTTTGCTCTGGCGTGAAGGAATTGGTAGGGGAACGTGAACAGCTTCTCCCAGGCACGTTCTGTATTTTGTTTGATGGCCTCTCTGATGACGGATGATAATTTCAACGCTACACTGGTGCGTGCACCACGGGGAATACGCTTCACTATTGGTATTGTGGACTTTAAATGGCTTAAGATTTTCCAAACTGGTTCTAGTGACGAATTATTTGTAGCTGAATTACTATTGACGTAGTTATTGCTGTGGTTGAGTTGAACCGGATTCGTGGGGATTGAAGGTATATTTGAAGTTGATTTTGGGCCATGAATTTTTCCGATGTGTACATTCAATCCCCTCTTACCTTTAAAATAACGAGCCTGGGAGCAGTGTGGACATTGTACCAGCTCACCTGACGAGGATGTGATGTTATTGCTATTGGTATCGTTCGACGGACCGGCAGTCTGCGACATAAGCTAATATTTACATAAATAACTTACAAAAACTTAACTTTATATAAGTACGAAATAATATAAAATATTTAGTAAATAAAAATAACCACAAAGAAAATATTGAACCACTGACAACTTTAGCACGTCGCCCAAGTCACCACCAACGCCAGTTCTTTCAAGAAGTAGGTACTTATTAGTATATTACACACAGGTTCTCTTCACAGGCCGCAGCTTACTTTCGTGATCTGCACGTTGCTGGGCTCCTTGTTCTTCGTCCAGTGTCCTCGATAGACTTGTTTGCAAAAAAGATTTTTCGCTAGAAAATTTCAGGTTTCAGTGGGTCTTCAATTGATCTTATAAAATTTCGAGCAGTTGCTTAAAATATTTTGGAAATAATAATATTATCACAAAAAATTCTCCACCAGGATGAGCAGTAACTGAGGTTCAAAGCCTTTGGAATGCTTAAATTTTATTTATTAATATAATAAAAATCAGGAAAAATATTTGACGTCCATCCGTCAAATAGTATTTATCGTATAGTATATTCTTTGGTTACGCTTACCTTCATTTAACCGCATTTTGCTTGGTCCTATTCGGCCAACATGATGAGCAGAAAAAGCAATAATCTTATGTTTACCTTTGAGAGTTTTGATTAATGAAAATATTGTGACCTACTGCTATAATCATTTATTTGCCACAATAATAAAAATTAAAAATAACTATTATAATATTAACCTAAAAAAATATAAACTATACTAAAAACTATATGTACAATAGGTCGGTTGAACTATCTGAATGGCATTAGGTACAGATAGTTAAACCGATCCCCGTTGTCCGGCAACGTGCCAAAAATGCTGGTGGCATTTCCCCTCTGGATCGCTAGGCTGATTCTTTCGGCGAAATACAGGCCAGCATTTTGGTCACGTATGGACTCCACGAGCCGCCCCGACAGGTCTTTATATAATTCCATCGCTCTCGGCCCCCACGGGCTCAGCGTTTCTACCCCAAACGGCACAAATAAGTAGCCTCTGTCGAGGCCACAAATGGCCACAATACTTGCGCCGTTTGAGGGATTCATCCACTGCAGCAGCGCCACTATCCTACTGCTTGGATACCATCGATTTGTTTTGTTAAATCGCGTAACGAATAATTTTGTAAATATCCAATCCAACTGTACTTTAAACTTGTAAATCTCGGAGAGCGAGGGTTCTCACATATAACCGCGTGAGAACTAAAATTCACAACCGAAACTGAATTGCGTCTAACTGTTCGACAATTAAATATTCATGGCAGAGACAGTTATAGCGGAATTAGCGGAGCCGTGTGACGTAGGTGCAACTAGGGGGAGCTGAGTGAGGCTTAGAGAGGAAACTTCTTTAAATTATAAATAATCAACTAACTGTTTCCGTATGGATTTGCACCTCCATGGTCCTGCCCAAAGCACATCATGTGTAACACTTTGGATCGTTCTTATTAAATGTGTCATAAGAGTTGAAATCGTGCTGCAAGGTATTACCATTGATCAGCTGTCTCCGAAAAACCATACAAGGTGCCTAATTGTGTTTGATTTTGTTATCTTCTGATAAGCTACTTGATTGATTGGAAAAAAGCAAATAGATTTGTAAAAGTCTTATATTGAAAATTCGTCAAGTAGTTTAAACAAAATCTTAACCATAATGAGGAGAGGTCGAAACTATACTATAAGTCCTTTTCTCTGGATTAGACTGATATCTAAATAGGTTTCTTTGTATGTAGTAAACGAGGATTATCACAATCAGCTTAGTCAAGCCTGTTTTTGTTTGTTGGAGCCATTGCTCCGGCCACGTGTGTTTGCAGGTGGATCGTGGTTCTCGGATTCGGATATCAGGGCGTCAAAAATCAGCGATAATCGGACGACGACTCCGGTTTTTCGGTTTTTGGAAAAGTCAAGGCGGTAAGTCGGTGCCTGATCGATTGTCACAGCGGATAGTGCACGCACGTGTCTCGGCAGATCCGATCCGATATGGGATTGGACACACTGTCGCCGCGATTGAGCTGTATTCCCTTTGTAATGCCTATGACAGGTTCGCTAAAAACTAGTCTATTGAGCAAGCGTGATTGAAGATAATTATTTTTTTGCTGTCTGTAAATTAAACAATTTGAACTGTTACTCTGACACAATGGTTGACAAGATTTTGAAGGTCTAAAAAGCTGTAAATTGGTTGAGTTGTTGTTTAAATAAACTTGCTTGATTGCATACAGTGGATACGGCAAAATCTTGATTTTATGATGATTTATTGTATTATGAAACAGATATCAGGTGTGTCGGCAAAATCTATAAAAAACACAGAGAAATATAGGTACATATATTAATATATCTAACTGCAGAGAGCGACCTACACCTTGAAGTCGAAAATTTTCTACCTACTGTAATAAAGAGAATTAGGATTTTTAGTCCCTACAAGATAAATACAATAAAATAAAATATTATTTATCTAAAAATTGTGAAGAGGACGTAAATTCTTTGGACTTCTAGTACCTATTGTACATGTGTTAAATTATTAAAACAATTTTATGGTGTACTAAATTGATTATACGGTGTAAATGTTGCACATATGAGTAAGATCATACCTACGAAACGATATGTTTTCAAACCAGGTAAAAGAACAGTTAACGAAAACTAAAATTGACACGATTCTCAGGGCTTACCATCCAAATTCTAGAATTTCATCTAAAATTCGCTGCCAGAAAACCATTTAGTGGCGTGACGAAAGCATTTGCTTAGCAAAATCTACAATCGCCCAACGACGCGACGACAGCACTTGCCGCCAGCCGCCGCCGCCTGCGGCCCTCTTCGGTTCTCACGAGAAATGAATCGGCGGCATTCCGATCGAATGTCCACAGAATTCTCCATCAAATGCGAAAGTCGTGCATGTCCACTGATCGTTCGACCAAAAAACTAAAAGTTCAACACCGATCAGAGTCTATTTTTTGTACGTTACCTATTGACTGCACTCCAGTTTACTTTTAGCTTCCACAATGAGGTAGGTCTTCAGATTGAGCTAGCTATTTTTTTGCTAAGCAAAGTATAACGACCATCATAGATGTCTCTTCATACTTAATCAGCGAAACGTCTAAACAGAACAATTGTTGCAGAATGAATATTGAATAAAAATTACGTTTATTTTAGAAATAACGACCTTCATTATCGCCCCTGCGAGCTTTTCAATAGACTAAACATTCGTTCCCACTTTTTGTTTGAAACGTCAGTCTGCGAGGAATTGTTAATTTTTGTTTCGAAAATAAAAGAAACGGGGGTGTCGACACGCTGTTTTGTTTTCTAATCAACAATGGCTCGGGAAACTTTCAACGTCCAAGACGTCACACTGCGACCTTTTATAGGAAAGCACATCGTAACTTGTTTTGGACAAATTATTAGTCTGGTTTAGCATAGAGGCGACAACAATCGCTCGTGATTCTTGTAAGTACCTTTGATGGAACAATGATTTATTTATAGCTGGTGAGTCATCGGTAGCCATTAGTCGTGCATATTGTCTTTAGGACGAGCGCGCTGAGAGACGATCCTCCCAGCTGGATGGCTTTGCGTGTTTACAAACATTTTATTGAGGTGTTATATTTAATGGCTTCCTTAGGAGGTGCATTGATTGTTAAGTTGACAGTGATTGAGTGTATCAGCCATTGAAATCAAATAAACGATATGTACTGTTAACATTGGCGTAGGCGTTACTCTTTACGCTTAATTAACAAGCCAATCTGCAATGTACAGGCGATAGCAATCAATGGTAACTCTTGCCGTACGATTTCAGTTCTTATGGCGCAGATAATAAGAATGGTACAAAGTGTATTATACCTATAGTTACAAGTTCTTGCACTTGATATACCTACTCTCTAAAAAATACTCCAAGACAATAATCAAATCACTCTATGCAGCTGTAATAGATTGCAATGGGTATGTGTAGGCTTATGTGCTTTGGACAGTACCTATTAATAATTTGTATGCAATTAAGTCGATAATGTTCCCAAAATACCTACCTTACTAACGCAACTTGACCTTGTATAGACTTCATAAGCAGCTAGTAAAGTCAGAGGAGATTCTAGAAGTAGTATTATATGATAAGAAGATGAAATATAGACTTACCTACTGCTAGATGTACTGGAATCATTGATGGGTATTCGCTCCCTATCGCTTCTGCCCAGTACCCACTCCGATTGGCGCTCCTTCTCGAATCTCGTGCAAAGATAATGGAGTGCTACGATTTCTTGATTAGGCAGTACTTTTTCGGGAATTCGGAAAAAAATACCAACTTATTAAATAATAATATTCAGTCGTCTTCAACCAAATAATGAAATATACTGAAGTCGCCACGTGCTGTTAAGTTAAATATAAACGACTCTACAAAAGAATTGGTAATTAATATTCTTAAATTTCAGCTTGTACAGCTAACAGCAGATCAAGTGTACTTTGACCGTTCTTATTATCTGCGTCGTAAGAGTTAAAATCATACTGAAAGTATTACCATTGATCTGCTGTTGTCCGTACCATTTTTACAAAGTTGTTTTGTAATCCTATTAGGGCAAATATGTCGAACATTGCATAATGCTGTCATAACGTCATATTATTACACACGAAGGATCTCACTCTACCTAACAAGAACATGCCTTTACATTGTTCAACTTGTTCATTTGTCATCCGTAAACAATGGCCGGCAGTTAGGGCCAATGCCGTCGATTGTCAGCCTTACAAAGGGAGTAACAGTATAACAGGATATTTTTATTGTTTTACTGCCCAGCTCCCGTAGCCGCAGGAGGCACCCTAAAATATTGAGTAAAAACTTTAAGTCCAAAATGCAGGCAATTAAATAGATTTACAACCGTTAACTATGTTCCGGGAATGACAGAATGTGCAAGCAATTGTTTGTTTTTCAGTAACATTTTTTTTTTTAATTTTATATTTATTCTTTCCAAGAATGTAGAGTCATAATGATTGTATTTTTGAAATCTATCGATGCAATTAGTAGGTAATGCTTCTAAAATATCATAGTAATATCAATGCCCAATCTTTTTGAATTAAACTTTCAATATATAAATTGTTTATTTCATTATCATTCACTAATAATTAGGATTCAGTTGTTATGGATATGAAACGAAATCTTTATTATTTAAATGTTTCACTAAAGAGTGGAAAGTAAAAACATGTTTCTGTTTATATGCCTTATCTAATCGTTTCCAAAATTTACTTACTTGTGAAAGCTGAATTTATTTGCTTTGGTTTAGTATAACTTTAAATAAAATAAAGTAATTTAACGCAGTAAAATTCGTTTATTTTCGATAAACAGTTATTTTACAAAGTGCTGAATTCTTATTCTAGTTGCTTATGCTAAGTTACAATAAAATACACTTTTAAATAAATACAACTTTATATAAAATCACATTTTTACAAGGCATTTAGATGGACCGATTGTTTCTGAAATATAAAAGTTATGGTTACTTAGGTAAACGTCAATATTCATAAGAACCATTCCATATTAGGCCGTATTAGATTCGCGTACAGTCTATCTTTATGTAACAAACAAATTGACTTGATGGACCTTGTATTTACAGTCACTCGTTTATTTGTAGAACAAAATATTCAACAACTTATTTACTAAATGTAACAATCGCTTAAATCTAAAAAATGAGGATCCTATTTTAATTCAATGACAGTGCTATTGATGACCTACGGAGCCGAAACGTGGACATTGACGGTGAGACTGGCCCACAGGTTCAAGGTCGCTCAGCGAGCTATGGAAAGAGCTATGCTTGGAGTTTCTCTGTTAGATAGAATAAGAAACGAGTATATCCGCCAGAAGACAAAAGTGGTTGACATTGCTCATAGAATCAGTAAACTGAAGTGGCAGTGGGCTGGTCACATCTGTCGTAGAACCGATAACCGATGGGGTAGACGAGTTCTCGAATGGAGGCCACGAACGGGTAAACGTAGTGTGGGACGCCCCCCGACCAGATGGAGGGATGACCTTCGCAAAATGGCTGGCAGGGACTGGATGCAGAGGGCCGAGAGTAGGGTTGATTGGCGCGCTTTGGGAGAGGCCTACGTCCAGCAGTGGACTGATACGGGCTGATGATGATGATGATGATGATGACAGTGCTATTTAGATTTACTATCTAAAGTTCAGGAACAAGTTAATTTATTATATTGATGTATATTTCTAAATAAAGCTCTATATAATACAAATCGAATGAAGACAATTTAGTCTTCTGATAATTTAGTCATTTCACTAGGCACATTGTTTTATAGTAATGTGTTTGGTAATAATAATGTATAATAAGGTATAATTTACTATGCGTTAAAAGCTCTTATTACACAAGGCACAATATGATATGTTTTATTGTAAAATACAAACAAGTTTGTATACTGCTTAAGTATATCAATCAAAACGATTAAACTTTTAATTCATATATTTTGTTTCTCTTATTGAAAAATTATTTCATGCAAATCTTTGTCTGTAGGAGTTAAATATTAAAAATTTTGCATAATGAAGAAGAATGAGTCGTTTTTGAAATGGATTGGACAATGAGACATCAAACTTAATCCTCTACAAACAAACAACAAAACTTTTAGTAACATTATTGTATATTGCCTGACAATTATTCAGATATTTTAATCGTACATAAATCATGCCATAATTTTTATTAATTATTTTCATCATACCAGTAATGTTAATATTTTTATTGCCACGTTATTAATCGATAATACAAAATATGATTTGTGGTAAATTATTTACAAACATATAATACAACCTATAAATACAACACGTGTATTTAGTGCACTCTACCCATATCCATACCGCCAAGTTGTCCTAGGTAAGGGTACCCGGACTTTGCCTCGGTTGGCGAATGCGCGTGCGACGCATAATGTGCCGCGTTGGTGCCGAAAAAGGAACTGTAACAAAAGAGAAAAATATTAAATCTTATGAAGTAGGAAATTCCTGACAATAATTCGAAAAATTTTTTAGATGTAGAGTAGGTCTTTATTAGATAAACAATTTTAAAATTGAGTGGAATTCTGCCTAAAATTCTCAATATATTTATTAGTTTTGAAAGATACCTAACAATTTTCCAAAATATTCAAATAAGTATCAGTAGGTTTTCAAAAGATTACTTTTGACTTAAGATTTGATTTTATAAGAGTATAAATAATACCAAAAGTGTTTAAATGTGATATGGTGTATAGCGTTGATCACCTTTAACACTTTTTGTATTTTTAAACACCTTTTGTATGTGCAATAACAATAAATTTGTATTTCATTGATAACATTTCACTTATACCTAATAATTACACATACACTTAGAATCTCGTAACAAAGCGTGGGACACTTGAAATAAGTGGATGACCGAAAGAACGATATAATACAGCAGGCATAGATATATCGATCGAATCACGCTGAGAACCTATCGGCTATATTAAAAAGAACAGTATAATCATAGAGCTCCCGTTCGATTGTAATTACAACTTATTTTTGGCCTACCGGAGTGCGTAATTTGGACAAAGTAAGGCCGGAATGATATGCAAGATGTATCCGACTATTAAGCGGCACATTCGGAAGCAATTCGTGACTGGAGCGTGTAATAAAAATTTAATTTGACTTTAATATGGTGGCTAATACGTTATTAGAGTTCATTCATGACCATCATTGCATATGAAGTACCGTACGAGGTCGTACGTAATTATTGTAGGTGAACAATAATCTATGAAATGGCTAAATATTAAACTGTGCATATTTTGTTTACGATTATTGCAGTTTCCGACTGAACTCATGGTTATTTAAGATTTTAGTTGGGATTTTAAACAGTCTACTTTATCTATGTTTATATTTGTAAAGAAAATGTTTGAAAAAATCTTCCACACTGTATTTATGATTATACAACTATATATATATATATATATATAACTATGTACGTATACTGTGTCAATAAAAAATTGACTTAGTAAATCTAAGTGGTATAAAAATATGTAGGTATATTAATTATATTCCTGGCAATCTATTCGAAGGTTAAACAAGCTGCAATAAGCTTTACGAAAATAATTTTAATTGAACTGAAATTTATAGCTTTATTATATAGGAAGGACCATCAATGCAGGTACTTGAAATTAATAATCATGACATAATTAGTGAAATTACTTTTTAAAAATCGTAAGGGTAGATAAAATTTTCATGCACAAATTGAAAAAAATAGGGATATAAGTACAAGTAAACCCAGCAGTGATTACCATTCTAACGATATCATTACGGTATACTGACGCAAATTGGTTTTAGGCACGCAACGCCAACGGTGAGTTTTCCAGCGGTCTGTCATACCAATTAAACAATCAACTACTTACTCGCAAACGAATCGATTCAATCGGACGACAACGATACGCTGCTAAGCTAACATAGACACAGTAATTGTAAAAATGTGGAAAAATAGGCAAAAGATCTGTGGAATGATCTTAGGAAAAATGGAATGGATCGAACCAAAAAATTAGCTCAAAAAAGATTACAATATGGAGTTAATCATCTTCCTTTTAACTGCGTGTATCTAACATAACTTTCAAATTTTTAAGACCAATAGAGGTAAGTAATAATGTAGTTTAATTTTATTTGAATAATCCTTTCCTAGCTAATAATTGGTAATTAACGACTAACGTCTATTTCATAAGTTTTACCTTCATACTAGATGCATTCACTCAAACAAATGAACTAGCGGTTCGTGTCTCGACATAAATTGTCTTGACTGAGCCAGGAGCTCGGCCCGAGAGCTCTACGTTATACGATTACGTGGCAAATAAATGGTTGTAATGGTCATTAAATGGAATAAAATCATAGCATATAGAGATTTCGATGATCGGACATGAGTCACATAGCTTTGCTGAAAAAGAGTGTGCCTCAGAATGGCTAGGAAACCTGGCGTTTTCAAAAAAAAATTGCATCCTTGTTTTAGCATGAAATAAATGACGGTCAAGCTCCCACACTACTTGCATTGAAAGGCGCACGCGAGCCTTGCAGTTTAGGAAGTCGAATGCAAATAGCTGCAGATAAGTTTAATGCCGGGTTAGCATCGGTTTAATGGCCGGGTTCCGCACACTAATGTCACGTTCGCTCTCATTAATTGCCTCCGCGCCTGCTACAAAGCAACGTGTGTTTATCTGTTTTCCACAAGGTACCCTATTGTGCTCGATCGAATGTTCACTTGAAGTTAAGTCCAGTTAATAAGTTCCAATTGCAACGAGAGATTATCCGAGTTGTATTAACTAGTCCACTTGATGTGCTTTCGAATGATTTACCACACTTTGTGCGAAAAAACTAACTCATTCATTTTCATTTCCGTTTTAATCGTAAAAAAATCCTATAGCAGCTCTAGCTAACCCGTAGGGGATATGTGATGCGATTTTTTTTACCTACTATTTGCCTGGTTCAATGCAATGGAGTTCTTGGAATGGAGAATATGTGTGAAATATAAACATCCTAGAGGTAATTTAATTAGCGTTAAGTATACTTATTGTGATAAGATAATTTCAGAGACTTCCTGTACGGCCTTCCCTTACTATTCGTCTCTGGACATTATGAAGGATACACGCGTCATGGTTCCGATGCGGTAATCACATCACTCTTTGCAGCCAATGACGGCTAACTTAATTGCAAGTTACCAATGCATCCTACTATTAGTCCAACCAGATGACTGAATTATTGTCTCAACTTCTGGACATGCGATAATAATTGCTCGGTTTGAAATATAGCATTTCAATGGCAGAAACGTTTTATAAAACGATACATTTGGAATGTTAAATAGTACACGTACGAGTCCGACGCAGATGCGGAATAATGTGGTCCATATTTTGTGGCTACACAATGTATTTTTCGGCAGACGTAATAACAAATAGACTTGGCGTCTAAAGTGATACGTCTGTCGGGTCTAGCTAGGACTAGGACAGACCGCCGCGACGTGGCTAACCCATATATTATTAGTTTGTCCGTCATTGTGCGACAAGAGATATTGTGTGTGGTCCAATGTGAGGTTTATAGACGTGCTTTGTCTCGATAACACAGATAAATGTCGTCGCCGTATAGAGTACAAAGCGACAATGACTTTGTTACATTCTCTTTCGACAAATTCACTGTGGTAGTTATACGTTCTACGAGTATCTACGCAGCAGCGAGAGAAAATTGTTCGCATTACTACGACTATATTTTATCTTAACTCAACTCAAAACGGAACTCTCGTACGTTTTTCAATATTGCATGGGAATTGAAAATAAGTAACTAAAAGTTTAATTAAAAATCGATCGAAAATCTCTATAAAATTCGCAGCCCTATGCATTCACGATCGGATCGGCGGCGTATTACGAAGAGCGGGCTGTAATAACCACCCGCGCGGCGGATAATGGCCGACTTCTTACACTCTTAATTGATTAGCGGCCGCTCCGGCTAATGATAAAGGAAGGTGAAAAGAAATAAAACGAACGCACCCCGATTTGCTATCGATCCCCACGCCTGCGCGAGAGCCACCGGACGTTACCGCAGCACGAACGGGCCTCTCCTCTATCTTCCTACAACTTCCCATAGAAATCATCGCGTCCAATAACAGGGTACAATAAAATGATGTCATTGAAAATGCAGATGCTAAACCTACTATTACTAAAGTAATAGTCATGTCTTATAGTATTAAGTTAATAGACAGTTATTTAAATCGTCGGCAGCAAAGGTCAGTTTATTATAATTGCATATTCATCTGTACAATCCATGTCGGAATATGAGTAGCTAAGCATCAATAATTCATAAAGCTACTTGTTCGCCGCCAGGGATTATTGAGATGTTATGCTCTTGTTTGTTTATAAATTCATAGCTTTGTTAGTTTGGAAACTATAGACACAGAGATTGACTCACCTATAGTTTTCAGGCCAGGCGCCGACTTCGGCCAGTTTGTTTTGGGGGTGCCCGCTGAGCTGTCTCGAAGTCCAGTGGTTGTGAGCAGACATCGCGTGCTCTTGTTTTGAGTAGTCTGCATATGCGTACGGATGAGACACTGGTTCACTCGGGTTGTAAGTAGGGTGCTGGTAGGTGATTCCGCTGCTCTGGTTTGCCGCTGGACTCGAGGCAGTGGGACTGGAACTTGGGGGAGTAGCATCGGCCGGTGCTTGTAATGGAGTAGCTAATTCGGAGGAGTGGGATAAAGGCGTCAGGTTTCCAGATGAAAATGAACTGGATGTAGGGGGGTGCAAGGATGATGCAAGTGCTGACTGGCATACAGATGGAGCGCTTAACGCTGATTGGTGAAGAGAAGGTCCCAAAGCAGAGTTTAAAACTGAGCTCGTACCAAGTGCAGATGAGTAGGATTGCTGCCAAGATGCACATTGAGGATTGAAAGATGAAGGTGGCTCATACTGCTGGTGGACAGATGGGAAAGCGGACTGCAAGGACATGGTATTGAAGGCACTCAGTTGCTGGGAGTTCAGTTGCTTGCGAAGACGAGCTCTTCGGTTGGAGAACCACACCTAAACAACAAAATATCCTTTATAAGTCTGAGTTTTAAAAATAGAAATGCTCCATATATAAACAAATCCCCTTTGCTCTGATTTGATTGGATTGCTCAAGTAATCCTCAGGATAGCAATCGCTTAATAGGTTCGCGTGGAATCTAAATAACTAATCTACCGAGACATCGACTATGTCGACATCCTACCTCTAACTTTAAATAACATATGTAGCTATGTTTTCTGTAGATGTTCTTCATGATAATGACAAAGTGTGACATAATTACAATTTAGACTAAACTCGATTAAGCTTCGAATTGAGACTTACGATTATTAAGGGTTATTAAAGCAACAAAAACTGTTAAAGAAACGGTAGCGATGCGCAACATATGGTAGCTCGCTTACGAATGCTACAATTAATTATAAAGGTAATTACGTACGTATTTTTTACGTCACGCTTTTTGTAAGGGCGGGAAGCGCTCGTGATCCAACAATGAGTTCGTTTGATTGCATTCATCTATCATCATGGGATATACTTACTATGCTTGATATGCGTACATAACCTACATTATATTTTGTACGTACCTGAACCCTT
Organism: Tachystola acroxantha; assembly: GCA_963506565.1. Taxonomy (NCBI): domain Eukaryota; kingdom Metazoa; phylum Arthropoda; class Insecta; order Lepidoptera; family Oecophoridae; genus Tachystola; species Tachystola acroxantha. Next base: position 6,098,530 of record OY735884.1, read on the forward strand.
GCTTCGGTAAGCTTTGTCTTCTGAGCCAGTTCTTCTCTCGTGTACACATCAGGATACTGAGTTCTGGTGAATGCTCTTTCTAAGGACTCCAATTGGTCTCCGGAAAATGTGGTCCTGGATCTTCGCTGCTTCCTCTTCAGCGTTATACCCGGCTCCGATTCGGTATCTGAGTCTTCACAAGATGATGGACCTTTTGAGATGAAGCGAAACATTTTGTTGGTGCATGGAGCAAATAGCGGTACACAAAGGCGGTGTTACAATGCTAAATTCTACATAATATGTTTATATGCGTTTTATAAGCCACGAATGTGACTGACAAAACTATTAACTTCTGTCTATAATTGTTTATCTACATCCTTTTACTTGGGGTTGCCTGATAATGATCGTTTTGAGCTTTAAGGTTGTTCCTAAGTATACAATTTACAAGTACCTACCTACCTCATTTTCCTGTATTAAAGCTTTTTTGTGCATTAAAGTGTTTCTATGCCTCAAACTGCTATAATAATAATCATAAGCGTGACTTCATTATATAAAATTTTGTCATTCTAACAAATTGTTACTTTCTAACGCGCTATCGTTGTTGTTTTATATCGATTTATCGTCGGCTACCGCTTGGACCACACGCGGTCCCGATTAAATTAAATGTAACCACATTATATTACGTTTGTAAAAGACTCAAATGAGTTTTTTGGGGCCTTAATGTTACGTCAGGCAAGTTAATAATAAAAATAGAATAAACTTTAATAACTTTTGGACGTAGGTAGGTGATTTTTATATTGTTTCCGCATGAACAACTTTCATTTTCTACTTTTAATGAATACCCACACTATCGGATATGAAAATTTTATATATGAAAATTTTAATTTAAAATATATCATAGACCATACACTAATATCAGGGTCTGAGTGGCAACCCGGCACGAGGGGCAAAAGAGGCCGCTTTTCCAGTGTAGATATTACTTTAGCCGCGCACAACTTAATATGCATAATCTTATCGCAGCGCAGAATCTCTCCAGCAAAACCGCACTCAGTCGCTGAACCGGGATATTAGGAGCGCCATTTTATATTGGATAGCTATACGGCACAAGACGTGCAGTACGGACAGATTGTCGTAATGCAAGCCCCGCGGCCAAACGCGATGGGATAATAACACCTTTGGATACTAATTTCATTTTTATAACCTACAATTTCGAAGCCGACACAAGGGGCGCTGCCGTGGCGTGCGCGCGCGCCTTGCCCGTTGCACTTTTACGTGGATTATTAACTTTATACGCCATTTTGTGAAGTTTGCAGACGTTCCGACAGTCTCATTATAGGAATAAAATTATAATAATAGTGTATTTTGAACTAAATTAAGTGATTATGGTCTCGAATCAACGTTAAGGACTACGATGACACGGCCAGTTATACGCATCATTATGGCGAAGGTTTCTTTTAAATTGAAAATTTATATTTTATTTGCCAAGGCTTTACTAAGTGTTGCTAAATATAATTTTATACTTTATCGGAGTCGGCCTTGTGAGTGCAGAATTGTGGATACGGAATAAGCTACAATGTAGGTAGACTTTATCAAAGAGCATGCACAGTTGCGAACTAGGGTAATATAAAGTTTGATACAAACAACACGGAATTCCTCTTCAAGCGGTTTTGTGCAACAAACTACGAGTGTGCTTGCTATCCAGCGCTTGCTTGATACAGACAGAGAGACAGACACAATATATCTAAACCTAAATTTGTAACAAATAAAACCACATCCCAACACCGTTATCGAATATTGACGGGAAATGGAACTCAAACCATAGACAAATCACAATTAATGTATATGAAAAATAGAAAATGACTGTAATTAGCTTAAATCCAAGGTAAGTATCGACTTACCTAGAATGCCATCAATGCTGTGATTTCTTCTAGGATCTGATTCGTCCCTTTTGCCTCCTCTTATAAGTCTCGATATCGAACTGACTGACGGAGCTGTGTTTTTATCACAGATGCCTTCTTTTATTAGTTTATCTCTAATCTCCCAGGAGAATATACCTGGGTTTTGTCTCTTCAGCTCTTCGATCCTGTTTTCGACTTCGGGCGTCGCTACTCTTGGCTTTGATCCACCAATCACTCCGGGGCGGATTGAACCAGTTTCCTGTCAGACAAAAAAATATGATCAGACTAAATTCAACAATGTAAGTATATCGCAAAATTGGATAGTTACCTATCTACGTTACAATTTACTGACTCTTATTAAGATTTACTTAGACCTACTAGAATTTTCTTATAAAATAATAAAAATCTTCTTCAAAATAATAAAGCCAAAATGTTCAACATTTATATGTGATGAACTTTTGTTGTAAATCTAAATTTTACTTTCCACATCTATTTACATTTTCTCATTTTTAACCCTTTGGGTTTCGGGCATATTAACAGGACAGGTATAAAGTAAGTGTTGTTTTACAACTAGATTCTTTTGACAAACAAATACCATCAGTTCTCACCTGATATCTATTGAGGATCTTGGAGACGCAGCCGTGCGAGACGCGCAGCTGCCTCGAGATGACGCAGGGCCGCACGCCCGCGGCTGCCATCTCCACAATCTTCAGTCTGATGTGGTTCGGTAAGGGGCGACCGTTGATGAACACGCCACCCAACTGGTTCATACGGCCCTGACCTGCAAGGAAAAACTTCATAAGAGTTTTGCTGAGGAGATGAGGTAAAGAGGGACTTGCACGGTCTAAACACTGAAAGGGGTACAAGAAAGTTACTAAGGTTGAGGTTTTCTCAAAAACTATATAACGGATTATTGGAAAAAATTACAATTACATAGTGTGCACTTTAAACAAAGTTGACGTAAAGAGAGTTGCGGTAATGGGAAAGCGACGTAAAGAGAGTTGCGCTTACGGGAACGCGAGGTTACGGGAATGAATCAAACTATCTACCTACTAATAATAAAATTTGTAAAATCGGTCAAGTAGTTCTTCAGAAAATCTCAGCCTTAGGGTTATAATAATAACCCCTGTATAATTTTCTATGTTTTCGACTACTTATAGGTATAGGTAATGCAGGCGTAACTAGAGTCAATTTCCCAAGGTTAGCAATTTTCTTCATAAGCTTAAGCATCATATAATTTCATCACTTTCTATAACTCTGTAGGTGGGTTAAGTACCTAAACTCATAAATATATCTTTATAACTGAATCTAATTCGAACATGAAAAAGTAATTTTGTAACATACCTAATACAATTCTATCAAGTCGCAAATATGTACGAGTCAAATAGTTTATCACTATCAGTAACAAGGGTACAATAAGTTAAGTTACACAAATAGAAATGTGCGCGTTTGGTCGGTGCGGTGACCCTACGCCCGATACGTCACCGGTAGCCCTCGATCACCTCGTAATTTTACGTTCCATTGCAAGTGTTCTCAAGCAAGAGTATCCAATTTCTTTAACGCGAACGCGGTCGAGCTGAAACGATAACACTCAACCATTCTCGGCCTTTGTTGGGCCTGACATGTTACGAGTATCCACTACTGTTAACACTACAAAAAGATAAAAAGCAATTATGTAATCTAGATCAAATTTAGATTGCATAATTTTATTACGTGCCGAGCTTTCTTTTTGAATCGATGACTCATTCTCGATTTTTCATTGAAAAGAAAGTCATCAATAATTTTAATTAATGTTTTGATAATGAGTTTTTGCAAACAATTATTAGGTTGATTAGTGATTGCAATTTGCAAATGAAAAGGCCGTGGTATAGCAAAATTTATTATTTCTGGATTTATTAATGCATGTGTGAGTTGAAGTGTCGCTATTATAATCACATCATTCGAGCGGGCAGTGGTTGGACCACCTATCGTCAAAGGAAGCCGCCCGCCGGTCGTCGATTTTTGCACCGCTTTTGTGGCCTGCATGTTAGCTTCTATTGAGATGAGAAAAAAACTTATACGCGGCCCTATTGTATTAATATAGAAAAATGTTATTTTAATATAGGTTGAATATAGTTTCATGCCTACAGTTATTTCGATTTCAAATGAGAAGGATCTCTGCAACTAATGCAGTAACTGCGGTTGTAGAAGCGTCATACATATTATTTATTACACTTGATAATTCATAGAAATGTGTAGTTGTTCTGCATCAATCGATCTTATTTAATTTTGCTTATTTTGTCATTGTTTCACTCGATATTATACAATCTGTAACTTCGTTTAATTAGGTACCTACTCATAATAATCAATTACATAAATAGACCAAGGGCCGGCCGGGGCAAACGTCGCCATTTTGATTTCCACCTCTGAATTACTGGTTCCTGTGGATCACTATATGCCTAAGATGAAATAGGTATTGTGAAAATATTCGATGTCCTTTGATTTTCAAAATTTTCAAGTGATGTTACAGTTAACCCCAAATAACCCCATATAATTATAGTTAAGCAAATTTTTTTTTGAAGGTTTTTTCTTAATCCTCATCCAAATTTGATTGACACTGTTCCTCAGAAAAAAAATGTAACAGTGGCATCTTCCACTTGTGAAGGCATTTATAGTTTATCAATTTCGAATAATTCCTCAAAGGCACCGCCACATGTAGACCCTGCTGGGGTCTGGCCCCTGCTGGGAAACACCAATCAATTAGACAACATGTCAACAAGTGTGTCCTTTGATAACACCAACCGATGGAATCATGCAATCGAAACTAAACCGTAACGCAAACAACTTATAGCTGCTAATTGTGGTTAAGAAAAACAAAGGGCCCCAGCCACGTGAATACCTGAGGAGTTTATTAAAATTGAACTTTACGTCTTGAAGCGAAAGCTCTGTTACGTTTGTGGAGATCAGACCCTTTGTAGGCAGACTGTCTGGGCATAGTGGTTCTGCGAGCGATCCCTATATTTTTTTGTCGGAGCGCGTAGACGCTGCGGTGCCTCGAATCGAGAGCCCATGTTTTTGAGTGTTAATTTTATGTTCCCGAAATATTTATGACGCATAACGTGTCCATAATAACTCCGCTATACAAATGTGGGTGGCTTTTTAATAATGTATCACTTTATTAAAATATTATTGGCAGAAATTTATACCTAGAATGCACTCAACCATCCATTTTCGATGCTTTAAATAAACCAGAGTAATTTTAATATCATTATTTTATGATCTGATATGTAATACGAGGTTACGGTAAATTATACAAATCTGAGTACGAAGTACGTTTACAAGTAAGAAGATTCAGAAGGAATATCTACGTTTTCTTTACTAAACAGGATCAGTCAGATGCACAATCGATAAAAGGCTCACACAACAAGCACACAATACGCACCTCAAGTGCACAATGCGTAATAGAATTCGCAAACATTGTAACACTATTAACGCAAAAGGAGGTGAAGTTAACAACAAATTCAAACATTCGTTGGCAACTAATCGTCCGGAAGCGCTTTAACATCATGCACGAGTTAGTTTCCACAATAGCCACAACCAGGGTGGCATAGAAATATAGAGCATCGATAATAATGCCCGTATACAAGATATATCAGCCGTAGATTTTCGGCTCCCGAAAAGGATAAGCTCGTTTTTCTACTCACGTGTTTTATTCATGGCAGGACTTTTCTCGTTCATACATAATCTAGCACTAAAGATACATACACATGCCTGTGGAACGTAAGAAATTTTCTCACAATCACATAATCGTGTCCCGATTCGTTCAATCGCCGCGTTCGTGTTAGACGAAATTGAAACAGAGTCAATCATTTAATGCTAAACGTAAGAGGCAAACCGTGACCGAATAAATGAAGATTTTGAATTCACCATTCGTATTTCTGTGTCAACTTTAATTAACAATCACATTTTCATCAACCTTCGAGTACTGTCGGGTTATCATTCGCATTGTCGGCCGGAGATTGGATTTCTTAACCTTCCATCTTTGCGTTGAATTTCATTTTCGGTTTGACCGACTTCGATTGCTTAATCGTTTAAAAAAGTATCACTGCACTTTGTTTTGCGTTAATTGGTTGTCACTGGGCACGCTAATTAATATTTTTTCGTTAACTTTGTCACTATTGCAAAACGTTCGCTACATTGGCTGGTCGCTGCGTTTAATGTCATAGGTTATTGCTATTGTACTGCCGTCTACCGTATCACGGGACTGAAGGCTAATAAAAGTGCAAATGCAATAAGCGTAAAGATATCCCAGTCGCATATTTGTTTGCAATAAACTACACGCTATTAACCTTAATATATGCGGAGCGATTGCTGTCCTTACAAATGAGTACATTTTCATATATAAAACTAAAACATCGTTATATTCTATAGAAATTAAAAGTAAGGACTCGCGGCATCAATCTCTTGCGTAGCCGAGTTTCGATTAGCCAAGCCCATCCCTCATGCATGACAGGTGGCTCAATCTGTCACTGTTCTTTGAGGGCTAGCTTTTATAAGGCCAGTTTATTTAGAGCCTAGCGTATTTTATATAGACCAAGAATAATCTGTGTTTGCAGGATCCACGTTGTTTATGGTGTTCGTAAGTTGAAAATCCTTATTCGAGTAGAAATTCAATTGAATTTGGCAACGTATTATTATTATAACGACTTTGTTAATAAATTATAAAGTAATATACAAAACAAAGTACATGCCCAATCAAATACAAAACATGTTCAGTAATATTTATGTAGGTGACATGTTTAGTTATTTATTATAAAATAGTTGCACCTGTTATTTTGCATTTGTATTTTTCAGTAACAAGCAAGAGCAGCCTTACATGTATTTATTTATTTATTAAAAAGGCGAAATTAAATAATATTTTAATATTTCTTGCAAGCGAAAACCGAAATATTCAATAGATTGGACTACAATGACTACATGGATCGTGTATGGAATATTTAGAAGGCAAACATTTGTCGGTGTTCTTATAATTATTATATTATATCCCATCATCTATTTTGATCGTTGATACTCACATCGTCATAGAAATATTATAAAATTCAGACGAAAATCGCTGAAAGAACTTACAAGTTTTTGTTTCATCATATACTGTTATATACTTGGCTCACAGTTTTCTTTAAACGAGTACCTACATCGGTACGTTACATGTAACGGTTTTAACACTACCTAACATATTTATTTATAAGTCATGCTAAATTGTTGAAAGCTTAAATTTTCTACGATTCTGTAAATACAAGAGCAGAGATTGTTTATAATTTTTTCAGCATGAACCCGCTAACAGTGCAGTGACAGTGTATAATGTACGAAGTCGATACCGTATTGTGTAAATAAATCGTAAACCCCGTTTTCACAATCATAATATGTTTCTGCTAGCAAATCAATTTCACGTAGCGACATTAATGTGCCTATAGTAAAATTTATATGAGGCTTTACGTCACACGGAACGCCGCTTTCCTTCCACATGAGTTGTGCCATGCCAACGATAACCGTACGAGCTTGGTGCAAGCAGTGATTTCTGAGAAACGTGGTCATAGTTCAAGGATTTCAATTAGCATTAGACATTATCTTTCTGCATACGCTTGTAATGAAGTTATGAAGCTTGCTATTGTGCAAGTAATATCAGAGTGACGACCTGCTGGAAACTGAGTACTTATACTATAATTTTATACGGATGTACCTATACGTTTAACCTAGATCGTGAAAATATGTCAATAAGACCGAGGATAGAGCGAGCAAGTCCAGTAAAGCGTCTCTTAGAATATTTCAGACCAAAGTTCATGTAAAGGTGGTCGTCTAACGTATCCCTATATATCAGAGTTTTAATAAGATATTATCAGCTGTAGTACATGATTCGTCAGCAAGTTAAGCTCAGATAGGAATTGTATCACATCTTTGCTCTGTCCAGATTCATCTAACTCTGTCCTAGGTACTATACGTATTCGATCATGGTCAACGTTTTCACCAAATCAGTTTCAAAGATTTATCAATCGTGGAAACTCGCTCGTGGATTCCTTTATCACTATTTACTTCTAAAAATTGACCCAATGCTACGTGACTCGAAAATAAAGGAATCGTCAACCTTTATTGTCAAATGCGAGATTTCTAATCGTAACCTGTTAAAAAATCATCTATACACTAATAAAATAACCTATTACTATCCAAAATGAATCAACAAAGAGGAGAAATGCCATCTGAATAGGCATTGGAATTGGGCGGCGTTCACAAAGGCTGTGTCATTCCATTAAGCCTTCTTCAAGCCTTCAAGTATTCTGTGTGGCCCGTGGTCGCGTGGCCTCGCCGCAGACGAAATGTAGCGCAATCGAATATCAAATCAATTCTATTATACTTCCTTCATACATAGCCCTCAGATAGCGGCTTTGCCATCTTCTACACATTGTTGATAAATTGGACATTTTACGAAATTATGTCAACGCGTTTAGTTCAAGCCCACAGCAGGGTATCTTGTGTTATACAATCATACAAACAAAATTGTATGTTACCTATAAGAAGATATCACATTCATTGGGCCATGAACGATTCCCTGTATACGCAATAACCCAATGGCTAGGACATGAGACTGCGTAGCAAGCTTCGTAGGTTCGATCCCCACAACTGAAATATTACAGTGGACCGATAACATAATATTGTGTCAGTATGCAAACTATTTAATAAACAGAGAGTTGTAGGTAACTGCCTAGTTAAAGGTCTGGTTAGGCCACAAGGAGTAAACGCATTCAATCCAGCTATTTGTAATGATTGTATGAGTCGAGTATCGTCTGACTAACGGAGCATTTTAATAGTGTCACGTCATGTTCATTGCCTCATAGAATATCCTATGATTCTTGAGATGCCGATGACAATACATCAGTCATTCGATGATACCATGTTGTACCGACTCGTGTTGTACCCACATAGTAATTATAAAGCATAATAAACGCTCTACTATTAATTAGGTGACGCCACAGCAAAGAATGACAAATGAACTTCGGTGTCTTTACCTATAATAAGTTTGCAAATGAAACGTTTTCTTGATTGTAGTTCGGAAATGTAGAGAACTTTTCCAAGAAAAAATACGTTGCTAAAATAAGTCGCAGAGGAAGCCAAGGGGATATAGACATTTTTTTTTATAATAAATAGTTAATTAATATTGAATTTATATTTCAAAATACTAGAGTGATTTTTATTGATGGTTGTATATGGGCTGTGTGGTCAAGGCCTTTAAGGAGCAGATATCACGAAAGCAATTTATGATGGAAATATATTCAAGATAATGAATGAAACTCCGTTTCTTCAGCCTTCTTCGCAAGGAGGTACAAAGTGTAATAATACAGTACCAACGTATGTAAACGAAAAAGAAAATTAGGCAGACGAGTTACAGGGACGCGACGAAGCGGCAACAAGAAACAGGTATTGTTAAACACACGTGTAAGTACATCTCTCCCTCCAAGCCTTTGCGCCAACTGTACAAACGAAGGCAACGCCTTTCGGCTTGTCAACGCCGAATGTAACACGTACCTACGCACGTAATGAATGGTCTGAATATTTTATTTTAATAATGGCCGCGTGTTTGAGAATGCCCTGTGTGACCTCATTCCGTATTCATGACGCGTTAAGTACTAATTTAACGAATTCTTTTCTTTTCTCACACGAAATGGACTCTTTGGCCAGTTGCCGCGAGACTCGATGATACCTTTTGTTGGCGGTCAACACGAGGAGTTCCTAGTGTAGTACTGTATATAGTATCTATTCTATGTAGCACGGTCTAACAGACAGAATGTGAGAAAGGTGTACACTGTACAGTTATTAATAACTAACCTTAAGGTTAAGATTTTATCAAAAAGTACATGACTGATTTTTGAAAATTCTTTACAAATACATAATGGATACTCGAAACTAGGTATCTACTAGTATAAGATTTTTACAATCGGTTGAGTAGTTATTGAGAAAATCGTAATCATACTGAGGTGTGTCTCTGTTTTCCGGTTGTTACATCGAGAATGCTATATAAATTTTCCTATACGTAGGTACTACACACTTTTAGTAGGTATATTAGGTAATTTGTTAGTTAGTAGTGCATTCCTTTTTTTTGCTAACATATAATATACTAACTTAATTTGCTATAGTTTTCCTTCATGCGAATTTGAGTCAGAATTTCATAAACTAGTAAACTCCAGCCAAAAGACGAGCGTTTATCGCTGTCGTGAAGCCCATAGGTAATTGTGGTGAATTTACGTAATTTTAATGCAACAATGATACCTTCATCGGTGACCGAGTCGCGCACGTGAGCTATTTTCCGCCGTTAGTCCGGGAGGCAGCAGTAATATAATAACTTCAAGTCATCGAGAACCAGGATGCAATAAGTTTTAATGTTGTAAGTGGAATCTTTATGTTGAGTTTAGCAAATAAAGTTAAGTGTGTACAAAAAATATCAATATACCTGTACTGTACATTACTAACAAAACCTAGGGGTAGGGTAGGCACTATTTAGAAACTAAGGACTAGTAATTTAATTCCTAAACATGACGCTTGTAACGGCTGTGGAGTGTGGACCCATCACGCAAATAGTTTGCGACTGACTGTCAAGAAGTACTGTACAGTACGCATTGTATGAACGATACATCTAAAATATGTATGTGAGGCGAACACTCAGCCCGCAAACTATTTGTCTAATCCACGGCCTTACAGTGTCATGTTTGTCAGAATACCGATAGGCTTTAACACTTGTTTTTAGTAGGGAATTCCAACAAAATGTCATCGTTATTAATGACGTAAGTTAGATTAGATATTATTGACCTTTACTTACGGTAGGCTCCCGGACTATGATGTAATATAAAAGGGCACGAATGTCTCTCATGTTTTCTTGTAAATTATTCGACAACCCCAATATGGTACAATAAAAAAATTAAAAAGGTGTAAGAGAAAGGTGTTATTGTCGCGAAAGGTTGTTGGCGTACGTCGCCTGAAGCGATAGCGATTGTGATCTATTGAGGTTCGATAAAGCGTACAATTATTTCAACGCACGCGTCAATGCTATCATATCAAATGATCACTAACTAGATACAAAGAGCTTTATCCATGAATTTTAAATGTTAAGTGGCGTTATAGATAGCTAAAAATGTTTGTGATGTACTGGAATAAAATGTTTTAAATGTCTCCTGATTCAGTAAAAGCAGTCGAGATATAAAATATATATTAGTAGTCTGATATAGATCAAGCAACATATCACATGGAGGCACAGTTCAAACTCTAGCTAGACATTGAAATACCTAAGGTCGATATTCATAGACAGTTTTGAGCAGAAGCTTAGCTTGAGCTCACTCTTACAGAGTGTGACACTTTTAAGACCGAACTCAAACTCAACCCGCAGAACTATCGATATCGGCCTAAGTATTGGTAGAGTGTGAACCTAATGAAAAAGTTTTCCGGCCGCAGTCTTTGTTTGAGCAATCATTGTTTGGTCAAATGTACTCGTATTGCTAAGTGGATTGATATAAGTGCACCCTATATACGTAGTTGTATCTCTAATCAAAATTAAATCAAAGTTCTCGTTGTAAACATCCGTTATACCAATTTGTTTATTAATAGATGGGGCATAAGTAATGGCAAGTAAGCGCCCTGGAGGTTGATCGGGCGAGGTATTTCGCGGGCCGCGGGCGGGGGCGGCGGGCGCGTCATATTATGCGGCTAAAAGAGCCTGTCGGTGCCTTTGATCTGCGCGGGCGCGCCCTGAGATGTGTGCGTGCGCCGAGATGTGCACCGCTTGTCGGCCCGTGATATGAATGTGACTAAACCTTGATTATGGTAGTGAACTCTTTATAGAGGTCAGCAATCCAATGTTTTGTGATGTAGGTTGTAAAATTCTTTTAATTATCCTCAGTTTTAATAACTTACTCGTATTTCACAAATCAAAAATATTAAAACTCATTAAGCATTTAACGACAGCTTTAATAAAATCCGGAGTGAAATTAAATTCTGGGCGCTGTATTAATTTTTTGCTAAAGAGGCATTCTTGTTCGCAGGGAAAATTACAAGGTGCGCAAACGCATGCGTGGCCGATCAGTATCGCGCTTCATCGCAGTCACCTAGCCGCGGGCCCATCTGATCGGGACCAAAGACCACAATCGGCCGTCATCGAACACGCCGCTCGGACTAATAGCGACATTAACTTACATATTTAAAGGCGTTTTATGCTTTTAAGGTACAGGTTGTTTTACAATATCTATATCTAGACCAACTATAATACGATGTTTGTAACTGGACTTTGCAAATGGCTGCTGGCTCGTATGAGAGTGAGACTGACAATCTTCAATTAGTTGAAGTGCTTAGCAAAAACTTTTAGATTTGGCAGAAGAGTTAATACAAAGAGGGGTGTGAGTGAGAAAGGGATAAAAAAGAATAAGACTATTTCTCATTTATACTACATTCATTATAAAACAACATTTTTCTATGGTTTACCTTTATCCCCCTAGAAGGCAGTCAATGTGACACTCGATGACTACGGTGAACGCCTAATCTAAAATTACACGATTAGTCATTCTCCTAAAACTACAACAAGGTAAAAATAACTAAAATAAGACCACGGTAACTACAATAGATTTTTTGCGCTGCACGTGAAGTAGGCTTTAGCGGACTTGAAAATAAACTTAAACGAGTTCAAACAAAAATAAAGATTTATTTAATTTTACAAATCACTAAGCGTTGATACTTTGTGTATAAATCCTTTAAGACCTGCGTTTTAAACAAATGTTTTCCGATGATCGAGAGCATAATGCCAGAGCTGCTTTATGACACTAATCCCTACTTATACTGTATACTCCAAGTCATATAATTTTGGAGCTGAATAAATTTTATTAATATTTATATGGATTCACGGTATTTGTTCTTTGCTAGAGAAATTCTATTAGGATCTAGGTATTACGAATCTAATTGGATATACTTGATGCCAAGCACAGTCCTGACTCTGTGCTACTCTTTCATAGATCAAAGTCGGGCACGATTTTTGAGGATTTGTTTATAATAGGGCCTTTAAGGTACTGTTTCACGCAAACGACTAGAGTAAACCCTGCCTGCAGATTTCCCCAAGATGTTTTTCTCCTACGTTTTCACAGCAATGGGTAAATATGTTCTTTCAAAAACCCGAGAATGACTCATTAGTTGGAATTTTTAATAACGACCATGTTCGATGTTTTTAAATAGGTAAATGTGTTTTGAGAAAAAAGTCTAGAAGCTATATTAATTTAACAAATGTAAAAATGCCGGCCTTTTAGTTGCAATAAACCATTACTTTTGAGCATTACTATTTAATGACGACGAAATACAGTTATAAAATGTCTAACGAAAAAATATTCCGAGAGTACTTTACTATGCTTTATAATAAGTTCAGACGTATAAAGGTTTGAGGAAAAAATGACTTCGTATAACCAATGTCGTCGGCATTCTTAAAAGGTGTTGCTCTCCTTCTCTGCTTAACCCTTCTGTGTATACCTGTCCCTTTCGTTTTAATTTAGCTTAGACGAAACAGGTCATAAGTCGAAGTGACATTTTTAACAATGCAGTCGAAATGTTTTCGTATGGTAATGATTTATGTGTAAAACCGTCAGCGCGAGAGGTTTTTGGAGCACTATGCGTTGTTATTTATACACGGCGAGCCTTTGAAATGAGCTTAAAGTTCAGCCGCAGGGGAAACAATGGAATATTTAATTTAAAAGCATATTACTACTTTTAAATATGTACTCTATGTGTAAGGAGCGTATAAGTAAAAATGGAGCAATTCATTAATAAGGGGAGTGTGCAATGATATTACTCGTAGGTACAATTATTATCGTAACCATGTCGAGATCTGCTAGTTAGTGACAAGTAGGTAACCTAATTAAAAGTTATCTATACATATAATAAGACTGTAAAAAAGTTGTGTCTGTACATTGGATATTTTTTGAAAATAATAATCGTAATGTGTTTTAGGATCGATACTGATGCCAAAAAAAATATTTTAAGAATATTCGTCTGTTTGTCTGTGACTTTGTGCAAGTATCACGCCATAACTACTGAAGGGATTTTGATGAGAGTTTCACTAGGAGATAGCTGAAATATCCGGCCAATAATAAATAGAAATATAAGCCATGGCGGTATGTGATGTGGAAACAAGGATCCAGAGAGGAAGATCTGCCTCCTGATCTCCTCCATCCTCCTCCTCTACGCAAACGAAGTTGCTGGGTACAGCTAGTATTAAGTAAATTAATGAGCAAAAATACAGTTTCCCAAACAGTTACCCTAACTGATACAGTTATACTTTTCAATAAAAAATATATTAGTGAATGTAATATCTACACAAGAAGCAAATTATATTGACTCTACATCACTTATAACAATTAAGTAGGTTATACACAGACTACATTATTGTTGAAATTATAGCGAAGAAGAAATATAGGTACCTACTTAATATACCTACTTCAAAGATTTTTCCAAAAAAATAAGAAAATGGTAGGTACTTACTTATTTCTTAGCTTTCCTGGCTTATGTACAAAGCATATAAATCAACGTAAACGAGACCGCTACAAACTATACAGCATGTTACAAATTGGCTATATATGCTACCTAGTGGTGTCCTACCATATTATCATAATTTTATATTTTAATTTTTAACTTAAAGATATGTATACAAATATATCGGTCCGAAGTATGGACTGGAAATGTCTACGAACATTCTTATTTGTTACTATTGATTATTCGGCCTTTGTCAGTTCACTATATTGTTGACAGTTTATTACTTACTGTACAATTTTAATAAAAACTACTAAACAAACACAGAAGTTAGATTTTACGAACATTTGGCCGTGAAACCATGTCAAAAGGACCAATGACGGTACAGAGAAACTGCGACGGTCGAAAACAAAAGTTATTCATTCATTTTATGGCGGGTAATATTTTTACTTCAAACTATAAACTTAGCCAGACCAAAGTATCTTGACGGTTAATTTTTGTCACTTGGAATATCAATCTAGTCGTATGTATTAATTTTAACTAAACTGGTATTTTTTTAAACTCAGCCTGATATTTCATGATTTAGATTTCATCTTTACATAATGTTCTTACAAAAATATAATGTAGTCCTATTTGTAAGGATGATCGTCCTATTTTAAAATAATAATAATAATGTGCAATTAGTGTAATTAAATTGGGTACCTACTCTACATCATATTATATATAACTCAATAATAATTTCTAAAATCAAATTTAAGTTTAATTTTTATAACTAATAAGGAGGTACTTATATTACAAGTTAGTACTTCTATTACTTGACAACAGCCTCTAATTCGTGCAATAGGACATTATTTTCTTAAATTAAGATCAAGATCACTCGAAGAACGACTTGAGTATGACAATAGGTCGGTCGTGACAATAATTCTTTATTGAAATAGGGACAAATCACTTTCTATAGCTTACGGTCCTTGACCATTCCAGAAACTTTGAAACAAACAAGGTGCTGTTACTTATAATAACATATTTTTTGTTCTGTCCCCGACGCGTGAAGATGAAAATATTGTTATATTAGTAGCAATAAAAAGCAGTTTAGCGTTTTCATTTCTCGTGATTTTATAGTTTTATGATCGTTTCGTGCCCTTTAGCGCAAGAAACGCGGCCGGACTTTATTATGTCATTGTATAAAAAATGCCATAGACACGATGATAATTAATCAATAATCAGCTGTTAAACATCTAATCATGTCGAAATAAGCGGTCGTTGTTTGATGATCCCATTTTATTGATTTATAACTTGTGCGCCTAATGAGGAACATTATAACCATATGTAGTTTATAATAATCTCTGCACTTAGCTATAGTAATTAGTATGATCCTGTGTAGATATATGTAACCTACATACTTGGCTTGTACATACATGTAACCTATTTCAATTAGATGATTTTCTCTTTTGTCCTAACCAAAATATTGTTTACAATCATTACAAGCGCCTTAGTTGTCTAAGAAAATCACAGAGTTACATCAAATTGTTTACTATAATAAGTAAAGCAGATATGAGGTTACTCGTATACTTTAAAATAAAATATTAAAGTTGGAGAATTTAATATATGTAAACATATATTTAATTTATGCAACTTTGTCATTGAATATAAATTTTTACATAATCATTCGTTGTTAAAATAATTAAAATATAAACATAGACATGCGCGCGCACTGTCTGGTTGGATTGATCTATATGTATATTTTTATTGACCATGTAATTTATATGCATAAATATTATTTATAACATAAACAATTATTAAATTTATGATGCTAAACAGTAATAAACTAACATGAAAAACTCACAAATCAATGGACAAAATAAGAAGATTGATTAGCTAGCATTATTTGTAATAGCTATTTCAATAATTAAGAATGAAGTGATGAAAAGTAATATATATATATATATAACAATAAAACGTATCGGTAAAAAGTATGTAATGTACTAAATAATAACAATGAAAACAAAGAAACAGAAATGTAAGCAAAAGCTGAAAACGTACCTTGAAATGAATATCCTGTAAAGTACGGCGTCATGTTCAGCGTTGACACAGCCATTGACGCGAACAGTGCAGCAGCCAAACAACGAGAAAAACGGAAGGTTCCTAACACAGGGTCAGTCCGAACACATGCACAAGTCCCAGATGATCACTGTTTCAGTCTTTCACTATCACAGGTTGCAGACAGACATGGTTACGTGGGTAAACGGAAACTGTGTGTGTCTAATCCGTGTTACTTTGAAGACAGCCCAGTGCCCACTGACGTGTGATGTAAAGATGTATTTCGACTCTCAAGTGTAATCTTTCACAATCAGCGGTGCAACAAAAAATGGTCAAACCGGCCGCCTTCGCAGCCTTCGAGACCGCTCCACACGATCGTTTGTCTCTCTCTGACATCCAACTGTTTCCGTCATCTGCCGCCTTGCCGGTTTAAAAATCTTCTTCTATAACTTCAAGTTCAGCTTTAACTTCTCAAAATTCAGTTTCTTTATCAATTTTGGGGGAACCGAAATATCCTGAAACTGTGTTATCTGTTTTTGTTCGAGACCTATTAAGATTTTCTTTCTTGTCTGGTGCCTTAAGGTTGGCCGGTGTAGGAGAGAGACAGCACTAAGACTTCGATCCGGTATCTTCAAAGCGAAGAGCGCTTACATTAACAATGTGTGAGTCGCGCCTGAGTCGCTGTTCCGTGACGAAAAACACGAGGCGTGTTGCCACAACGATCTATGCCCACGGCCGCCGACGATTGGTCAAAATTTATTCAGGGCGGAGTTTTGTATGCACACTAAGAAAATTAGATGGTTTGTTTGTGTGTGTTAATTGCATTGTCGTTCTATGTTCGTGTTTAATATAATTTTATTTCGACTGTTGTACGATTTTCAGCCACACATTAATACTTATTATCACATTTTATATATAGTTTGGTAGAGTCAATGTCGAAAGTATTTTATATAGACATTGGTTTGTTTCTGGATTTTTTTTATTAATTTACTATATCTGTGTAACCATTATCTGTTATGGCATAGTCTATTAAGATATTTTTTTTTTCAGTTATAATAGGATCCTAAAATTCAAGAAGTAAAAGCTAACAAATCTTTGAAAAAAAAATATATCTTGATTTCATGCTGGGAGTCCAGTGTCTCTCCACTGCTTCTCTATATTTACCTATCTGTATTGGATTCTTATAACAACTCATTTTTATTCATGTAAAACTCTACTTAGTTTTGACCATATTCCGATATACGCGAGGTGATAGTTAATCTAATTTTACTCCCCTTAACTCCTATAAACAAATCGTTTTAATCAATCTAACTGCTTCATGTTAAGTAGTACCGACCTATGTACACAGCTCGTAAGTGAATTGGACAGGAAACAATGGATTTCGAAATCAACAGAAATCGCCGACTCATTAACACGACAACCTTGGGCACTTGGAAACATTTTAATTAAAACCAACCAACGCTTCGGCGATCTCGTTGCGGTTTACAAAACCCTTGATTTGTTTTTGGCCTCTTTAACATTCCCAAGTAACCTTTCATTCAGAAGCGATACTCGCCGACATTCAATTTCTGAATTTTTTGGTCACAGACACTGTTTGTTTCCTTCCATCATCGTCTTCTCACACACGTCTTGTGACACAATTATTAAGGCACATACTGTCCCTGGCAACCAGCTCACGTTATGCAAGTTTGACCTTTTTATAAAAAGACATAGCTCACATAATTCCTTCGAAATCATCCCTTTGAAATTCAAAAACTTTACCAAAGACATTGACAGTGGAAATTTGCGAATACTCTTCCTTTCTTTGATTTTTCTGAACAATTATTTTCTGCGATCTCGTCATCCCATCTAATTCTAGGATAATTAAATGCCATACTTTCACTATAAAGAGACGACATTGTAACTCTACATAGTTAAAATTTTAATATCAAAACCGAAACTTGTTCATACTCGAAGACTTAATTTCCGGAATGAAATTGAATGTTAGCGTTGGCATACAACTTTGTTCTAACTTTGGTCTTCACATAAAACATTGTAATCGAGTTTATTCTTTATCTAACCCAAATTAAACTAATTTTCATCTCAATTAAACAAGTCTTCAGTCTAAAGGCGAGAAATATTATTCTCAATCTACGGCTATTCTGTAGCTAGGTCACGTCAGATTGCGCGTTTCATTGATCTACATTTTGAATGTTGAAAAGCCATGAAAAATAGTTACAAGAAAACTACCATATGCTGTTTATGTTGTATGCAAAATCCCAAAGAATACTCTGTCATACAGTTTTTTAACTTTTTATTAATTTGCTTCAAACTGTTTCAAATAATGCTTTTAGTTGTAGATTCCAGAAACCATGTTAATTAAAAAACAAATTTAAATTCATTTTGATACCTAGATTAAAAAAAAATTATAAATTAAATTACAAAACGACACTATTTTCCTATCAAATTCCACTATCGGAATTACAAAAACCTGAATTTTGTTTGCTTGCAGCAATTAGCTCCACAGTTGACACTTCACGGGCTATTAAGGTTGTTCATACGAGCGATGCGTCGCAAGCGCATCACCCCGCACAAAAAAGGCGTGAAACGCGCGCTGAAATCGGTGCGCGTACGCTTCAGGGCCCATTGCACCGCAAAGAGCCCGCTGAAACCATACGTGCGTTGATGGGCCGCACACGATGCCAATAAGAATATTACAGAACTTTGAAGTATTTACCTTTATTTTTGTCTGCACGTAGGTTTAAAAGGGAATTTTTTTGATAAATAGACAGCAACAACAACAACAAACGAGAACTCTCCGCTTTTGTTTTGTTTGATGATATTTTGCAAATACTTCTAAACATCATTAGATATATTGAGCTGCGGAGGTGTTGAAGTTCCAATGAGGCAATTTATGGCAATTTTTGTCAATATGTTCATTGCAAAAAAGATCTGCGTTAAAAAAAATTACAAGCGACAGAACATCAAGTGAAATATAATATATAGTCGTATACTTTATGGAACAGTAATACACTTCAAATGAAATTTTCAATGATTTTGATGTGATCTCTTCTGTGCTATACAATAAAACCACCAAGAATTACAACAATGCCAAATAAAACAAAGGATCGAAGAAGATAGATTAAACTTAGTACCTACAACGAATCGAACGATCGCCTCGGATCGAATGGCGTGTCTATGAGAATTCTTTTATATCACATCTGCCTGGTTATTGTTTTAAATTAAATCGGCCGACGAGTGAGTCATAGTGCGAAAATAAAACACTTGGCGAGTGCTTGGTTTTTTTAAAGCCTGCTACTAATGAGGGCGGTGCTCGGCAAAGAGGCGATAAATTATAAACGCGGATGCGTCGACGTGGCCACGCGACTATCTGCTAATTGTTGATTTGCTTATAATTACGTGAAGACAGCACGATGTGGATAAGGCAAAATAGAGCTGATTTTACGATAGTCATATGAAATAAATCTGTTGGTTTCAAAACACACACCAACTTCCCAGAATATTCTCTATCTAGTCGGTTTCTTAAATCGAATCTTTTAACGCACTATTTCATCATCTACCCACTATATGCCAATGTCGTGTATTGGTATTGTATATAGCAAAACTTGCTAATTCTTACTACGAGAATATTATACCAAAGATATTTCTTTGCTTAATCAACCTCATTGTCTGGAAGAAATCGCTTTTAGCGATAAGACCGCCAAAATTGTACATGCTTCTCATTTATGTAATGAATACTGTATTATGGTGCAATAAAGTGTATTTATCTTATCTTATCTTATCTCATGTTAAGACGTCTAGTTTTTATATCCTACACTTCCACTCCACATGATGATATCTTTCCTTATCTGTTAATTTGCCATATATCATTTGCAGAAGTAGCTAACTTACGAGTATTGTCAATATTACCTACTTAATTACCTATTATTAAGAAGAGGAGGCCTTTGCCCAGCAGTGGGACGATTTATAGGGTAAAAAAAACGTATTATGGTAAACAAAACTTACAAGAATGGTTTTAGAAAAGAGTTACCGATTTCGATTTTTATGACATCTGATAGCGTACCTATTTAATTAAATTTTCTGATGTAAGTCCAGTATTTCCTTGTCTCTCAAACATAATGCAATACCATCTCTATTAATTATTTGGGTCAATAAGTCAATTTATGGTTTCACTCATTGAACCCTTAAATCGACAGTCTCATGTCCATATTTTAAATTACCGCACCGTAATGTTGGATGTGTTGCATTAATTGGGCCACATGTCACTGCAGGTCTGACTTCCTCTGGTAATTAGTCGCATTGGACAAGCCTGCCGGGTCCGGGGGTATTAATCCTGGAGTGTACAGTCGAAACAGAGAAAAGTGTACAGGAGGCATCTTTAAGGTAGAGAACTACTGGACTTATTGAAAAAAAAATTCACTGGTTGATAGATTATAGTGCAGACTATGTAGGTAATTGTAAAAATCAGTCAAGTTCTTTTTGAGAAAATCTCAATCTTAATGACTCTATTGTATACTTTTCTCTGTACTATACAGCCTGTATCTTAAACTAAAATGCAAGATATAAAATTTTCACAAAAACAGTACAATGTTGAAGCCACGAAACTCTATCTAATAACATTCCTATCGGTAAATTATAGATACATTATTTATAAGCATGAAACCTCTAAAACACGAATATTATTGTAGATTAAAATCGTCTAAATAGTAAATGTAGCGAAACATTAGGTGAACGGCAATTAAACGCACCGTGTGAAACGGGCCCGCCCGCCCTGTCTGAAAAACAAACACTCGTAAAAATTCGTCCAAATGACATGTAGAATTTTTCTACGTCACGATGAGATATTGTAATGATCCGTTACGAAAAATTATAATGCGTCTCATGCAACAACGGCATTAACCGCCCTTGAAGACATGTGTGGACGGATTAGAGTCCATTATAGTGAGGAAAATAGTCACTCAGCGTAAATTGAATAACTTAATGGCGACCATTGAAGTACAGGTTGAGATGCTTCTGACGTGTACAAGAAGAGACTTTTAAAACGGGTAAAAATTAGGTATTCGTATTGTATTTATAGATATCGATATTGCCTTTTAATTAAATAAAATACAGTG
This sequence comes from Tachystola acroxantha, assembly GCA_963506565.1. Taxonomy (NCBI): domain Eukaryota; kingdom Metazoa; phylum Arthropoda; class Insecta; order Lepidoptera; family Oecophoridae; genus Tachystola; species Tachystola acroxantha. Next base: position 6,120,077 of record OY735884.1, read on the forward strand.
AAAATTAACACGAACCTCTAAAAATGATAAGGGAAGTTGTGATATAAGCTACTAGCACAGAAAATAAATAATAAACACCTTATATGGCGATGCACAATTTAACCAATAACGCGCCTTCAAACCTATTTGAATTTGATGCAACTATCGTCCCATACATTTTGTATGCGATTTTTTGTACGAATTTATTAAGTGAGATTGTGGTTAATTGAAAATCCAGTCACAAAAGTATGATGCTCTAGTAGAGCAGCTCTACCTACCGGTATCCTGATGAAATCGGTGGTAGCGTTGTAAACGAGGGACAAATATTAATTACGTTTCAATTAATGTTAAGTTGATTGCCATAGTTTATGGAACTACAATTAAATTCGTGAAATTAATTGGTGTTGTGCAAACAAATTGATATCTATGAGACTGAACTATGGGTTAATTAAAGTTGGTAATCAAATCAATATTCTTTTGTAATGATGGGGTTTTACTGCATTTTGTAGAAAGTGAATATGACGGATCCTTTATGGAATAAGGAGCTGAAAAAGTACAAAGTGACAATAATAACTAACGGATAATCCAAGTTCCTATGTTTATGCCGCAAAGTGCAGAATAAATGGCTGTTGATGATGAATATTAGGGTCGTTCCCAGCAGGTCCACGATCCTATTGTTCTCAAGAAATTGAAGTTCAAGTATGAGACATAAGTTGTATGCAAGATGGCTGGCAGAGACTGGATGCAAAAGGCCGAGAATCGTGATAAGTGGCGTGCTTTGGGAGATGCTTTTGTCCGGTAGTGGACTGATACTGGCTGATGATGGTAGATAGTAGACTATCGGCAAACCCGAGAGGCTCTGCCAGACCAGCGTCTTACCAGACAATTGTTCAAATTGAGAAGCAAAGATGTGCATATTTTTTGACTTTGTTTTCAAAATAAGCACCTCTGCATAATCAGGATTGCCTCTGTGCAGCGGCTGCATGGAGGCGGGGAAAACATGCATTTAGAACTCTGTAAGTATTGCGACTGCAATAGATATAAAGCTATCCTTTTTTTTGTTAACCTATAAATTGTCCCACTGCTGGGCAAAGGTCTTCCCCCTCCTCTTCCATCCATCCCTGTCCTGAGCCTCTTCCAGCCACCCATCCCTGTATCTAACGATATCGTCTCTCCACCTACGCCGAGGTCTATAAGCTATCCCTTATAGATCAAAAATGAATTAAGGGCTACATTCTTCGGATTACGAGGATGTTTCCAAAAGCCTGCCGTAGACAAGAAATTGGCAGGCTTTCTAGTTGGGTTCGGCTGACTAGAATGCCAAGCCCAGTATATTCAAGATGGTTGTCTCATCTAGTTTCAACATTAGTATATCGTTGTGTTAGGCGTTTCATATTTAACACATTTGACTTGTTTCCACAAACATACGCGGCCGCAGCCGTAGGCGTGTGGCGGTGCGATCACACATTTTTTCTTTTCTTTTTTTCTGTCGGCATCTTCTCAGCGGTTAATGATTTAAATTAACATTCTCATATTTTGTTAATTTTCCGTGGAGATGATATTTAGTCGTATTGAGTTAGGTCGTGGGTGAATGTGAGCTAAAAGTTGTTTTGACACCGATAAATTGTATGGCTAATTTGTAAATTGTCTATGAATAAAGCATATTCATAGCGGGAGTATTATCACGGTGGCTCTGGTTGAAGTAGAGCCGAATGGCGAATTAATGGTTTTAAATACTATCCGTGATAAAAATTAATCTATTTACTTTCTTCAATATATAGCAATGAGGTGCATAGTTATAAAATTTTGAGATTCTGTAAATTGAATTCAATGATTGAGAGAAAAATGATTCAAAGAAAATTATATCTGATGCCTACCGATCCACTAAGTTTTCCTTTGCAGATCGTTTCACAGACCTAGTTTATGACAAGCCCGAATGCATGACAGACATAATTTTAGGTTTACTCGTCCAAACATTGGTTTATGAAAGCCTCTACAACAAAATACTGTAGCACTACGTATTCTAAGTATTTCCACAGAATTAATAATGCCTTCCTATAAGTACTACTATGGTGCACGTCCCACTAATGGCAGCTTACGTGCTATTAGTATGTCCACAAGGGGCTTAAGGCCGTCCTTTCCATTTGCATTCGCTGTGGTGAAAGTGGTGGGCTTTCAAATGCCTTTAACAAGCACTGCACGTTTAAGAACAATGGCCGCCGACTGTACTTAGTTACTTACTTACCTATGTTGGTACAGGGACTTAATTTAGTTTTCAACTGACGGCTTGTTTGAGGAACTTATCTCACTCAGTGAAAAGACGGGTTTCTGAACAGTTATCTAAAATAGGAAATCAAAAAATTTAAAACTTTTTAATATCAACTAAGCGAAAAGGAATAGTACAGTCGACAGCAGATCAATGGTAACACTTTTTACTTTTGATAGTTCTTATTATTTGCGTCGTAAGACTTGAAATCGTACTGCAAGTGTTACCATTGATCTGCTGTCGACTGTACCTTGCATACAAAATAGGCGCTCGTAATTTCCAAGTATGAACAAACTCTTTTTAAAATACCACCACAAAAAATCAACTAAGTAATAATTTTAAGCGCCGTTTCATTTTATAAATAAAAAAGAAAGGATTTGTTTTATTTCATTTCCAAAGGCTTTCATTTTCGGTTTTCCAAGAAAATCTGTCAATTTGTTCAGAACTCTACATTTGTCATAATACCTATGTCATAAAAATTACACAATCATTAATTCTCCGAAAATCATAGCATGAGGTGACATTTTATCATTCAAATTCGCAGAGATCGAACACATTTTTTTTTGTAAATATAACTATTATTATCTTTTCAAGTCCTTCTGGAATAACATTCATGCCATACACTGACACACTTCACGTATTGTTGGTGACAGTGTGTTTCGTAACCACTCGACTACTCCCAAGACACCACTCGATTTTGTTTTGACACAAGCCATCTTATCAAAGAATCCTGCCACTGGACGAATGCCCATTCAACTTGCTTTTCGAGTGTCAATGAAATCTAAGGAACATGAGTTGGCGCTAATGGAGATTCCAGTGAAGCGGTTTATAAAAGTTTGTGTCAAATAATGGGTAATTTAGTAGTCATAGTTGATGAACATCACACTGACGATGAACTACCTTAATCTTCAAAACAGATTTTTTAAATCCTTTCAATGAACTTAGAATAATTGTTTTAAAAATATTGTTAACCAAATGTAATGTAATCTGAAATAAATTATTGGTATATTTTTAATCAAAATATAAAGCTTCAACAATGAGGAGAGCTGAAGCTTTCTTAAAAAATACGGAAACTTTTAAACGAACTCTGCCTACATTTTAATATCCCAACTATTTTTGCAGCGCTACATTTCGGGGCTGTCTCTTTTCTTATCCTTACTTTCTAAGTCAACTTAGAAAACATATGAAGAAGATCTTTGACAATTTTAAGGCAAACAAAGTTTTTTTCTTCTAATTAGACTTTTAAATGTATCACTACCAGCTGGCGTCAGTAAAATTTGCAGATTCCCCAAAATATGAAACGCGCGACGAATCGCGGAAGGCATTCGTGTAGGACACTCGCATACGTTACAGCACCACAAAGCGGCGACACAATAGTCGATAATTTGCATGACGGCTTTTTATCGATACATGGCATTGTCGACACGACACTAGCAGCTGCATAGGATAGACGTCGGTGTTACTACGCATAGACAAGGCATGTTCAGCAAGCCAAAATGTTTGTTTCAATAAAGAGAGAGAAATTTCAAAAACGTCTTTATTTTGAACAAGTTTCATGACGCAAATGACCAAACAAGTAGATAAGTGACTATAGAGTATTTGAACCTCAAAGTTTAGGGAAATATCGTTACAAATATGTTCGGTAGTCTTTGACTGTGGGCGAGATTGGATTTATGTAAGTAAATAACAATACGAGTATTTCAACCTCAAAGAACCGAAACGGGAGTAGTTTCGGGAAAAGGGGTCTTGTATTTAATTTAGATTACATTATAATATGTATTAGCAATTGTTCCTTTACAAACTTAAGACGACGTGATACGACATATCCGTTACCGTAACACGTAGGTAATACCCTTTCGACGCATGTGGCCAGAAACGCAAATTGCCGTACCTATACGCGAAATACCATTTTTCATATACGCAAATGACCAGATAGGATCTTTCGGCGCATAGTACAATATTCGCATTTGACCAGCGACGCGAATGACCATGATACTTGAAACTAAATTTTACGCATGTACCTGATGTTCAAAGATTTTAGACTCATTTTTTCATATGTTTAGATGTCAATGAAACTCTGTAATAATGTTAAGTACACCCTACATTTTAAGCTGAGGCTTAAAAAATGTTATTGTAGTTACAATAACATTTTCAGACAAAATCGAATGCACTTCTACTGCGCAGCGGCAGTGAGCTTTTGTTAATTAAAGGCAAACGCTGTGTTCCATTAATCGGTTTACCCTGTTCATTATCACTGGCAGCCATCCCTATGCGTATTTTACTTATATTGCATGTACGGACAACAGCAGATCAATAACACTTGCAGTACGATTTTAAATCTTACGACGCAGATAATAAGAACGGTCCAAAGTCCAAAGTTACACTTGATCTGCTGTTAGCGTACAACTTAATTCTTTATAATAGATTGATTGATATGCAATGTTTTTCTTTCGAGGCCTGGTTAGAATATTTCATTTGGATAATTACTTGTTACTCTCGTGTTGAGTCCTTATGTATCACATATGAGTAAGTTCTTTCTTATGTTGTGGAAATAAACTTTACTGTCAAAAAAGTTGCCTGCTACTAAAGCTTGATTATCTTATTCTTCTTCTTCCATTCTCTACCAGTCTGATGTAGGCCTCCTTTAAATTTCTCCACTCTCGGCGCCACTTGGATCCACTTCGAACCGGCTGCTCTTCGGGTGTCATCTCGCCATCTCTTCTGTGGCCTCCCTGTAGGGCGCTTTTCTCCCCCACGGCCTCCACTCAACCACTGCCTTACACCAGGAGTTTTGCTTGCGTGCCACGTGACCAGCCCATTCCCATATAAGCTTTGCTACTCTTTTAACAACATCGCTGACTTTGCTTTGTTGTCTTAGCCATGTGTTAGTTTTGCGGTCGCTATTATTAATAGGTTCAAAGTAATGTGGCACTTAAATCTTATCTTAATATTGTAAAGTACTCATATTGAAAAAAAGATCACCTTTTTCGTACAGAGGAAAATTATGTTCGAAATGAAATATTGGAGATAAAAAGTCTCAGAAGTTTTAGATAAGAAGGATTATTTTCATAGGATAAATGTTATTTTCAAAAAAAAATACCAAATACTTATTTTTGTATGTACCAAGAAACTGCTACGATACCTAAAACATAACATTATGAGCTTAATATCAAGGGATCAATTATGTCGATGTATATTCATGCAAAGCCTACAACAAACAAAGATCATCGCCAAGCGTTGATGTTATGCAAACGATCGCTTCAAGACGCAGTAAAACTACTACATAAATTTACACCCTTTTTATACATCCCTATTACTTTACACATACGCGACGGTTCTCAATGATTTACTATTATTACCAGTAAATAAAAAGTGGTAGGGGAGCAAAGAGGTGGAGCGAAATGTTATTGTAATAGCGTGAGTAGGGTCCGAAAATAATGCTGCCAGCTAGCGACTTTGTAATTGATTCGCTTAGTCGTACACATGGAGCCCTCATACGGGGAATACTCACAAAATGTCCGTTTTGTGATCGTAGGATACAGTGGTACAGTACAATAAGTACGTGGATAATACGTAAACAATATTCGAAAGCTCAAACAACAATACAGTTACGTGTTAGTGAAATTACTAAGTGCAATTCTGTAATTCCTAGTCCAAATTTTATAGTGAAAGAATAATATGTCCATGATTGGATAAATGCAGTGATATTAATTAAAAAATAGTAATTAAAACTCCAAAATGGATTACACAACAGGAACTACGTCTTCCATGAACAATATGAGACCAATTTTCGGCGCATACGCCTTTCAAGGTGAGTCTCAGATTATTATAGTCCATAGACACGAAAGGATCCAGAAAGATGAAAAAAAAGCCCGATATGGTTAATTACAATGTTCCCAGGTACCAATAAAACAAGCAATAATACGTCGGAATCAAAGACCCGAAATCAATATCGGCTATTGCCTAAACAATAAAAAATTGGGCACAGCGCATTACATTCATATCCCATGAACGGTTCCGTAAAGAATTAATATAACATATCTAATACAAGATGTGGTTAGATTCAGCAATCTTGTTTTACGATTCCAACTCTGACTCATATTTTTATCAAACATAGTAATAGGTTGAAACTTATAAGGAAAGTATATTAGGAATTAAACGTTTCAACGCTCTAAAGATGGACACGCGTAACCCTAATAAAATCACAACAACCCAGACATAGTCATATTCTCGTTATTAACGCGGATCTCTAAAAAAACGAAGATACCTTTCAAAGTGCCGCTTATTAACCTCTCATCGACTCCGACCGTAAAATGTAAACTCGATAAAGCCACCAATTAAAACTAAATATGAGAATCTCGACAATCAAAGCTCGAGCCGCTACATCTGACACCGAAAAACATTTCTCCCAAAAAATAAATCGCGTTTTTTGTTACCAGCCAAGGTCGCATACGCAGCATGATTTTCGCCTTTCGACAACCGCGATTACCGATCGACGGCTGAGCACGCCACTACTCCGAAACCCAATTCGGAACCATAATATGAAGCCGTAGAACCCAAGTTTTTTACCAGTAACATTCAAGTTTGCCGAACAACGTGATACGGGGTAGGTGGTGATAATAACAATGCTTTATGAAAAGGTTTAGCCAACTAATTTGTTTTTTCTCGGCTACTGTCGATCTCGGTAGCGATGCAACGTTTTTTGTTGGTGGAGATCAATCAGTCAAAATAACAGTGTGATACCGCCTTTGAAGCGATCCGGCCGGGCTGTTTTAATCTCGACTCATACATGATTAGATCACCGATGATGCAGCAGTGCCAGTAACTGATCCGAAATTGGACGAGTACGACGCTTCACTTGTAAGATTAACTGAGCCTGTTATAATTGTAAGAAACATTAAACCGTGTAACATCGTCGAGTAATCAAACCGACTTGATGTATTCGTGGAACCCGTTCGATATTAATTGTAAGCTTTTCGAATTAAATAAAACTATCAGAAAACATACTTAATTTGTTTAATAATATTGATTTTTAGCTCAGAATTATTTCCAGTAGTCAACCGCAAGAACAACCCGAGTTTGCGGTTTTTTTGATGAAGTTGAAGGGGGAGGACAAAACAAATGATGTCAGTGACATCGTAATGACCGTCCATCATTTCACGAGCCGTCAAAAGTGTCTCAACACACGAGTGCGAGCAAGTTTTTTAACTGCCACGTTTTTGCGGCGTCTGATTTTCACGTTGATGTTTCGGAGGACAATGAGATATCGCCGGCTTTTACGACCGCACTTTGTAAGGCATCGACCTGGAAGATTGTAATTAAATTACTCTCTGAAACCTACTAAACTTCAAACATTGTGAACTGAAAGACATAATATTAATTAAAACTAGATAGATTTAAAACAGCAACTAAAAAGTTTCATATAATTTATCCATTGAATAAGGAACACTGCGTAATAATAAAGTATTGTACACGGTAAATAAAGTAAAAGTAAAGGAAGCCATGATTGTGGTTTAAGATTAAATCGGGAGCCAGGCTCATCATCGCATACGTCCATTCAGAGAAACACAATGGTAATCAAGGGGAAGAAATGCAGAAGCATACTATGATTAATTACATGCGCTGCCTGATGGAGTTTTGTTCTATAGGTGTACTTGATCGTACATAGAACTGAAACTTTAGGAATCAATCACATGCTAGACTAGACAATTGAAGTAGAGATATATTATGCAAAGAAACTTTTAAAAATATCTCCTTTTCATAAATAGGACCTTAATGTAAATATTGTAAAATTTAAAATTACATTTTTTTTAAATATGTATTTTGAAACTGGATATTTTTTAACCTATCAAAATCGTGCAGAGTTGCATACTGTTTAATTTATAATACAAATGCAGTAGAAGCTCTAATTTAAGTTGCAAATAAGTTGAAACACGTCTCGTCGTCATACTGTACGGACATGTAGAGACTACCTGAGGTGGAAATGAATAAATTGTGACAGGAATATTAATTAATCTACTAATTACACAAAACAATACTGTGACATCAAACACTCAGGCTAGTATCTACAGAATTTAAAGGTATTTATTTGGAATTTTGATAACCATTTTTCCCCAACTGAAGAAAGAAGGGCAATAGTCCTACAAAATATTGTCACTATACCATTTAGGAATTTGTGATTCTATTGTGATGCTGTCCATCACCCAGAACAAATACAGATGGGGATCCATAGGGAGAAGACGATCTAAGAGACACGACACTGGCACCTTTTAAAAGTACTACCTATACGAGGACCAGGAAACCATTAAAGAAGTTTGCCATTTCAATTTCCTTTTAATAAATGTAGGTAATTACGAGTAGTTTGCAGCAGCTATTTATTTTCAGACCCAGTAGTAGGAGAAACAGTTTTCTCATTGTTGTTTTAATGCCCTCTAAAAATGTCAGGAATTTCTTCAATCACATTTTATTTCCTTTTCTAATGGCTTGTAGGCTCGCGGCTTTTGAGATGACATACTTGTATCGACAAGAATGCAGATAATGGATGAAAAAGTGTAAAATTCCGATCGAGCTCTGCCACCGGCCAGCCACTGATTGAGTTATAAGCTATGATGGCGATTCCATTTAGTTTTTGCACTGTTTTTTCACTTGAATACCATGTGGTGAGGCGTCTACTCATATTTAATATACATTAGCTCTCGGACCTCGATCTTTGATTTCAGCTTTCTTGCTGCCTTCACTCAGAATGCGTGGCTTGTTTATTTATTTTGATTTGTCACCTTTGATATATGAATAGTTTTTGTTATTATCTGAAATACGCCATTATGGACGACTGGAAACTTGATTACATTGCTTCGAGTCTTTGAATCGTATTTGTGTCCTTTTGTGATGGATCTAATAAAGTTCTGGATAAAAACACCATCTCTTTGATCTGATTTTGTATGTCTTCATTCTAAGAATGATGATATGACAAACATCAGATATGATTAAGTTTTTGTGACAATAATGATATCATTTTTAAATTATGATTTTCAGCAAGAGATCTGGGTGCCTATACTTTTTACATCCAAATGTAAATTAGTAGCTTCACACGTAGCAAATGACTAAAAGAACACAAAAAGCTTTACCAAACTCGAGACAGCCGGTCGCCGGAGATTACTCCAGAGACTAACGAAACCTTATTATAAGGAGACAGAATCTCTTTTGAATATGAAAGTGTAGAGGCAGGTACCTACACAAAAGCCGAGTAGCCACGTTATAACCGAGAGTCCCTCCGGTGTGATAGTTAATTAAAGGAGTGAATAACATGCGGCAGTGCAAGTCAGCTGCAATCTTCGACACTTTAAAATATATACTTAGAGATGTTAATACTCTCTTCAATCCGACTTCTTTAGCTGAAAATTTTACGCAATAAGTATACAAATCGCAACATTAAAACCTAATATGTATAATGAGATTGGTAATCAAGTTAGTGTACATTATGAATAAAAATCCTTAGTTTTCCTCCAAAAAGCGAAGTGAACTTTGTACATAGTTGTATTGTGATAAAGAGCTTAAATTGTAAAGTGTACAGCTATAAGTTTAGTACCTCTTCTTAATAAACTATTAGTGACTTCGACGAATAATAGAGGGCAATCGGGTTGTTCTCTATGTCGATTTTAATATTATGCAAACTGAAAATATTCCACTCGAGATAAGTCTATGCAAGCCATTCTTGATGCATCGCGCAATTTGCTCCACTTCATTGTAAGTAATTTAAATGAAGAATATATTCAGATATTAATTACTCTCCCTACCTAACCAGCGTGCTTGGTGATAATTAAGATAAACGAAGGATAGCTAACATACTTTGAGTTAACAATTAGTCGTTTTAGGACTTCTATTCTCTTTGCGGAACAATCAAAATGACGATTAGGTACCTACATAGCAATAATTCAAGGCAATAAATATTATAAACAACTTTATTTTTTTCTATTTTCACTATGATGTTTAAAGTAAAAATCAACTTGCATATGCAAATAGGTAATATTTGAAGCAATAAACCCGTTATCGGTGAAGTTATCGCGGCGCAACGGAGCATATTTTGCACGCTTCTAATGAACGCCTTATGAAACAGGCAATTTATCACATACGCCTTTATCACAAAACGCATTGATAATACGAAACTAAAACAAACCTAGCTTTTATAATAAATTATACATAGGTATAAGATTCCCCATATGAGTGAGAATGCACGATCGACGATCACGATTACACCAACTCCCTTAAACGAGTATCGTTAATCGATCGATGTAGGATTAATCAAGCATTGATCGAGAGATATTTAAATCAACCGTTATACACATTTTCAGATTCTGAAATAAACACTTCCAGATTTGAAAACTGATTAGTCGGTGATCGTCCTTTATATTTCAAGCAATCAATCGAAAATAATTGTTCGTAGGTATCATCATTTTAGGTTAGAATCGACCTACAGTAGATCGTTCTTTGTTATCAAATGAAACGATCGACGTTGATCTGTAACATCAAGACGACATCGATATGCAAATATAAATAATGGTACTCTATTTGTTTTCCAAATTTTCTATCGTCGGCCAATTGTTCATTTTCACTTTAGGAAGCCGCGCGTGACTTGTTATATTCTGTCGTTTTACATAAACTCTCATTAGGAATTCGAACACGATGTTTCAAAAGGCCCGTGTTGTCGGCGCCTTGTATCTTCGCTGTGACCATGAATAAATCAATGAAAACAAATAGTATTCGGCTACTAAGTGTTCCCAAAAGCTTCTTTTTAAAATGATGTATGATCTGCTTTTGTTTCAACTCCCGTTTGTTAAGAGATCCTCACGTATGTTAATTTATTCACTGTGAAATAATAGGTAGAGCATATTTACCTGCCAAGATTGAGTGTGCTGTACATATAGATAGGATGGAGGCGTAATTTGGTAGACACCGAAACTAATTTATTTAACAAAGGACCGACCGACCGATAGAACACTTTTTATGCGTATACAAACATATTACATGTATAGGTATCTGTATGTAGGTAATTACAGATTTTGTTTGTGCTCCACTCCCGCGGATTTTTTGATTAAGGCCATTCATCAATTCCTCTGTAGCTTCTTTATACTATAACTTTTAATACTGGACTCAAAAATATAAAGCGAGAGTGAGAATTATATTATTCGCAATCATATTCTGTTATGTTTTAAAGAAGTATGAAATGTAAGAGTGGTTTCATAATACAAAATCTGTTTTGTACAATTTATAAATAGGTAAACTAAAGGTAAGTTTACCTATTTATGTTTGTACAATTTATATATAAATAGGTAAAAATACCTATATTTATTAATGAGAAGTTAGTGGGTACTCATTAATTAATATACCGAGTTCAGTACCTCCTAAATTCTAATAAAAAAACAGACGATGACAACTAGAAGTCTAAATGTGACCGGAAATTACAAATTCCTAAAGTGAACCAATGGGACAAAAACCGCGAAATACATATAATTTCATTGAAAATTCAGTTCTTTTTTATACTGAACGACACATTATTACCACCAATAACTATTAATCGTGATATAATTAGTATACATAATAGAGGCATTTATTTATGATACCTATTTCATTATCAACACATTCTGAAAATTCTTTCAAACGCCGTCAATCAAATATGTTGGGACATTATTATGTCACTGATCTCCTCATAATGGATTTTGACCACTAAGTAATCCTTACACGTGATCTTAAAACTATAGATAAATTCTAATGACTTTATACAAGACAGAAATCTCAAAATTAATCCCGATTTATTTTAGTACAAAACTGTGAGAAACAAATCTAAATGAGATTTAAAATTCCTGGAAAAAAATGTTGAGGAAATGAGTCAGGAGTGATCAAACGGGGTCCGGTAACGAGCTTGCGTCGCTCCAGTGGCCATAGTGGGCTTCCGGTGCAGGGTCTCGTGGAAACTGGCTGCGGGGGAAATGGGAATGCACCTGCTGTGATTTGTTTTTTAATGGATTTTAGTCATTGGACTCACACTTTACACTGAAAAAACAGGGTTGTCTGTAGCAGCTAAAACTTAGCTGTTGATATCTAGCTAAAATAACTACGGTTTTTATCGGTCTTAGCAAATAATATATATTTATTTAGGTATTTTATTCTAGGTACATTAATTTTATTAAAAAAGCTATTAGACATATAAAACAGAAAAAACCAATATAAGTACATAATAATTATCTACCTAATTCTTAGCAAATAATTGTAAACAATAACCATTCAAACTAGCTAGGGAAACTAATAGCAAAAATAGCATAACATTTGTCTGTCACTATAGATAAATTGTATCGGTTGTTTCCTTTTAGATCATTGGGCAAATAATAATTTAAGTAAGTATACGTCTTTGTCTCTGCTAGCCATAAACCTCACTTAACTTAAAACGTTGTTTTGTCACTTTCACCCTTCGTTAGAAAAAGTTAAGTTAGAAAGGAACTGAAAGGCTTAAACCAGGGATTAGCTTTATATCGAGTTTATGACTATGGGTTTACGGTTAATATGTTTAAATTGTCAAAACAAACTTAATCATAGGTAACCATAACAGAAGATATCCATTAAATTGTATTGGCCTATAAAACCTACTCTTATATGAGATTTTGTATATAGGTTTCATTTTATCTTATCTTATCCTGATTGGGTGCCAATGTGGCGGCACTTCGACCCATTGAGATCTTTTGTGCTCTCCCCTTTCCTTTACACTTATTCCTCCTCCGTAAAGATATAACACAATAGGTCAGCTGTGCAGCTCTGGAAACGAGCCTGTAATTTTCTGGTTCCGGATAGGCCGACCCCAGAAGACATTCGCTTCCTAGCCAGTGAGTCACAATCACACAATAAGATTAAAGTTTCATTTACATACTCTATCATAATTAACCGCTGAAGCTAACAAAAAGAACAGGATACCGAGGAATGTGCGCTAAAAAATAAATTGTAAAACCATCGGTCACTTTTTATTTTTGGTCCCCGACACATCCCAACAGGAGGGGATAAAAAATTCGGCGCTAAAAAGAATAACACCGAGAGTCTATTACTCCAACAGCATGTCATCGACGGTTCATTAAAATACGATGACTTAACACAAACACTATAGTGGACTTCATTGATAGCCTCCGACGTAGGTTGGACCGCATAAAAACACCATCCATCTGCTAAGCGATCTTCAATCTTAACCAGACTTAATAGAGGCTGCAACTCGAGAATTCCCTGGCTCATTTTTTAAAGATCGCTTACAATAGCATTTCATTCCGTGGAATCCATTGATAAGTGTAATGCTACCAGTGTTACAAGAAGCCGATCTCACGAGCGTTGAGAAAGTCAATTATGAATTTGCCCTAGCAAGGATGAAACTGAGAGTGAATTCAAATTTTTGTAATGAAAGCCATGTTCTAATTTTTTAATAAAATAATAGACATTCTATAAAACCAAAAACATCAAAACATGAATAATTTCTGTCATATTATGACTACAAATGTAAATTAACAGACATACGACCACCAAACCTAACTCCTCACAACTAAATAAAAATGCAACAGACGAAATACACGCGCTGTACAGTCAACGACAGAGATAAGTATACAGGGGGCCTCAATAAGGTTGAGATTTTCTCAAAAACTACTGGACCGAATTTAATAATTATTTTACAGTTACATAGTTTTCACTTTTATCTATCAAACAATGAAAGAATTTTTGTCAATAGGTCAAGTAGTTTTTGAGATAATCTCAACCTTAAAAACTCTCCTGTACACCTTTTTCTGTGTTCCACCGTACCTATTTACGATTTCACCTTTTGATCTATGACAATCAAAACCGAATTCGTAATCATTCCTTATGGCATACGAATACTACTCACGGCTTTTAACCCTGGATGACTGATCAGAGATTCTAATTAATCATTCTAATAAGATTAACTTTGCGCCAAAACAGAAATGGATCAACACTTCAACAAGGCGTGAATGCGCACACCCAGCCTTGTAAAGCTAGCTGATACCAAATAATATATATTTACCTACTTACTGATACTAGCCATTTCTAAATGACTAGGCCACATATTATATTGGGGGTTTTGAACATAATTTATGATATACTTTGTGACAAGCATGCCACCTCCATGCATACAGGTAGCGCTGTCTATCGTGCCTAGATACGAATGAAATCATTAACTTCATTCATATAGAGCTTTGTAGAGCAACCACCTATAGAAATTGATATAGTCCAAGAATGTTGTAAGCTCCCCAATAATCTAGCCTTGCCTTTCATTCCTGCCTTCAGCGCTTCATTATTAGATGCTCAACCGCGAGGGATCAGAAATAAATTGCTCTGCTGAAATTTTATTACACTTCGCCAGACAGCGAGGAAAATAAACTGAAATCATTTTAAAACTCAATCAAGTGGTCAACCTATAAACTTACTGTAAATAACTTACCTAACGCTGTTAATAATTTGCGGCAACTGAAAAAAGAAAGCTAGACAACTATTTACTTACTTTCCAAAACCGTGAGAAAAGATTTCGTCTACAAACCTGTACCGAAGTACCGCAGGGCAAAAAACAGTAAACCGAAATGTTACAGTTACAAATTATTGTGCCGTGGAAATTACCAATTCAATGCAAAATTGAATGCTTTGAAGACACTTTGTGGGGCCGATTATGTTTGGAATAAATTAATTAAGGCGATTTAAGTCGATTTTCCATCGTCAGTCGCAGCCGACCGTACAAATTACAATTTTGTACATTGCGGCTCGTTATTGTCTGCCTCATGGCGAATATTTCACTGAGCCAGAGCCATTGTAACGAGTTTTGTTGTTAGGTAAATATTTTTTTGGAACTTAATTGATTGAAAATTTTCAGGTAAATGGGAAAAGTTTTTAAATTGTGATCGACAGGTGAAATCTGAAAGTAAACATGACATTTAGTAAATTACCGCAGATGAGTTTTATAATTATTTTCGGTAAAGCAATTTAAAATACCTACTATTTTATTTATAGTGTACCTACAGTAAAATAATTAAATATGTGTAATAACATAACTGTATAATAACATTTTGGCATTCGGCTACATCCTATATAACCATTCATTCAATAAACATCTAGTCATTTTACAAATATAACTAAATACTCGTTTAAATATTAAGATCAATCATAAACTAAAACTGTTATATAGATAAGATATCGATTCTTACTATGTCTGTGTAAGATCTTCCTTTTATTTAAGAGCCTATATGTGTATACTAAGTGATTACGGATTTGCCTCTTGATCAGGAAAGTTACTCTTATTCCATAAGTATAAGCACTGTTTGCGA
This sequence comes from Tachystola acroxantha, assembly GCA_963506565.1. Taxonomy (NCBI): domain Eukaryota; kingdom Metazoa; phylum Arthropoda; class Insecta; order Lepidoptera; family Oecophoridae; genus Tachystola; species Tachystola acroxantha. The sequence continues at coordinate 6,135,674 of OY735884.1, forward strand.
GCCTGGACATAATACGTGTTCATATTTTATGCATATCTCTGGGTCCATACCCACAGGTATTCGGATTCGTAGCTTATAGGTAAGTACGTCTACAGTCGCTTATACGTCAAGAGAGGCTGCTTTTCCACCATAGATGTGATACGCAGCTTATCACGATTATAGCGAGGGAGTACAATAAATAAACCAATAAGATCTAACTCTACAATAAGATTAAAATATTAATATAAATGGCCATGGACATTCTATATCGAAACGTGAAAAATTCTTTGATAAAATGTGTGTCTATAGAAAATGAATTTCCCACTGCTGTATTGAATTTCTTGAGTAAAGATATTTCTATTCTACTCCATTGTACTCGTATTTTATTTTAAAGAATTACATTTACACTGTGTTTGAGTATACTCTCCGCATTTTTGAAATGAAATTCAAGTCCAATGTATTTTTCCAAGAGCAAACTCGGTAATAGGGAATGCCGGATAAAATGCTTGTACAGTGATACCCCATCAACGTAAATAAAACATTGCATTTTAGACCATATTACTTTCGTATAAAATGCCTGAATTTTACACTGTCGCATGTAGTGGGCGGAAATCCTTCTTTGAGACAAACTCTACATGTAATGTAGAGTTTGTCTCAAAGAAGGCTTTAGCAGATTTAGTTCGCTCAAGAACACTATTACTTTGTTATTATTCTTTAATAATAAGTTAAAGCCTTTCTTAAAAATGGAGAATACGTTATGGTTATACTTTTCTATGTTCTTTTATACCCGTGTGCTTTATGTATTTTATCTGAAGATTTTTACAAGAGATGTAGGTAAGATTATATCACAATTTCGACAAGATGGTTTTCGAGGCTTTCGAAGTTATATGTACATATATCTTTTTAATTTTACTAGCGATGTAAGTAACATTGTCTCACATAGAAAAGGAGAGATATACACTCTATAATTTCTAACACGAGGTTTTTAACGAATAAATGATTTGCTCTTCTTATGACGATATAAGAATTAACCAGAACAGCAGGATATGTATGGAACTACTGTAAAATTTAAAATCTTTATTGTATACTTACCAGTATTCATGCAAATAAAATCTATGACTGATTGAAAAATAACCATATTTTTGTAAAATATAAAGTAATCAAAACACACGGTGTAACGAAATATGCCAAAGAAGGCTGTTTATAGGTAACATAAAAATTAGTGTTCAATAATTTATCAATTAAATAAAATATAAATCTGTCACTGTCCAGAGTATGGGAACAACGGGAATAATCGAATACAATTAACTTACATATAGGTACGAGTATGCACTATCCATATCGATTATCTAGTACAATTGCAATAAGGTTGTGTTTTTAGTTTTTTTTACTGCAGGTAATAAATGTAACTATAATTTAATATAAGGGGAAAAGAGAATAAACGCCTGATTTTTTTTAATCATCATTACCAACTAGAATACCTAAATTCTGGCATCTGAATCTTTCTACACGTAAGCTATTATCCAGAAACGACTCACCGAAATTATTGCTATCCTTATAACGAAAAGGACAAACTATTAAAGCTGTGATTAAAATACCAGTCAGAGTTACCACTTGGTTAAAAAGAGACGCGCGTATTTCTGTCACTTCACTTTCGAATGAGTGGGCAGAACTCTGCCCCTCCAACCGTCGCAAGCGCATGTTTTGGTAAGGCACTGGGGTGACACAATATTACATTTTTCTAGTACAACATAAATAATTACCATAATTATAATTATTGCAAAACCCCATAAAATACTGATTTTGTGCATAGAACGTTATGTCACAATATGTCACTCCCGATCCCGTGATCAAGATTAATTTAATAACACCTCATACGCCAAAATCCATCAAACCGTTTAGGCTACAAGAGGCCACAAAAGTAACAACATACGTACACATCAAAGCAGATCAAGTGTAATACTTTGGACCGTTCTTATTATCTGCGTCGTAAGAGTTGAAATCGTACTGCAAGTGTTACCATTGATCTGCTGTTGTCCGTACTTACCTATATACTCGAAAAACATTACCCTCCTCATTCCAGCAGTGTAGTAAAATTGCAACGAAGTATAGCGAGGAATTAACGTATGGATGTAAATTGAAACAACATTTGTTTTGTGAAAATCATTAATGTTCACTAACATTTTTAATGAATATTTTTCCAGTGGAATAAGTCTCTTGAAACTCAAAGGGTTCAATAACGGATTTCGTAGGATAGGGAAGCTCTTTATTTTTCATTGCGGGATAGGGATTATGAACTAAGTCAGAAGAAATTCTGAAAATCATCTTTGCAAGAACTTTTCTAGAAATAAATATAAAATGAAACCTAACATAGGAACGTAATGGTGCTCCTACACAGGATGTTTAAATAGTGACAAATATTTTTTATACTGCTTTAGGTATATTACTCCCACACAGGATGTTTATAAATGTTGACAAACTTTTCTGAACACCGGTGTACAGAAAAGTTCATCAATTGGTCTTTTTGAGACACCATTATGAAGAATGGGACAAAATCCTTAACAAAAAAAGTATGGCTTTACTACACATCACACACTTGAGCAAGTGGGAGTTTATCATGTGCACTCACCCACACACCGGCAGCCAGGCCCTCAACACGAAGCCTCCTCGTAGAGCTCACTCACACCACCACACCCTGCCCTGTCCGTACGAACACAGCGGCACTCTCAGTTCACTACACAACCTCCTCTACTGCACTCACGCGCAAAAAAAAAGATAACGCGATCTATCGATCTTTTTTCAAATCGAAAAAACGACGCCGTCTGATAGGCTTCATGGCTATAGTCGGATAAAACGGACGTCTACAATCGAACGCGTCGATCGAATCATTTATTTCGTTCACAATATTTATGACATCGTAATTAATTGGACATGTCGTTTTAATTATGTAAATATAAATGGGTGATAATCAATTTAAATTATGTGTTTCGATCTCGTCCGCTTAATTTAATGTAAACAGATATTAATCATTATTTTGTGACGTTTTTACGGTGCTAATGAATTTAATGATACAAAGCTTTTAAGTTTTTTTGTTGAAAGCTCAGTTTGTGCGGCAGTAAAATGTTATATCTGTGTGGATTATGTTATAGTTAATGTGTCCGAATCTTCGTTGATGGAAACATTATACCATACCATTATGGAACGCCACCAAAATGGTATGGATGTGTGGGTAGGTAAGGATATTTAAGTAATTATTATTTTAATTAACACTATTATTGTTTTTGACTAACATTATATATATCTCTATTTTTTCGTTAATTATTTAATAAAGTTACCAACAGCAACATTTTGTGTTCTTCTTTCCGGCGAAAATTATCACATCTTCACAAAGTTTGATGAATCAAACCTCATATCAGTGAATAAGAATTATATCTCTGATCCTACCTATGTATGTAGATCTAGCTAACTTCCTGTGTCTTGAGTTTAGTATCTCGTCTGTCTTTAAATGTCGTTTTCACAAATGTAACTATATTAGATAATAATAAAAAATTGAATTATTGATACCTACTTGTAAATAAAATTGACTCAACGGCAATTCTTATAAGACTTTTTTTTACTTCTCAAATCTAATTAGACATTGATTGATGATTAGTACATAACTTAGGTAAACTTCTACGCGTCTGTAGAATATCGACCATTCTAATAGCAGAATAACATTTCCACCGACCGTCGAAATTCTACAAGCAACATCTCTTCCTTGTTGCAGGGCAAGGAAGAGTTAACCAGCTCGGTGGACTGTTCATCAACGGCCGCCCTTTGCCGAACCACATCAGACTGAAGATTGTGGAGATGGCAGCCGCGGGCGTGCGGCCCTGCGTCATCTCGCGGCAGCTGCGCGTCTCGCACGGCTGCGTCTCCAAGATCCTCAATAGGTACCAGGTGAGACCAAAATCTCTTCTTCGCTGTTAAACAATCAGCAAAGTGCATAGTCTACAGCTACAGTGGCCTGTCTAACAATTCATCGCCAGTCTTGACGATTCCTTGAAATCCTTCATGAATATCCTAATCTGTCCACCTCAAAGTTGATCTGACGCATTCTCGAGTGCCTTCAACTTCTGGAAGAACTGCAAGAAAAGATAGACAGTTAAAAATTGCACATTTTCACGACCGATCGAAGAGGATCGACTAAATTGGCAATGTTGGCAATGTTTTAAAATAGGTGCGGTCTGTTACAAACCGACGAGTGTGCATGAAGAGATTGATGAATGTGGAGGAAGAGAGTGGTGTGCAAGGCCAGGTCAGCGTCATTAAGACCATCGACTTTGCTCACCCTTACGGGAACAGACTTAATTAAGTGTCCAAGATTCTCAGTAGGTATGAGTATTTGTTGTTATTCATTTCTTGGTCTTCACCTCCTGTCGATTTAAAAAAGACTGATGAGATCGTAGAAGTGCCGCAGCTTCACCTCGTGGTAACTGCATATTTTCATGAACAGAACGGGTAATATCAGGAACTATGTATTAATGTTCTTCGGTAGAAGGAAACTTGTCCTTTCTCATGATTCCTGTTTGACTTTCTTAGTTTAGCTAGAGACGCGAGGTATAGTACTGCAGGAGATGAGTTTGATAAAATATAATTAAAATTAAAGTCTGTATATTATCATATTTATAGAAGAGACAAAAGTGAAACAGTATATCCTATCTCATCGCCCACAAAATCTGCATCAATGCGAATTTCAGTAGAACTTTCTGATTTCTGAAACAAACTATCACTCTTCGAAAACAAAAGGTTTATTTTACAAACGTTACATAATTCATGGTCTAGCCAGTTTTCGTTACATAACGACTGTAGGTAAACAAATGATAGATACCAGTTTTATGCTATAGTAAGCCACGCCGCCGCCCACGCATGCGCGCGCGCCGGTCAATCGGCAACAATCGCCATTGATAGCTTGCGCAGTCAAGCCTGAAGGTCCGTTTTCACCACTGCTCCTATGGCACTGGTATACCACAATGGGGATTGTTTTGCCAGGAAGTATTTAGCTACGCTCCGACCTCTGCCACTACCTGTTTAGATGAAGGGAAAATAGGTGTAGAATAGGTTTAAAAGTGTTATAAAGAATTTTTCATTCACACTTGACGATCTTTAAAATAATGTACAAAAGAGTGGGTATCGACAAATTATCTATTTTTCTGGCTGCGGATTTCACTAATCTACTTGGGTAAAAAAATATATGCACGCATTGATGTATACCTCAAAATTACTGAAAGAATACAATTTTTAAATGGTATTTTTGTGTTAGGTAACCTCTCTTAAATTATTACCTAGCTGTATTCGCAATTTGTACGCGTAAACGAATTTCTATTCTCCTTATTATAGATGAGATACGTACTTACTCGAAGACTACAAACATGTAGAGTAGAGCATCCGTCTTCAAAAACGATGACATGAAAGTCATTTATTTGTAAATATTGCAGATATTATAGAATTTTAGTAGGTAATCACCATATTCGGACCGAAAGCGTACAATTTTTTTGTTGTAGCAGAATTATGAATTTATGAGACTGTGGTGTCCGCTCCTATCACAAGCTTTTAACTTAGTTGGAGGGAAACTTAGTATATGCAAGTTTTTATATAGAAATCCCTTGCCAAATTCTGTCCCTTGTCAAATATTGAGCTGGTATTGTTGTCTAAAATGTTAATAAAACAATCTCTCTCGCCCAGGAGACGGGGTCAATTAGACCCGGCGTGATTGGCGGCTCGAAACCGAGGGTCGCGACGCCGGAGGTAGAGGCGCGCATCGAGGAGCTCAAGAGACAGAACCCGGGGATTTTCTCCTGGGAAATACGAGAGAAATTGATTAAGGTAATACACATCGCCAGGGGGGAGGGGGCAGCTGAAGAGCTAAAATAAATAGTTATTAACCCATAAAACTGAAGATTAAGTTTTAATTAACTGATTTTACTTATTAATTCTATATTTCTAATAAAATATAGTATGAATTATTATAAACGGATATCACTCACTTATATTGTTGAAGCCGGGAATCAAACCGACAGTTTCGAGTTTGATGTTTGCGGGCGTGTCGCGTTCACCTTGATAAAAACCGTCGGTCGGTCTAATTCGCCGGCTTCCACAATATAAGTGAATGATATCCGATAATTTTCGCTTCCTCCACATTCATCAAACTCTTCATGCACGCTGCTGGTTTGTTTTGTAATTAGACCGCACATTGCCCTATTTTATAAAAGGGTATGACAATATAAAAAGGTTTGTTGAGCTAAGCTTAATGATATACCTATAATTATAATGAACAATTTCTAATAGACATTTTCCTAACATTTTTCGTTTAAAATATACTCCGGACGGTTTACTGAAATTGATTTATTCATTTTGTTGTCCGTCGCCAGACAAAGTGGCATCTCGTAATTCCATAGTCCGCCCCAGATCCTTGCAGTCACGAACTCTGAAAGGCCTCCATAATGGAATCCAAATAACTTAATAAACATTAATACTTATTATACTAAGCTCAATTATAAAATTCTCATGCACATAGAATGCATACACACACTCCCACACGTTCTTTGCATCGTAGAACAAATTGCAAAAGTTTTTCAGTTAAATACCGATCTTGAATATTGCTTTTGGCTTACTATTAATTAAACCCTTATTACATTGCACCCTGTATTAAATAATGCCCTCCACACACAGCCGCGACCTAGCCGAAATCTGGGATCAGTTGAAACGCATGTCCCGCCTCTATTTCTGGGCATTTTAACGTCCGGTAGGTAGCGATCGGCTTGCGATCAACGTCCAGTAGGTTTTTTGTTTTTAAAGTTCTTTATTTATGTAAATTATGCTAATTACAGTATATTTCAGTTTTAACTAAAATAACTTAACATCTTATAATCTATTTTATAGGCTATAAATAACAAAGCCAATTACAAATATTTGTATGTATAGTTTAGGGCAGTAAACTTAATTTATATTTTATGAACCTTGTTTATAAATAAACATATAATATAAAAATCGCGGCTAGGCCGCGGCTGTATGTGTCAAGCTTAATAAGTCTTTATTTCGGACTGAGTCCATAGATCATAGGTACCTAATTATAGACATAAGAATTTACAAACTAATGTTAGTTCCATTCGAGAGTGAAAATATTAGAACAATAATAAAATCTATAATATCTAAGAAACATAGTTGATGAAATTCACTAATTTCCCTATTCGCAGTTTTGTATTGTTTTTAATTCATCATATAATAGGGACATTTTACAAATAAGTAGGATGCAAAAACAAACAGAAAAATAGACAGAGTTACTAATTATAACATTTGTCGGAATTCTAAAAATACCATTTCTAATTATCAATTTGCCAATTTGGGAGTGGGTACAAAAATAATTCTTAATTAATTTCAGCCATTAATTGCAAATTAAATTACGAAAGACCAAATGCTTGGAAATTAGAACAATAGTTTTTACTGTGTTGGCGACTGTGGGCGGGCTCCAATCAGCCAAGTAATTTAAGCAACAGCAATAAAAAGTTGTCATTTGTTTTTATTTATTTATTAGGGTTCCGCATCTGACGAGGTAAAAACAAAAGACTGATGTCTTTTCTGTGTGCACCAGCCTGGTCATTCGTGCTCCAAATCACATTCCATTCTTGTATTGTAACATGTAACTGATTTGTACAAAAAAAAATTACATTGCTTTAAATGCTGCAAAAGTTTTAAACTCTACAATTTGAACTGTGACTACCTACGTGTCAGCTATTGAAAAACAGACCTATTGAAAAACTCTGCTCAAAAGATCAAACAACTAAAATTGAACTGGAATTTCCATGTCCCAAATATAACATGCAATATGTAGCTTTTATGTTAAACTCGTATTCAACTTTTGTCCAAATTAACATTTTTGTTTCTGCGAGTTACAAGGGTGTGTTGTGGGCCAATGTGTGCTAAAGTTAGACAATATTACCAAAGGTTAGTGAATAATAAGCGGACATCGGAATTTTCGTAGCATTTTTAATATGTCAAAGGGAGTTTAATATCGCTACGAAAATTCCGATATCTAATGATGGATGACATTGCCACTAAACCCAAACAGTGTCAACTCTAACGCTTATACTGGAACTAAGTATTTAAGTTTTAGGTGTGCTTTTTTAAGTTATTACTTACCTACCCTTACTTTTAAAAGTTATTTACTCCTAAATGTACTCCTAAATTCGGTACAAATCCCTCCACATTCGATATCTAGGATGATCCAGTATCGTACATATGTTCAAAATACTTTTAAAAGTATTGTGACTTACCATACCTGCGCTCCATACAAAAATGTGCAATCTCCTTTACATACTAAGGCCGCGATTTCAGAGACAAGACCCCGAGCTTAGGTCAAGATTCATAGACAGTTCTGAGCGCAAGATCGTGAGCTTGATCGTGACTAAAAATTGAATGAAATCCGACAGTTGTATGACCGAGCTCGCGCCCAAGTTTGACAACAAATCCCTTCCTTATGTGTACGGAACTCCCAACACACGAAACTATAATTCACTTGCCTGAGTATTTATATCGAGTCAGTGAACACAATCGTGTGCATTACAGGAGGGCGTGACGGACCCACCCAGCATCTCGTCGATCTCGCGGCTGCTGCGCGGGGGAGCCAGGGACCCGGACGGGAAGAAGGATTACAGCATTGATGGAATTCTTGGAGGTGAGCTTACTTATTCAATAGAACAGAAAACTCCAGTATCTAGGTCAACGAGGAATAAAAAGTACGATCTTCTACAACTGATTCTTCAGGGCATGTTGTCCAGTTGCGAGAACTAGCTGATTGATTTACTTTGAAGAAGAAAAAATCATTTAATAATTTTCTCAAAATTTTGTATTATAAAGTGGTTGGAGTATTATTGAATATGTCGTCAATTCCAAGATCGGTAACTTCATAAATCTTTTTAGGGATGTTTTGACAAAACAAATCAATAATTCTAGTGATTACTTGTACCTATTAGTGCCTCTAACGTGGGTTAAATAATACAAGTAATTAGTAAGTATCTCTCTTTGATGCATCAAATAAATAAATGAAGATATTTATCTGAATAATAATACCCGTTTTATGTTGGAAATTGGCTTGCTCCTAGCTCAGACTAAATACCGCTCTTAGCCGCAAAACCGCTGTTCTAGGTATTCAGGTCAGTCTAGCAACTAATATCCAACAAACTAATTTCTCTTAGCTTTTATTCTACATTTCCACAGGACGTTATTTAATTTTAGGTACAGTAAAAAGAAAATAACATTTTTTACCCTCAAAATATCCAAATACTTAATAAAGAATTTATTTATACAGCATTCAATATTTATGTAAGATTAAATATATGTATTTACCCTAAATACATATATTTAATCTTACATCGGTACCGCTCGAAAGTTAAATTTAAAGGGAAAATAGAATTGAAAACAGTTGAATAATAAAATAATTATAGACATTTGAAAATCAGGAATCCAGATAGACGGATAACTTACCAACTCCTACTAAATTCATTTTGCCTAAAAATATGACCTTTATTAACCATATTCTTTAGTGTTTTATTTATTTATCGGAAAACCAACTTATTACAGTAACCTCTGATTCCAATGCCAACCATGTAGCCAACTTCGCTGCATATAACAATGTTACATGCAGTTTGTACACACGAAGACAGATAAAAGGATGCAGGGAGTCTCAATAAGGTTGAGATTTTGTCAAAAACTACTGGATCAAATTTCATAATTCTATACAGTTCAACTTTTATCTATCTAACAGTGAAAGAATTCTTGCAATAGGTCAAGTAGGTTTTGAGATAATCGCAACCTTAAAAACTCTACTGTACACCTTTCTTTGTCTTCGACCGTACATACGAGGCATAGGTAAGTACGATAACAAACGATATGGATCCCTAAACCCTTATTTTGCCTCAAAAAACGTAGCGGTTGAGGATTTATCTTTTTAATAGCGTGGACTCTCGTACCCTACTTCGCGAGGGTATTTGGGGCATAACCACACCGGCTTAGGATCAAGGAAGTTGTCCTTTCTACTGTGTATCGAAAATACTCGTAATTTCCTATTTTAGCATATTCTCTCAAACGATTTGTCCTGTTTTGTCGACAAAAGAGCATCCTTTACGTAATTTAAATACTTCTATACTACTATTTAGCGGCCCTCGGTTATCCGAATTACAAAACCGAACAAAATAATCTTTACAAATCTTTTAAGCAGCCTTTTTGCGTCATAGATAAATAAAATGCGTAAAATAATTGCTTGCCCCCTTCTAATTATCGATCAAAAGTGGTAAGTAGCCATTTTTTGTTAAAAAGAACCAATATTATACTTGTAGTCCCGGTCAGCTAAGTTGATCCGAAATTGTAGCCAAAATTTACGGCTATGGCCCCATCAAGCAAATAGTTTGCGGCTGTCTATTTGCCTCCCATATATTTTAGATGGAGCGATCATACAATGCCTTCTGTAGCAGTTTGTGGCGTTTCGCTTGCCGACTCAGGCAGCGTCCGATTTGCAGCAAAAATTCACACGACGCGCTCACTATTCGTTGCGACTACTAACTGACTACACAAGCAAACTGACCACACTATGCAGTCGACAGTCAGCCGCTAACTATTTGCTTTGCCTAATAGGTCAACATCCTAAAATTGCCTGCGCGAACCCCTGCCATTTTAGATTGACGTAGCTACCGGAATCATTTGCGGAATGGAGCGGTACGAAATGTTTCACAGTTTACGTCCCAGAATATAAGGTATAACACTAACTTACTGTTACTGACGAGGTCTAGCGCCGAAAACGTGGCTTATCTTAGCCCATATTCCTAAGTGACGAAACCGACTATGGAAATGACACGAAAGACAAAAATTGGAAAGGACCTATCGCTACTTAGTTATTTCTTTGTACGACCAATTTTCCCTTCATAGCGTTACATAGATAAGAGTACTTAATTTTATTTACTTCATAGAATGGCTATACTTACTTAACTTTCTTCGTATAGGAAGTCTATCGTGGGGAAAAAACGTGTCCGGCGCGATTACCCCACGTTCGTTATTCCCTCTCTTACCTGACTTACGATTTGAACTTTTTCCTAAGGGTATTTTACCAATATTAAACCTGTATATCGGCATTTCTATTTTTAACATAAATATCAATATTGCCGCGTGTCAGACACGGCCTCAGATGTGGTTTCAGAATTCACTCATAAATATCTTCACAGTTCAATTATTGTCACAGTTCAAAGCATGAAGGCAAAAAATGATCCATATTTTTCGGAAAATATAAAATTTTATTTTAACTTCGAGAAACCGATTTCATTCTAAGGTAGGTAGGTACTTGTATCAGAACTTTAGGGACAAATTGTGTTTAGTCTCCAGAGAAGATTAAAAATGGACTTACTGCCGACCTACAAAAAGTATATTTTATTTTAAATATTTCAGGACCCCCCAAACCTTCCCTAAAACCACGCCTGGATACACTTTCCTTACCCGCTTGACAGTGTGGCTCGTGAGAGTCGCTCGGATGTTATTACTTCCGATCCAACACCTATCTCGTATCGAATCCTCCACATAATATTGCACAATAACTTCCCATCCTTTTCAAGGGGATATTTTGCACGTTAATAGCGCCGACCTGTCAAAGCTTTCTCACGGGGTGCGTTCAAAAAATCAATTTCCGCACACAAATCTTACTCAGTCATTGTTGGAGGTTGAAATATTGGAGTTTGTTCTCGAGGCGTCAAAGGGCGGCCCGCTTTGCCGGCCGATGGTAAACGATGGCCGACAAAGCGCTCCGCGGTCGCCCGCCGGCCATTTCGATAGTGCTGAAATCATTACAATCGACGTAACATGTTTTGGATGTTGTCCCATTGTGCCATTATCTGTACCACTATGTGTCGCAAAGTTAATTGTCCTTTTTATGCCGGTACCTGTTCATCTTCGCCGGGATTTTCATGTAAAGTGACGCGGCGCGCTTTTATTATTTTTTTTGCAATAAAACAAAACACTGTCCCTCGTTTCTCGTTTCCATAGAAAAGAGTTATGCGACAGCTATTAAATTCGCAAAGAAGAGAGCTGAATGCGAAGTAAACAATGAATTGATTGCACATACCGATAGGAAAAAAAAAGTCTTTATAGCCTTGTATAGCATTGTACCTTAAAATGTAGCGCCTTGAGACCCCCTAAATTGTTATTTAAATTAAATTAACATCTTTGCCGAATAATGAAGACTGAGGTCTTGTATTGTAAGGTTCACTTTCATTAACACTTTTTGATTTATTGTTTCATTTATTAAGAATTTAAGTTCATACTTTTTCTATGTAGGTTTACTCAAATTGTAAAACTACAAAGTTGTGTAATATATGAGGTACTTTTATTTCGTGGGATTTCGCAAACTTTAGCATTTAAAGAAAACGAAATAACTTCAAAGCCCTGGCACATACAGATTTATTAGAAAAGAAAGGAAAGAATATTATTTTTAAACAACCACATTTTAATGTAAGCTTCTGATAATAACTTTTCGTATTCCCCTTGGAGCGCTCCCTCTAAGCCCCACCCACAAGCAAGCTTACGTCACGTAAGCTCTACATTTGCTCTACATACTCGTATATGGCCTAAATTACAAACTATTGTAATAAAGGCTCGTGTGAGATTTAGCCTACTATGAAGAAAATGGATATTACATTACGACATAATCAACGTACTTATATACATTAAGTAAATTCTTAATTATAGGTACAATTGTCTCTTCTTTCCACAGTAACTTTTGATTATCAATATTGATCAGGTAACAATATGTACTTGGTGACAGGACTCGGCCCCCCAGGCAACTAAGGCCGACAACAGAACACGCGACAAAACTGTCGCCGGGCAGAAAAAAATGTAGTTAACATCACTGAACCACGCGTGTGGTCACTACCAGTGACTTAAGTTTTGTCGCTGTCACCGCTGTCGAGTGGTCCGTCTGAATCTTTTCAGACGACACTCGATGTTTTTCTGCCCGGCGACAGTTTTGTCGCGTGTTCTGTTGTCGACCTTAAAGTCTTTCCCACACAGGCGCGATCTGCACGCGGATTGCGGCCTAGGCCTCAGATGGCTACCTACTGGACGTTAACGACGGTAGAAAATTAAGCGGGGCATGCGTTTCAACTGGCCGCAGACCGCAAGTCGCGTTCAGATCGCGCCTGTGTGGGAAAGACTTAATCGTCGACAACTATCAGGTTGGATCGCGATAAGCTCCGCTACTTTCATAGTCGCTTAGAGAAAACAAAAGAGTGTGATAAAATCTAGCATTTGTTTAAGGTGCTGGCATGAGCTAACTAGCGCCGCCAATCTTTAAAAAATCATATCTTCCAATATAATAAATTTTATTAAAAAAGCTACGTTCACATTGTTTATTGCTATAAATATTATTTTTTAAATGCTTATGTGTAACGTGATTCAATGTAGGTAAGTTGTAGTTCACAAATGTGCCAGAAACGGCCGTTTTTCGCAATTATGTGAACTACAACTTACCTACATTGCATCACGTTACAAATAAGCATTTAAAAAATAATATTTATAACAATAAACAATGTGAACGTAGCTTTTTTAATAAAATTGATTATATTGGAAGATATGATTTTTTTAAGATTGGCGGCGCTAGTTGGCTCATGGAACGCTCTTAATAACATCGGTCGTTAGAATCAAGTAATGTGTCGGTCGCGCGGGGGGCGATTACAGAACGAACCTCCGCGACGCGACGCAAGCGCAGACGCAACTCCGGCGCACGCAATCACTCTACATGACATCTAAGATTTGGGTTACATGATAATAATTGTACCGTAAATTATGTTTTACACAAGTTACTTATTTTTAGTACAATTCAAAGAAAAGAAGGTATCCATTAAAATTTAGATTTTCTCAAATACTACTCGATCGATTTTTAAAAACCTTGCTTTGCATAGACTGCACTATAAGCTAATAACTATAACCTAATAACGAAAGAATTTGTACTATCACTTTTTGAGAATCTCAATCCTAATGAGGTTCACTATTTACCTACTTTTCTATGAATTAATTTCAATTTCAATTTATTTAATTGCATACACATGTCAGAATGTACATTAATACATTAGGTCTTAAAACACACATTAAACATAACACTGTAAACATAACAATAATTTATTTTAACGAAATAAAAATGTAGAATTTTGTTGTGATTTAAAATCTTCTCACTATCACTCACCTTATTACTCCCCTTCTAAGTTCATATTCAGACGACAGACATCAATACAGATTTTAACTTATAACGCTCCGTGTCAAAAAAATCGTATTTGCAAACCAAATATTTATGTGTTCTGGTGAAAGTGTAACGTCCATGTAAGCCTTGACTAACGCGGCTAACACGCAAAGCGTCACAACTATTTAGAGGGCATTTATTACCTCGCGTTGTATTCAACACAATTTTGTCCCATCTCATCACATTATTCAATGAGGGGCCTCCCAGAAAGACTCGAAGTTCTCCGGAAGTAACCGAGGACAGCCGACAAAGAGACGATTGACTTTTGAATAGGCCACAATCAAATATCCAAGCTTAATTTTACACTTTTGTGCAACATTTTTTTCTTTCTAGCAGTTTTAATTTAACACCTTTCAATATTTATTATGTTCAGTGGTGAAAGTGTAAATAAATGATAGCTTTCAACGTAGACTGGACCATTAATTATTTATTTAGATACGGGGTTGTACTTTTTCATGAAAATAGTTTGAAATGAACGTAGAGTGCGTACAATTTTATTGAAAGGAACAATTTTTTCAATGAAAACTTGTATCATCGTAGATAAGCATCGTAGTATAATAAACTTGTAAATGTAATATTGGACCTACTCGTGATAAAAGTATCAATTCTTGACCGGGATGCTTAAGAGCGTTCCATGAGCCAACTAGCGCCGCCAATCTTAAAAAAATCATATCTTCCAATATAATCAATTTTATTAAAAAAGCTACGTTCACATTGTTTATTGCTATAAATATTATTTTTTAAATGCTTATTTGTAACGTGATTCAATGTAGGTAAGTTGTAGTACACAAATGTGCCAGAAACGGCCGTTTTTCGCAATTATGTGAACTACAACTTACCTACATTGCATCACGTTACAAATAAGCATTTAAAAAATAATATTTATAGCAATAAACAATGTGAACGTAGCTTTTTTAATAAAATTGATTATATTGGAAGATATGATTTTTTTAAGATTGGCGGCGCTAGTTGGCTCATGGAACGCTCTTAATAAAATTATTTTGTGCATAACTGTCAATAATAATAATTTCCTACACAATTCATTATTGAAGGTAGGTACACCAAATTATAGTAATTATTTCCGAGCTCTGAAACTTCTTATTTAATTGTCCAGCATTTTTCTTTCTTTGTTTTCTTTTTGCGGAAACTAGATTCTGATGTTTTGTCTTTAATTTAGAGTTACTTTTGATTATGAATATCGATCAGGTTTCAACGAAGATTTCGACAACAACCCGTATGGGGCAGCTGCTCTCTATCCCTCTTAATAGGTTGAATGAAAATGCTTTAGGTTGTGGACCTATGTTAGGCAAATATTTTGCGGGCGTACTGTTTGCCTACCATATATTTTAGATGGAGCGTTAATACAATGCGTACTGTACGGTTTTTACAGTATTTTTTAACAATCAACCACAAACTATTATCCTAATGGGTCCACAGCCTTAGAGTCTTAGACTATTCAATATTCCGTCTCAAATACTGTATAAACCCCTGTCCAACCGCGTACCCATACGCCCCCACACCTGCGACGTGCTAATCCGGCCATCTGTTAACACCGCAACAAGCCGCTGAAACAAAGGCAGGCCCGACCGCTTTAATGAACCCAGATTATGAAGGTGTAAAACCGCCGCCGCTGCTCTTTCAACTCCCAAATTATGACTTTTGAGTCGTGCCGCGGTCTTCACGGGGTCACAATTCGGCAATCGCCAAAGTTCCTCTCACCCTCTCCCACTTGCAACTCCCATATAAACCTTTCGCATTTCTTCGGACATAAAATCCCCCACAGTTTCGCTTTAATACATTTTTAAACTCAAACAACTATCAAACTGAGCTTTACGACTGCGCCTTTAAAGTTATAAATCCCTTCTGGGTTTATATTTTGAGTCATTTAGTCTCATACGTTATGATCAGGACTCGGAACAAAAAGTCTAAATAAATCTGTCCCTGTCTCGCGAGCCAGCCAGAGAATTTGAGCAATGTAAATCATTTTATTACAATACGCCTTTTTTATTCGGTGTCGCAGCCTTTGTGGTTAGATATTATGTTGCCTCGTGATTTTTAATGATTCTTCCTACACCTACTGATAATAATCCATTTCCGCTAGCATTTGATTAGGCGTACATATTTAGAGAAATTGTAGCAACGAAAACTAGAGTAACTGTCGCAATTAGAGATTAGTTCTCAATATTATCATAATGTGTTGATTGAGGATTCTAATTCTGATGATCTGAAAGTTAACAAATATCAGGAAGAGAGCGATCAAAGATCAAACCATGGCTGTCAAGAGAAAATTGACACGTCTTAACTTACTTTACATTACCTATGGCCCATCATTAAAGTCTCTTCTTCTCTTCGATCTGCACGGTTTGCGGCCAGTTGAAACGCATGCCCCGCCCCATTTATTCCCTTCGTTAACGTCCAGTTGGTAGCAGATTGCAACCTAGGCCTCAGATCGCTACCTATTATAATACTCTCAAATTACTTGTAAGCTCTGGATAGAGCATACTCGCGCCAAACCTCGTATTAACGTTTTACATGTCATAAATCCAGATCGCGACACCAAAATATTGAATGGTGCCAAAATGTCACCCGAGCAGCCAAAGACGCCGACAAAGACACCGCCTCACTGGGTGTTCCTTATTCTGCGCCACACCAAGCCTCCATTTTTTCTTCTCATTCAATTTTGACTTCTTTCAAAAGGCTATTAATATAAGCCGCATTTTTTAAAATCAGTTTTAAGGGCAAAGCTGTGCATTGTTGGGGCTGATTTTTAATCTGTTTCCGTAGGATACCGCTACCGATTTATAAATGAGGTCGGCCGAGCCGCGACTCTGACGGCTCTTGATTTAGCCGAATTAATACGTGATGTGGGTTTTCATAAAAAACACTTTTTGTTAATAAATAACGCGTGTCTCAAAAAAAGAGATGAAGACAAATTGCTGCAATAAAATGTCATAGATTTAATCTTCCATCAAGAAATGATTTAGGTTCAGGAATTTGTAGTTCTTTATCTGCGGGGTTTCCGCAAAGCTGCGCAGACAGCATTCAATCAACCAGCTAATGCCCGCAATTATCTATATCTAGATACGCATACTATCTAGTATACTCATACTTGATAGATATTTTGTGTTAATTCACATTATTGTAGAATTTTATCCGCAAGTAAATTCTAAGCGATTCAACGCAGCATAGTGCTGATATGCCCAGCACCTTTGCGCTGGGAACAATAAAAGGGGATATCTTTGACTTGTACTTTACTTACCTAGGTCACCCTAGATAGGTACTGATTTGAAGTTTGACATGATTTATATATTTTATTAGTAAATTCATAAGTAGTGTAACTATTCAAATCAAAGCTAACAAAGGTCAACCCAGCCTGAGGCACTATAAAGTTATTCCATCCCAAATTCCCAACCAACATGCTCTAATTACGTAAAAGTTTATCGCGACCCGAATTTAATAAGAAAGTAAAATCTTCCCTAATTGAGAAGAGTTATTACACCTTGAAGGATGCTTTAGATGATACCATTGCATAGATGCGCCTCAATATAATTAAGAAGACAATGCCCAGGCAGCTACATTACATTTATTTAGTTGGATCAATAATTAAATAAAATATTGTATCTATAGAATATGACAAGGCCTCTTTAAGCGTTCCCCACACAGCCGCGACCTGCACGCGGCTTGCGGCCTGCAGCCAGTTTTAACGCATGCCCTGCCCCATTTTCTGGGCATTTTATCGTCCAGTAGGTAGCGATCTGAGGCCTAGGCCGCAATCCGCTTTTATACTAAACGTTAACGACGGCATAAATGGGGCGGGGCATGCGTTTCAATTGGCCGCAAGCCGTTGCAGCAGCAAATTCAACTTGACATTTTAATTGACTTGATAATATTTGACATGTATTTTTGGAATTAAATTAATCAATTTATAATACTTGACATTATACTTAATTATGTAGGTCTATGTAAATATACATAGTTCTACATTAGGCTACAACTAAATCATTTTATTATAGTTTATTATTGACAAGGCCTCTTTACAGCCGCTACCTTACTTTGTTACTATTTTTTAATTAATTACTAATGAATGTAGTTTTAATTACTTTTAGTGACCACTGACACAATTACAGTGGGAATTACAGTGGGTCTGCTTTTTGCCCTTCTGCCTCTTTGTCGATCGAGCCATGTAATATTTATTCTTAAAAATGTACGATATTACAATATATGACGTAACCAAGTGTATGTACCTAAATGAGTATGAGTTTAAGTAAAATGTTCGATTTCAATAGGTCGAGGTTCAGACTCGTCAGACATCGAGTCAGAGCCAGGGTTGACATTGAAGAGGAAGCAACGTCGCTCGCGTACCACATTTACAGGCGAACAACTGGATGCCCTGGAGAGAGCCTTCCACAGGACCCAGTATCCTGACGTGTACACCAGGGAAGAGCTGGCTTTGCAGACTGGGCTCACTGAAGCTAGGATTCAGGTACATTCACGATTCTATTAGCAGCCTTTTCCATAGAAAGGGAAGATTTATAATGCATATAATGAATGACCTTGATGAAGGGTGTAACTTAAATGTAATCTGCGCGGCTATCATTCTGAAGTTTCAATTGCAATAACATTGTGATTAATAATAATTATTTATTTGGGTATCAAAATAAAATTTAACCAGTTACATCTAAAACACATTCATAATAAAATTAATTTAACAAAAAAAATCCACGAGCATTAATTAGAATAGGTACCGACTTGTTTAGTATGTTGTGAGCTCTAGTTCCCACACTAGGATTCCATTTGTTGTGGTAGGTAGTCTCTTCCGGTGTGTAGCCGGTGTGATTGGATGAAATGCGCCAATATTTTACAAAGACAGACTTTGTTTAACTTCTTGGATCTAAAACTTTTGTGAATAATCTGTTTTCAGGTGTGGTTCTCCAACCGCCGAGCAAGATTAAGAAAACACACGGGCTCGAATCCAAGCCCTGGTCTCGCTGGCTACTCCACATTACCTATGCCTCAGATACCCTGCCCTTACCCTGCTGGGGAAATTCCTCCTCTTTCCCAACACCACCCTCAGCATCCTGATGCCTGGCATCACCAGAAATATGCCAACTACAATCAACTTATGGCCCAATCCCAGCATCTAAATCAAGCTTTCCAAAATGCTGCTTTCCCGAGTACTTCCGGTGCAACCTTCGGTCACCTAGTAGCCGGCACCAACGGGCCGTCGCACAGCCAATTATTAGACGCCGCTGTACCAAGAAACGACTACGCTCGGTACCCTACCAACGACTCTTATAATAAACCCATCAATTACTTGCCCAAAGATCCTGAAGGCAACGACAAAGTGCCTAGCGAGGAGGTCATCGAACCAAGAGAAGACTTTATCAAAGCAACGTCAGAAGATTATAATAAGACATTACCAAATAGTGAATATCCAAAGGTTCCTACCGATTATTCCAAAGTATCTGTAGATCCATCATCGTCTTCGAATTGGAGTCCCTCTCATAATACTTTGAACATGAGTCTGGCCGGGCTGTCCGGCGAATACAAATACATGAATGATCCATATTCTTTTCCCAACATACCTGATCCTCTCAATCAACACAGCTATCCTAATCCACCCAATGCGGCTAACAAATATTGGATTTGACATTGTCACTTCGTTGTACATATTTATTTTAGGAAAAAAATAGGATGTTAATTTTATTTAAAGAATATAATATTATGTAAGTATGTAATTAATTTTTTTAGAATACTTAGTTATAGTTTTGTGAGAAATTACCTCTTTATTGCATTCCATTCAATATACCTAGGTCTTTTTTAAACCAAACATTTGTAAATAAGTTAAGAAAAGTCATTAGTAAATATTGAAGTAATTTTATTATTTACAGTTGTATCATTATTTCTTCCCTAAAACATCTCAAGCCTAATTAAAATTATAAAATATGTCGTTAATATGTACACTTGCTCTATGCTATATTTTAGGCTATGTGAGACTAAGAAATATGTGAGAACTTTGAGTTCGTTAAGAAAAATAAAACTACCAATGTGCTCTTTCTAATCTAATTTACATTATCAACAAAATAGGTTACATAAATCATAACAAATCACGATGGCGAAAGTTCATTATCACTGCGGTGTTATTTCCACGATTGTCGCGCCAGGTTCAACTGGTACAGGTACAAGTTCCGCGGCAGTATCGGCGGGTGTGGTCTGATCAACACCAGAATTGCCTTCTGAAGTTGCGACATCAACTGCTGTATCTTGTGCTACTCCAACTGTGTTCTGTTCAGTGGCAGCTTCCGTCGCTAATCCACTGTCTGTCACTGCAGCTGATTCAGCTGTCTGCTCTACGTTGGTAACAGCCGGTACTGTTACAGTCGCTGTATTTGGACTCTGAGCTTCAGCGTTGCTAACAGTATTTGGAGCATTGGTCGCCGGAATGTCTGCCAAAGTAATTGCAGTTGAATCAGTAACGATAGCATCTGAGGAAGCTGAATCAGTGACACTAGGACTGGCAGTGGAGGAATCAGTGTTCGACTCAACACCAGATTCGGGTGTTCCAGAGGCAACAGTATCGTCACCAACAGAAGCAGATCCTGCAGTAGCTGTTTCTGTAGCAGCCAGGATAGAATCAGTTGACCCAACAATAACATCGGCAACTGTTTGGGAAGCGTCAGATGATCCAGGGGCAGAGACATCAACACCGGCCTGAGAAACGGTAGATGAGGCAGCATCAGGAGATCCAGAGGAGGCAGCATCAGTAGATGCTTCGGAACCAGATTGGGTAACGCTAGATGAGGCAGTATCAGACGATCCGGAGGAAGTAGCGTCAGGACCAGCTTGGGAAGAGGCAACGTCAGATGCTCCGGCAACTGTGGTATCGGAACCAGATTGGCCAGCATCAGAGGATCCAGGGGTGGAAGCATCGACCCCAGACTGAGAAGTGCTCGAAGACCCGGCGTCAGATGATCCCGGGGCGGATGCTTCGGCATCTGATTGGGAAGTGCCAGATGTGGCAGCGTCAGATGATCCAGGGGCGGACGCATCAGCACCGGATTGGGAAGTACCAGATGATGTGGCGTCAGATGATCCAGAGGCGGATGCATCGGCAGCAGATTGGGTAACGCCAGATGAGACGGCGTCCGATGATCCAGGGGCGGACGCTTCGGCACCAGATTGTGAAGCGCCAGATGAGACGGCGTCAGATGATCCCGGGGCGGATGCATCGGCACCAGATTGGGAAGTGCCAGATGAGGCGGTGTCAGATGATCCAGGGGCGGACGCATCGGCACCAGATTGGGAATTGCCAGATGAGGCGGTGTCAGATGATCCAGGGGCGGACGCATCGGCACCAGATTGGGAAGTACCAGATGAGGCGGTGTCAGTTGATCCAGGGGCGGAAGCATCGGCACCAGATTGTGAAGTGCCAGATGAGGCAGTGTCAGATGATCCAGGGGCGGACGCATCGGCACCAGATTGGGTAGTGCCAGATGAGGTGGTGTCAGATGATCCAGGGGCGGACGCATCGGCACCAGATTGGGAAGTGCCAGATGAGGTGGCGTCAGTTGATCCAGGGGCGGAAGCATCGGCACCAGATTGGGATGCGCCAGATGAGGCAGCGTCAGATGAGCCAGGGGCGGAGGCATCAACACCAGGCTGAGTAGCGCTAGAGGACCCGGCATCAGATGATCCAGGGGCAGAAGCATCGGCACCAGATTGGGAAGCGACAGATGAGGCAGCGTCAGATGAGCCAGGGGCGGAGGCATCAGCACCAGGCTGAGTAGCGCTAGAAGACCCGGCATCAGATGATCCAGGGGCGGAAGCATCGGCACCAGATTGGGAAGCGCCAGATGAGGCAGCGTCAGATGAGCCAGGGGCGGAGGCATCAGCACCAGGCTGAGTAGCGCTAGAAGACCCGGCATCAGATGATCCAGGGGCGGAAGCATCTGCACCAGATTGGGAAGTGCCAGATGAGGCGGCGTCAGATGAGCCAGGGGCGGACGCATCGGCACCGGATTGAGAAGCGCTCGAAGACCCGGCATCAGATGATCCCGGGGCGGATGCTTCGGCACCAGATTGGGAAGTGCCAGATGAGGCGGCGTCAGATGATCCAGGGGCGGACGCATCGGCACCAGATTGGGAAGTGTCAGATGATCCAGGGGCGGAAGCATCGGCACCAGACTGAGAAGCGCTCGAAGACCCGGCATCAGATGATCCCGGGGCGGATGCTTCAACACCAGATTGGGAAATGCCAGATGAGGCTGTGTCAGATGATCCAGGGGCGGAGGCATCAGCACCAGACTGAGAAGCGCTAGAAGACCCGGCATCAGATGCTCCAGGGGCGGAAGCATCGGCACCAGACTGAGAAGCGCTCGAAGACCCAGCATCAGATGATCCCGGGGCGGATGCTTCAGCACCAGATTGGGAAGTGCCAGATGATGCGGTGTCAGATGATCCCGGGGCGGATGCTTCAGCACCAGATTGGGAAGTGCCAGATGATGCGGTGTCAGATGATCCAGGGGCAGACGCATCGGCACCAGATTGGGAAGTGCCAGATGAGGCGGCGTCAGTTGATCCAGTGGCGGACGCATCAGCACCAGACTGAGAAGCGCTAGAAGACCCGGCATCAGATGCTCCCGGGGCGGATGCTTCAGCACCAGATTGGGAAATGCCAGATGAGGCAGCGTCAGATGAGCCAGGGGCGGAGGCATCAGCATCAGACTGAGAAGCGCTAGAAGACCCGGCACCAGATGCTCCAGGGGCGGAAGCATCGGCACCAGACTGAGAAGCGCTCGAAGACCCAGCATCAGATGATCCCGACGCGGATGCTTCGGCACCAGATTGGGAAGTGCCAGATGAGGCGGTGTCAGATGATCCAGTGGCGGATGCATCAGCGCCGGACTGAGAAGCGCTAGAAGACCCGGCATCAGATGCTCCAGGGGCGGAAGCATCGGCACCGGACTGAGAAGCGCTCGAAGACCCAGCATCAGATGATCCCGGGGCGGATGCTTCGGCACCAGATTGGGAAGTGCCAGATGAGGCGGCGTCAGTTGATCCAGGGGCGGAAGCATCGGCACCAGCCTGAGAAGCGCTGGAAGACCCGGCATTAGATGATCCCGGGGCGGATGCTCCGGCACCAGATTGGGAAGTGCCAGAAGACCCGGCATCAGATGATCCAGGGGCGGACGCATCAGCACCAGATTGGGAAGTACCAGATGAGGTGGCGTCAGATGATCCAGGGGCGGACGCATCGGCACCAGATTGGGAAGTGCCAGATGATCCAGGGGCGGACGCATCGGCACCAGATTGGGAAGTACCAGATGAGGTGGCGTCAGATGATCCAGGGGCGGACGCTTCGGCACCAGATTGTGAAGTGCCAGATGAGGCTGCGTCGGATGATCCAGGGGCGGACGCATCGGCACCAGATTGGGAAGTGCCAGATGAGGCGGTGTCAGATGATCCAGGGGCGGACGCATCGACACCAGATTGGGAAGTGCCAGATGAGGCGGTGTCAGATGATCCAGGGGCGGACACATCGGCACCAGATTGGGAAGTGCCAGATGAGGCGGTGTCAGATGATCCAGGGGCGGACGCTTCGGCACCAGATTGGGAAGTGCCAGATGAGACGGTGTCAGATGATCCAGGGGCGGACGCATCGGCACCAGATTGGGAAGTGCCAGATGAGGCGGCGTCAGATGATCCAGGGGCGGAAGCATCAGTACCAGACTGAGAAGCATCAGTTGAACCAGCACCTGAGGTATTGGGCGCAGAACCAGGTGAAGCGATATTTGTTGAACCTGCATTAGCACCCGTATTGGTACCGCTTGCAGGATTTGTATCACTCTGTGCTCCTGGTGCAATGCTTCCAGCTGATCCCGGATTGGTAGACTGACCATTGGAACTCCAGTTTGGAACTAAATTGGACAAAAATTGCACTACTGCCTGGAGAATAGTTCTCTTTTCTTCAATATTTTGTTGAGCTACAGGAGCCCACGGCAAACTAACGTTTTGTAATAAAGTTGATTCATTATTAAGCTTTTCAATTTTTCTTTCCAGTTCAGCTTGGAGTTGTTGTATTCCAACCGCATTAACGTGGCCCACCAAATGATTTCTAAAGGAGTCTTGTGAGACTGGGTCTTGTAATTTGGTTTGGATATAGTTCAACACAGCCTTTCGTCGTTCACTCTTAGTACTGTTTACATTAAGGCCAAGTTCTTCTTGGAAATATCTATGAATAGCAGCTTTCCTTTCCAATTTGGTACTACTAGGAGTCAAACCATACTTCGTGTACACGTGAGTCTTCCAGATATCTTCGAGATCAATTGACTCATCCTCCTCGGATTCTATGGAGACATCTTGTCCGTTATTAGCGACTTCATTTTCTAATTTATTTAGATGTTCTTGACGTTTTTGTTCTTCTTTTGCAATTTTCTCTTCTTGTTTTTTCTTCTCGTTTTCAATTTTTTCCTGTTGTTTACGTTCTTCTTTTTCCCTTTTTTCTTGTAGTTTACGCTCTTCCTCCTCTCTTTTTTCTTGAAGTTTGCGATGCTTCTCTTCTTGCTTTTGTCTTTCCTTCTCTATTTTCTCTTCACGTTTATGTTGTTCCTCTTCATGTTTTTGTCTCTCCTTATCTAGTTTTTCTTGCCATTTCCTTTCCTCATCTTCTCTCTTCTGTTGTCGTTTACGCTGTTCTGCCTCATATTTATGTCTTGCTTCTTCTTGTCTTTCTAAACGTTTTTGTCTTTCTTTTTCAATCTTTTCAAGATGTTTTAATTGTTCTTCTCTGATCTTCCTTTCAGCAGAGTCGTCATCATCGCTGTCATCATCATTTTGGTCGTCGTTATCATCTCTTGAGACGGCAGATTCATCGGAAACGGATCTGTCATGTCGCCATAACAATGCTCTTGAAGAGATTGCTTCGTCCGGTAGATATTTCGCACTCACCACACAGAGGCATACCTGAAATGAAATAACAACAATTATATACATATTCTGAATTTGCAAACCGTTTCAATCAATCACGGAACACCTTCATAGATTTTTTTAGTTTAAACAATTACTATGTCTACATTTTAGAACACTCTAACTGTCAGGTTCATCCCGGTTAGCCATTAACGTGATATAAAGTTAGTCCACGGTTTGAGCTTTCGGTCAAAGACAAGTCACAGAAACATTTAATTTTTAATTTGTGACCCTCACTAGGCAAATTGCTTGACAGGAAATCTAGTTAATTTAACCACAGCAAAAGTACGCATATCTAAAAATTTCAAATACGGTAGCACGTCACAAAATGGATGTTAATCTCTGTGAAAGTTTATTATTCCAAGTGAATCTGAATATATATCAAGATATGATCACGGCGCACTTTTGTTGAATTTCTCCGATTTGCACAAACAGCCTAAACAGCTTCAACTAATTTGGCTATATCTTTCTATATAACTTAGTTGTAGCTAGGCAGAGTTAATTTAGACTCTAGAACTACGTTATGCAAAGAAAAACCGATGACGGAGATGTTTGCAGCCACCGTAACTCCAGTGCCTGACATGTGCGCAAAACTTTGCAAATATGTACATATTCATGACGGCTTTTTAATGACGTCGCAATTATAGATTCTGTACAAAGTTTTCAACGGTAGGTATCTTTGCAATGATGCGTAAATGTCTGGCACCGGCTTAATATGAACCGCATTTAACACAACCTGAACACTGGATTTAAACTATAAATTATATTAGTATATAAATGTTTACTTACAATAAGTAACAAATATATAATCCTCATTGTGAAAGTTTTAAACTGTCATTGAATGCGAAATTCGTTCGTAGTTAAAACACTTAAGTGTAAACTTGTGCTCCAGATGAGCTCGTTCGTAGAATTTGGTTAGAATTCCTTAGAACAGTCCTTTTATACTTTGTACGTCAATTAGCGTAGATAACGCTAGATAATAGCTTCTGCCGAGATAACTGGTACAGAGAGCCTTGTTCAAACAATATGTTTTCGCGAAGTCTGACTCAAAACAAACAATCATAACAAATATAATGAACGTATAATAACTGCAGCGTTGGAAAGTACTGAATTGCTACAAACAACCGGATATTTACGAAGGCAAACTAATAAATGTAGATGAACGGAAATTAGCTTAGATTACATTTAATTAATTTAAGTTGACTAAAATTATGGCAAATTGTGATACATTTCTAAATCGATGCAAAAAGTTAAAATGTGGACGTATCTAGTACTCAACGTAACTAGGATAGGAACTCTACCTATGTAGAGTTGCAAAATATAAGAGCGCATGCGCCGCGTCGGCGCCGCTGCCGCCTCCGCCGCCGCACTGCGATATGCGCAGGCGACGACTCGTTGGACGCCGTTCTTCTATTAAGCCTGACACATACACAGGCGATCTGCACGCGGCCTGCGGCCAGTTGAAACGAATGCCCCGCCTCATTTTCTCCCGTCATTAACGTCCAGTAGGTAGCGCATTGCGGTCTAGGCCTCAGATCGCTACCTACTGGACATTAACGACGGGGAGAAAATGGCACGGGGCATCTGGCCGCAGGCCGCAAGCCGCGTGCAGCTCGCGCCTGTGTGGGAAAGACTTACAGGGTGAAATTCATATAAACGCCATTAACAAGTGACGCTATTCCTGTTATATTCCCTATGACACCACCAAAATGACCCACCGGGATGTCATTTGGAATGAAACGGCGCAGCGCCGGACTTACCTCAGGGCGGGCAAAAGCGATTCCCATAAATAAGCCATTCGGTGGAAGCGCTCTATAAGTTAAAAACTTGGACGAAAAAATTTAAAATTCTACCAACATAACTTTGTCTGTGGACTGATAAATGATGTTATTTATGGTGTTCGTTTTGTCAGTTATAATGTTTCTGATAACGATCTGCAAGACTTGCAATAATAGTCAAAAAGACACCACAGACAGTTACATTGGTTGAATAACTATTGAGAGGTTAGAAATGCTACATCTTGCTACGTAGCATTTTTACTACGTACTGCTGCTACGTACGACGTTAATGTGCACAGAAAAGCCTTAACAAAATAGTTTTGGTATTCAATATGTGGATCTCTGATCTATTGTACTCTTTCAGCATTTTTATGTTATACAATACGAGATTGAACTCGTATACCAATAGGATTTCTCCAAGGTCAGCCGAGAATTACGCAATCGAGACGCTAACATGCATTAGTTTGGTCTACAGAACTTATCGCATAGATTACGCTGTTTGCATTCCTTCTTATTGTTCGTTAGTGACAAACGGAAACGGTATATTAAGATGCCATTGTAATATTTGGTTATTTTTGATAATAAACTTTACCGTGGGCAATTAGACAGATTCCCAAGTTCCGGTCCTAAAACTATCTTGAATATCAGTGTCAAGTAGTCATTCAAAACTAGCACGGAAATAGTCGCCTTTACAAAATGCTACACATTGCAGTTTGTGTCAATTAGAGGCCAATTAGTCGTTTTTACACACTTTACCAGATAATTGTAGCGATTCTAGATTAGTGGACGCTACAGAATTAGCTACACTACCACTGTAACACAGCTTTTTGCAAGTGTTTCTAATATAAGCTCTAATTTCAACTCTACTCCTTTCGAGACCCGCCCGGGTAGCCGATGCATAAAACCTCTGGTGCCCGCCGGCTCCCCGGGGACCCAGCTCTTCCGAGCTCAAAATTATGCCGTATTCACATATGGCTAAAATTGGATTGGATTGTTAGTGAATGGCAAGAGTATGAAGTTAGCTATCCAACGATACCAAATAGTCAATAGTTTTATGTCAATTCAATATAAAAATACAAATTGAAATTCACCGTTTTTCAGTGACGAAAAACGATCGGGTTTGGAAACTCGATCTAACAGGCTCACTGGAAAAACCGTCCACGTTTTTTCCAGTGTGCCTCTCAGGTCTCGAAAGTTATAAAATCCATATATATCATATCCATCACTCGAGGACATGTCACAAATACCTAATCGCATTGCAAGTCTTCTGTGGCAACATTCGACTTCTCGTCCATCCAATTTTGAAGTAGGTAGGTATTGAAGTTTTGAAATATGTTTCAGGGTTTGATAAGTTAAATAAGATATAAGTATGATGTTTAGATGTCTAGAGTCTAGACTAGAACTTGATAATCTTATAATGAGGAAAGTTCATTTTTAATTCTGACCCTTCGAAAATGCTTCTTGTAAAAACCAACAATTTTATCTACAAACCTAATACAGAAGTGAAGTCTGCCTTGATTACATTGCTACAGCTATCCTACGTCATGTCAAAAGGCTTATTGTGTCTTGCTGACAACATGGAGAAACGAATACTTATAAAATTACGTTGTACTTTTTTGGTTCATGGAATGTTACTGAATCATTTTAATTCATCGTGATTTGAGACATAATTCAAATTCAAACGATTTATTGCAGTCACAAAGACCATATAAGTTAGTAAGTACTTAAAACTATGTTAATGTTTACTTGAGGTGTATTACACGCTATAGCATACAACTTAGGTCCGACTCTGAGACCCCGGGACATGTAAGTGTACCCAGTGGATCAGAATCGGACTGTTCATGGTATCCGCAATGCCCTTCAGGATGCTGTTAGGGCTGCCGCGAACCCATCGCATCAGGGACGCGACTCTTTTGTGTATGATGGCATGGAATCCGTCCACGCCTGACGTCGGCTTCCGCAAACATCGCGACAGGCCCCATCAGCACCCTGAACGCATTGTTATATTGTACACGCAGGGCATTATCATAATAATATTTTTCTTAAGAAGGAATCAGTGAGTGAGTATTCATTACGACGGCGACCTACGGCATTTGAGTATACTATATATTGTAATGTCGGTGGCTGTAGGGCAAAGAGTATAATATCATCCTCATCATCTGTCTATTTTTATGCCCCCACTGCTCGGGTACAGACTTTCCCTTACTTCGAGGGAGCTCGGGCCATCTACCAATCGGGCCTAATGCCCATTGACAGATTACACATACCTGGCAGATTTCATCACGATGTTTTCCTTCATCGTTTGAGAGCATTCGGAAAATGTACATATGTTTTAACTACGAAAAATACCAAGTATGTACATGGTTGACCTGGCCGGGGATCGAACCTGGGACCTCCGTATCGTAAGTAAAGTGACAAATCACTGCCACCGAGAGTAATATAAGTATCCGTAACTGTAGGGTCAGCACCTAGATTACCTATCTACCAACTATTGTTTATAAGCACATCATTGATGTCTTAATGATAATGATGCCGGTATCCGATGTCAGTGTTTCCCGAGTCCAGAGTTAAAGCTACTTAGGCTACCTACTTAGGATCTTATCTTCACTCACAGTCAGGTAAAATCGAGAAAAACGTGACTGTGCATTAAAATAAATATACTATAGAAAACTCTTATAGCATTTCGACCTCACTCACGAAAAGGTCAATTTGAAGATTCTTGATCCTTTACCAATTTCTGGGCTGAGATAGGACTCTATAGGACTATGTAAGAGCGACGAGGTCGTCACCTAAGTACCTACCTACCTATAACAATTTCACGAACTACATTTTCCCTCCAGTCTTGAGGAAAACTCTAGAAATATTAATGCGTAGTTGGTATCAATCCCGTATGTAAACTTGCGCTCTAAATAAGATTAAGTAGTTTTTTCTACACATCAAAAGACACGAAGAGTAATTTAGGACTTGGTGATGGTTTAAATCGCTTATTTATTCATTATTATTTAATAGCCTGCAATGTCCCACTGCTGAGCAAAGGCCTCCCCCCAACCCTTCCACTCATCTCTCATTAAATCGCTTGTAATGGTTTATTGACCTAAACCACGGTTTAATAATCCAATCCATGTTATTGGATTATTAAAACGTGGTTCATGTCATTAAACCATATTTAAATAACCCCTGAAGCACTGAAAAATTTAGACAACTTTAATTAACAAGAAAAATTTAGTTTGGACGATGCGTAGTGTAATGACCTAAAAGGATAGATTCCAAACGAAAACTAATGCTGCCACACCGATTTCATGTCTATGGGGTACCTAAGTGGTGTGTGGCTACCCGTTGGCTACCACACTCACCATAACGTAACATGTTACGCGAAGCTCCTATTGTAATAAATATGCTATATTTAAAAGTGTACTTTGCTTATTCAATTTTGGTAGGCATTTTATTACCTACTGTTTGTAGCTTTTCTTTTCTTTTGACTGCAGCGACTCTCGAAATATTTTTGTGGCTGTATGAATGCCCTTTTTCACATATTGTATTACCTATATTACCTTACCTAATAGGTACCGATACGGAACATAATGTGGTAGATAATAATAATTACTTAGCGCAATTAATACTCTCTGAAAAACCTAAAGAACGTAATCCCAAAAGAATTTACGTCTTTATCTTGTTTTTTCAACCCTAAAAGTATATTTGTTAGCTTTTATTTACGAAATACAGCAGATTTCGTAAACACCGTTAATTGGTTGTTGTTTTTTCAGGGATTTATAAAACATTCAAAAAAAGACTGAAGCCTATTTTTTAATACAAATTGACTGTTTACTCAAGGATTATTTGTGTAATAATGGCCAAAAATACATTAATTTCGCTTGTTGTCTAGAAGAGAGGAGTTAGTAAAGTCAACAGCTCTGTGAAACTTCCCCTGTGTGTCAATGTCACGTCACGTGTATTTAAGTGGTGTAACTATGTGAAAACAACATCACTGTAAATAAGATTATTTGTACCACCAACGAATACAGTAATCATACGCAGTATGTACCGTCAGAACAAAACATTGGTAGGCAATTTTATTTTGTTTTGTTCATCTTAACAACAACAATGCACACAACAGTTGGAGATGGTCATTGCCAGAAAACCGAATACTTTTTGGAAACTGATCGATATTGATACTTACTCAAAAGATGAAAGTTTGTAAGTATATTTCGCGAAATTTCAAAAAAAAAAATACATTAGATAAGTATACGTATTGTAGGTACCTACTATTACTTGTTCTGTGATATATGTAGACACTAAAGCTATTTCCATAACGTCCACTAAGACTAATCCTAAACGCATATGTTATTGTACCTATAGTCCAGAATTATAATATGCTACATCGCGTAAGAGTGAGCGCTAGCAGCGGCCAGCGACTAATATTAGCTTACGCAGTCTAGAATTGCTAAAACTAGCTGTTACCTAATAATAAAATATTGCGCAAAAAAAGAGAAAAAAACGCTTTGTTAAATTCAAGTTCTCCGTATTTCATCCTATTCTACTAAGAGCGCTAACAAAAATACCATCCACTAGATGGAAAAGATAAATCGAAGGTAACAGATTTTATTTTATTTAATTTACATTAACGTACTCGAGTAAATACGTAAGCAGCACGTAACTTTAGTTTTACGCCTGTGAAATACAAAACTTTAAATTATGCTGACGCTACCTCCGTGTTCGTTATCTGTTTTGAAACCTACAGTTTCCATTGGGAAAACCTAGTTATATTCTTTACATTACCTACTAGTTGGTAATTTTAATCCTTAAATTAAACAGTAGCGTGTATAAAACGACTGCAAAACTGTACGAAAACATCTAATTCGAATCTGCTGAGCTTACGAACGAAATAACGACCGCCTTTGTAATTACTCCGAAAATGGTTGCCAAGCTTCTATTACTTTGTGTTGTGGTAAGTTAACTTTAATCTTTACTTTCAATGCCGAACCAAAATAACCAGGCATTCGATTTTGATCATGGCCTAATGAGTTTCTCGAAACTTGTGACTACTATATTACGCTTTTGATTAAACGGGAAAGGAAAACATCGAGATGTTATTTCGGGTCAGTGAGGGAAATCAATGAGGTGTTAGGAAAATATTCCTTCAATTTAGTGTTGTTAACTTTCCTCGACTCTCGTCATTTTACGGTTTTACGATTACGTAGGAAACTACTAAGCAATATTTATACGTATAACTGTAGTATTCTCATAGATTTTTCGAAATTTATAACTTAAATAGTAGGGTATTATTGGGCATTTCAAAACACATTCCATTCCTTCGCAAACGTTCGTTGACACTCACGTTGCTCGGATGATCATGCGTTTCGAAAAACCCAAAAATACGCTACCGTAGTGTGACAATTTTCACGTTGAAAACGCTAATGCACAGTATCGCAACATGTCATGACTGTCTGCAGGTTAACGTAACACAATAAGACAATAAAAATACAAGTACATAACGGATTCGTTATGATTTATAAACACAAAATTCTTATCTAATGTATAAAAACATTCGGAAATTTACACTCCCATCATTTTGCGTAGATCATCAAGCTGTTACGTACTTAATTCACGTAAGCTATCTGTTTAAATGCAAACATGAAATTTGTGAAACAACCTCATTCTTTGAAGCTGGAGAAAATTTGTGTTCAAGCCAACAGAAGCATAGCCCGTCATGGAAAACTTTTACCTAATTCAATTCGGTGTATTATTTCTGGACCTTCTAACTGCGGTAAAACTAATTTAATGCTTGGACTACTTTTACATGAAAATGGATTACATTTTCGAAACGTGTACCTGTATTCCAAGACTTTATTTCAACCAAAGTACGTGTTTTTAGAAAAGGTGTTCCAAAATGTATCAGAGATATCTTTTATAAAATATCGTGATAACGAGGAAGTTTTGAGTCCTCATGAAGCCGCTCCTAATTCAGTTATAATTTTTGACGATGTTGCATGTGAAAATCAAAACAACATACGTGATTATTTTGCTATGGGCAGACATAAAAATATAGACTGTTTTTACTTAAACCAAACCTATTCAAAAATTCCGAAGCAGTTAATTCGTGACAATGCTAACCTCGTTATTCTTTTCAAGCAAGATGATGTTAACCTTCATCATGTATACGATGAACATGTTAATACAGATATGACATGGACTCAGTTCCGAGATATGTGTTCGGAAATATGGAGCAACCCTTACAGTTACTTAGTAATAAACAAGGACTGTGAGAAGAATAAAGGCTATTATAGAAAGACTTTTGATACATTCATAAATTTTCAATAGATGTTTATAATAAACATGTTATGGTTTTTACGGTCATTGATAATTTCAACGCTGTAAAGTATAGTGCTAAAGTATAAAGTATGAACGAAGAGAAGGAGTTGAAAAAACAGGTTCTGAAATCTACCCAATCACTTAAAAAGAAAATTCAAATAATGCGCGACATCAAAACTAATAATGATATAGTCATGGAGTCCGTTTTAAAACCGATAACAGATCCATTAAAACAGTTATCAATTAAGAATTCTAAGACATGCGATGAAATAGTAACTCCAAAAATAAATAAAATTATGAAGAGAAAGGTCAGTCGTACCCCTACACATACAGTAAAAAAAGGTGTTCGCTATCATGTATCAGAAGATGATGATTATCCTTATGATGGAAATAGTAGTTCTAATGACAGCAATTATTATGATGCTCCTGTAAAAGGTAATACGTCTGATCTTCAAACTGAGGAGGATGACGAGTTAAGTGATAGTGATTATTCCAAACATGATACAAGCGGTACATCTTTCAAAACTAGCAAAAGTATTAGTCCACGTCCTTCATCATGGTCAATGTCAGATATCGTCGATGAAAATATTCCTTTCGGTGTCAGAAGAGAAAGAGGAAAACTTATGATGGGAATGTCATCAGTGTCTTTAAATGATTACCATATTATAGTTGGTGGAAAACCATACGTTAAAACTTTAGGGCTAATGGAACTGTTATTTAAAAAATCACCAGATTTAAGTTTAATAAAAGAAGATGACAGACTTAACTATAAGAAAATGTTAATAGTTACTAATGCTCATCGTCGTGATTACGATCCCTCAAAACCAATTAAAAGTAACAAGGGAAGAAAGTATACGCAGATAATTAGACCTCTATTCATAAAATTAGCTAAAAATTGTGTTAGCACGGAAAGCATGTCGCAAGGATCCGGATTGTCTGTAATTAAGAAACTTAATCCAAACGTGGATTATGTTTATTGGGATGATCCCAATGAATTGGTTAATCGGTTAAAGTTATTGGTAGCTTCTCGAGATGCTGGTAACACTGGATTAGATAATGAAATAATATCCATCATTGAAGAATTACGTGAAAGTGGTTTAATTAAATAAATATTTATATGTCGGATTTTTCTATATTAAGACAGTCAACTATCAACTATCGGTTAATGCAGTTCTGAGGGGAATGAATATCGATAAATTCGGTCATCACGTTCATAAGCGTTTGCGTACATCAGTACAATTGAAAACTGATGATTTATTAAAAATCGAAGATGGCGAAATTAATATAAATTCAGTGAGATTAAAAGGAGTTAGCATCCCATTAGAAGCTGACGATGCTGTGAATAAGGAATATGTTGATAAATTTATTAATCAATTTTGGACAAGTCAGAAAATAGTAGACGAACTGAACAAATTAACATTTACAATCAAAAAATATCTGCAGACTTACTATTATACGAAATCTGATATAGATTCAATCATTAAGATCCCAAAAGTGTAGGTAATGAAATGAGTAAACAACAAGTTGTAGATGAAATTCATAGAGCAGCAAGAAAAAACTTCATTCGACGGTATGTGTGTTTAAAAGGTATTGATGATTTATGGCAAGCTGATTTAATTGATATGCAAAGTTTAGCAAAGGATAACAAAGGTTATAAATACATTTTAGTTATAATAGATGCCTTCTCTAAATTTGTTTGGGCAATGCCATCTAAAACGAAAACTAAGTCGGAAATTTCGAATTTATTTAATATAATACTTGTTTCTTCTGGTCGAATACCTGTTAATTTGCAGACTGATTTAGGTAAAGAATTTTATAATAATATATTTCAAAATCTGATGGCTTCAAACAAAATTAATCATTATTCTACATACTCAACTAAAAAAGCTTCCATTGTGGAAAGAGTGATTAGGACTTTGAAAGGCAGGCTTTATAAGTATTTTAGTTATATTGGTAATTATAATTGGTTTAGAAAACCTTTAGAAAACATTGTTAACTCCTATAATAATACTGTACATCGAATAACTCACTATAAACCTATAGACGTAAACTACAACAATGAATCTACTATCATGAGTAACATTAAACTGTCACAGAAGATGTCTATCATAAAAAAATGTAGTAAATTCAATGTTGGAGATCATGTTCGTATTAGCAAATATAAAGGAGATTTTCAAAAAGGATATACTCCAAATTGGTCCGCTGAAATATTTACAATTACAAAAGTAAACAATACTAATCCGATTACTTACCGAATTGAAGATCAGCGAAAACAAATGATTTTGGGTACATTTTATGAACAGGAGCTTCAAAAAACGATGAATGGTGACATATACTTGGTGGAAAAGGTTTTAAAAAGGAAGGGTAATCAATTGTTTGTAAAATGGTTGGGTCTTAATGATACTGAAAATAGTTGGATTAATAAAAAATCTATTGTATGAAACCTATATAACGTGTATGTATTTATTGTAAGATCATTATATTTGATGGTTATTGAAGGAGGAGGACTTCTCAATAGTGTAATTAATAATTTGCCATTTGAATTACATTTACCTGGATACAATTATTGTGGACCTGGTACTAGACTAAAAGAAAGATTGTTACGGGGTGATAAAGGTATTAATCCGTTAGATAACGCTTGTATGCAACACGATATAGCATATTCCAAGTATTCGAATTTAGAAGACCGTCATAAGGCGGATTTAGAACTACTAAACATGGCTAAACAAAGGGTTAAGTCGAAAGACTCACGCACAGGAGAAAAAATTGCCTCGTGGTTAGTAAACAAAGTAATGAAAACTAAATTAAAAGCAGGTGCAGGTATTACGGGATTTAAAACCGCCGTATCAAAAATACGTAAACAATTACGAAAGCAGAAACCTAAGAATCACAGATCTGCTATAAAATATGCATATCTTGCAGCTAAAAAACTACTTTCAAAAACATCAAGAGTGAGGTTACCTCGTGTAATACCCATTCCAAAAACTGGAGGTATACTACCTTTAATCCCCATATTTGCTGGTTTGTCGGCTTTAGGTGCGCTAGCGGGAGGTGCGGCAGGTGTTGCGAAAGCTGTTAATGATTATAAGTCATCTAAACAGAACCTAAGGGAATCGGAACGCCATAATAAAATGATGGAATCTATTGCCTTAGGAAAAGGTCTATATATCAAACCATATAAAAAAGGAAGTGGATTATTTCTAAACAATTTAAAAAAAAACTGAATCATAGGCTACCTAGGCGTGCTCTTACTAATATAGATATTATTGAACATGCTACAAAAATCCCATACTTTAGAGGTGTTTATATGAGAGATAAGTTGCCGCATAAACCAAAGAAAGTAGAGTGTGCTATCATCAATTTAGATGATCATAACAATAATGGAACGCACTGGGTAGCCTATGTTAAACTAAATAATTATTGCGAGTACTTTGATAGTTTTGGGGATTTGAAACCTCCGTTGGAACTTGTTAAGTATTTAGAAAATATTAGTGACATCTTTTATAATTACAATAATTACCAAAGTTTCGATTCCGTCAACTGTGGTCATCTATGTCTAAATTTTTTAAAAAACTTTTGGAAAAGACATTTAAAATGAAGTTATCATATTTATAGTTATCATTACAAAAATGAACTTCACGCTATCAATATCTGACACCAAGTCATCTTTGACAACTAATTATTCCCCTGCTTTACAACTCGATGGTGATTATGAGTGCGGTCTTTTATATTTTTCGGCATTCAACTCAATACCAAATATAGATAGCAGAAATAATAAAGTATGGTATGGTGAAAACGGAGTCGTAGAAATTCCAGAAGGTTCGTACGAACTTCAAGATATTAGTGACTACTTAAAGGAACATATTAAGGATTGTGTATTTAAATTGAAATGCAATAACAACACATTAAAAACAACTATTTTTTGTTCAAAAGATATACATTTTGAAAAGGAAGGATCGTTAAATAAAATATTAGGTTTTGGAAAAGAAACTCTAAAAGCTAATATAATACACGAATCTAGTTATCCGGTATGCATTCTGTCGACAACCGTGCTGAGGATTGATTGTGATATAGTTAGTGGATCTTATGTGAATGGAAAAACTAGCCATATTATTCACGAATTTGCACCAAATG
The DNA here is from genome assembly GCA_963506565.1 of Tachystola acroxantha. Classification (NCBI taxonomy): domain Eukaryota; kingdom Metazoa; phylum Arthropoda; class Insecta; order Lepidoptera; family Oecophoridae; genus Tachystola; species Tachystola acroxantha. The sequence goes on from OY735884.1 coordinate 6,173,150, forward strand.
TTCCTCCAGGTTATAGAATTATCGAAGTACCTAAAAATATAATATATTTTCCTGTAAATCGTAAAAACATAAGCTCTATCAATATTAGAATATTGGATGTAAACAATAACTTAGTTAATTTACGAAACGAAGAAATTCAACTCTATTTACATCTCAAAAAAAACAATGATCGATTTTCTTAAATACTCGCGATCTGTCATTAAAAAATATAGTACAAATAGTGCTGTTGAGGGAATAACACCTTCTAAACAAATTAAGAAAAATATAAAACCTAAAAAAGGTCTTACAAAAGAAAACGTGAAATTTCTCAAACTTATTGGTTTAAAATGAGTATCCTAAATATAACAGAGCAGCCAACTTATGACAATTCCATCGAAAGTTATGAGTTTCATTCGTATAATCCATACGTCACCAGTTTTAATATTAACGATGAGATCCGCATACCCATTAATCAGCAGGACTTATATGTTTTACCTTCTGCCAGTACATTATACATAGAAGGAAATGTACAGGCTTATAACAGAGAATCCAAAGCAAAATTAAGTCATATTAATTTTACAAACAATCATGTACTTTTTCTTTTTCAATCGATTTCATACCAAATCAATGGAGTTGTAATTGACACAGTTCGCCAACCTGGAGTTACTACGACTATGAAAGCTCTATTGTCAATGAGCGAAGGGGAATCTAAAATATCTAAATGTTGGGGGTGGAATATCGATGGATCATCAAACTCGGGAAATAAATTTGCGGTATCATTACCTCTTAACAAAGTTTTAGGTTTCGCTGAGGACTATAATAAAATAATTATGAATTGTAAACATGAACTCATCCTAATTCGTAGTAATACTAATTTGAATTGTTTAAAATTAGGCGCTGGAGAATATGTTCATGATATTGAGATTACTAAATTAGTATGGCGTGTTCCTCACATAAAAGTTTCCGACCGTGAAAGAATTAACCTGCTTAGACATTTAGAAAAGGACCGTGCAATTAATTTAGTATTCAGAAATTGGGATTTGTACGAATATCCTTTATTACCTCAAACTTCAAAACATACTTGGTCGATAAAAACATCTTCACAGATTGAGAAACCTAGGTTTGTAATTTTAGGCTTACAAACTGATCGTAAAAATCAGATACTTAAAGATATGTCTCAATTTGACCATTGTAATTTACGTAACGTTAAAGTATTTCTGAATTCAACTTATTTTCCATATGAAAACTTAAACATTGATTATGCTAATAATAATTATGCTTTAATATATGAGCAATACGCAAAATTTCAACAGTTCTATTATGGACGTCGACCTGATCCGTTGCTAAGTTATAACGATTTCAAAACTAAGGCACCCTTATATCTAATAGATTGTAGTCGACAATCTGAAATAATACAAACAGGAAGTGTGGATATACGGTTGGAATTGGAAACAGATACTCCCTTACCAGATCAAACTACAGCTTACTGTCTTATATTAAACGATTGTATTATTGAATATAAACCCTTAAGTAATATTGTAAAAAAGATATCATGAATCAAGATTGCATAATTGTTGATATACAAGGTTTTTCTGATTGCAATAATAATTTTATAATTAAAGAACTGGCTCTGGCTACACAAGAATATACCCAGGTATTTCTAGTTAAACCTCCTTATTCTTTTTGTAACTTATCTTGTGAAGAAAAAAAGGGTATTCTCTGGTTAGAAAGAAACAGAGGTATTTTATGGAGAGAAGGTTACATCGACTATCGTGAGTTTAAAAGAATAATTTCACCTGTATTAGCTTATAAAAAGATAATAGTTAAGGGTGAAGAGAAAATTAAATGGATTGCTGATTTATGTCAAAATTGCTCAATAATTACAGACGTGGGTGAAAATGGATGTCCTAATTTATTAACGTTGCATAAAAAATACTGTAATTCTACAACTTACTTAAACTGCTTAACTCATAAAAAATATTGTGCTTTAAAAAATGCAATATGTATAAAAAAATGGTGTATTGATAACAATTATCTTTGGTAAATACCAATATTGCATATTATTATGTTTAATGTAGCGTAAGTTTAACTTTGTATGTTTTCCTATATTAAGTTAAGTATAGATAATAAAACCAATTTTTTAACAACATTTTATTTCATTTAAGTGAACTAAGAAATTACAATTACCTCTTACATTTTTTACTAATTAGTTACTACAGAATATCACTTCATATTAATGCTAATGTCGAACTATTTTTTTTCACACTGCTGTTCGTAGACTGTGGCTACCTGAAACAAGAGATATTAACAATTACTATATAAAACATTACAACCCACATCGCTTCATATAAAAAACCTGCAATAGCATCTATAACAATACTTCCGTTATTAAAACAAGTTAAGTTTAGAAATAGGATACTTACATAGTTGCTGTCTGCACGTTCTCCCAATTCCCTTGTTATTAAAAATAACGTATGCGTGGCGGACTGCATTACTTGGTCTTCGTTATCGTAGACGAGGTAGTTGGCTCGGGTTACGGTGCGGTCTTCAATAACTGTTTCCTTCTCCGTGAATTTGCACACTTCAATCTTTATAGAGAACTTAGGTAGTCTTGTATCTGACAGTGTTGTTATATAGTTTGCTTTTGGATAATAGTTGCGAGTTGAGTTAGCCGACATTATTAATTATCGTCTCTCTGTATCGTCTCTTCGAGTGTTAAATATTGACTACTTAAATTAATTTATTAGCACACACCAATCGCGCGAATGAGCTTCGTCATCAAAAACTTGTCTAGACATGCCAAGGTACTCGCAGCGAGGCTCTTCGCAAAGCGTCAGTGATTTTATTTTGATGTGGTTTGCAAATTATTGTTGTGTGTGATTATATTACTGAATGTCATGAATGGTTTAGAATAGGTTTATATAACGAAAAAAAATACTGAGTACCCTTTAAAATAATATATTTATCAACCATATTTTACATTATTTAAGTAATACTTATAGAAATCTTATCGTTAAATTAAGTACTTATAATTATTATAGTCAATTGAATACAAATTTTGTGAACCAATCAATTGCTAGAATAGCCATTTCTTTTTCAACCAGTGAATAATCGTTAGTGTAATAATCCAATAACGTCTCAATATTGGATGGCGATAAATACGTATTCGTAAGCACAGATTGAATTTTGTTCACAGTTGGCTTTACCTTTAGGTATTCTATTTCTAGACTTTTCAATCTTATATCTATACAGTGACCATACATATTAATAGCAGAAAATACTTGGTGTACATAATAATCAGGACATCGTTTATCACAATACATGAGTCTATACAACTTATACTGACATGAGTCATAGTTACTTTTATATTGTCCGATCATTTTAAACTCATTATAAATAGTTTCCCATTCTTCTGGAGACCAAAATATACAGTAATTTTCAAGCTTCACATAAATTTGTGGTAAGAAGTCATTAATTGGCCAGAGTCCGCTTGTTATTTCAATATTAGAGTAATAATAAGAATGTTTCAGAATTATAATATCGGCTAAATATCCCTCGGCCATCTTAGATAATTATAATACAATTTTATTAGTGAAATACGTTAAGCGAATTCAAAATGTGCTCTGATAATGACCCCAAGAACGGGTCGACGTTTTGTTTTTTAATATAATGCGTTTATCATCGTTAGCTGAAAGCGCTATTTTATTTAATTCCTGTGTGAATACTTCATGCTTCAACGATTTAAAATAAATGTTTTTTCTTCTAATGACATCGTTGGTTTTTAAAACTTTATTATAGTCATTGTGTGTTAAACCTTTAACAACACATTTTTTTACACCCTTTGCTTTCTTAATCTCGGAATTTTCGGTTTTTATAGAATATAATTTGGATCGTAAGCCTACGAATTCAGCTATATTTTCTCCGCCGAACTCATCTTTAAATAAACCAGGAATTTTGTTGTTGTCACATTTGATTCCGTACAAATTATTAACCGAGTAATTACTGGTATCAAAATATGGTTTGAATTTCATGTTAATATCCTTATATATATCTTCTGTCTCTATAGAATATAGAAAGCTATCTGTATCTGTATAACATAATTTAATATTGTCTTTGTAGTATGGTTTCATAACAGTGTAATGGAAATCAAACATATGGCTTTTGGATAACTCTAGAACGGTGAAACCGATGTAAATCGGTTTGTCTAAAACCACTCGTTCAGGTTTCATTTGAACAGCTACGAAATTTTCTGAGAAAATTGTCACACTATGAAAATTCGGTCTCGATATGTATCTATTGGCTGTATATTGTTTTTTGGTGATATTGGTACTGTCCTGCCATTGATTGACTAACTTTACATCAACCCGATGTTCTACATTTTCCAAAGTTTTGCCAAAGATACTATTATTCAATAATTTAAAAAAGTCTTGTTCGAAAGCCGAGCGTGCACTTTGCCTTAATTTTGTATTTAGATCAATATATTCCTTCAAATATGGACTTTGCTTGAATTTTATTACCCTGTGTATTTTTTTTAATATTAATCCATTTGCTATACACGTTTTTAAATGAATATAATGAATTACGTATCTATATTTATCGTATAAATTTGGAATAAGTTTAGAAGAGTTTGAGCCTGGAGGTTTGAATTTTTGTGGGCAAAAAGGAAAATCATTATGTAAATTATGGAGGTATTCTGGATATTCTAAGTCCACTTCTAAAATATAACCATGCATGGAATCATTTGGCACTGTTAGAATGTTGAGGTTATTAATGTCTAACTGGTTCATTAAAACAAAATCAGAATGTGGTAAATAACCACACATAGCAAATCCATATAAATTATTGCAGTCTATGTATATTAAGTAGCTACTACGACTGTCCGGGTCATAGTGAGATAAATATTTGTTATTTGCCTTAGCATACCGAGTTGAACATAAACAAACTCCTCCGCGTATACCGCTCTGTATCATACGAATTATCTCTAAATCATCAATAAGATGTAATTGAACTTTAGTTTTAAGTAACATAGCATCAAAACTTAAACTTGGAGCTGTTAAGTAAAACGATGGGTCCAATTTATAATTTTTTGTGCAAGTTTTCCTGAAACTTTCGAAGATATCTGTTAGTAATAATACGTCACTTTTTAAGTACAAATCGGTATATTCGCCTAAATTGCGTAAACCAAATATGTTCCATACATTCAAGGCGTGTTTATAGTCAGACTCAGGTATATCTTCATTCATTAACTTATTAAAGAAACGTTTTCGCGGTGGTAGAGAAGTTTCTTTGTATATGTTCCAGCCAGTTATATATTCATACGGATACACCCCTTTACATCGCATTAAATCAAATTGCAGTGGATCTGAAAAAAATCGTGATAGATGTATAAAATCCTCTTTGTTTAAATTTTCTGCGAGTTTTTGTAAACTAGTAGCTAAAAAATTGAATGAATCAACGAAACGAACAGGTACTAGCCCTCCGTCCTCTGTAATGAATAGTTTTGTAAACGATATGTACTTTTCTTTATTTTTAGCTACCACTTTCAATGGACCTTTCATATCACCTAGTTCCTTTATAAATAAATGACAGTCGTAGCCTGATAGGTTATGAAAATAGACCGGGATGAATTTAGGTAAAGCAAATCGAATGTTACAGTAGGTGTGCGTTGCGCCTCTGTACACCCCTGTCAGGTGACAGTGATCGCGGACTCGTTCGTCAAAAAGCATTTGCGAACATATATGACAGACTTTTGCGTTATTAAAATTTTGTAAATCGATGTCGGTAAATACAATTGGTTTGTTAGTGTTCAATATCTTATGAATCTTTATAATATCGATTTGAAGATACTCAGTGAATTTTTCGGCACAATTAAGACCTCTGTATGATCTGTATCGGTTGAGGGTATTGTCATATGAGCACACAATGTAATAACCAAAAGCTGCTGGAACATGTTTTTGAGTTGTAGTTGTGAATGTAGAGGTGGAAGTGTCGCTCGTACAAGGCTCTAAAAATGACTCGAAGTCAGCGTAAATAACAAAAGGTATATGCTGCATCCTTTCAAAATGCTTAAATTGAATTATGGTCCCCTTGTTCGGAAGAACTGTCGCGACACTACCACATACATGTGAATTTAATTTACATTCGCTGTCAAAAAACATCAGACAGTCATCGCAAAAGTATATTTTACCATGATGTTTAGTTAACTGTGTTCTCAATAAAATGTTCAAATGTTTAATTAAACAATAATGTGAACGAGATCCGTTTTCTAGCAGTAATAAATTAACATGATGATTTTGCCGACAGTGCGTTTTGTAAAGCGGTCCGACAATATGTTTGTTATTACTAATACCATACACGTTCACACTCACATTACGATTATTTTTTTCGAAAGTTTTTATATCAGAAAGGGAAACCGGAAAACTCATATTTTGCACATTTAGTATATCCTTAAAATGAGGATAAGAGGATACTCTATTCGGGTTATTTTTTGCAGGAAAAAGAGATGCTATCACACTCCATAAGAAGCAGAAATTATCATAATTTTTTATATTGACACATGATCGCTTATGTTTTAAAAATTTCGGCAAAGCGATAAAACTAGAAGCCCTCAGCGGAGTGTATTTGTTAATATTTACTTCAAGATACAGATTTCTTAGAAAAGTCCAACCGCTATCTCGTTGTTGAAACTCATCCATTTTTTTACAAATAATATTTTTCATGTTCCGAAATACTTCTTTAAAATCATAATTTCGACATAGAACTATATTTTCCGTATTGAAAGACTTTGTTTCCTTTGAATCATTTTTTGGTAAAGCGTATTCAGAAAACAGCTCTAAATTTACCTTTATCGCATTGTAAGAGCTGATTCTAGCGTCGAATAGCTGACGTACTAACGAACTGAGTTTATTTAGATATTCAACTGGCAAACAACTAGTTGTCTCGTTCTCACTCCCACGTCTAGTAGGTGATGGATGTCGCAAACGGTATGATGCAATGCGATTTCTAAATGCAGATTGAATTTTATCAATGTTTTCATTTATTTGTACAGCATTATTGTTCTTATGTTGTATGCTTTTTAGATGACCTGAAAAAGCCTTGCTTTTAATTGATTGATCACAAACCGTACAATAAACGGATTTGTGGGCCATAATGGTATAGGTTTAATATAATGATATTATAATGTACAAATAGTATGAAGTAATATTTATTTGAATTTTAATTTATAAATACTTGTACGGAAATATAAATTATAGTAATTTTAGAGTTCTTCATCTATTTTCGATCTGCAAAAAATTTTCCTTCTTCCGTAAACTTTTTCTTCACTTCCTTCAAAAAGTTTCTTAGTGATTCCAACTCTGGGCTGTCATCACTTACGCGATATTTTAGGCTTACGCTCGCTTTTTCGTGTCGGTTCCTAGGGTCCACTTTCGCAATATCCGCGGTGTTGTACACCCGAACCTCGACAAACAAATTGCCCTCCAGTTGCTGGTATCTCCGCAGAACCCCGTCGGCAACCCTCCGCGACAGCGCTGACGTAAGGTTCGCTCTCTCCAACGCGATACTTCTCGCACTCCTCGCCTCACTTTCGTCACCGCTGTCAAAGACCTCGGTGAAGGCTTGTCTTTCGTTGTCAAGGGTAGCACGTTTAGGAGCAGGAGCAGGAGCGTTGCTTGCTTTTGATTTCCGCTTCGGAGCAGCAGCGATCTTCTTTGTCACCGATTTAGACTTGGGTGTTCCGCGAATGCTTCTGAAAGGGGTAACAATAAATTAATTAGACATAATGGATTCGAATAGAGCATATCGAAATGATGATCACGTAATGTTTACATTAACATAGCACCTAATATATTTAATGTAAACTTACACTCGTTCATCGTCATCGGAGTCGAGGGTTGCGAACCGATGTGCAGGTTCTTCGTGGCTTGACTTCGCTGTGTTCACGTTCTTGCGCACGTAATATTCAGAGTCAGACCTGTAAAATGAAATAAAATGTAAAATAAATAATTTAATCTCTACATTCAGAGAGGTGCTGTGTTTTATTAGGAATATCAGTGTTCGATCCATGAGTTATCCCTGATTGTTCGTCAGCGACATATTTACAAGAAATAAAAAAATAAATCAGTAACAGTAGTAGGATTTACGTACTTACATGATTTAGATGCACCGGATTCTGAGTTTCACAAAAAATACTTAGTTAGGTAGGTACTAGGTCGAGCACTTCTTCACTTTAGGGTAGAGTAACCTTGCTGAAGTTCACTTGAAGACAATTTGGATGAGCTAATTCGTTAGCACCATTTAAACACGAATTTCGGGTGACGCTGACAGGGGTCGTCAACATTTTATTGATCATACTTTTTTTAAGTGTAACACTTTGGACTTTACATCGTTCTTATTATACGCGTAATTTTTTCTGCGTTTGAATGGTTAATTAACTCAGGGCAGATATTACATACGAGTTTGCTAGCTAGAGATTTATTAGGATCTTTTATAATTCTAAAGGGATGATCCACTTTGTAAAAAGTCCAACCCTATTTTGCACGCACACAAGAATATGCTGTGTTTTGTTGGTTTCCTCACGATGTTTCCTTATGTCGCAATAACTTATTGATACAATATTCATTTATAGGTCAACATAGAGCTCATTAATAATATTAAGAACAAGTAATGAACAGATAAACGTGTTATGTTACAACCGTATATCGTAACCAGTCGAGTAATCTTATTCATTCGTTTCTACTTCTTAATAATTCATTTCTAATATTTTAATTATTTTGACTTTGACTTTGACTTTGACTGAATTCATTTTTATGAATAAAAGGTTTACTACACCTTACATGGTGCTAAATAAGCATAATTTATATTTTAAATATATTTAAGGAAAATGTGTCGCAATGACCTAATTAATTTGAAACCGTACACTAAACGCACATCGTATTGCACTTCCGTCAGCGTTTTCTTTGAGGATACAGTCGAGCACATAATTATGTATGTATAAAATATTAAAATAATATATTATTTATTTATTTATTTATTTAATCTTTGTTACATTTTATGTATCGAGCGAACTTAATGCCTTGCGGCATTTTCTTCCAGTTTACCTTAAGGCATGCAGAAATTGTATATTACCTATTATAGATCTATTAGAGAATTCGTGAAATGTATTTTATACTTTTATCGTCACTAATCAATCTTCACAAATGTTTCAAACATGACTGTGTTATTACCGAAAAATTATATACAGTCCTTTGAAAGACTTTATGAAACAAACATTATTGATAGGTAATTAATTATAGAAGAATTTGTGTCTGCATTTGAATAACCTGAATAACAATAAAAAAAATTATTTTGCAAGAATGCTATAAAAAGATTTTATGTTTGACTGTACTTATAATATGTTGCAATGATTAAACCGTTTACATATCATAACATGAATACCTAAGGGATATCGCACATGGTGATGCTATAATATTTTATGTTACGATAATATATTAAGAAATCAGAAACAGATAATATAAGATAACAGGTATGAAATCTTATCAGTCTCTTGAAAGCCTGCTCTAATACGCTTTTTGTTTGATTTATAGTATACAGGTATACCGCTTTACTATTAGATGCATTAGACAGCTCATCAGATGATGATTCTGTTCAGCAAGATGAAAATGTACATTGTCTTCACCATTTATGCGATGATTCATGTGGATTGTATAGTAAGCGATATTTTATCTTAAGGTAAAAATAATTATAACATCCGCTGTACAACATGCTTTATGCATAACCTTTTACTTAGCAAAAATGGTTTGCGCAACATGCGTGGCAAAAGGTTGTCGCACATGGTGATGCTATAATATTTCTGTTACTATATATTTTAAGTATCACAAACAGGTAAGATTATGTTAATGTATTATGAAATCATTTCAGTCTCATAAAAGCAAATACTACTAGTACAAACTTTTTGATCGATTTATATAAATACAGGTAATACGACTTCACTATTAGATTTATTAGACAGCTCATCAGAAGATGGTTACTTACTTTCTGTAAGATGAAAATGTACAATTGTTTTCACCTTTTATGATCTATTTAAATCCTATAGTAAGCTATGTATCGTATATAAGTATATTATCTTAATGTAGACATATATTATAGCACCCACTGCACGACATGATTTACACGTACCTAACACGAGGTGCGCCAATGTTGATGCAGCAAAAATAGTATAGGCAGCTTACTTATTATAATGTCTGTCAGCAATTTTGATCTAAGGATGTACAGTCAATTGGGAAAATATGTAACCTTGTAATAAAAACTCAATGTTTTTATTTAACTTTTTGATTCATTTTGATTATTATTATTATCACACTTTAAATGTCAAGCATAAAAAATACTTTCTCTGTGGGAATCGCGCTCAAGACGTTCAGCTTATGCGCAGCCTAACCTACCGCACATTTGGTTAGGATAGGTCTGATGTTATGAATCTAAGTGAGTTTACTACTTCATAGTTAACTCTTTGCTTTATATAATCTAGTGGTGAATGGGTGAATTGTAATTAATTAAGTTACCATCGTCGACTTGGGTGAAAACCTGTAAAGGCGCTGGGATTTTGATCTTTAATGAAATAAATAAATAAATATTATTATTACAAGTATTATTGCAAATATACATAATACATTTATAATGATTTTAAAATGTAGTCAAATAAATTGTTGTATGTAGTATATACTCGTATTCAATTGAAAATGTATTCAACAATATACCTTGTTTATACATTTTTACGTTTGACTGTACTTAGAACAATCGCTGACAAATTGTTGTTGTCAGTGACAATGCTTACATTAACTATAGATGTAATGTTAGGGAGCTGGGGATAGTATAACAAAAATTGCACTCCAAACTCTGATAGTGCAATCTACTTGTCCTAGTACATATCAATGTGATGCTTGTTACAGCTTTTCAACATTCATTTTTGCAGATTTTCGCATTAATGTCGATGGCATACAATTTGAGGACCCTCACATATACACAGTAATATTTTACCATATGTTTTAGTGCAATGTTCAGTGTGCTAATATCTATAGTGTTTTTAGACAAATATTGTATAAAACGTTCACGCAACCAAACTGGTTATTGAATCGTATTTTTAATTTTTCAGTGTATAGTCCGCTTACAAAGTGCAGTTAACTCAGGATGAAGAACTTAAAATAATAATTAGATAATTTGAAATGTTTGTGTTGTATGACTAGAGTCGACGGTCTAATCATAACCAATTCAAGAAGGTGATTGTATTTGAGGTTGAGTAGTTCGATGGAAGTCTAGATATCGGCAGATCGAGTCCGTGATGGAATGATCCTTTATTATATCTAGACTATCCGTATTCTAACGAAAAACTAATAAAATAATCATCGACTTGGGTCTCGGTCACATTATAGACATTGTGAAAGATCTAGTGAAACAAAACAGTTATGTTATACGAATAAGACTATAAAAGTGTGTGTTATGTGATTAGAGTATAGGTCTAACTCTTCCCAACTCGAGAAGGTGGTTGTCTTTGAGGTAGTCAGATGGAGTTCTAGACATTAACAGATCGAGTCCGTGATGGAATGATCCTTTATTATTTCTAGACTATCCGCATTCTGACGAAAAACTAATAAGATAATCATGGACTTGGGTCTCGGTGACTTTATAGACATTCTGAAAGATCTAGTGAAACAAAACAGTTACTTTATAGAACTCTAAACTTTGTGTTGTGTGACAAGAGCAGAGTTCTAAAACCAACCAACTCGAGAAGATGACCGTCCTTGAGGTTGAGTAGTCAGATGGCGTTTTAGACATTGGCATATCGAGTCCATGATGGAATGATCCTTTGTTATTTCTAGACTATTCGCATTCTGACGAAAAAACTAATATGGTAATCATCGACTTGGGTCTCGGTGACTTTATAGACACTCCATCTAGATCGGGGAGTTTTTAGTCCGTAGGTCACTGAGTCACCTTCTCAGTGAAGTCGGGCATGCTATCGCGTACGGGCGCGGTGTATCCATGAGGATTTTCTCCTCGCACGGAAAGCAAAAAAAAAAAAGATCTAGATGTTGTAGTTATGAACTTGTGAATCAATCAGCAGAGAAATTTGGGTATGTTAACATTTTATTTATTTCTATCACCTATATCCTACAACCAACACGTCTGTTAACAGTGTTACGTTAACGAACATGTTCCATAATAGCGTATGCAACGCAAACGATATCCGTTAATCTGCAGACATTCGTAACATTTTTACGATCCCATGAAAATTGTCATACTACGGTAGCGTGTTTTTGGGTTTTTCGAAACGCATGATCATCCGAGCAACGTGAGTGTCAACGAACGTTTGCGAAGGAATGGAATGTGTTTTGAAATGCCCAATAATACCCTACTTTAAATGTTTCGCAAGTTGAAATTTTTGAAATAATATAAGTAAAAAGGTTTTCCATTCTTTCTCCTTTTTAAAAGTTTTACCTCTTATTGTTGTTGTTCATTCGGCCAGTTATCTATTGATGTCTAAGTAAGTACCTATATCAAATACCCTTACACAAAGTAGATAGCTACGAAATAAACTGCACAAAGAACCATGGTGCTTGGTTCCAAGGTGTAAAATGTAGATAAGTAAATACTAAGTAATGTTTTTATTTTATTTTCAGCTGACGGTAGCATCAGCCATCCCTGCGCCAGGTCCGGCGGCAGGCGGCTGGGGCCCCCCTGGCGCGAACCCCTGGATACCCCCGTGGGTCGCTGCCGCGCCCTGGTTCCCTCAGTGGACCCCGTGCACCACCATAGGATCTGACTGCCTGGACTGCAACACCAGGGTGGTCTGCACGAAGGTCGGCGGCCTCCAGCGCGCCTGCACCGACCCTGCTCTGCCGTACTGTAATCTTGGTGCTTGCTCAGCGACCCCCACGCCTGAATGCGGTCCTGTTCCGGTTGTGCCAGTCTAAATATGTTTTAAAAAAAATTGTTTCAGATTATGTATTGTAAATGACTTTAGTTTTCTGATGCTGTTTTAGCTAATCACAATATTATCATGTTTATTTAGATTTCAATGACTTTACTGAGTTTAATTTCAAAACAAACCCTTTTCCATTTTCTTCGTCTTTTTGTAATAAGAATAGTAAATTACGTAGGTAATAAAATATTTTTTCACTTTTATTTATGTATTTGACTGTTTTTATTTTACTCGTTAGGCACAGTCGAAGACAGAGATAAGTATACAGGGGCATCATTAGGGTTGAGATTTTCTCAAAAACTAGTGGACCGAATTTAATAAAAACTCTCCTGTACACTTTTCTCTGTGCTAGACCGTACAAATAAATTCCCAGGATTGCTAAATCTAATAACAAATCTAATAAAAACTCGTAATAAAAATTACGAGTTTTATACATAAAATTCATTAGTGCAGTACACGTTGGGCGAAGTCTGTGTGATCGACCGTCCATGAAATTTTCATCTGTGCCCCTCTGTGCCTTGAAGAGCAAGGTCTGATGCCAGTCGTTAGACCATGTCAGGAGGCCTAAGAAGTGATAATTCAAGTTTAACTAACTGGACACGCATAAAAATTTAAGTGTGTCCAGATGACGACATAATAAAATGTTACTATTTTGCATTTAATCAACTGGAGACGCGTGAATCCAGGCGTTCGTGTCTAGATGGTGACTAACCCTCGCGGCCTGTTCAACTACACTGAAACGGTTTGATCATTAAACTACACAAAAAAATGAAAATACAGAAAATACCTAATCGTACTCGTTCCTAAATAGCCCAATGACTTACAAATAAGATAACGCCGAAAATATGACTAAGTAATTCAATGTAATCATAATCTAAGGCAATGTGGACTGATAACAAAGACAGAACCAATGCAGGCAAAGCCCCACGCAGAGGCTTTTGTTCAATCGGAAACGAAGAAATACACAACAGAACTTCGTTTCTATGGTTTCTATTTCTAAATCTGTTCTGACAATTAACAAATAAATACAACACGTCAAAGATTATGCAAATAAATATCACAGTTTTATCTCGTGACTGTACTATACGCATCCGGCGTTATCTGTTTGGAAGAACTCGTAGGAAAAACCTTCTGAGCATATTTAACATACTTACCTGTGTTGTATATTTTAATCTTTGATGAAACAATGGTTCATATAAAACGGCACAGAACTCTCAAAGTAAAGTAGATTCGAATCAGAGCTCAACGAACGAAATACGAAACAAAAGTTTTATTTCAAAAATGGTTTCCAAGATTTTGGTAATTTGTGTTGTGGTAAGTTTCGGATAATACTTATTTACAGGAAAATGACTCTTTCATTTGAAGAATCATCGGCTGTTCAGTTCCAAAAATAGTTATTTTCCTGAAGGCTTTCTCGCTTTCTCCAATGGTTTCTATAAAACATTTCTTTATCTTGACGAAACGCATATTATCTTTATACGTAAAGCCACATGCATAAAATGTCTCTGAAAAATATATGATAAAAATCTCATGCAGGTGGCAGTAGCATCTGCAGTCCCAACACAACTTGGAACAGGCGGTTGGGGAGGAGCTGGAGCCGTGAGTCCCTGGAGCCAATGGAACCCTTGGGCCTCAGCCGGGGCATCTCCCGGAGCTAACCCTTGGTCTCCATGGGGTGCTGGTGGACAAGGGACTGGGGGCGCCAGCCCTTGGTCCCCATGGGGCGCTGGTGGACAAGGGGCCGGGGGCGCTAACCCCTGGCTGCCTCCCTGGATCTCTGCCGCGCCGTGGTACCCGCAGTGGACTCCTTGCGCGACCATAGGCTCGGATTGCCTCGACTGCACTACTAAGGTGGTCTGCACGAAGGTGGGCGGCATCCAGCGGGCGTGTAGCGACCCCACGCTGCCGTACTGCAACCTTGGGCAGTGCTCGGCGACCCCGACTGCGCAATGCGCCCCTACAACCACCCCTGCAGCTGTCTCCAACAATGAGGAGGAAAATGATGAAGTTGTTTAAACAATTTCTTTTTTTGTGGTTCCAGTTTACATGTTTATTTTGGTCTCCCTTAACTGTTGCATTTGTAAACTGAGCTTTAATAAATGAATTAATAATTAAACTACATACTTTGCTTATTTACCAACGTATCTTTTTATTAGATAATAAATTAACCAATGAGGTATATGGGTTCTCGAATGAATCGTGGGACACCCAACCAGATTTAGGGATAACCTACGTAAGTTGCTGGTAGAGACTCGATGCAAAGAGTTGAGAGTTGGATTTGCGTGGCGCGATCTCAGATCAGGGAGTAAGATGTTATTCTTTCTATCTTATAGCCTGATCTCAGAACGCGACTTAGGAAAGGCCTGTGTCCAGTAATAGACTGATACGGTAATGGTGTTGATAAGTAGAGAAAGGTAAAGATAACTACTCTGCAAGGCGTTCAGTTCGCGTTTATACATATTTTTATGTAAGAAGTTCAATATGTAAGAAGTGATTAAAATTGAGTCTAATATAATAGTAATTTTTACCCGACTGCCCAAGATGGAAGGAGGGTTATCTTTTTCAAGTGTATGTATGTATGTATGTCTAATTCTTTGCACGCCCTGCAGCTTAAACGGCATGATGGATTTTAACATATGAGATGTCGTTAGATTCGTCTTGATTGTAGAAGTGACATAGGCTATAAAAATTTAATCAAAGCGGCCTAAATTTTTAGCAGTCGGTTTTTTGTTTTGTTTTTTAAATTAATTTTATTATTATTAAACATCAACAGAGCATTATACAAAATATAAAATCTATTCTAAATGTCCACCCACACTTCCAGGGGCTACAGTTTTTTGCTAAATTAGTCAAAGTAAAACTACCAAACATTAGTCAATCACTATAGAATTAGAACCCTGTATTTAAACACCAGCTTTTAGATAGCGAGTACTGTGCTTTCACCGAACCCGCATGTAACTAGTTCCACGCTCAAAAGTTGGATGCGGTTAATACAACCTACCCGTTTCAATGGTTTAGTTTAGCCACAGTTAACAATGAGATAGATGACTGTGCCAATTTTACATCATTAAACTTTGTTCGTCAGATCATTATCTAAATGTAACTGTGAATAAGAATAGTACATAGATATCGTTTATTGCAAGTAAATATATATTTTATAACCTTCAGTGCACAGTCTTCAAGACGTCCGTAATAGAAAAAGCTGCAAAATAATGTCAACAGTACATCTTTTGTTTTGAAAATACCTACAATTAAATTAAGTTAATTGTAGTAGGTAGTTATTGTGTTCTGTTCTGTTACCACCGATACTGAACACCTTCCCTTAGGCTCACTATACCCTTTACGTTACACCCTGTATAAGCGGAGGAAAATATTCTTAAAACACTCGGCATCTAGGTTATTAAGACTATTTGAGACCCTCAAATCCCATTATGATTTTTATAGATAAAAAACTACTTGCTTGTTTTTGCTCAAATGCCGATGAGTGGTACAGTGTATAATACACAGGCACTCTGCGCAACGGTAATACAGGATAGACTGCAACATTCTACCTAGATTGATGTTGTAGACTTATAAAAAATAATTAAGTACTTATGTAATTCTGTTTTCACAAATGCAAAAAGGGTGGGCAAATTCTCTACAGCGAGGGGGGATTGCATTTTAGCACGAGGCTGTGTAGCAATCAATTTGCGGTCTGCATGTTTATCTTCTGTCACAATACTGTCGGTCAACGTTATTTACAAACGTGGCAAACAGTCGTCTGAATGGGCGGCTGATTTGAGACCGGCTCTGCCGCCAACCGGCCTATCGAGTAGAGACGGCCCACCCCATCCGTAGCTCCACGGCCATTGTATATATACTGCCCTCCTGGAAAATTTCAATAGCGCGTTTTAGGACTTTGACTAATATTTCTGATTACTATGTCTTTTTAAGAAATCTTTGACTATAAAGCCTTTTGTTGTTAACTTGCAAATTCAGTGACGTCTGTAGTGATGTTTTATTTAGAGGATTTGTATATTAAGTTAGCCCAAGGGTCCATGTGGAGTCGGGAGCATACACCCGCGCGCCCCTAGCGACCAGTGGCGGTATTAAAGATATGCCGACGCTCCCTAAAATGTCATGCCAATTGTATTGTGATTCAGATTTTTAAAGTGGGCTACGATGTTTATGACATGATAGAATGAGAAAAAAAAAATTCATCTTTTAATTATTTTTATGAAGGGGGACGGAGTAGACGTAAGAGGACTGCTCCATATAAATTGTACAGGTTTTCAAAACCCAAGTTAGAACTTATCTGATTTTAGTTTAATTAAGTATTGATCAGTATAGAAGTGTGTTCTATACTTCCTTAAACTAACTGATCAATACTTAATTAAACTAAAATCAGATACTTGGGTTAGAACCAACCAACAATGCGACACCAATTTATTAACCATTTAACTGTGCTACTACGTTCGTAGACAATTCCTGTCGTACTTTGAAAGGAATTTTTAATATGTTGAAAAGCTTTTTGTCAAGCCCTCAAAATGCAATACGGAATTGATCTTTGTTCTTTCTGAAAACAAGCATGAAACGAACAAGTAGAATTTTCCAATTGAAAACAATAAACAATCTAATACCTTTTCTATTGACTTTGGACTGAAGGAAAACCCTAGAGTGAATGTCAGGGATTTCCTTATTGTGTTTTCCGATCTGAAATCGCGATAACAGTTCGATGGGAGGTATAAAAGCGATAGAAAGCGATTGATAGACAACCATTCGGGGAAATACAATAGTGCGACATGGCGATCAAGTGCGTGGTGACCCTTTTGGTGTTGGTAAGTTGACTCTATAAAATCAGTATTGGTAAATTCATTGAGATGGTAGAACGCCTTTGCCCATTTTCATAATATTACAGTGAAACATTAATAATAATAATAACAATAATAACTCTTTATTGTACACACTGAGACTAACATTGTGAGATTTTATTAAAATTACTACAAAGAAAATCAGTTATTATTTTATTTTGGTAGGTAATTGAGAAGTTAAGAAAAAAATATTACCTATTATAGAATTAATATTTATTATTTTTGTATTGCGGCAAAAAAAAATCTTATGAAAAAAAATCAGTAGAACCCTGATCAATAATTCTTAAAAGTTATATTATGAAAACATTTTACTAATACTTAACCTGATTTTATAGAAGGTTACAAAAAATAGTAAGTTCTTAAATAGTGATAAAAAGTAAGCTAGTAGTCAGAAGCGAGATGATTTGGTCTCGGTAGTGTAATATCTAATGTTACTTACAGTTCTCATGCTTTCGAGTTGAAAAAAATATTAAAAAATTGAACTTTTTAGATTTTTTAAAGTTTAACTATGTGATTCAAGCTCTCTAATATAATTGTAATAAAAACATTATAAACCATCTCAAATTACGTTGTAAGTAAACGTTGACGATTTGTTTTCAATAATTAGATTAAGCACCTATCTAATCGTAAATTTTCTCCGCTCTTTACAGTGCGCCATATCAAGCGTGGTCCTCGGCCAAGTTTCCCAAGGCGGACCTCACTCCAACCAAGGCGGTCCCCACTCCAACCAAGGCGGCCCTCACTCCAACCAAGGCAGGACCCGAAGACAAGTCCAGGACGGACCAAATGAGGACCAGGGCCAAGAACAAGTAGACCAGTCTGACATCACCCAGGAACCAGACCCCGAATCCGAAGAATCCGGCAAATTCATCACCTGGACATCTTGTAACTTTACTGAAGTGCCGAGGTTATCCTGTCATGATTGCAACACTCGTCTGATCTGCAAGCCTATCGGAGGACTCCTGAAGGTCTGCAGAAACCCTTTCAAGCCTCACTGCAACCAAGGAATTTGTTCTCCAACGCCAAGTGCTGGATGCGGAGAAGCGGTGGTGCCTTACTGAATAATTGATCTGGAATTAATCTATCTATACCGATGACAGTATTAAATTGAAATATATTTACCTATGTGTAAGTTTTAGTACGGTGGAAAACAGAGAAAGGTGTACAGGAGAGTTTTTAAGGTTGAGATTTTCCGATGACAGTATTAAATTGAAATATATTTACCTATGTGTAAGTTTTAGTACGGTGGAAAACAGAGAAAGGTGTACAGGAGAGTTTTTAAGGTTGAGATTTTCTCAAAAACTACTTGACCTATTGCAAAAATTATTTCACTGTTTGATAGATACAAGTGAAAACTATGTAGCTGTTAAAGAATTATTAAAATCAGTCCAGTTGTTCTTGTGAAAATTTCAACCTTATTGGGACCCCCTGTATACTTATCTGTGTCTGCGACTGTACCCATATTAGGATAATTAATTGACTACAATTTATTATTGGGTAATCCTGGTAAAATTGTAATGGTTAAAATATAAATTATGTAATGGTTAAAACATAAATAAAAATGTATTTTGTGAATATCGTGCAAGTTTCTTGCTCTACATTGTTAACTCTCCTTTATTTTTTACCAAATGAAAGTAATATATTTATTTGAATTGACTTATTGAAGGAATATAAAATACGCAGGAACTTATACATTTTGTATATAATATTTTGTATTTTGATGATAATAAATGAATTAAATAGTAAATATTTTCGACATTTTCAGTTACTTACAAAACAATACGACTAAATAACTTAATCGAACGATTTTTTAAACTTTTCACCTTATGCAATAAAGTGAAGGCTTTACGACATAATGTACAGTCGAAAGCATATTAAATGTACATATAGGAATTAGTGCCGTTCTTATTGTCTGCGCTAAATGAATTCAAAGCGTACTTCAAGTGATACGATTGTTCGTCGAGTCTTCTATAAATCTGAACAAATTATATCAGAGCTAAGGAGATTTTAATGAAAATTCTTCTCTGGATTGTGTGTGACATTACCCTCGCTAATATCACGACCCGCATCCCGCCAGACAGACCCTTTTTTGGTCGAATTAAGTAGAAAATTCCTTGAACTCTAGGTATTATAATAATAGGCAAAAAAATATTAGGTAAGTGTATAGTTAAATGGGGTAAGTACCTAAATCCTGTCTCCTGACAGTACAGCAAGGTTGGTAAAGTAAAATAGACCGTAACTCATCTTACGGAACCATAGTATTTATTCAACACTCTGTATTTACCTACTAATTACCTACGTATGTAACACAGAGACAATTGTATGCAGAGACATTAAAATTGCAATTTGCTCTAATACGACTTGCCCGATTGTAATTTTTTCACATTAAATACTATAATAGTGCATTGGTAATAATTAACAAATGTTACTTATATTATGGAAAACTACCATGATGCCGTACCTGTAATTCGTAGGTAGAGTCTTTTTTTAATTGAGTTGTTACCACAACAAAAACCATTACAATCAAAATTCAATTAAAAAACAATTTAAATAAAATAAATGCATACTTTAAACATCATTAATTAATTCAACCTAGAACAAGATAACTTTATATCAGACACATTCAGTAGGCGGATTGGGAGAGCACGTGTTATGGTTACAAAACGGTTTCAGAAGCCCGGAACACGTGACGAGAATGCCCCCATTCCAGGCGCACTGTAGCAGTGTGGTGCAATTGAAGCACGAATACCCTGGCTGCGTTTTGAAATCGCACTCCACCCACTGCGGCTGCGACATTATCCACCAGTCGCCGAGCTGCTGCGACGCTGCGAACGTTAACGACATCTGGAGCAGAGATATTTGACGTCAATTGTTGGAGACCGATATTATTAGGGCGATTATACTGTACAACCGGTATAGAGCTTCGTTATTCTGGGTCAGTCGTCATCATCGGCAGTATACGGAATAAAAATTGCGTGCCCCTTTTATAAATGAGACACCAGAGCTCAGAGTTTACGGAATAAAAAGAGTTCCTAAGTACTAAATCAAGAAAATAATCTTAGGTTTCCTTTTAGGAAACATAGATCTGTCTAAGAATCAGAATAAGAATTATCATGGCCATAATAATAAATTCTGAAATAATTTGTGTAGGTATGGGTGATGGTGACAGTTTCAGTTGGTTTTAGATATATCGCCCACGCCAGAATCGCACCTAAATAAATAAAAAAATTCCGTTTTCTATTAAAGAAAACAATAATTAGTTGTAATATACATGTACAAACTGAAAACTTACCAATAAAAGGAATATAGCATAGTTGAATCTGCATTGACACATTTTATTAAAACAATAATAATATCTACGAACAATGTAAGTAGGTACTTTCCTATTGCAACATCACTATCGATAAAGCAATAAGAGTTTGTTGACTCAGTACGATCTCACAGTAATCTAGATATTTGGGATAAGATTATGTAGTTGAAGATTGAGCAATACCTGCTTTCTACGATACAGTATCAGATAAATTTATTACTCACTGATTTGTACCCATTTCTTTTTAAAATGATTTAAAAGGCATGAACTTGAACTACTTACTTTGCTTAATGGAGATGAAAAATGAATCTTTCATTAATTGCCATATTTTTGAGCCTAGAAGAGTCAACTGGTTCGAATAGACGTGTGATTGAACAGCTAGCACGTTGATTGAACGACGGCATCCAACCAAACATCTAAGTGTCAATTAGCTGAGTGGTCGAACACACCGTTCAACACTACAGCTTAATGACGCTCAGCGGACTGGTTGGAAGTCAATTTGCATATACACCAGCAAAAAAACGTCTCCAGAAATGCCCGACAGTCTGTCCGACATTTCTGTAAACTTGTTTGCCACTTCCTGCGAGTATACTTGTTGCAAGAAAATTGCAAGCATTGGACGACGAAGTGTAA
Organism: Tachystola acroxantha; assembly: GCA_963506565.1. Classification (NCBI taxonomy): domain Eukaryota; kingdom Metazoa; phylum Arthropoda; class Insecta; order Lepidoptera; family Oecophoridae; genus Tachystola; species Tachystola acroxantha. The sequence goes on from OY735884.1 coordinate 6,194,898, forward strand.
ACGATATTGCAAGTAGAGATCTTCTACGATAACATGGGCCCTGCAACTGATTGTGTAAGTGTAATGTGGTACCATACATTTGACATGCTTCCGCACACACACACATTAATTTGGCATTGTTGTACGCTAACAGCAGATCAAGTGTAACACTTTGTACTTGGGACCGTTCTTACTATCTGCGTCGTAAGATTTAAAATCGGACTGCAAGTGTTACCATTGATCTGATGTTGTCCGTACATACTGTCAGATTTTTGGAGGGGCAGGATGTTATCGTAGAATATCTCTAACTCTTGCAAGACTTTCAAGAGTTTGTTGCAGGTGGAAACGCAATCCTAGGATGTAGAGTTTGGATATTATCGTTGTACCTACTAATTAGTCATTTGCTAGACATAGTTACTAATACTACACTTTACCACGCACACTCCCATATCCGATAAAATACATCCATTCATTGGGTAAATAGTTTTATCGCTATATCTATGTTCTATCGCTAAAATCTAGATAGTTATTTTATCTTTGCTGAAAATCATAATGGTATAAGTAGGTACAGTCGAAAACAGAGTAAAGTATTCAAGGAGTCTCTCAAAAGGTTGAGATTGTCTCGAAAACAACATAGCCTATTGTAAAAATTCTTACTAGTAGATATGTAAACCGAAGCCCAAATCAAGTGTCTTAAAAAACAAAAACTACCCTACCCTGCTAACATTTTAAGCTGTTCTGTGATTATTGCATAGTTATTTTCACATTATTAGATCAGATCACTTTAATTTCACAATGATGAACAGGTTCGATCTATCAGTTCCTTCAGTGTTACATCACAACAGGTAATTAGACGATCTTATTTGTATACAAAATAAGACACTTGATTCGGGCTGTAGATACGCTCTATGTAAAAAGTACTTTTTTATATATAAACGGTCATTGTTTTTTGCGAAAATGGCAACTTTAAAGACATGCTTGAATAAATTGACGCAGCCGATGGAAGTCCATCGTCTCTACATAAACTCAGGCCTTGTTGTTTAAATGCCTATATGTACCCTTAATGCAGGCATTTCTTTTAATTAATTTTAAATACATACATACAGTTACTGTCTATATATTTAGTATCGCTATTATTTGTCACGCATCCTGTATCGCCCATAGATAATACTTGCACCCACATACTTAATTCTGTGTCACGACTTCATGTCTTACACTCATTCTACATGACACACCATTATCCCCAATGCTAAGAATACCCTCTGTAATCAAATGAAAGCCGCTTTCAGCACGCTGAAGTACGTACGGTCGATAGCACATCGAGTGCGACATTAGGGCTCTTTACGTGACTGTAATACGGCCTAGATCACAGTGGAATGTGCCCAATGATTGCTTACAGGAAGTGAATGCTCTCACATTGTTTGCTTACGACTTGTGTTTTACGTCAGGGCTGGAAGCAATGGAGATATTAAATTATGAGATGTAATGGTAGATTGTGGCTTACGCTTTCTTACCCTACTATTGAAAAGACAGGGTAATGTTTTTCAGGTGTATGTAGTATGTACCTATGTATGTCCTTTCATTTTTATGTAGATAGATTCGTCTTTATAACGGGAATGATACGGGATATATGTGATGCAAAAATAGCAGTCGTTTTATATTTGTGATAAATTTATTTATAAACTTTTGACATGCCCAAATGCATAGAATGTAGGATTCTAAAGTTAGTAAAGAGATATCAGCATCTCTTTCCTAACTTTAGAATCCTAGATACTATGGCTACCTATGTTGTAGGTATTCACGAATAGAAAGCATTTATTTGACACACATAAGGCACAATAATAATAGGTGATAGATGTTGCATGTTGAAGTGGTGTGGTGTCAATGGTGGGACAATTGTGCATGTGTAGGTGGGACCACGAGTCGCGGATCCAAAATGGTCCTCCAACTCATCATGTGCTATAGTAATTACCTAATAAAGCGCTGGTTTTCAAATACTAATGTTTGTTGGTAAATACCTACCTACATTTTACCTACACCTAAAATAGGCATTTTAAAATAAATTAATCCGCTAATGATACAATGGTATCCAATTTAATAAAGTAAAGAAGTTTCCAATAGGATAATCCGCTTGAGAAAAAGCGACGGTCATGACATCCCTGTAAAAGCCATTAGCATAATTCCTATTATGTCCTAACCGCACACTTCCAATATATATAATTTCACTCAACATAATCCGTCTCATAAGCTTGTTTATTAGAGCAGAAGTAATACCAAATTAATTTTTAATTATCGATATAAATTAAACAATATTGGAAAAGTCGTCATGGCTTGTGGAAAAACCCTGTTTTATGTCGTAGCGATTTTGGTAAGCTCTACATATTTTTTTATATATTCTACATACTACATTATATAAAGTATTTTGTATTGTACAATATACTACTTACACAAAATCAATCCAATCTAGTCCGTTTTACTGCCTGTGTAAATGTCCGTTTGATCCACTTGATGTGCTGTCGATTATATTTTTGATAATTTTTAGTTGGGTTGGACCGTAAATATAAGAATAGAATAGCACTTTATAATGATCTTACCTAATTATCTACGCAATAAGATTGAAATCTTAATACTTCAAGTGTTACCACCATTAATATGGACTTTAAGTACCCAAAATATAAAAACTTAAGGTGTTTTTTTCAGGCATCGTCCAACTTAATTTTGGCTCAAGAGGGTTCCGGTGATTCTGGCCCACCAGGGGAACATGGCCCACCGAACGACAAAAATTCTCCAGGATTTGGTTCTTTCGGAGGTTTTGCTAATATCCCGGGGTTCGGCTTCTTCCCGGGATTCATGAGTTCCTTCCAAGGATTTTTCCCGCTATTTGGTGCAGCGACCAGCACTACACCGGCTCCTGACTTCGATACGACTACCGCAGCGATGGAATATCGTCGGAAAAGATCCCTTGAAGATGATGAAGAAGGGCCAAATGACGAAAGCGATAATGCCGACAACGAAGACGATGATTCACCGCAGAGCAGATTCTTCTTCTCGTCTCTGTTCAACACTCGTCTGGTGACTTGTAACTATACCACTCAGGTAAAAAAATTGCGGAAAACAGCAATCCTTTCAACATTTAGATTTAATAAGTATTTGACACAACTTTGGAAAGGAGCCAGCGCTTACAGGAGAGTGTGTTATGTGTTTGTGTGTGTACAATAAGAATAATGGAGATGTTTGCGTGCTGACCACTCGTATGTGATGGAGTATCAACAGCGCTCCAGTCCTTTCAATGTCAGATTTTTGCCGGAAAATAGAACAAAAAATTCGTTGGCACAGACTTGACAGAACTTGAGCGCTAATAGGTAAAAATCGTTGATGCTCACCCTCTTGACGGATAAACTCATATCTTCGTTCGGTCGTGTCAGGATTAAAAATCCTTCGTCATACTGTCCAAAGATAATGTTGGTATCCAATAATTGCTGTCCACCAAACTCCTCCATCCATATCTGTCCTCAGCCCGTCTCATAGCTCGTGGCCACCGATATGCCTGTCAAACTCCTTACTTGATCCGCCCAACGATTCAGTGACTTACCACGGGATCTCTTTCTTTTTAAACTCATTTAGGTACGGTAATACCATTAAAGGCGAAAACATACTGTTAAAACGCCACGCGATGTGACGCGTGGCGTTTTAACAGTATGTTTTGGCCTTAATGATTTTTTTGTCCATTCGCAGGCCGGCAATACATGTGCAAGCTGCCGCCAAGTCCTGACCTGCTTCTCCAGCAACGTGGGCAAGCTGCAGCCCTGCAAGAAGTTCTTCCCGTACTGCAACAACGGGCGCTGCTCGCTGTTCCGAGGGCCGGCCTGCTACCCCACCACCACCGCCAGTGCTACCACTACCACTACGGCTGCTACCACTACCACTACAAGTGCTGACGCTACCACTGCTACTGTTACTGGATAAATCTTGGGTGAGTCAGTATCAATTTGGTACTGACAACAACAGATCAATGGTAACACTGGCAGTATGATTTTAAATCTTACGACGAAGATAATAAGAACGATTCAAAGTGTTACGCTTGATCTGCTGTTAGCTGTGCCTATACTATATCTTAGCCCAAGCAAATGTATGGTGTACCTAATAGTGAAACAAGTGTACCTAGTTATAAAAATAACATGCAATAAAAGTGAAAAAAGACTGTGATTTCATTTTTGTGAATCTCAACACCTAATTAGATAGCACAGCTTGATTATACCTAATATTATGCATAAAACATGAAGGAAAGATTTTGATGGGCGGCGTGGGCGACGCGGGTGACAGACAGCAAATGATTAAAAACATTACCCTTCTCCAATCGGCAGTCGGGTACACAATGTCTCAACTTATCCCATATCATTTGGAGCGGGCTCTGCCAATATGATGGGTACCTATATTTTGGCCAGACAAGACACTCTTACCTAGGTATCGTTATGCAGCCTACACACCAAAGCCGCCAACACCCGCCGAAACAGCTTACTTATATCTATTTGACACCAAGCCGCCAGGCCGTGTCAACGGCTTTAGTGTGTAGACTCCATTCTCCATCTACATGGAGTTACCGGCCCCTTTGCTAAGTAACTGTGACTTCATTAATGCTAGTGCAATAGGAAGAAAAATGTATGGGATCGATATATTCTTTTTTCGTTAGCAAATGCCAATCCTTTGCAGTTTTCTTTCAATTCTACTAGTGTTAACGGAAGTCATGCCACTTGGCTGTAAGGGCTGATCTTTTTAGGACCGATGTCAATATCAATCTGGATCTAACCGGTCCTTTAAGAGGTAGGCACGGCAGTTAAAATAAAACAAGAATATGGCACTGTTATGTTTATTTACAGTAAACACGACATTTAACTTGGATACGTACGTACCTGTAACTACATTAATACTTTATAAATATTTTATACGTTACCTCACAATAAAAGGGCAAGATAACTATCCTACAGTATAAGAAACGTTAAAATTATTATCGTGTATGGTCACACGTGTTGCAAAGTTATTGTCTTAACATTTTTAATAGATAGGTAGATAAGGTAGAGAATTTAAGATATGCAAATATATATCTACGATACATATTGATCCATTTGGTTTAAAGCTGGAAGTTAAGCTAATATAACAATTTGTATACTTTAAATAATTTTATTTGTCAAACACAGCTAATTCTAGTCGATAAAGAGACCACTTGTATATCAATAATTTCAATGAAAGTAAATTAAATCAGTCGCTTAATTGAACAGCATCATTTTAGACTACAATAATAATCTTATTTCAATCATTATTCTTGACACAATCAATAAAAACATTAACGTTTTAGTTTAGGGACTATATTTGCGATTGGCAACATGATTTCATCTAAGTATAATTATGTTAAATATATTTTATCGGTTATAAACTGGCCAAAGTCGTTTTTATCAAAATGAGATCCCTTACAGTCTAAATAATAATTTATCTAAGTTTAATCCATAATATTAACTAAGTATTAGTAAAGTCACAACATATAACATCGATACAAGAATTTATTATCATTTGTTAATTTTATTGTCTATGTCTACCCATTATAATCCATGTTCCCCTTTTAATAAAGTAGGTAAAATTTATTATAAATAGAGCCAAGATCATCGTATTCGTATGTCATAATGTAGGTAGTTTGGACAAGATGCTTAAAGCGCAACGATCGGAGTAGAGTTTAAGGTTGCATTTCGGAAGAACTGTTTCATGTTCACGCTGTACCGGGTAAGTAAATCCTTCATTACGTAAAACCTTTCAGATGTTATAACCTGATATGAAAACCCGAAAACTGGTTCAAAACCAATGAGAATTTTTACGCGCTTTTATAATTGGTTATCAAACAAGAATAGGTTTTCCATTCAATCATGCATGTAACTGTGATTTTAAACAAACGTTACCCGGAGTACGAATGTAAAAGTAGTCCGAAACACAGCCTAGATGTGTGGAGTACTCAAAGTTCATTTCCAATTGCACGGGCGTAGCTGCGCAGGGTGACGTCACCCAGCGGACATCGGCACAGCTACTGATTCTTGCGCCGGCTGGGCAGACTGCTGTTGCGGTAAGTCTTCCGCAGCAGGATGTTGTCCACAGCCGGAATCACCAAGTACCTCTTCCCGGACGTATGATACGGAACCTTTAGCGAGCGAAAGTAGAAGAACTTGGGGACCTCTTTGGTGTTCGATTGCCAGCTGTTCTTGGTGAGAGCCTCGATGTAGTTTGGGGGCGGTAGGGGTGGAGATGGGATAGGAGGGCCGGAGTAGGGTACGTCGTTGTTCAGCGGTCGGTGGAGGATCCTTCCGGTCGGGTGCGAGTGAGGAGGTATTGGCGGCGGCGGTAGGTCGGCGTAGTCTGAATCGCCTGCTGGCTCAACTTCGGGACTAGCGAAATATTCCCTGTGGACAATCACAGTCCACTTTTACTATTTTTAGAAAACTCTCAACGCCGAAATATCCCTTCCGACCCAGAATGTTGAATTCCTAAAATGCTGAATTCCCAAAATGTTGAAAAAATGCTCAATTCCCAAAATGTTCCCATAAAATATCCAATCCTTCTATAAATAAACTGTGATTGACATTTAGGACGTATAACGTGACTTAAGTAGTTAAGTAAGTATTTTTTTTATGAGAAAAATATTTCATTCGCTCTTTAATTACTTAACTTTGTTCAGTTACCAATATCGATTACATTAAAAAGTGAAATATAGAGCGATATTTTCGGGAAAGGTCTTAATCTTAAAATCAAATGGAAGCATATATCAATACCTATACGTTAGATAAGTACAAATAAACACAGTTGCAAATGGAATACGGTTACACAAACACATGAACCCAGCAAAAGGTGTATTCTATTAAAGAACAATAGCAAAGCGTTCGCTTCCCTTTACCTACGCTGTGCTCGGAGCAACATCCGGCAAAACACAATAAAACATTTTCATGCATATAATATTCTAGAATTTTCCACGAACTAAATGTGCCGAGGTAACAGCGTTACCTTGGAAACTTTGCAGCTTCCACGAATATGTTTATGCCTCGTGTAAATTGTGGTAACGTTACGTTCTGTACAAGGTTCTACCTAGAATTTATAGAGACATTTAAGTTGTTGAAAAGAGTACCTACCTGCCAAAATAAACACGCAACATTCTGGAACCTTTATCTCAATACTATCAAGTCAAAGGTGCGATTTATCGCTGCAAATTGCGTAGGTACCCACTTTTGTTTGCATTCTACTGTTAATAATCGTTTGAGTTGCAATTTTGATCCGATTCAAGTCATTAATCGAACCTCGGATAACGTTTTAACGTTCGAATTGGCTTCGTGAGTGGAATGTGATTTTGTGCTTAGACTTAGTGAAGCTAAATGTTTGGTGTACCTTTACAATAATTATTTATCATATGCCGATCAGGTTCAAACGTCTTGCTATACAAATTATATAGGACGACACCCTCCAAATTATATAGGACGTCCCTTCAAAGTCTCTTACATAAGTACTTACCTAATTCCGAAATTCTCGTCAGGGGAATGCTTCCTGCAAAACAAAAGCTTTGTTAGAGAGTTAAATTTAATTATATTGCTAAAATAAACAGTAACCAAGCCGCATTGAAATCAACATCGACGTGATTTACGTTAAATTCATGTTTATTGAAGCACGCTACTGATATTAGTATTTTGAGTGAAATTCTCCCCGAAACATTTCACAGCTTGTGCTCTTTTTGTTGAATTTGAAACATGCAATATTGTTAGCGATTCTGGCTTGCGCTTTTTAGTCTAAACTAAAGACGTGCCTAAAAGCAGCTGCTATATCTTTCGCAACTTCAGTAAAAGAAAAGGATGGCAGTATTTTTAGAATGTCAAATATAGTTTAAACTACGAAACCCAAACCAGATTCGCCATCATTTACATCGCTATCTAATTTACAGGCACTTTCTAAATCTATTTTTCATTTGCCTCGACATGTTTTCTAATATCTTTAAGTATTTAACTCTTAGGTGCCTTAGGTACATATCACTCTAACATTTATCATTATCACGGATGCACTAACAGATCATGCCTCTACATGTATTATTTGCCTGTCACTATGCGTGATGTCCTACTCCAGAAGCACTAAAGCACACGAAAATTTTAATTACTAGGAACTATCAACTAATGTCACACAAACTATCACATCGACGTAATAAATTCTTGTTTTACAAGACCTGTACATTTCTTGGCTAGGCAACAACAGTCTCGCCCGTCCAGATCTACTATAGCGCCCTCCTGAAAACCTAAACGACGGCAGTAAACCTAACCGGGCCAAAGACCCAATGTGACGCTTTTCAAAAACTTCGCGTACTTCGCTATCTTCATCTGTAACAGCCACAAAGGCAAAGAAAATTACCTCATTATGTCGTAGGTACTCAAGCATCACTAAACACAGAATTTTACTCACCTACTGAACGCTTGTCCTCATTCTGATTGTCACTATCCTCAGGTTCGTGTATATCATTATGGTCCATAACATCAGGGAGTGATAGAATGTATCTCTTGGTCCTACTATTCGGTGGATCTGCGTAAACAGGCCTATACAACCCATGGACGGGCATTCCCACGGAACCCCTCTTGAAATACCAGCTGTCATCCACCTGGTCCAAGTAAGAGTCTGGTACAGGCTCGACAACTCCACGTTTGTAGACTTGGGATAGAGGAGGAAACATGTCCGGATTTATCGATTGCTGCAAGTCGTACATTTCATTGAAGTCGAACGGCCCGTCAATTTCAGATAGTGGAGGTATGGGGTTCTGATAGAACGGGTAATAGTACTCGTCTTTCTTGTGGAGAAACCCGTCGCGAGCCAGCGCCTGGATGTTGCGCTTCTCGGTCTGCTGGTTGGTCTGCGCTCGTCCGACGCGGTAACCATCTCTGGCTAACGCTTGGATGTTCCTCTTCATAGCGGAGTAGCTTCGAAGTCGTGCAATGGAAGCAATGTTTCTTTTCTCATGAGATTCCTCGTCATCCTGCTCCTGTTTGTCAGTTTCGTCATATGGAGACCTGAATGTAGGCAGTTGTCCATTCTTAGCGAGAGTGGAAATGCTTCTTTTGAAACTGTTGGGCCCAGTTTTCAGGTAACCTCCTCTAGCCAATGCGGCTATGTTTCTTCTAGGGAACGTCGGCCATTGGTTGGAAGTATCGACTGGTAGGCTCGCCACCTTTACGGAAACAAGATAATTTATTGCCCATTTAGAGCAAACGTCGTCGACACGTTTGGTACGCTACGTATCGTACGCACGGATTTTCTTAGGGAAATATACAATATTCGGCGCAAATAGATTACCAGCTTCCATCGAATCGATCGAATGACAACTTACCAAATGCTACATGAAAGTTATAGCATGCGTTACTATTAGTGTATAAAATAAAACTAGTTATTAATATTTAGTCCAGAATAAGTGTACAATACGATGCGACAGACCTTTGTTCATGGGCCTAAATGGACCTACTTGTATGACAATCGTAAAATACATTAGAACTGAAATTCTATGCTATGCGTACCTAACCTACAGATATATTTGTCCCAAAAATATTTAGGGCCACATAGTTTTATAGAGGTTCTTAATGTGCAAAGCTTTTAGTGGAAATGGAATTGGGAAGCGAATTATTTTTCAACAAAGGGTTTTCCGGATGACTGACTGTTAACTTGTTGAGTGCTATTATTGGTAAACCCACACACCTGAATTGCAGATCACATCCTTTCTATTTACCAATATATATCGCTGAGGTATTTCACCTTGTAAATATCATGTAAAAACTTACGTTTATATTTTCGTTCCGATATTTTTTCACCATAAGGTAAAGTCGAAAAAAATCATTAGTATACCTACTAATGACTTTACCTTATGGTGAAAAAATATTTAAGTATGTACCCCTAAAGAAGTTGCCTACTTTTACTATACTGAAGTTTACTTACCTGTTCAATATAAGTGGACAGAGCTAAGCCGAGTGTGACAACCAGTAAATAAGAATTTCGATATCTTCTTTCATTGGAGCGCATGATGCCCTTCATCTGAGAAATAATAACAATCTAATGAAGATCTTCTTAAAAGTAGATAGATGGTTGAAAATCTTAACCTATTGACTCTCCTATAGGTACTATTCTCTGTATTAAACCGTACGACGCGAAATAAATCAATCTCGTACCAGTATATAACACAATATCATGAATAATAAAAGAGTTTTCCTCGTATCGCAGGACATCGATAAATAGTCTGCCATCGCAGCGGATATAGACTGGCAGATTCAATTACGCGAAGCACCGTACACCTGGCTACCAATACTAGCACCAATACCCTATTAGGTTTCTTACGTACCTTCCTTATACATTTTATAAACACAATGGGGCAGACCTCTTTGAATTTACAAATATAGATACACTTATTTTCTATCTAATAAAATGTTACCATATAAAGCAATGAATAAATGAATTATGAAATAAAATAATAATAATAAAAATAAGTACCTAAGTATATTTGAGTATTTTTTTATTTAAGATCAAGTGTAAAACTTTGGACTTTAGACCGTTCTTATTAACTGCGTCGTAAGATTTAAAATCGTACTGCAAGTGTTACCATTGATCTGCTGTTGTCCGCACTCATTAGTAATGTACCCCTCGGGTCATGCCTTTAATTCTTTAATTAATTATATATAAAATCATTTTTTACACACGCCTCATCATTCTCCGCATCACCAAAGGATAATGGTAGAAAATGCCGCAAGGTTAAAAGTTCGCCTTTAAACATACTTATGTAAAAAGTTTCATAATAATAATAAAAAGTAAGTATAAATATGTAGCAGGTTTGATGCTCTCCTCCGGAATAATGTGGTGGCTGCTTCCTCCTAGCACAAGCTTTCAGCTTAGTTGCATTTATGTAAAAAAAAAACGATTGTCGGTTATAATATGAATATTTTTATGACTGCAAGGAGGACATTTGTTTTTCGAGTTTATGTAGGTATGTCTAATCCTTTGTGGCCTCTTGTAGCCTAAACGGTTTGATGAATTTTGATATACGAGGTACCTATAGTTAGATTAGTCTTAATCACAGGACAGACCTACGATACATTCCATGACATAAAAGCAGCAGGATTTTTATTTTTGCAATAAAATTCTGTGTGGTATGAGGTCAGACTCACTTGTTGCGTTGCGAGTCTGACCATCCATACCACCTATGATCCATTACGAGTAGGTACCTACTTACCCTACCTACTAGCATTTTAATTAAGGAAAACAAAAGACAAACGGAAATGAGGTGGAAATAAGGGACACTCGCTATGTTTCGCCTTTACAAGTTGACACGGTGTGTCGTGTTTGAGAAAGCTTTGCAAACTGAAACAATACTCCAGACACAGAAGGTCAGGAGTGACGAAATGCGGCCCTTTAGCCTAACAGATGACAACTGGAAATTGTGTTGAAAAGAAACTTAGGCAAATTTGCCTTGTTTCGATTAATAAAGGCAAATAAGTAAATTAGAAATTACCTAAAGCGCTTACTTGGATTATTTTGTGTTACTTATTTGGAAATTGAAAACTGAAATTAATTTCAGACAAACTGAAACCGAAGTCTTTCAACGGAATTCGCTATCAAATGTTGAAAACTAATTAATTTTGCCATTTTATCTGCAAGGTACCCTCAGAAAGGTCAATTAGGTTTATGTTTGCGCAATGTTAATAATATAATCACTGAATATCGACGAGCAAATGACCTTATATGTTTGGAATAAACCTATATCCTACCTAAGTAGTAGGTACCTAGGGAAAAAATAACTTTGCTAGTACATAACTGAGGTAGTATACTCTACTCTAACATTAAAGATAAGTAGGTACTACACCAAACGACGATTTATTTTAGAAAATAATGTAAAAAAAATGGGTATCTATTAAATAAAAAAATATTTAAGAAATCCCGAGTGTAAGTATAATTAATTACTATGGTAAGTAAATATTTTTATTGTGACTTAGGTATTTATTTCAGGGTTCAACAATACACGGCTTATTTTACTAAACCCATATCCTTTTTTTTATACAACTCAAAAACGAGCATATATTTTTAATTATATTATATACTTAAGCAGTACCTAGATTTGTATATATACCTAGGCACATAATTAAATATTATACGAAAGTTCGCATCAGTTTGGATCCATTATTTGGTAATATCTTGAAGCAGGGTTTTTCAATCGAATTACAAACTGTAAAGGATTATACCTACCCGTATACAAGAAACACAACATAAAATACAATTAAAAAAATATTTAAAATATTATTTTTAGTCCCGAAAAATTATCTCAAACATAATTTTAATAGGTAACTGGATAAAACTATTTTACTTACGGTTATCCACTTCACAGCCACTGCACTTTCAAAAACTTTGGTAAACTTTGTGCCAACTTCTGGAAGCAGGCTTCTCAGCTAGTTGGCAGAGTGTTCGGTTCTGTGATGGTCTGTTGGCATTGGGCAGCTTTTATACGGAGCCGAGGGCGCGCGCAGGCGCTCAAGGCATCTATGGGGTGGAGCTTAATGTTGCATTTTAATTGATAGCTGTAAGGTCATAGGGTGATATTAATATTAGATACGTAAAGGGGCTGAATTGCATAGCTGTAGGAAAAATTCACCCGCTTGCTCTATGTGGTGTTATATATAGTTTGTTTATATTCCGGGTATTTACAAGGTTCTAGCAAACTATGTATCTATAAATCAGATAAAACTCTAGCTTTCCTTTGTACACGATCCTGACCCGATTCCTAAATTCCCGATTCGAAATTACTAAATACTTATATACTTCCAATGTTTTCCCAACTTGTGTGTGGCACATTGGCACAATGTGTCGAGACCATATGAAAAAAAACCTTTTATATTATTACGTAATCGACTCGTCAGCCAATCAATACGCTAGGCCGCTATGATAATAATCCATGAAGGAATGAACGGCCTCGGCGATTATTTTTTTCCTTTTTGCTATTTACTGTATTCAGTCATTGATCTCCTATAAACAACTAGATACACAAAGGTCTTACTAAAACAATTTAAAAAACGTCCAAATAAGGATCCATTGTTAACGTCCAAATAATGTCCAATAAAGCAAATTCCCATCCCAAGTCCATTCATCCGTTTGGACCTTCTTTGCGCTCGGACATTTTTAGAAGGCAGACTGTGTATCTAGTTGTTTATAGGAGATCAATGTATTCAGTCTAAGAAATTCCTTGAAAAATGAAAAAAGAAAATGAAAAAAATTACTTAACATAATGGGATTCATCTCTTGTAATGAAATGTGTTACAGACTCTAGATTAGTCTAGTCTTTTTAAACTCTTTACCTTGTATTTACTAGGGCTAAAAACTAGGGCTGAAATTCAAGCCGAGATTGAGATCGAGATTCAGAGACAATTTTGAGCACGAGCTTAGCTTAATTTGCTCTTACAAAGCTGCCAAATTGATGATGAATTACGGTCTTATGTAGATAATATTCCTTGCGAAAGTACAAAGGACTTTAATTAGCAGATAGGATTAAATCATTGCATTGCTCGAGAATTGTAAATCGAATAACAAACAAACAGCGGATGGAAATTGCCAACTCGCCAGACCTCGTACATCTCTTCGTTCACATGTCGACGAGCCTAATTGGATTTCCATGTCCCGTATAGCCGTATAGCTTTCGACCTACGTCTGTCTACTACATGAGCAATATGCAAAATTTAACTCAAGCGCAACGAACCGCCTGTTGAGTGTAAATATTCCAACATTGTTAATTAATTGGCGATATGTGACGGGCATTTTTATAAAGTTTTCGGAACTGGAAAATATCTGGTTCTGCTTTCGAGTTCGTCTGGTCAGTGCAATGGAAAAAATAAGTCGAAACTTTTAAGTACCTACCGATGGGATGTAAATATGTAAACAATTGTGTTCTAAAACTTTTCCAATTAACAACTTTCCATCTGCTTTCCATATTATATTAGTCGGATCGCGGTGGCGCCGTAGTTACCTACGACACTGGACCTCCGTTACGGAGGCCCGGGTTCGAATCCCAACTCTGCCAATGTACCAAATTCCTAGGTTATTTTCGGTGGCGTTATGTAAGTATATAATAGGTACATTTACCGAAAGCTATCAAAACGCTGAGTGAGGGAAAACATCGTAAGAAAACCAGCTTTTGTTATCGAATCTATAAATTAAACTTGCAATGCAAACGGTTTCCACTACACTTTGACTGAAAGTATTTTGTAAATTTTCTGTTCTGCTTACAAAGGGCCGAAAATAAGTTCTATAAAAAGGATGATGTCAAAAATATACTCGCATGTATTTATTTGCAATAAACGATAATGCATCTAACCCTTGACTTGGCTATTTTCAGTATGAAACTATATCTTGATATTTGTTTCGAGTATCCATTACGGCACAATAGCCTCCTTGAACTCTCAGACGTAGGGAGGACGGCTTTATTAGCCATTAGCAGACAACAATAGACTGAATAGAGGACTTAATTCCCGTAGCTTTCGCAGTAACTCATTCAGGGTGATTCCCGACAACCCATGGCAACCAGGGGCATAAAGGCCGATAGTCATACGGTTTTGAGTACGAGGGAATTTGAGTTCAGAGTTACAACTGTCAGTTTTCGGACATTTTGACAGTTGTATGTACGTGCGATATCACGCTGAGTTCCTGATCAAAACTATACATGTACCTATATGTTGAGGATACCTAATCCATTTGGAGGGTAGATATATTAAATTCAATATCTCCTCAATGTTTCCGGTAAGTATTTATGCTTCGCGCACTTTATGCCGGGCCGCAGCGTGTCGGGGCGGAGCGCAAAAATCCGCTCAAATCGCTTTAATACAATTTGTATGAACTATCGCACACTGTGGTGGGCCGCTACTCCACAGCAATTCAATCCTTTGCAATTTTTCATGAATTGAAATGACTACTAAAATACCTAACATATTGCGATCATATACCTATAACATATAACTATATAAAAATGGAGGGCAAGCAATTTTTATTTGCAGGCCCAGATAGGCTGCAGTAATTGGTCGGCCATATATTATATACCTATCTATATTAGCAGTAATTCAATATCATTTGCCCTTTAGCTGAGCGTTAGGGGACACCACGGGACACCTCTGCACAAATCACATCTGATTGGTCGCACAGGGGCCGTTCCGCCTCGCGTTGCTGTCGACCCATGATTTAACGTCTGCAGTTACGTCTCATATTGATGGAAATTTTCTCACCATCTTTACCTACCGTGGTTAGTTAACTTAGTAGTTGCTCATTCGTCGTACGGGGTCCAAATTCCAATATAAGCATTCCAATAGAAGTATCTTACTTCTGAAGTTACCGAAATAATGTAAAGCGTCAAAACATTTGTGAGGACTTTTAAAGCGTCTAACCACGAAGGAAAGAATTTCGTAGGGTCTAACACAGAGAAAAGTGTATAGAAGAGATATAAATGTTGAGATTTCTTTGTTACATTTTGAATTTTTTTTAAAGAATTGTTATAATCTCAACCTTGATTAGGCCACCTGTATACTTTTCTCTGTTTTCGACTGTACACAAAAAATACACTAGATGAATATGTAGATGATTGATTTATTGTATACTAAAAAAATATAAAAAAAATTCATTGTAATTACATTATAGTTTACATATTATTATATTGGACGGACTCACAGATCACGAATATTAACTTGTGCCTACACTAAAGAATTATTCTACACCACATAAATCACCAAGACATAGCCCAAAGGTTAAGGCGTGATACTGCCAGCGCAAGCGGCGCAGATTCGTTATCTACCTCTGGGGGGTGACCGCGACTTCAATCGTTATGGTTATCGTTTTCATTTTGACACTTGAATGATATACATTGCTGCGTTTCGTTGTCGTTTGTTACAACTTGCAAAAACATAGCAGCAATGTATAGCGTCCATGTGTCAAATTGAAAGCGATAACGATAACAATTGGAAGTCGCGGTCACCCCACTGGACTATGGAAGCCGCTCAAAGCAAAACCTTTTAGCTTAGTTCAGTAACATAAAAACATTGCTAATTTTTGTAAAAACATTACACCGGAATTGAGAACCTCTTCCTTTTAGAAGTCGTTTAAAAATCAATGTAAACAGCAAAAATAGACGGGTGCGAATCTTGAATTATTTAGAGCACCATACAAAGTATGAGATATTAATTTCACTTGATACCATTCTACCCGTGCCTGACAAAAAGAGGCTTTACATAGAAACAACAAAGCGATCCTATTAGGATCGCTCCGTTTCATTTTGAGGTACACAACAATAAAATAGTTTTACTTACAAACTAGTTTCCAAATCCAATGATTTCAGGCTGTTCAACCTACTCTCTACTAAGTCTATATCATTGATTCTTTCTAGAGTGGTCACATTGGACGGCAGTGTCACGTTTGATGCCATTGTGCCAGTACTATCGTCCAGTGGGAAATCAGTACTGGCGTTCACAGGAATATTCCAAATATGTCTGGTTATTGCTGTATTTGCATCGTTTACATCGACTCTTACTACATTACTTGAGTCTTTATCATCACATATATTTTGAGTGAGATTCTGATGGAAAGTTTTAGTTGAAGCAGCAGGCAGCGGCTTAGTCCTCGAAAATATGTTAGTTATGTCGCTCATTTGATTGAGAATATCTGAAACATTACAAATACATAGGTACAGTATAAAACTGAGATAAGTATCCAGGGGGCCTCAATAAGGCTGACATGTTCTCTAGAACTACTTGACCGATTGTAAAAATTATTTCACTAGTAGTTAGTTTAGAGTACACAGACCACAGAACACTATTACCCTGACGGGACACAGACACACTATGTAATGACTTTCTTTTAGAATTCATCTTTAAAACTAGATGGCAGCACAAGGATGAAACTAAATGTGAAAGGGACCACACGGCCAAAGGTGCCACCACACTAATCGATCGATCATCGATGGATGCCATCGATCGATTGGTGTGGTAGCGTTGGCTGATCGACGGATACCGGTCGATGAAAAGAGGACAACAGGAGACAATAGGCCGGCGGCACAGACCACTCATAGACCTGTAACAGGAGGGCGCCCGTTTCTGCCCGCACATGAGCGCAAAATTGCTTCGCGACACGCGTAACCTTGAGATATCGACACGGATTTAATATGGTGCCCCTGCCCCTCGCCTATTGCACTCATCGTGTGACAGAATTTTTCGCTTGCAAATTTGTACCGTTTTCATGTCCATGGGGTAAGTGGTCTGTGGCCGGCGGGCTTGTAAAAACTATCGATCGACATCGACTAATCCATTCCACCATCGATCGATTGGTCTAGCTAGTAGAAACTATCAATCGACGTCGACTGTTCCATTCTACCATCGATCGATTGGTGTGGAAAAAACCCAAAGTGAAATATTATTGCCCTTCTCAATTTCCCAATATTTAGGGGTCATTATTTGCCCGGAGTAGTACACAATAAGTTACCTATAAAACGTACTAAACGTTTTTATAAAATATACTATCCCTTACCTGTAATTTGCAAACTAGTCGCTTCATCCATTAGGCTCCCTTTATCAGACCCTGATGTACTTTCAGCAAAATGATTTTTCAATTCTCTATCAAAAGGCATCTTACAGTGTCTGTTCAAGACTGCTTTTCTGAGCGACGTTCTCTTATTGGGAGAAAAATTATATAAAACTGAACATTCACGAACGGATTCAAATTGCTTTCTTGAAACAATGTTCTCGGTATTAGTCTTTGCCTCTGACAAATTGAATAACTCATCCAATTGTACTGAGAAACTCAGGTCTTCGCTCTTTTTAGCCATCAAGTGTTTAGTCAACTTAGCCAACGGAACATTTGCAGTAGATGACCTGATATTAGTTCTTGCGAAGACGCTTCTGGAAAAATTTGGAAGTTTTCTTGGCGACTGCACATAAGTATTAGAATTCTTAGGATACAATGTATGTGTAATATTCTTCGGGACATCTTCTTCATCGCCTTCGAACAGTTGATCGTCATTATCCTTTGGATGCAGTAAAGAGTTTATTCTGCTGATTAAAGTGTAAAGAAGTTTCAGACGCTTTGTAAGTTGAATATAGGATACCTCTTTATCGCTTTTGGACTTTTTAACGTCATACAAGAAATCATTTTCACTGCCAAGTAGATTGCTCACTATCTTGCACTCCAATTGAACTGGAAAAATGGAATCAAATGAATTAAATGCGTAAATTTCAGACAACCGCATTGGCAACGCCCGATCAGTACTGAGAACAGCAGATCAATGGTCTTATTATTTGCGTCGTAAGAGTTGAAATCGTACTGCAAGTGTTACCATTGATCTGCTGTTGTTCGTACATACTCATTCACTACACTTACCTTTATTCAAATCAGCCAACAGAGGTAACAACCTCGCTTGGTGAGTCAATGCATCCGGTTCTTGAACATTGTACACAGAAAAGAAGTCGTGTACCACACAGCCTATGTTGATCACTTGACATACTTTGCTGTTGTTATACTCTTTCTGCATCAATATTTCCAATAATGTCTGGTGCATTAAATGTTTCGATTTCTGCAATAAAAAGGAAAAATTTCAATTTGGTACATTTTTGGGTAAAATAATCTGTCGACGGACATGTTTATCCAAGGTCATCTGGACTTTCGAAGGGAATTTCAGGGTCGGGATTCGGAGCAATGCCAGCGGCGAGGTGTTGGGACGTTTTTAAGTTTTTCGATGAAGGCTACGGCACTAACTACTGAAATTAAAGGCCTGAAAAAAATATATATCAATCTTGGGGTATCTATTTAGGGACTGTTGGCTCCCGAAACACGATTGGACAAACTTCGCTCGATAGAAAAAAATCACAAACATACCCCTTTCCTGTCTTTTCACAGAGTAGTGTGTCTAAACTAAAACAGTTATTCATACAAAATATATATCAAAATGTAGGTTATTATAAATAGAAGAGCTTGATGAGATGAAAATCTGTTGTTTGTAACGTTTTTTTTATACCAGGCAAAATTTAAGAAAAAACACAATTTGTATAAATACAAATGCACGGCGCTACGAGCTTCAGTGCGCCGCTGGGCGCTGCCGAGGTCGGACCTGTATCGATTTTTGCCAAATGTTCCACTTTGGTCTTTACCTTGGAATAGTTGGAATGCTCCCACGATCGTCATAACGTAATAAAATTTAAAATAATACGAGTCGAATTTGGTCACACCTATACTTTAAGATTATTAGTTTACTAATCACGGAATGATTGTGCATCGTTTTGAATATATAAAAGGACTCATAACCTAAAACAGATATTCCTTAACACAATAGATTTTTCGCGAACCATGTTTTTGAAGTCATCATATTACACGCGACACGGACACCAGTGTCGAGTGTCGTATATTGGGAGCGAGCAGTGGTCTGATAATTGCAGATGAAGACAAGTCGGCTAACATTACAGTGGGGCTATAACATTACGGTTCTCAAAACGATCAAATCAAACCATGTCATAGCGGCCGTGAAAGGGACACTGCTATTGCATTGGTATAGCGGCGTCTCTGGTTGGCGCGCCATGACATGGTATAATTTCATCGTTTTGAGAACGGTAATAGGGGGGCTGATCAGTAACTTCCAAATTGACCAAAGTGGAACAGGCCAAAACAAATGACTATTGACGGTGATTTGTCCCACAGAGCAAACAAACAAACAGCAATCGAACTTAAAATAGTTTATACGTAGTTGCTACTTGTAAAACTATGTACAGTGAACATCACATAAAGTTTGCCACATTTTACTCTACGCACACTCGCACAGTGATAATAAATACGGGCCAGATTTCAATAGCTATGCAAGTGTAGCTGTGGTTTGTAATGTGGTGTGCGATATATACCTGTTTTACTCTAAGCACAGTGATAATACGGGCCAAATTTCAATAGCTACGTAGTTATAGACTGATTCAATATACACTGTGCCTACTTTTAAAAGTACAGTCAACAGCACATAATGTGTGTCATGTTTTACCCTACGCAGTGATAACACGGGCCAGATTTCACCATCACTGACGTCACACCTGACACCAATAATAATACTTACCTAACATCACGTTAAAAAGATCGTCATTTATTTAGTTTTATTGATACACTTGACAGTTTGTCACTTAAATTTGTCAAAGACAGATTTGTTGTAATGTAATCTCTATGGTTATTACCATTTTTTATTAAATCGCGTGAAAGTACTTTCAAAATATATTCCCCTAGCAAATAATTTGATTATTCCAATTTTTCACTTTTATTGATTTTGTTACAACAATATTACCTAATTGACATTCCTATTATAACAGGTCTTTTTTTCCGTCAGATTAGTATTAACATAGTATTTTATTCTACTACGTCATACTATCATACGTCAATATAAATAACTTAAAAAATAATTAAAATATATAACCTGTAGACGCGAATTTGATTGCACTGAACCCACTCCGGACGATCGGTTTAACGTATGTCTGCTTATGACCTTCCGTATAAATAAATACGTTTAAAAGTACAAATTGCTTTACTTTATTGTCAACTAGCTTCTGCCCACCACTTCGTCTGCGCAGGATTATAAATTATAGCCTATGTGTTATTTTGATGTATAATATGAGCTATATTATTGTAAAGTTTCATTCAGCAACATCCATCCATCCATCCAAACTTGCGCATAATATTAGTGGGTGTGGTATGGGGTAGTCACGAGCACAGCCCGTGTTAGGGCCAGTGTAGAAGTTGAAGCCTGGTTGGCGGCGAGAGGTGAACAGGAGGGGTGATGATGATACGGTTCCGAGTTGACATAATGTGCGACAACATTTAGTATAGACAAAAGTTCAAGATTGAAAGAAATATTTTCCGACAATCGCGAAAATTGAAATAAGTAACTCCGAAGCTGTGAGACTTGGGATATCCCTCATCATCAGTCTATTTATATTGCCCCACTGCTCGGGCACAGACCTTCCCTTACATCGAGGGAGCTCGGGCCATAATCCACCACGCGGGCCCAGTGCGGGTTGGCGGATTTCACATGCCTTAGATTTTTTTCTTCTTCTTCTACGACATGCAGGTTTCATCACGATGTTTTCCTTCACCGTTTTGAGAGCACTCGGTAAATGTACGTAAGTTTTTCCGTCGAAAAAAACGAGGATAACTCATTGGTACATGGCTGCCCTGGCTGGGAATCGAACCTGTGACCTCCATATTGCAAGTCCATTGACCCAACCACTGCGCCACCGAGCTCTGCTGGGATTTCCCTATTTGGCATTAAATGGGTCGATAATGTTGGCACCGACAAGTGGACTTCGATATATCGTCTATCCGTGGGACATTCTGTATATGTATTATTATGGGTAGCGAGCTGTGACGTCACAGTGAGGACACTGGTTACGATTACTCTGTGTACCTGCGCGAGTAATGACCCCGATCAATGCGCGTCATCCCTCTCTCGCCCCTCCCTCGCCCCGCACCTCACCCCCTCACTAGGCTCAAATGGCCCAATGGCCTCGCCTTAAGGCAGTTCCGTTTAAACAAAAGAGACTCAGCTATTCACTATAAATATTATGTCGCCGAGCGAATATCGCTGCGTCTCTTTTGTTTACAGGGAATGTACTATCTATAGTACGTTTCTTGCGCGAAAAAATTGCCTTCAGTTGCTCGCTTACTCGCCGGCGGTGGGACAACTACCTAAGCAGCAACAGTTTTAAATATGTATGTGGAGTTTAAGTTCGGTCTAACAACTGACAGTTTTCATACAATTTTGACAGTCGTAGGTTGAGTATTACTCATGTCGGCTATGACTATCCTTAAAACGTGAGCTTCCTAACAACTGTCAAATTGCAGACTTATGACAGTTGTAAGAGCAAGCTTACGCTAGACTAATTAATTAAGTGAAGGGATGAGATATACAATAAGTTCGGAGGTGTGTTAGAATCGCGGCAGACGGAATTTCGTCATTTTAACTGTGGGCGTGAGTACAACTATACCTACGTAGTTCAAATTTTAAACCATCTCTTTTAATATACAAATAAATCGTAAGTCTTTATTTAGCAAGTAAGCACGTTGTGTACATTTTTGCACGTAAATTTTTTGAATTTACATTTACACCACTTTGCAAGGAAAAGGAACGCTGAGGAGAAAATGTCGAAAAAAAATATTTCAGCAGCACATCTTTTAAAATAATTACAATTAAATTACTTAACTACATTTGATAGAGCCTATTAAAATAGAGCTTACCTCAGCAAAAGCAGCCGGATCAACTATTAAAAAGACGCTGTCCCTGATCTCGCGCACTTCCTGCCGCCAGGAGTCCGCCAGCAGCGCGGCGTGGCGACCGCGCGGGAACAGCGTCACCGCGGGCACCAGGTGAGGGTCCAGAGCCTCCAGCGTGGCCAGGCCACTACGGAGGGAGAGGATCCCTGGAACATAATTTTTATTATTGTTAAAATCGGTGCAGGACCGGCACGACTGGCGTCTTCTCGTTGCGGAGGCCAAGATTCACTTCGGGTCACTGAGCCAGCGAAGTAGGTAAGTAAGTATTAAAATCAGATGTAAAACGGATAAAGTATGATTCCGAGACGGGCGGCAGACTGCAAACCGCAGCTGTAGTGAATTGAATTCAATTGAATCTGGATTGTGAATTCTGCAGTTTACGGTTGCGGTTTGCAGTCTGACACGTACCTTTATACTCACGTTTTTGCCAGTTTTTAGACCGACAGCAGGTGTAATTCTATCGTGGTTGTCAAACTCTAAACCTGAATGGAATTGTCACTCATATGCTACCTCGAGTGTTGCCGCACACCTACCCACCCGGCAACGCCTTGCCTCGCTGTCAACCAGTTGTCAAAATAATGCGAGGCGATGCCGTTCTATAGGCAATTAGTGTGCATTACAGTATGGAGTTCCATACAAAGAATACTACGACGACTCGAGTTGACGTGGCACTAATCCCGTGCCGTAGTAAGTGGAACATCTCAAATAACGACGATTAAAATTAGCATGTCACACTCTGGAATTGGTACCGACGGGTTCCGACGGTCTTTTTGAAGGTGAGCGCGAGACGAAGCGCCACCCGCCGCGACGTAAGGTACGCTACGGTACGCCACGTGGGGATTTGAGAAGTTCCCCTTTTTTGTAAGTCAGTAAAAATACAAGATTAACTTACTATGTTGATCCGAAGAGCAAGACACAGCAAAAGAACCAATCTGTAGCAATCTCTCATTGTACAAGTCAAAGTCCTTTACAAACGTACAGTCTTCTGTGATATCTTCACTATCAACAAGACACGAGCATGATCCTTTTGTCGCTCCAAAGTGCTCCTTCAAAACATCTACCGGAGACACGCTGTTACTAAAACAATGCACTAACAGCGCTAGCAGAGCTGTGTTTGTATTAGTCTCTAGTACATAGAGAACATCCTTTAAGACGTCGATTAGGACATTGACGTTAGAAGGCATGATTGGTAATTTTAAAGACTCCGGTGTAGCTTTAAATGCAGAATCAAGATCTCCAGTGATAAGTTCGCCCAATAAAGCCTTTGTTTCTCTTAGAACCTGCAAAAAGTCTTCATAACAGATATTTGGAATAGATATTACTATGATGTGAACAGGTAATTAAAACAATGTCATCATCATCATCCGTCTATTTATATTGCCCCACTGCTCGGGCACAGACCTTCCCTTACATCGAGGGAGGTTAAAGCAATGTAATTATTGCTGTAATTATTTACCAATCAATAGATTATCCAATAATTCCCATAACTTTTTCTAACAAACTATTTTATTCCAATGTTTGACAGTGGACCAATAATTTAATGATAATGATAACAAAAACATTACTGTTCTTATTTAGAAAGAAAAAGTGAACATAAAATTATATCTTCAAGCCAAAACATGGGCCTTAATATGGAGAGTTTACAAGTTCTCATAAAATCCCGTCTTTGTTCAAAAGTTTATGAAATGAATACGCACCACTTGGCATCTTGCTTTAATGATGAGCTGGTCAGTTGGCAAGCAGTACCTGCCCAATGTCATGGCTGACAGTAGCAATTCATCAACAGATATGTGCAACATGCCCGCATGATCAGACACCTGTGAACAAAATATTGTTTTCAAGTTATTATGTTAAGGTGTTATTTTCCTAAACATTGAAGTTCTTATAATCGTTTCTGGAAGAAATCTTGATTATTTTTCTTATATTTGATTGGCAATACATTGTACTGAATTTTCATCACAATGTGTGATACTCTCGTATTCTAGGAGATGGTGCAGTGACTTACGACCTCATTTATAACAATTATGAATAATAAATATGAATGTGATAGACATTTAGTTATTCATTGCTCTTCACAGGAGATGTAAATAAATACAGATTTATTTTTCTTAGCTTAAATATCTGCTGCTTGGCAAAGGCCATACCCACTCTTTTCAAATATTTTCATGCAGTTCAATAAAAATATGTGAAGGAGACACCAAAATCATGCTCACATCACTTTTCCATTGGTTGCAAAGGTCTTCAGAATCCTTATAATCCGTCTTGTAAATGGCAGTTGCCAGTTTTGAGAGAATATCGAAAGTGTGGTCGATCCAATTGACGAAGTACATGGGAGTGGCAAGGATGGAGTCAGTAGAGGAGTCCCCTTGTGTCTGAGGAATTTTTTTACAAGAACTATCCAAGTGCTCCTCTACAGCAAGTAGTTTGTTTAGGCACCATGACAATCTTTCCAAAGCACATTGGCGGCTCTCCTGAAAAAAAAAAATACTATTTATTTTGTATTTAGGTAGGTACTCAAATTATATACCTATCTATATGCTGTAAAAAAATACATGAAAATATTACCTGAAACACCATAACTGTAATACTGTAAGCGACATTTTTTAAATTACAGTTGATTGTCTGCAAATGGTTTTGTGTTATTCCAATGATGATGGGGTAACTTTTGCATTGTATTGTGAGATCATATTAATTACTAGGATTTTATATAGGTATGGCATAGTAGTTCAACCTCCTCCATAATATGGACATAAAGACTCTACAAAAGGTATTATCTCAAGAAATACATAATTACGAACAAAAATAGTTTCACAAGTCATGTTTGACTTTTTTATCTCCATTTATGGACGAATCTGGAGTACTCTGTGTAGGCGGCCGATTAAAGAACTCTTTGATGCGAAACACCAAGGCATACTATCACAATCGCATCCTCAACCAACTTGATTATTGAGCTGCTATTGCTCTGCTGGCTATGGTTACCTTATGACAACACACAATGCTATCAGCACAGCTTCTTCGTCGCCCACTTTATCAAAACTGTGGCATGACTCTAACAAAGACTCTAGCACCTAGAACAAAGCTGCTGTGTCCCGCAGGTCACAGTGTGTTTGAGTTTTCGGTCAGGGTGTCGCTAAGGGGGCCCAAAAATTTTAAAAAAATATCCACTGAAAAACGAAAGTCTTTTTTCCTCAGTGCCCCCCTAGTGACAGCCCAACCGAGTTTTCAAGTTCCATCAACAAGTCAAATTGAATAACCTTAAAAAACAAAATAGTAGAGAATAAGATAAGAGAATAAACCAACCTGTAGGCACATTTGTTCCTGATATTCCATTTTAAAAACAATAAATAAAGTCTGAAGACATTTCTTTATTTGACTAGAACATAGAGCGTAGACATGTCGTAACTTCGCTAAATCATCGTCATACAAGGCACCGTCGTACGATTGCAGCTTATCGCGAATTCCCAGCATCAGTGGGTAGATTTTGTTAAATAAAAAGTCCTGTAATGTAAAAATTAGGAACATATTTGAAAAACTATAGCAACAAATATACTTACTTGCCAGAGAGTAAAACCCAGCATACCGTTATAAACTTAGTAGCTTCCCGAGGATCTCGAGATATGGTGACAAAGCTATAGCAGTCTCTTCCCATTTTCGTTATAATAAATAAACACAATAAATAACGCACTTCATAACTTTTCCACGTTCATTTTCGTTCGTCAATTTCAAACAAACGGCCACAGCCCATTGACTTATACCTATGGACATGGCATACCTACGAAAATAACTTGCCTGCCTACCTAAACTTTGTGGGGAACAAATATGGCGGATTGTCGTAGTGCAGCCTCGATGTTCATCGATAACTTTTATCGATATTGACCGGAGACGGTAAATGCAGTTTCCCCATAGATTTTATATCTAAACTCTATTATCATCCTTAAATCATCGAAATAAGGTTTAAAATAACTTGATCAGAAATAAATACTGTGCCGTGCCAAGCCATACTGTGCCGTCCTCGAGCGTAGGCCATAACGATCTAGACAAATAAAAAAACAGTTTAGAAATATGATTTATTATTAACTTAATTAGGTACACTACACATCCTTTCTACGTACATGATTGATTAATTAATTTAGATATGTGTTCAAATTCATTAATGTTATTCAAGTGTTTTTATGATGTAACTCTGAATAACCCGACAGTAAATCTCGTCCGTAAAACGTTAAATGTAAGAAAAAATGAAGGGTTATTTAAGAGTTCAACGTCGAAATGCATGATATTTGTATAACCAAATAGTAATATAGAAGAATAGGGCATGTCCATAGGTATAAGTCAATGCCACAGCCGGCCGGCCGCCCAGCAGCGAGCGTAGCGACATTTTTTTATTTATTGTGTTGCCAGGCAGTTGGTTGAATCAATCAATCAACTTGAGTGAGTCCAACAAAATGTATGTATGCATTATTTATGTGTGTATATATACATTACGGTATACATACAAGAGGACCCACAACTTTGGCCGAGCTCGATCAACACAAATGCGAACGATTCGAAGATAAATTGAATTGCATCTAGTTTTAATTTAAAACTGTATAATTTCGGGTACTTAAATAAATTATTATTATTCACAACCACAGTTTTGGCGTTTCTTGCGTGATTGGCGTGAAGCTGCGTACACACAGCCAAATAATGCGACCAACGATAATCGCTGGCATTCGTTGACCTCACTTAAGCCTAGTGTAGCTAGGGCTGTGGTTTAGGTTAGGTTTTTAAGCAAAACTGACATTATAAAATATCAAAGGCAGTATGCTCAAGTTAGCCTTGCCTAAAATGAATACTAAGACTAATTTAATGAAAAAAAAACTGACTGAAGGCTGTATGGGTAGATTCTTTGCCTTTCCCGCATGGGATATATTGAAAAATAAAATGACTGACGTCTGACAGTGACAGGACAGGTGAGGTGACAGACCAATGACAGACAGACAAGAAACGCCGTCGTCCATTGCATTATTACATTGCATTTCGTTCATTACTTTTTGTATTTTATAAAGATCTTTTGGATTTTGATGACCCTACGTATAGTTAAGATTATTAATACATATTTAGTAAATAAATAAAATGAGTGAATTAGTTTGGGGAATCAAGAATGGCGACATAGATCAAGTAAAAGACATCGTAGAAAACAGGGTAAGGAAGCCACTCGGCGAAATTTATCATTGTTTTTACTACTGATTTATGGAGATTGCAAGAGAAAGCGATATTTCTCCTAATTCATAGCTAGAGCCAACCCAACATGTTCATTTAAATAAGACAATAATATATTTTTGTCGCCCCTATCAAAGGAATAAAGAACAAGAACAAAGTGTACAAAATGTTATTTACGTTTCATTACATTAAAATTTATTTGTATCTATGTACCCAGTCAAGTACCTGAAAAATGTCTCGTATTTTACTGTTTTGCAATATTCTAGGTTAATTTGGTATTTTTACACAATTTACTAACTTTCGTATTTAATCTTACCATACTTACTATATTTTTTTATTTTCAGAAAATTGACGTCAATGCTGTGATCGATGGTCGTGTCCCTCTGCATTATGCAGCAGATTATGGCCAAACAGCTGTTTTGAATTATTTGCTGGACAAAGGTGCTGATCCCAATGTAAGTATTTACATTAATATGAATTGAATTTAGGTAAGTTATATCTTTTATGTAATGTACAGTCGACAGCAGATCAATGGTAACACTTGCAGTACGATTTCAAGTCTTATGACGCAAATAATAAGAACTGTCAAAAGTAAAAAGAGTTACCCATTGATCTGCTGTCAACTGTACATACTATTATTATTTATTTGTTTATTTGGAGAAACAATAGACACAAAAAATATTTGATACCTAACTAGAGTTAACAACTAAAGTATAATTACACCTATTGTATTAAAAAGTTTGTTCATACCTATATATTGAACTCAATATTCTTTTGGGATGATTTCAGATGGTAGATAAACATGGCATATCAGTATTGCTCGCTGCCATTTGGGAAGGCCACACGGATTGTGTAAAAACACTACTCAAACATGTAAGTTTTACTATAATATCATCATGATGTTGGTGAGGATGAGTTTCATTTCTCAACAGATAACTTAGTATAATTTTTAAATCATGTTGCAGGGTGCTTCTAAAAATGGAAAAACCCCAGACGGTACCCCATACATCGAAGCTGCTGAAAAAGATGAGATTAAAGAACTATTGACATAGGATGACTTCACTCACCTAATATTGGAATCGCTAGTGTCTCTCAGATTTGCTCTATGTATAATTTTTTTAAAGCTAAGATGAAATCACTAAATCGAACAATAAGTAATCTATATCATAGTATATTTTTACATGCATTTATTTATTTAGATTGCGATGAATTATTTTTATATGCTCAACATAGTAGGTATTTGTAAAATATGTTTCTTGATTGTGCGTCCATTTAGTGGTATGTATTATTAATTTTATGTAACTAAAGGCCTGATCCGTCTGAAATATTGTTCAAGACAACCAACTGGAACAAAATTTTATGACGATTCTCTAAATTTAGCAAAATAGATACATAAATTATTTAATATTAAGGTATCTATAATACTAATTCCACGAGGACAAGATGTCACTTGTATTGCGAAAG
This sequence comes from Tachystola acroxantha, assembly GCA_963506565.1. NCBI lineage: Eukaryota > Metazoa > Arthropoda > Insecta > Lepidoptera > Oecophoridae > Tachystola > Tachystola acroxantha. The sequence goes on from OY735884.1 coordinate 6,223,890, forward strand.
TAAAATGTACTGATTATTGAAATCAAATTTTTATTTTATTCATCAACAATGTACAAAATATTATCCACATAGCTAGTTAACAACAAATTGGTAACATTCCTAAACATAGGATCCTAAATAACCCCTTGAAAGCTGTTGTTTAAGTCACCATAATAAACAAAAATATAATGCATTACTTACACAACCAAAACTTACATATATTTTTTGGTATTTTACTACTGTTTTAGTAAATTCGAAACCTGCTATCACAACACCAATACCTTTTCTCCAGTATGTACGGACAACAGCAGATCAATAGTAACACTTGCAGTGCGATTTTAACTCTTACGACGCAGATAATAAGAACGGTCCAAAGTGTTAAACTTGATCAGCTATTAGCTGTACAACTAACCGCATCCACTGCCGGCAACGCATATATGCGTTTTCGTTACTTTCATCCAGTGCCTTGAACGTGTCTGTGAGTGAGTTCATATATTTAGCGAGTTTGAGGCATATAGGAAAGTGCGGCACCTGGCGAAAGTCTGGGGAAAAGTACCGGCAGTGAATGTGTTAAACAATGTAACAAATTTTTGTATTACAAAACACATTGAAAAAGGCCACAAAACTCTAAAGCTCTCCCTCACCGGGGTACTTTTTATATTTACTATTCTTGACTGGTGGACAGTAGCAAGCTTGCTTCTGTGCATCCAAATAGGACTTGCATCCAAGAGTGAGAGTACCAGTGAAGAGTAATTTAGCGGCTCCTTTGCAGCCTGAAAATATTAAAAGGTATTATTAAAATCACAATTTTACTTATATAAAATCTGTCATCAACAAAAAATCTGAAGGTGTAATTAACATACACCTACCCATATATTTTTAATTATGAATATTACATTATGACTGCAGAACCAGTCATAATTAAATATCCCATCATTGCTCATAGTGATTCAATGTCTTACCTTTTGTAATTGTATCTCCAGCTACATTCACAGACTTGTATGTGTCACAGTAGTTATAAAGGCACCTTTTGAATTCTAGATCACACACCTCTTTACCACTGTTACAGGTATCATAGCAAATGTCATGGGTATCGCAGCACTTGGTCATCTGTTCGAGCGGCAGATATTGAGAGGAAATCTCAAAACCTAAAGACCCACATCCATCGGACTTCGGTATATGGTTTCTATTTCGTACTGGTTTCTGACCTGTAATGTAGATGAGATATTTAGTGCATTAAAACCCATTGACATACATTAATGTACTTACCTAATGGACAAGGTGTCACAAAATCAACTTTTTCAAAAGTGCCTACGAATTTGGGCCAAAATTATTCATGACGAATTAAAGAATTTCATGTGAGAGAAGTAAATCTAAGGAGACCCTAATACTTACAAAATTATTATGGAAATATCTAATATAAGTACACTAAATCTTGCTGCTACTAGGAATAACACATACCTCCAGGGCAACTAAATATACATTCCTCTTCAACAGCTGCATCAAATACTTCGTGCAAGGATCTGAACTTTTCAGCGATTGTTATAGCATTACGAAACATGTCCCCAAACACTGATTCTGCTGATAATACTGCATCTTTCAAATTCCGTAGCATACTCGAACCAAAACCCGTATACGCATATGCGATAAAGGTTAGGGCGTAAATAAAAAGCTTCTTGTATGGGATTTCCATTCTTGCTGCTCTATTTGACCATATGTATGTAATGTAGTCCCATATTATTACATTACTTTAACCGACCAGTGGGAATAATACACGTAACATAATTTTAGATTTCTTGAAACATTTCTATGCGTTTCTCTATCCTTCTATGACTTTTTTTTGGTCGGTTGGGCTTTGTTCTGGCTGTTGGCTGTCAGCCAGTGGGGTGACCGCGACTGACTTCCCTAACTTCCCTTCCGTCGTTATCGTAATCGCTTTAAATTTGACACATGAACGCTATACATTGCTGCTATACTTTTGCAAGTTTTAACAAACGACGACGAAACGCAGCAATGTATATCGTTCGTGTCAAAACGAAAACTATTGAAGTTGCTGTCAATCAAATGCTAGCTATGCATTTGATTGACCCTGTGTTGCAAGTCCGATTTTCAAAATCCGTCGATTGACTAGAAAAATCCGTAGTGCTACGACCTTTTTTTTTAATAATTGCCTTAATAAAATGTGGTTAAGAGTGTTAAGACACGAAAAATTAAAACAAAACTAGCATATTTTCTTTTTGTATAGTTTACTTGTGATCTCTTCTAAAAAAATTACTGCGCGAGCTAAATGTAATGAAACCTATTAGGATACATAATTTTTATTACAGTTGCTCTTCGTTTGTCTTAGAAAAATAACGCTTCATGAGGCAAAAATCCGTAGATTTGCCATTCAATTTGATTTCCGTATATCCGTAGAGAAGGCCTAAAATCCGTGGATCTGGCAACACCATTGACTTATACCAAATTGGTATAAGTCAATGGGCAACACTCATCAGCTGACTGTCGCTTTTTTAAAGGCAAAGCCTACACACATACATACAGCCTGGTCTAACATGTTAAAATGTTTTGTCATAAATAAATACGATATATATCCTAAACACAGTCATCCCATGCCCATGAACGAAATAACTCTACGATCTACGTCTGTGATCTACGTCCCTCCCTGTCATGCAAGGAATCCAAAACTCCGAAATGTGATAATGATAATGGCTTGACGAGCTAATTTTATTGATTTAAATATCGTTGAATGTCGTTCAAAATTCAATGATTATTGAACAATGAAATCATTGTGCAATATAATTGATCGTGTGTGGGCCGCCTAATTCCCTATTTAATGCTAATGGCAACATTATTACACGTATATCCGGTAGCCATATTGTTTTAAAAAAGTAGTCTTTTCCGTTTTGTTGTCGCGACAATGACGGGTTTTAGCAATAAGGTGAGAAAGAAATTTACTTTTATTGAGATATTTATTAGGTATTACTGTGTAAATGTATAATCGTTTATTCAAAAATAGTTTATGTATCTATTTTGTTCGATTCAATGGGGTAAAAATATCGTGGTTTGTGTGCAACATGCATAGGAATACACGTGCGTGCTTTCAGTTTTGTAGTGATATTTATTCATCTAGTACGCGGGATTATAAAGCCTATTACATTTAGATCCTGTTTGTTTGTTCGTTTATTACCCAAACTATTATTCCTAAATTCGGTTCCTATTTGTTGATTACATTTACATATATTTGAGGTTATGTTCTGGTTTTACAGAGGCGTTGTATTAGCACTAAGTGACCAAGTTGTACTTCCTTGTGTTCCAGGCCATAGTGATCGATGGCCGTGGCCATCTGCTCGGCCGCCTGGCCGCCGTCATCGCTAAAGTCCTGCTGGAAGGAAACAAAGTTGTGGTTGTTCGCTGTGAGCAGCTCAACATCTCTGGCAACTTCTTCAGGTACAATTTTTATTATTATCAGAAGATTGTGAGTATTTAGAAAATATCGCATGATAATTTTTATTGTTCGTGGGGTTTTGTCCACATCACCCACCATCGGCCCCAAGGCGACGACTCGGCGGTATGCATAACTCATTTCCCCACAATATAAAAAGGGTATTGGTGACTATGCCAACCTCATTGGAACTCGCCAATAGAAGTCTCATCAATGTCTAAAAATTTAAATTTGAACTATACATACAATTCCATTATATCTCATCTCAAGCATGAGATATTATTTGAGACTGGAGAGGTCACGAGCAGTGGCGTCGCTTGAACATAGCATGCTTACTTAGTGTAGTGCATAATATACCGAAGCCCAAATCAAGTGTCTTATTTTATAAACAAAAACTACCCTACCCTACTAACATTTTAAGCTATTTTGTGATTATTGCATAGTTATTTTCACATTATTAGATTATTGGATGATAAATATGGATTACTTTATTTTTACAATGATGAACAGGTTCACTTTTTAAACTTTCACGGTTTGTATACATATTAATTAGATAAAACGTCTACTCGTGTAATGATGGCTGCAATGATGTCCAAATATCGAGACATCAATAATAAATGTTTAACACGGTAATTCCCGTTTTATCTAATTAAGATGAACAGGTTCGATCAATCAGTGCCTTCAGTATTACATTACATGATTTGGGCTGCGGTATAGATAGTTAAATAAATACCTATAATATGTGAGCTTAGTTTTGGGAACAGTATACAAAACACTGCAATTTGGCTTAAAATGCAAGCCAGATTGCAGTCGTTTGTAGTATGTATCTGCATTGCTTGCAGAGAGAATGTGACTTGCATGTATGGTGTATTAACTGCTAGGTGTAAGTTTGTACATAATAAATAAATTAATTGGATTTCCCCTATTTGTGAATTTGATTAGCAGTTGTATCTGTTTAACTGTCACAGCTATATTTAAACATACTGCTCAACAGCATGTTAACTATATTTCTCATTGTACAGATGAGAAACTATAATGTGGATATTTAATTCGATATAGGTACTCTATTTGCATTGCACACACAAACATACCTTTTTGGGAAATGATGTTTCATTTTGGGTAATTTGCGACTGAATGTCTAAACACATGTTGTTACTCTATTTATATCTGATCCCTACTTTACTGTAAGATATTTGAAAGTAAATCATTAGCTCCTTTATGTATACTTACCTAATTATAATTAATAATTTCAGGAACAAGTTGAAGTTCATGTCATTCTTGCGCAAAAGGTGTAATGTGAACCCAGCGCGTGGACCATTCCACTTCAGAGCTCCCTCCAAGGTTCTGTGGAAGACTGTCCGAGGTAAATTCTTATTTCTTTCATTGTTAACTAACTGGACCTACTGCACTTTTAGAGCAATATTATCCTTAATGACATTTAGGACTGTCCAAATTTGCATTTTATTTTATTTTTTACATCATCACAATATTACTATGTACCTTTCCTTATATTGAGGGAGCTTGGACCTTGATCCACGTGAGTTCTGTGTGAATTGATGGTTACTTTTTATTACATGATTTTGTATAAATGGGAACTTAATTCCTTGCAGCATTTACCAGTTTACCTTTGTTAACCTACATTATTAAAAACTATTGTCCTTCTAATGATTATTTCACATTATACCTACATTATTTGATGTTAATGATAATACCAAAACATATGAAGCTTTAACCAACTAACATGGAACAGCCATTTGGACTTGTACCTCGATTTCAATAGCCTTGTATCTACAGGTATGATCCCACACAAGACGGAGCGCGGGAAGGACGCTCTGAGGAGGCTCCGCGCGTATGATGGGTGCCCGCCGCCCTACGACAGCCGCCGGCGAGTGGTGGTGCCCGCAGCCCTGAGAGTCTTCTGCCTCAAGCCTGGCCGCAAGGTACTGTGATAATTGCTGTCATTTAATGGGTAAGGTAGCGTTTATCGCAATCTCGCCATGTTGCACTTAGTTTAACATTATAGCCAATTCTGTAGTGGCCGCCAAGTCAAATCCTATACCTAAACAATTGTCAATCTGGAATCGCTACTATTATCGTTCAAACATTCCATGCATCAAAAATATACAATAAATGAGTAAATTAAGGAAGTCGTATTGTAATATTTTGTTTTTATTACCTGTACTAAACAAACAATAATGTGTATGTATGTAGTGAATCATATGAACATTAAACAACATGAACTGTGAACCTACCAACTCTATGATATAGACACCAGCATTATGCTGCCTGTCTATCAATTGAATAATAATAATAACTAATCTTTAAAGTGATCGACCTTAAATACAATCACCATGCAGCCTTTGCACCACTATTCAATGATGTTTCTATTGGGTAATTTGCGACTGAATATCCGTGTTGCAATTTAATTAATAATCTGAGAATAATACCAATTCCTTACTCTATATATTTATTTCTGTTTACGCATGTTTTAATGAGAAATGTCGCATTTTGCAGTACTGTCACGTGGGCCGCTTGTCGCACGAGGTCGGCTGGAAGTACCGTGACGTCGTCCGCAAGCTGGAGGACAAGAGGAAGTTCAAGGCGGTCCACAAAGTCGCCTACGAGAGGAAACTTAAGGTTTTACTTTGTTACTTATTCTATTTGTAGTTGTGTGAATATAGCAGTTATCCAAAAAGCTGCATTAATGCGAGTGGAAAGGTGAATCTACGCTCAGGGTGCTTGTCTCCTGATCGTGAATCAAGCCTACGGTCGTCCTATCCTCAAGTGCTTTGTGAATGAAGGACTCTAGTAATCCGGCATAGTAAATATAATTATGTACACTAGACAGCACATCGATACTAACACTTGCGATACGATTTGAATTCTTATGGCACAAGCAATAATAATAGCACAAAAATAAGATATCCAAAGTAGTATGCTTGGTGCTTCCCATTGCCCAGAATGATTAGATCAGAGACTACCATGATTTGCTTTTATTACCTTTGTAATGGTAACTACCCTTGATTTGCTGTTGTGTGTGTATTGTATACCAAGGCAAATGGCACCGTGGAGCCTTGCAAACTGGGAATCGAACCCCTTCTTGATAAACATTTTTCAATGATGACTACATTACCTACATTATTTGATGTTCATGAAAATAAAATCTTTACTGATTCCAATTTGTTTGTAAAAAAATTAATTGGCGCAATGCATTCAAATGTTAATTATGATCGTTTTGTTACAGAAAATCACCAAGGACGCGGGCGAGAAGGTTGCGAAGGCGACCGCGCCGTTCACGTCCATGATTCAATCCTATGGATATGCTTAAGACTAAGGAAATTTTACAACAAAAATAAACCTTATGGTTACCCAAATTGGCTTTTTATTACAATAATTAAGAGTAAAGCCGCGTATCCACTAGGCAACATTTGACGCGCGACATGTTGCACAATATGCTGTTCATCATGTTGAACGACTACGAGTAACGTTTGCTGTCCAGGCAACGTCGCGCTTTGTTATGCAACGTTGCCGATCTTGTTGAGCGTCACGTGTGGCGCGTCAATTATTGCCTAATGGATACGAGGCTTTAGTGCAAGGCCTACACTGGTACCCTACACTGTAGGGACACACCTGCAGATAAATACGCTGCCGAATGCACAAAACTCAAGTCAAAACAGACACTGCCTAACACAGCTGTAACACTGCTTTCAGTCTGGCAGGAATGAGTCCTCCGTTGAAACAAAAAACGTTAAAAATAACGTTCCTGCTATAAGCAGAAGGTTAGATTTTGACTCGAGTTTTATGAATTACGCCACGTATTTATCTACAGATGTGACCACGCACTTGTGTCTTACGACATCCCCACCCATTGATCGACGTCCCTCGGCCAGATGAAGGGATGCCCTACGTTAGGCAAAAAGCCTAACATAGATACTTAACGTAACGTGCCTTGGGAGAGGCCCTACGTCCAGCAGTCGACTGACGTGGATTGTCGGCCCCGAACAGCTTGAAAGATATGTTTGGTTGTGTTAAGGGTAAGTTTGCTTTGGCACAGCCACCTCCAAAATATCTGAAACCGTGCTCTAAATAGCAGAGGTCTGATTAGCGCAAGATTTGCAAACCCATTGCCGTATGTTGCACTCGGTTTATAGGTTGATGATTTATAAACGTAGGTTTATAAAGAACCTTGGGCGACTATTCCCGTCTATTGGTTCTAGAGAGTTATAAGCGAAAGGAACATAGACAGTGACACCGAGTTTTACAAAATATGGAGATAAAACCCCGCAAAATATCTAAACACGAAGATAAGCATACAGGCGGGCCTCAATAAGGTTGAGATTTTCTCAAACACTACTGGTTCGAATTTAATAATTCTTTTACAGTTGTAACTTTTATCTATCAAATAGTGAAATAATTTTTGCAATAGGTCAAGTAGTTTTTGAGAAAATCTCAACCTTAAAAACTCTCCTCTACACCCGTCTACATCTTTCTCTGTACCTACCTAATTAATTACAGAAACAAAAAATCCTAACTGCTTTCTTGCCATAAAATGTATAAGTAGGTAGGTAATCTTTGTCAATATTTTGTTTGATCAAGGCGATTCTGTAACACATCAAAATCAATAAAACCGTTCAAGCTACTAATGAACCTACTTACCTACACTCTTGTAAAACCTCTTTCTCAGAATTTTAAAAATCAGCCGAGGGCTTGTTGAAAAAATGTCAGTAGGTATACTTTTCTGTGTTTGATCGTACTAGGCCAGCCAAAATTGGTATGAAGCAGATGATATAAAAATATATACTTACTTTTGTTTATTAGAACCCCATAAACGTCTGGGTCATCGGATTGACGTCATAGTATTCAATATATGGGCCCATTTGTTGCTCCAGCGGGTTCAATCAGATAATTATGTACGCGCGGAGACACATTTTCTTGTGCAGCTGCGACCGGCGATAACTTGCCTGTAGATGATGGTGTAGCGCGACACGATGCTGTTTGGTCATGGCTCCAAAATATGCATGTCATCCTGAATTTGAATTATAAAATAAAACACGTAACGACCCTCGAAAATATCATTAGTTAGATCGGATTTCGTCTCTACACTCTTTTTTAAACCATTTTGTTTCTTGGTTCAATTCTTTGATTGAACTAACTTTTACGTTATTTATTTCATAAGTCAAATTCAGCCTAGTCGGTAGTGTGTCAGCCTTTTGTGCAAGGGGTCCTCAAAAGGCAAACACCCCTGAGGGTTCAACATTTCCTATTATAACTGTCTTGTGTAAGGGTCCGTTCACACAGACCGGCTTGGAGAGCAGATTCACTGGTCAACAGTGGTTTTGTTGCCCTTGATGTAAAAGTGGTTTCGAATAGTTTTATGTGCACAGTTTATAATATGATTTATGATTTTTGAATATTGGCTCTGGATTTTTTTAAATCTTCATTTTGCATATTACACTACAAAAGCAGTTAGTATGAGAAAGAAATAACAAGTATATTCTTTAACATCCAATTTTTATTGTAAAATATTATTAAATTGTTTTGTTTCAGTGTTGAATTAATGTACATAAGAGTGAAAAGAAAGAAAAAAACTTAAAACCTATATTATACTTCATAGAAACATCTTTTATAAGCTTTTCTTCTACGATTTTTTGGGGACAAACCCTTTTTAAAGACCAACAGTAATTTGCCATCATGTGACGGTCCCATCTATCCTGATAACGTTCCTCCATTACTTTTAGGTCCTGGTGGAAGCGCTTTTCCTGTTCCTCACTATAATTTCCCAGATTATCAGGAACTCTATCCAGGTGACTATGGAGAAAATGCAACTTTATGCTCATATTCGCCCCCAAAATCTTGAAGCTAATTTAATGCTTTATAGTAACCTAGAAAATTTTATACCACCAATAAGCCCTCCAAGCTTGACTTTCAGAGTCATTCATAACCTGTATAAAGTTTGTATCTTTCATCAATGTCCGAATTTGAGGGCCATCGCATAGTACGGCTTTTAACTTTTCACTTTGTTTCGGATCTCGTCAAAAAACTAAATTCTCGGGTATATATACGAAGAGAGGGTCACGCGATGTATGTGTGCGCGAAATCAATGCGCAGCAAGCGAATTTTAACTAGAGATTCTTGAGTTATTTATTAAGCCGTGTTCTATGTAGCCGACTTATTTTAAATATAAGATATGCCAAAATCATAAAAACCAGAGCCAATTCAGTACTTTCAAGTATATATTCGTAAACTGTGTAGTTCAAATTATATAAATCCGTAAAGATGTCCAGGGCAACAACAAAAAATGTTTTTTTTGTTGAGCTGTGTTATGATCGCGTTTAAGATATACTTTTGGATCATTGAAATGAGGTTTATTTTTCCATTTCCCTTCCTTTGTTACATGTTACTGCAATGGCAAACCAATTCATACAAACTCAGCTGCCTGCAGAAATTATTAGCTAAGTATGTAAGGCTGTTAAAGTGAAATTAGTCAAATTTTATTTTCTAGGTAAATTCAAAAAATTTAAGCTCATGGATTAAAATGAGTAAATCGGAGTGTTAAAATGTCCTTGCGTAGGATGTTGAAAATTGAATGCATTCTAGCGCTTAATACTAATTCAACCCTTACAGACACCGACTTTGTATAAAAGGAGCCATCGGCGCTACTCCAGTCAGTACGGAAGCAACTCGGCCACGGTACACTTCCAACTTCGACACTTCGCGAAGAGGAAACCTCAACAACAAGCCAGAACAGTTACTATGCATAACTGGCGTTTACTACTACTTGCGTTTCTCGCGGCGTTCCACCCTATCGCCTCTTTCACCGAGCGCAATCTCGTTGATGGCAGGGAACAGTGCTGCGATCGTCAGCAGCAAAGCCTGTTTCGGGACACGAGGCTTTCTTATGGAACCCGCCGTCTTGGCAAACCTGCAACCGAAGACCGCCGCCTAACCACAAACGAGATTCGTGAAGACCGACGCTATGAAGTGAGGAAAGACGATTCCCTGCTCACTCGACCTTCAAACGAAAGGAGACTAATAGAAAACCGATCAGAGAGGAACGCAAGACAGATCTCGCCAGAACTGACCAATCGGTTTTCACGATCTGAATTCCAACGAGCAAGAGACATTGTACGTCGACAAACCGAACGTAGAGAAACTCGCCGAATTGCATCGAGAGATATCAATAGAGACGAACGTAGCCGAGAAATTGCTCGTGAACGACTCACAAGAAACTCAGACATTCGTCAACATGGACGCGAGAATAGAGAACCCTTTTACAACAACAGGATGTCGCAAGACAATAGTAGATTCGCACGAAGTCGCAGCGATGAACGACTCTCCAAAACTCCGATGGATTCACGAAGACAAAACAGAGACAGTTCTACCCAAAGCCGTAGAATTCAAGGATTTGGAGAAATGCGTAGTGTCCAACGAGCAAGGGATGACGTAGCCCGATCAAATGCCGGTCGTAATGACCGTCACATGGAAAGGGAGAGTTCGGATAACCGTCGTGAATTCACTGTTCGATCAGAACGAGGATTCGACGATAATAGAGAGCGTAGATCCATGGGCCAGCGCATATCCAGGGAAAGGGATAACGAAAGACGTACACTGACTGGCCGATCCGATGTACGACGCCAGTTCAACGAGCGCTCTGCCCTGGACCGAAGTGAAAGACGTCTCTCCAGAGAGAATATCGACGAGCGTCGCGCATTCACTGTGCGATCTGAATCAATACTCGACAGTAATAAGGAACGCCGGTCTTTGGACCGAAGCGAAAGACGTATCTCAAAAGAGAGGGCAAATGAAGGGCGTACAATTACTGTCCGTTCTGAATTAATGCTTAATGATAGGGAGCATCGATCTCTCGACCGAAGCATTTCAAGAGGAAGTTCGGCTGAGCGTACATTCGTTGCCGCTTCCCAGTCCAGGCTTAATAACAATGAGCGCCGTATGCTACATCAAAATGATAGGCGCATAGTAAGAGACAGGACAGATGAACGACGTGCATCTACTTTCCGACCGGAAGTGCGAATTCAACTCGAAGAGAATAGCGGTACGTTGGATCGGCGTGTCTCGAGGGAGAGAACCAACGAACGACGTGCATTTACTGTTCGATTAGAATCACGTCTTGAGAACGGCATTGACAAGGAGCGTAGATCTCTGAGCCGAAATGATCGACGGGTCTCAAGGGAAAGAGTAGATGAACGGCCAATATCCGAAGTACGACTCCAAAGGGAACGTCGATCTCTGGATCGTGACGACCGTATTCGCAACCGTGAAGAATTTCGAGAAGTACGTCAACGACTTACCTCTAGACGAGAGGTCGTTAAAAACCTCGAACGAAGACAACTTAATGCAAATTCAATATCTAGGGAAACAAACATGGCTATTCGCCCAGAAACCAGGGACAGGATGTTGGTAACAAAAGAATCAGCTGATCGTACACGAAGCGAACGATCTGCAACTCGCAGAGACAATAAGTACGATGAGAGACAGTTCCGAGACTACAGTCGTCAAGAACGGGCAACTTCCGAGACTCGCCGAATTGAATCTAGACGGATGACGGACAGGGCCAGTGTTGATAATCGAGAAACTTCGATTGAGCGCAGAGACCGTCGATCAGTAAATCGTCTAGAATTACAAGACCAAAGACGTGAGAGCAGATCTTTCAATGATGCTCGCAACCGACAAATCCCTGAATATAGAACCACTCAGAGCAATGTGGAACGTGAAGAATCCCGTTTCCGAACAAACTCCAGATTTACCAGAAACCGCGAAACTTTCATCTCGGTAGAAAAAACTGTGAACGAAGATCAAACCAGTACCATGAATTGGCAGTATATTTTCTATACATTGCAAGGAATTTACCTCTGCAGCGTTCTCGTCCAGATGCTTTCCGAAAATGGATCTGATAAGAAGAAATCTAGGTACGTTTGGCGCATCATTAACTCTGTACCTACAACCGTAGTAATTTACGATGATCCTCAATTATTATTTATATTTTCAGAGCCCTTCGCTGGTGGACCGTATCTCCGCAGAGCTTCGTGAAAGTGGACTAAACGACCAACCGCAACTGAATATTCTCGCTTGTAGGAAAAAGTACTTTGAATGTTATAGATTTTATCGTAGAGAAATAAATGCATATGTTGTAGTATTCATTGTTATATGATTCTAATTTCCCTGTAGTTAGACATCAGTAAACACAGTCTATTACTAATACGATGCCCAAAGGTTACGGGATATTTAATTTAAAATGGATTTTAAATTGAATAAAACATGAAGTTTACTTATTTAAATCCACCTATAAGGCTTCGAAAATATAAAGAATATGTATTCATGATAAATACAGGACTCTTTAACTAATCTTATAAAGAGAGAATTAGTAGCAAGTCTCAACAAAAACTCGAATGACACATTCAAAAAATTATTTTATTTGTAATTGGTACACTTAAAAATAAAAATAAACTTAATACATACATACATCAATTTAAGAAAGTACATTCAGTCTACAGTTCCAGGGTGTCTGTTTTCTTTTTCTGTTGTCCTTCGTACCATGCCTTGGAGATCATCCTCTTCATATCATCATCGCCTGTCTCATACCTGGAAAAGTACATATTGTTAACATACATACGATTTCAACTTGCTTTACGAAGTCCAAAACAAAGGACAATAATTATTGACGTAAAAATTAATCTGTTGTTCAAAGTATTTTGACTGTACCATGACATGATGGAGGAAGGTATTTTATGGCGCTTAAGAATTTACTCTGCAATTCAGGAGTTAAACAGAATAGTAATGTTACACTTACATATTCTTCATAAGACTCATAATGGACTCCTGAGGATCTTTCTTCTCCATTTCATCAGGCTTGAAACGGTTGTTCCGTTGATCCTCAAACTTCTTCTCAATCTCTGTCATGTGAGACCACTTGACATTGGGACGGGACTTGGCCAGAAACACCACAACCATGTCTGCAAACATATTAACAAGTGGACAATGAGAAGTACCATTTTCACAGTTATTACAAAAGACGTATGGAGAGCGGGACGCAAGCGATTGCGAGAGAACGGACGACGAAATGACAGAATGAAGCAAGCTGCTCCACCCCCGCATCTCGCCGCGCAGCTATCTGAGGCACGGTACAGCGCTTGCGGTTAGGCTTTATTAAAGTGATCAAAACGTACATTAATATAAAATTAGTTATTTTATCTAGGTACTATCATCCTGCTAGGGAGAGGGGTGTACCTAGTTTCGTCGTTGTAATATTACTTTATGATCTTACCAGTTTTCTGTTTCCAATGGCTGTCTTCCACATTGATGTTCTCTAACAGCTTATTGATGACCAGCAAGTAATCCTTGTTCTCCAGGTCCTCCACATGTAGCTCCATCGATCGATCTGTCAGCTTGCAGTACACATGATCCTTAGGTACTGTTTGGACGTTCTTCAGGGTTACAAACACCTTGACGTACTTGTCGGATTGGTCCCAGCCTGGAATATTATTACAGCGTTTCAGTTATTTTAAAACTTTGGTAAGTACATACTAAAATTAGTTGCATATCTCAGATGAAGTTGTGTCTGCCATCTCAGTTACCTCATTCAAAAACATATTATACCATTATTTTAAAACCATTAAATCATACCACGAAACTTAACTGTCTTATATTCAATTGCAATAAGAAAAATTAAGGGCCTGGATACACTAATCCACCCTAGGCCTAATAACGCACAACCTGGTTCACTCTGTGTGTCCGTGTGGGACACCTGGGAGGCCCGTGGCGTAATAAATGGCGAGATATAAATTATCTATTAATATCTGTTGATTATCATTTTGTATAGCATATATGCCAGAAAAAACCAAATCCTATGATCTTATAATGGAAATTCTAATAAAAAATATTTTTTTTACACAGTTAATTATTATATTTAGTTGTTTAATCTAAGTTTTTTCGAGGCTTTTGTCACTTGGTGACCATGCCAGCCACATTGGAACTCAACAAATAGGCCCATCAGACACCCCCCCCCCCCCCCCCCCCCCCCCCCCCCGACCAGGAAGGGGCTCACTGGACGCAAAGAAGTATCTGACGAACCTATGTATCTGCACCGCCTGAGTAGAGATTGGGTTGGATAAGATTACATTAATGCCTCCGTTTCTTAATTCCTAATTTCTTAATTAATATTTACAATAAACATAATAATTCAATAAAAAGTTGTTTATTTTAACCCGGCGCCAATGACGTTCAAATAATTACGCGGCCGATGACGTCGGGTCATTTTTACCCGAACTTTAGACTGTAAATATTGAGTATCTTGATATGAAATGATTAATGTTAGAATATATTTTAGGACGTAAGGGTTTTATATATAAGACAAATTAAAAAAAAATAAACAATATAATCCATCAACTAAATTTTTAACAGCTTTCTAAAAAACACTTAAAAAATCCACTTAAAGTGATAACTTCCGTATTGTTTTCTTTTTAAATAACTAAACTTAAAAATTGAACATAATCAATCGTTTCAAATTGTAATATAGAGATTAAAATACTTTATTTATCTAAATAGGACTATAAAATCAGTTTTCCGATTCCTCATTCACTGACATGGAACTGCTGCAATTTTCGCAGTACGAAATGATTTTTTGTACGGTGCTTTTTGGAAGGATTTTGTAAGATTGTCAAAAGATGACATCATCCGATGAATCTGAACCGGCATCCGTATTAATTCCATCTTGTTCAGTTTCGCTACTTTGGCTGTGTGTCTGAGTGCAGCCAAAGTAGCGAAACTGAACATGATTTTCAATTTCAACGACTGAATCCGGGTTTGGATCATTTTCATCGGTGTCTGACTCTTCCAAAATGGCCGAAATTCTTTTTGATTATTCTACAATGCCATTTAATTAAAAATAAATAAAAATAATATCTGTAAACATTAAATACTGACATTACACATTGTTACGAAAACAACGCGCCACCAATGACGTTGGGTCATATTGACCCGTTTTGGTGCGACCCATGTGTTTCTCGCTGAGCAGGCCGGCGTTGCACTGAGTACTACACTGATACGGGGAGAGGAGGGCTATAGCTCCAGCTACACAAACGCTCAAATGTTCGGCTCGCGTGAAAATAAAAATATAGCTGTTTCAAATCAACTCGGGTCATTATGACCCAGCGTCATCGGCGCCGGGTTAAAACTCACTTACTATTACTAAACAATGTTGTTAATTCAATGATAAAAAAAACTTACCATATCCATTTAGCTTGATCTGGTACCTCTTTTTTGATGCACCCGCAGATGTAGAAGGTGTGGCCTCGGTGGAGGAGCTAGCCGCACGTTCTATCTCCTTCAGGTTCAGCCATTCTGTCTCCAGCTTTCGTATTTCCAAGGACAACAGATCTTGGACCCTCTTGCGTTTTGCCTGTTTCAGCAACTCGGTCAGCTCCTCAATATCGTTCCGCAACTAAAAATGAACATAAATAAAAATAGCCTTTATTCGCTCACAATTCGAGCTTTTACATATTATGAAAGTTAATTTAAAAAGATTATGACTTCAGAATCAGATTTTGAGGCTGTCCTTTGACATAGGCTCCTCCATCTTCTTCCAGGATTCTCTATCAGAAGCAACCTTTCTCCAACCTTTAGACAGGTTGCCACCTCGGAGGTATGGCTTGGTATGAATGAACGTATATACCTAATGATTATTTTTATTTAACCCTTGCTATAAACGATAAACCGATTTAGCAATGTAACCCGAGAAAATATATGTAGTTTTCACATGCTAAATCTCGAATTATCATTTATTACAAGTTAAGAGTCACAGAAGATTACATAGGTGAACCAGGCATGAAACCAAGTGGCAAGTAAGTAAATGAAATCACAAAAATGTACAGCGTTTTTGTGTAACAAATATCCAGGGATATCTTGTTGCTGCAAGTGGCAATAGAGCTTGGGAAAACCTTTTCCCATGAGTACCTTAAATTTTTCCTCAAACACTTCGTTTCAAAGTTTGAGCTAGAAGCAGTCCATCACTACAGTCAGAAAGTACATAAGGAAACACAAAAGTTCCTTTTTCCCCAGTGGTTTCCACAGTACTTTGGTGCTTTGTTGTGGAGATCATGTTAAACCAGACAAACCACATGCAATAATTACGACCGGTATAAAATTGTAAGTACATATACTCACCTCCTTCATTTTTGCTTCAGACATTCTGAGTACGTTTTCACAGTCCTAATGAAATCTTATCACTCGGTTATGCACACAAGTAGTGCCAAGAGATCGCGAAAATTTAACAAATCAAAATAATGCAGAAAATTCTCGAATCACAGCACAGTTAGATGATGATGATGGACAGTGTTGCCAACAATAATTTTAGAATTCCGTTAAGTTCACTTCTTAATTAAATATTTTTTGTTTTCTCAAAGCATGAATTAAACCGCCGTTTAACTATTTTATTTGATTACGTAACACCCATTTATTTGATTACGCACTAAATTAAGTAGGAATTATTGTAGAACATTCATTAGTCCACAATAGTTTCTTGTTTTATTTGCACCTGAATCCGCCAGATGTAACAGAAAAACTGTCAAAAGTTGGCAACGATTGATCGATCGTGATTTTTTTATTCAATATTGACAGTCAAAGGCACTCGCCCATACAGCCTCAACCTCCACAATATTGGTGTGAAATCACAGCAATGCTGGCGTGATTCGGCGCCGGCGGTTTGGTGGCGGGTTTTGTTTTGGATGAGATTCTGATGAAGACAGACATCCTGTGAGTGAGTGCACCGTAGGCAGAGAAGCTTTTTTTTTTAACAAACCCAGTCAGCAGCATTAGAGACGAATAAAATTGTGCAAATACTTTAATAGTGATGTTGGAGCACTGAGTTGGCAGTTAACGAAAATACATTAACGAAATTACATACTCAGACACTTAAATAAATATATAGGTACCTACTTACCAAGTTTTGTTTTTTCTGTATTACTTAGGTCGTCGAAAGAAGGAAATAAAATTCGGCAGACATATTTCCGTTTTCAAGTTTTTATCATTAAAGTTTTTAATTGCCTTGTCCCAGGGAACGGGACGTTCTTCAATTAACGATATTAATAAATCAGCATCAATATCGTCTGCCATATTTTACACAAAAAACGCGTGGGCTGTTCGAAAGTGAAACATCAACTGAGCGGCGGCGGCACGTCGGCCGTCGCCGCGCCGTGCATTTGCACGACACCGTGCCGGCGCCGTACCGTTGGTGATGTGGACGAGCTCTTAGTCATTGATAAATATAAGGCAACGTGAGCCTACAAAATGTGATAGATAACACACACACAGTTAACTTTAACCCGCTCTTTCTAATCGATAAAGGATATAGTCTAGCCGACCGCATGCCAGCTTTGTATGAAGATTTGTGCAAATGACAGTGAAAGCAAACCCATTTTACAGTACATTGCTGGGTTTCATTAGTAACATTAAAATTATTAGCAAGCAACCGAGTAATGGATAATTTAAATGGGTTTCCTGTCACTGGTGATTACACAAACTAAAGTAGAAACAACAATTAAAAGACTTGTTACATGGAATAATAATTTATCTTTCAAGACAAGATATAGGATTAAACAGTGAGTGCCATGAAGCAAGGAACGCCTTATGAAGAAAAGCCATGACAAATTAATAGCGTCTCTGCTACTAACTTGTTTTGCATTACCAAGGACGGGAAACGCAGTAGGTACGGACAACAGCGAATCATTGGTAACACTTGCAGTACGATTTTAAATCTTACTAATATATATGATAATAAGTACGTTCCAAAGTGTTACACTTGATCTACTGTTAGCTGTACTTGCAAAATGCCGGTAATTGGAAAAAGTGAGAGAAAGTCGTGTCTATGTTTTTCTTGTACAATGAACTATATTATTCTTCCTGATAGCACCTACATTTTTTAAATTGACCTAAATATAGGTAGGTAAGTGCCTAGAATCTCATTTTTTTTTATTAAATTATAAAATGACGCAAATGTCGATTACAGCGTTCTTCATTATCAGGGCAGAGCTGTCCCTAGACAAAATATATTTAGTATCAGGACAGGCTGACTGTCTGCCCGTCAATGGCTCTCTCCATAGAGCGTGGCGCAATTTTCCCCTTAAGGGCCTGACATGAGCCAACTATGTAGAAAATCTTTATTATGATAAATACAAAAATAAACAAAATATAAATACTATTTTTCAATATATATACATATCATAATTGCGACAAGCTAAGTAGTAGTTCACAAATATGTCAAAAACGGCCGTTTTTCGCAATTATGCGAACTACAACTTACCGAAATTGAATCACGTTATAAATAAGCATTTAAAAATAGTATTCATCGTAATAAAGATTTTCTACATACCTTTTTTTAATAAAATTTATTAAATTGGAGGATTTTTTTAAGTTGGCTCATATCAAG
Organism: Tachystola acroxantha; assembly: GCA_963506565.1. Classification (NCBI taxonomy): domain Eukaryota; kingdom Metazoa; phylum Arthropoda; class Insecta; order Lepidoptera; family Oecophoridae; genus Tachystola; species Tachystola acroxantha. The sequence continues at coordinate 6,242,750 of OY735884.1, forward strand.
CCCTTAACGTTGTTTGCGTTCAGTTCTTGCGGTGCGCGCGGTTTCGGCGTATATTCTGGCACTGCGGACAGTACCACTTCCCTTTCGGCGGCGCCGTGATGCCCACGCACGGGTAGTGGAACCACTCGTACGGACACTGCAAGTAACATGTTATCATTAGAAGTATTTCATAAACTTTTGTTAGGTATTATTATTATAAATGAACTGCAATGAGGGCTCTTATAAATGGCGGTTGCAAAATATTTGATAATTTTCATTAAATTGTCTAAAGTGGTTATTTTACGTTTAATATCACATTAAATTAATCAGAAAATGTTCGCGAA